>CM053573.1:141819808-141968030 GCA_028646485.1 Cryptoprocta ferox | reverse complement strand
AGAGAGTGAGAGCACACAAGCAGGGGAGGGGCAGAGAGAGAGAGGGAGACACAGAATTCAAAGCAGGCTCCAGGCTCTGAGCTGTTAGCACAGAGCCCAACGTGGGGCTCGAACTTGCAAACTATGGGATCATGACCTGAGCCGAAGTTGGACGCTTAACCGGCTGAGCCAGCCAGGCACCCCTTCTCAGAATATTCTTAGGTGGTCTTTTCATCTATTCCTCCATATAAATTTCAAAATCCAGATTCTTTTTTTTTAAGTTATTTAACTCATTGCTTAATTTACATCCAAGTTAGCATATAGTGCAACAATGATTTCAGGAGTAGATTCCTTAATGCCCCAACCCAGTTAGCCCATCCACCCAGACTACCCATTTAGTCTGCCCCTCCAGCAACCCTCTGTTTATTCTCTATATTTAAGAGTCTCTTAGGTCAAAATCCAGATTCTTTAGGACTTTGGAATAAAAATGATTTCCATTGGGATTGCCCTGATTTATAGATCAATTTGAGAAATGACAGTTTCATAAAATTAATGCTTCTAATTCAGGAACATGTTTTTTTAATCATTTATTCAGGTCTTTTATGTTCTTCAGTGAATGGGTGTGTGTGTATGTGTGTGTGTGTGTAAACTATAGCTCTTGTCCAATTTCTAATTGATTTGGGGGACATAGTATTGCTTTTTCTTTTTTTTAAATGTTTTATTTATTTTTGAGGGAGAGAGCGTGGGTGGGGGAGGGGCAGAGAGAAAGGGGGACAGAGGATCCAAGTGGGCTCTGTGCAACAGAGAGCCCAATGCAGGGCTCATACTCACGAACCATGAGATCATGACCTGAGCTAAAGTCAGATGCTCTTCCAACTGAGCCACCCAGGTCCCCCAATATAGTATTGATTTTTTTATCTTGACCTTCATCTGACCATCTAATTTTGACAGCTCATTCCTCCCTCTCTGTGCCTAGCTCAGGGCTTGAGTAGGAAGCTTTTGTTTCAGGAGCCAGTGACCTTCAAGGACAAGGCTGTGTACTTCAACCAGAAGCAATGGGCCATCCTACTGCCTGCTCAGAAGCTCCTGCCCCGAAATTCAGTGTTGGAGATTTATGGGACCGTAGCCTCTCTAGGTAAGGCCTCTCTTTCCTCTAGGACTCAGTGTCTGTACTTTGGAGCTTCCTGGTTCCTTTCCTCTTGTGTGCTGAGGTGTCTCTCCTCTCTTCAGTTTTTTTTTTTTAATGTTTGTTTATTTTTGAGAGAGAGAAAGAGACGGAGACAGAGCACAAGCAGAGGAGAGGCAGAGAGAGAGAGGGAGACACAGAATCCAAAACAGCCTCCAGGCCCTACGCTGTCAGCACAGAGCCCGACATGGGGCTGGAACCCACAAACCATGAGATCATGACCTGAACAGAAGTCGGACGCCCAATCAACTGAGCCACCCATGCTCCCTGGTTCTTTTTCTATTAAAACATACGTCCTCAGTTCCCTAGTAGAGGCTCTGCTCTGGGCAAAATGGAAAATGAAAAGTTTTCTGGTGCCCTCCTTAAGCCTTATCCTTGTTTTCTTGAGTTTTCTTGAGAGGACCATCTTGGTCCTCCACTTCTACTCTTATTTTAGCACCCACTCAGATAGGGCCTTGTAAGTTCAGTTTCTTCCTTAGTAAGACAGTTGGGCTCCTTCTTGGTTATTTTATTTTGTTTTTTTAAAAAATTTTTTAATGTTTTAGAGACCGCGTGAGCAGGGGAGGGTTAGAGAGAGAGGGAGACACAGAATCCGAAGACAGTCTCCAGGCTCTGAGCTAGCTGTCAGCAGAGAGCCCGATGCGGGGCTCTAACCCATGAACCGTGAGATCATGACATGAGCCAAAGTTGGACGCTTAACCGACTGAGCCACCCAGGCACCCCAACAGTTTATTTATTTTGAGAGAGACAGAGAAAGTGAGCAGGGGAGGGGCAGGGAGAGAGGGGGACATTGGATCTGAAGTGGGCTCCACACCAACAGCAGAGAGCCCAATGTGGGGCTTGAACTTGCAAACTGTAAGATCATGACCTGAGCTGAAGTCAGATGCTCCACTGAGCACCCAGGCGCCCCTGTTGGGCTCCTACTTTAGAGGGCTCCTCTTTCCCTAAGACCCACCTACCTTGTTTTCCTGGGTGGTCACTTCCCTTTCCGCTTGCTAAAAGCAGAGGATGGGCTAGAAGGAGTTCTAGAACCAGCTCTGATCCCCGTCCCTGTCCTGTTCTAATAGCCCCATGGGAGCAAGGGGAGGTACCACAGGCCCGGACTCCTGGGCACAGGCTGGCAGAAAGGTCCTGAGAAATGTCAGTGCAGGTAAGTAGGAAAACCTCTGAGCTGCCCTTTCTGCTCAGTCTCTCCCTTTGTTTTAATCACTTATCACCCAGAAGGGTCTTCTTTCTCAAATGGCTGCTGTTGGGGATGAAAAGGGTCACTTTTTTTTTTTTAAAGTTTACTTATTTATTTCTAGATAGAGAGCACGAGTGGGAAGAGGCAGAGAAAGAGGGAGAGAGAATCCCAAGCGAGCTCTGCACTGTCAGGGCAGAACCTGATACGGGGCTCAAACTCACGAACTTTGAGATCATGATCTTAGCCTAAGTCAGACGCTTAACCAACTGAGCCACCCAGGCACCCCGAAAATGGTGACTCTTAAACAGAAGTGTTGTAGAGCACTTGGCGAAGGCTCACTGGAGCACCAACCCTGAACTGGAAAGGACAGTCTGGGGGATGCATGCGTGCAAGGGTTCTGCACATTCCGCCACATATTTGTGTTACCCCCTACTCCCCCCTCCCACATATCTTTTTCATGTAATGGGATATTTTAATGTTCTACTCTTTTCAATACAAAGATGTATTTTAATTACAATTAGAGGAATATAGTCTTCCATGAAGTAGCCTGGGGGAACACACAAAGCATTATATTCATTGTTTCCGTGAGAAAATGTAATAGTTCTAAACATTGACCTAAAAATAAACTTTTAGAGGCATTCATAGTCCTAACTGGGATGGAAATTAGCTCTCTTCATTTGAAAGAAGTCCATTAAGCAAGATTTTTAAAACTCCAGAAGAGTTATTTTGTGGCTTTTCCTATTCTTCTCAGCCTATTCCAATTTCTCAAACTACACCAAGTTTTCATACAGCATTTCCCCTTCTAATTCAGCCCTGCAGTTACGTTGAAGCAGTGCCATCTCAGGAAGGACCCCACTCCAGGAAGGACTTAAGACTATTTTGGTGAGAAAACTTCCCTGCGTCTACTGTGAATTCTCTCTTTGGGTTGTCTGTGTAGCCTGTTAATGACCTTCACAGGGGGATTCAGGGGACTTTTCTTCCATTCTTTTATAATGGGTATGCGATAGGTAGAATTTGAAAAATAAAAATTCAAGCTTAGTGCATCCAGATGTAGTTTGAATCAGTCCCAGCTCATCTCTAAGAAAAACAGTTACACTGTAGGAAAAGAAGACAATGATTTTGATTTCTGGAAATTATATTTATTAACTGTATTTTCCTGTAGTGATTAAGAAGAAAACTTTTTTTTAAGTCTCTTTATCTATTTTGAGAGAGAGAGAGAGAGCACAAGCGGGGTAGGGTCAGAGAGGAGAGCCAGAATCCCAAGCAGGCTCCACACCATCAGCACAGAGCCTGAATTGGGACTCAAACGCACAAACTGGGAGATTGTGACCTGAGCAGAGATCAAGAGTTGGTCACTTAATGACTGCGCCACCCAGGTACTCCAGGAAGAAAACAAGTAGAGAGGATCTTTGGTGCAGCAAGTAGGGGTCCAGGAAAGCTGGGGGTGCACCACCTTTTTTCACAGCTGGTCTGTAGGAGAGAGGAACTTCTGAAAAACCATTGCATTGTAGCCCTTTAGAGGAGGAGAGAAGAAAATACATGGGTCTCTGGGGTCCCATTTGATGGACAGGAATTTGTCCTGCTCATGGGTCATCATACGAGGACAGGAACACTGGGAAGGATGAGACCCTATGCTTTGAATTGTTTGTACTAGTCCTTTCTGAGCAGATGGTTTATTTATAAAGAACTTGATTGTAGTAGTGGATTTCAGAGACCTATTCTCCAGTGAGTTAGTGGTTCTTTATCAATGATAAGATAAAACAGAATAAGAGCCCATCTAGAATAATGCCTTATGTGTTATACAGGAAAGATAACATCTTTCATGGAAAGAAAAACTGTACAGAAAAACTGTACTGTAAACTGTACAGATAAGAAAAACAAAGTAAATGATTGCTTCTTCAGCACTTGACAGAAAACCATTTTTCAGGGGCGCCTGGGTGGCTCAGTTGGTTAAGCGTCCGACTTCGGCTCAGATCATGATCTCACAGTTTGTGAGTTCGAGCCCTGCATCGGGCTCTGTGCTGACAGCTCGGAGCCTGGAGCCTGCTTCGGATTCTGTGTCTGATGCTCTCTGCCCCTCCCCCACTTGTGCTCTGTCTCTCTCTGTCTCTCAAAAATTAAAAAAAAAAAAAAAAAAAAAAAAAAGAAAACTGTTTTTCTCAGATACCCAAGGGCCCATGGGATTAATTTCGGAAATAGGATTTAGGCTTGTAGTCAGAACAGGAACATTGGGCAAATGGTAGCAAAATGAAAGAAGATAAGCTAACTGAGCAGGAAGAAAAGGAGTAAAGTTCAAGTCCATAAAAGCCAGGCCAGGCAGATATAAAAGGGAGCAGGGCCGTGGAGGCAGGTATATGACCTTCAGGCCCCGAGATAACAAGAAACCACTTACTACCTCAACACTCCCCCACCCGGAGACCTTTAAGGGAACCATTCATCAAACCTTTCCGCCCTAAACAACGGACACGTCCTGCCTGGAACAAAAAACAGCTACCAACAAATCACCTTACATAAACATGTCAATACTTCATACCCCCCCAGCCAACGCCATAAAAACGCACTACCCCACTCCCGGGCGCGACTTCCCTGGCCCCTTTCTGTATGGACCAGGGAACCTCACCCAAGAGCGCTCCCAATAAAGGCTTTTTTACTTCTGTATCTGGCCTCGGTTTCTGCATCGCGTTCGCTACATTACAATATATATATGTATACATATTTATATATGTATATATACATATGCGTGAGATTTATATTATATATATAAGTATATTTATATATAAATATATATTTTTATATAAACTGGCCCTGAGGATATGACTAAACATCATTATTGGAGCATATACTCAGCGAAAGAAGGAAGAATGAGGAGGACATAGTGTCCAGAAAAGCATGGGTCCACTGTGGGGAAAATGTGAAGACTCAGTATGACAGTTGTGCAGCTGAACTAGAAACTTGTGTCCTCGTACTGTTAGAGTATACAGTTAGTTAGGTTCTAACAGGATACTTGGAGGCCAGTACTGAGGAAGTCTTGGCCAGCTATGGAGGAGATCAGAGGCCTGTCCTGGCAGTACTCCACAATAAGCCAGATCAAAGCAGACAGACCCAAGATGGTGGATGCCATGACAGGAAATACCTGATCAAATTAGAATAAAAAGCTCGAAACCCTGCTTCCCACCCCAAGTAATGAATATTCACCCCCCAGTTAACAACTGTCAATGAAAGATAGAAACCAATCCCCTAGGCATGCAGCTCTCCCTCTCTCTTGCTCTCACCCACTCTCATATCTCAAGAGTGTACTTTCCACTTTAATAAACTTTCCCACCTGTGTTACTTGTCTACTGTGTGTCTGTCTTTGAAATCATTCTCATGACAAGACCAACAGTTTTCAGCAACTCCTTCAGGTCTAGCTGGGTCAAGGCCCCAGGGCCTGGGGTCTCCCCAGTTCACCACCAGGCAACAATACCAAGGAGGGTTTGTGGAAAACCTAGGATATCATAAAGTAAAAGCACTGAAAAATAGAAAGGCAACTAGGAATTTTTAAAAAGCTGTGCAATAAAAGAAATAATCTTTGTATAGCATTTGGCTCTGCAGTGAGCACTATTTACATGGCATAGGGAAAAAGTCTTTCCGAGTTGCTGGAATGAGATAGGGATATTGTTGGGTGACATCTGGGCACTGCAATCATTATTGCCACCAGACAGATTCTGGCTGTATCGCAGGGACCAAAAGGGCCCAGAATGTGTATTCATTCCTTTACAAAGACATGTACAAATTTGTGTGTGTGTCTCTGTGTGTAAATTCTTCTGATTAGCTTACCTTGAATATAAAAGCATGGCTCAAGAAAGTTGAGTTCTTCCAACATAGAAGGACCCACTCCAGGATCCTATATGGGTAACTTGAGCCACAGCTGTCTGATATACTGGGAATGCCAAGTTCATCTGCTATACGAAGACCCAGTAAGGCTCTGCTGAGCTGTGCTGCACCTTCTTCTGCTTTCTGTGGTTACCTTCTTTCCAATTAGATTTTGTAAAACTTTGCTAGTTTAAATCTTACCTAACCATATGTCAATGTTGCACGAAGTTTTCTCAGGGTATTTGTCATTTGCTGGTTTATGGCAGTGATAATTTGGCATTGTTTCCATTAGTTTCATATTTCTTTTGTTTTACTTTTTTGGTATAAATGTTCAGATAAATAGACATTAAATATTATACATATCTTTGAAAAATCTTTTTAAAAATATTTTTATGTTCATTTATTAATTTTTGAGAGAAAGAGAGAACCAGTCCACAAGTAGGGGAAGGGCAGAGAGAGACACACACAGAATGTGAAGCAGGCTCCAGAGAGCCTAATGTGGGGCTCAAACTCTCAAACTGTGAGATCATAACCTGAGCCTAAGTTGGACACTTAACCGACTAAGCCACCCAGGCATTCCTTGTAAAGTCTTAAGTGTATTGTGACACTTCCCTAAGAAAATGCTGAATGAAGATGTTCACACAGCCATATTGGAGAGTAATTAATGAAAGAAATGACTTGTGTTACATCAAATGTTGAAATAATTGTGTTTATCTTAATAAAATTTGTGTTCTAGCATAATTTATAATATTAGAGCTTAGAAATGTGTAAAATCTTTCCCATGGAGATTAATAGTTGGACTTACAATAAATGGCCTTAAGTCTTTTTGTTTTTAAACATATTGCCTCATAATATGGGGAAGATGCTCTTGGTTTTGTTTTTTTTTTAACTTTATTTTTATTTAATTTGAGAGAGAGATAGAGAGCAAGCAGGGGAGGGGTAGAAAGAGAGGGAGACAGAATTCCCAAGCAGGCTCCGTGCTGTCAACACAGAGCCCCATGTGGGGCTCGAACTCACGAACTGTTGAGTTCATGAACTGAAATCAAGAATAGGATGCTTAACCAGCTGAGCCACCCAGGCACCCCAAGATGCTCTTGTTTAAAAGTCCTTTTTTTAAAAAGTTCATTTTAAGAGAGAGAGCACAAACAGGGGAGGGGCAGAGAGAGAGGGGAACAGAGGATCTGAACCTGGCTTTGTGCTGACAGCAGAGAGCCCATTGTGGGACTCGAACTAATGAACTGTGACCTGAGCTGAAGTCAGATGCTTAACCAACAGAGCCACCCAGGTGTCCCTGCTCTTGTTTAAAAGTCCTTAAAAGGAGCAGCTTTGATACAGCCTGGCTGGGTCCAAGGACCCAGAAGGAGTCCCACAGGACCAGCCAAGAGGGTCCTTGGCTTCACGCAGAATGGAAATCAAATGGGAGGCAATAGAAATGAGAGCAGGCAGAGTTTATTGAAGACATAGAGAGAGAGTATAGACACAGAGTGTCTGGGAGACACCAAAAGGGAAGGGAAGGAAAATGAGTCTTGTCTTTGCTTGGAGCCTGGGGGTTTTATTGAAGACAGTTGTCTGGCATACCTGTCTTCTTAGTAATCCAGGAACAAAGATGAGTGTTTAGGTGTCCTCCATAATTCACTTATGCCCTGGAGCCAGGGGTCTTGATGAGTCATTGGTTGTGGAAAACTTTCATGTGACCCCACTCGGTTATTAGATGTTATCTGTTGTATTGGAAGACTCCAAAGAAATCATTAAATCCTTGACCTTTACAAGAAGGACATACATTGTTGTAAAATGCCTGCATAAGGGAGGGATGTAGGTCCTAACAAGAATAGAAGCAGGAAAAGGAGTGGAAAAAGCAGCTTTTCATGGGGTCCCTTTAGTTCCCCTGTCTCAGCCTGATCCCAAATCCTTTCCCTGATTCCATGTAGCCAAGTGACTCTCCTTCCTCGACCCAGGCAGAAATCTGGTAGTGCGTTTTCTCGAACTGGTGAACCGTAGATGTTCTTTCAGGGACACCAGGCACAGCGGAAGCGGCAGGAGTGAGCCACCGAGTTCTAGAAAAGGATGCATACTGAATCTCTAGGCTCCTCTCCCTGCTCAGCCATTCCTCCTAATCTTGGAGAGCAGGGAGTGTAGCCAAGGCTCCAGATCCCCTGGCTCTTGGGGTCCCAAACAGACTAGGTTTGGCCACTCACCCCTGACAAAAACCCATGGGCAGAGAAGCGAGCGGTGGTGAGACAAGAAAGGAATTTATTTCAGTGAGCAGACTAATGTCTCAAAGATTGTCTCAAAAATGACGAAAGTACTTCCAGGTTTATAAAAGGAAAATGTGGGATAAAGTGGGTGGGTATGTGCAGGTAGCCAGTGAAAGTTAAAATGATCATTGTCTTGGAGTCAATCACTGATAGGGTCTTGCGGGCTCAGGCCAGTTCTTGTTGCTTGAAGGGGTAGTTTCGGTTCCCATCAGGGGACACTTTGCGATATGGGTCTTCCACCTGAGTCAGGAGACAAGCTGGAAAGAAGGACCCAAGTAAAAAGTTTGAGGTCAAAGTGGAGGCAAAGTCCTCTTTGAGAAGCACTACTAGCAGTGCTCATATGTAATGAAGACAGATCATGGTGGCTGTCCCATTGGCAGGTCTATCTGTGCAGTGGAGTGCCCTGACAAGTCTTTGAAGACTGGCAGAGGACGAGCTATATAAAACATTTAACTTAATATGAAGGACACGGTATTCACAGGGAAGGCTGCTGAGCCATTAACTGAAATCTGGAACATATATCCAGGTATAGGGTGGGAAAGGGGTCTAAGGCTAAATATTAATTGCTCTTTCCCTAAACTGTGCCACATATCGGAAGTCCTAGCAGCACTTGTGTCTTCAAAAGCAAAACCACAATTCGAACAAAACAACTTGCAAATACTTACTGTGTGCCAGGAATTACTGTAAATAATTTGCCAATCCATTAACTCATTTAATTATTAAACCTCAAAAGCCCTTTGAAGTTGGTATCACTATTATACCCATTTAGCAGATAAGGAAACAGGCAAAGAAATTTGCTGCTCCTCCCACAGCGAAGAAGAGGTACAGCCAGGTTTGTGGATCTAGGTAGTCCGTGCTTTCAACCAACACACGGTTGGCTGCTGAAGCGATGGGTCCCACTCTTCTCCCCACTGCAGCGCCGCCGCAGAACCCAGGCCAGCTTCGGCACGTGTGGAGCAACGGTCCCTTCAATCCCTGGAAGGGCTGCCCGAAGCGGCAAAGGCCAGGGAACCCTGGGTGATTCCCAGGACTGCAGCTGGGGCCTAAGCTGGCTACGCGACATCCCGCGGAGGAGCTACCGCCAGGGGGCGCTGCAGGACCCGAGCCTGGAGCCGGTAACTCTGGCACGACGTTTCCCAGCGTAGAGACCGGGGCGGTTGGCGCCGGGCTGGGGAACCACGGAGACCGGGAAGGCTTCAGGTTCCTAGAGAGGAGGGGAAGCGGCCCTACGTGCTTCCGGCGGAGCGGGTCCTAAGCTTTCCCGGGAGCACGGGCCGGCCGCCTTCTCGCGCGTGCCCTGCGTCGGGGGCGCGCGACGTCAGCGCTCGCCTGGGCTCCGGGTCCCGGGAACGGGCTAACGGGGTCGCGTCCCCGCGGAGTTCTTCAGTACCCGGTTCTCCAGTCCCTGGGCCTCTGTGGTGAGGGGGGTCCCGGGACGCAGGGAGCCCCTGGCGGCCCGAAGGCGTTTGCGGGGCGCCCGGCAGCCGCAGTCCCGCCCGTCCTTTTATTCTCTCTTCTGTCTCACCCCGAAGGCCGAGGGCGCTGTGTGAAGCGGGGACCCAGCCATGCTCCAGATCACGTGGCACCAGGTGAGCGAGCGTCCTCTCCGCCTCTGTCGCCCCCCTCCCCACCGTAACCGGCCCTCCCACCCTCTAATGGGAAGAGCCTAGACCAGAGCGAGCAGCTGTCGTCCTGCACCCGGGCCGGAGTTGTCCAGGCGTTCCGGGACTGGGGTCCTTGGACCCAGCATTGGTAGAGACGAGCCTGGACCCAAAATTTAAAGTCACAAGAAAGGATTTACTGGAGCTTATGCTCGAGCACGGGAGAGCAGCACAAAGGAAAGAATCCGCAGGCGGACTCTCCGAGGAGAGGTCAGGGAGAGTTGTATTTAGAGATACTTAGGGGGGAAGAGGGTGCTGTCTATGCAGGCAGCAGCAGGGATTATTAGCACCTGCACACCGAAAGGTCATGTTTCTTCATGCACCGCATGCGTAATGAACCTGTTAAATCTCCACCTCCGGGCGTGATTTTTAGTATTACAACGAGGGAAGAAGTTGTGGAAGTTCGTCACCTTGGAGCCCACTGGTTTGGACCGGTCTGGGTTTGCTCCTTAGCCGTTGCTTTGCTCTGCAAGCAAAGTAAAAATAGCCGGTAGGGAGTTCTGCAAGAAAAGCGCCACGAGCCAGCAGGCAGCGGGGAGTTTCACGGGTGCACATGGGGCTTGTTCCCAGGGTTCCTCACTGTTTTACAGGCTTGTATCTTTCTTTTGCATCTGTCAGCACCAGGTGTGTTTGGACAGGGGAGGATGAGTTGAGAGGGATAGACAGATGACAATGCCCAAACGAAGACATAAACAGGATGGAAAAACAAGTGTAGGGGATTGATTGGGATAGATTTGGCAATCGAGGCTGAGAAGTAGAAATTCACTACAAAGTGGAAATTTGCTTCATTGCCTAGAGCGAAGACCCTTTTCACTTCTGTCCACAAATTGGAAGTCCTTCCTTGGATACAGTAATTCTAGTATTGTTGTTATTATTTTTTTGTAGATTCCATTGGATTTTGACATAAAGACAGTTTTACTTCTTTCTTTCCTGTCTGGATACCTTTTATTTCTTGTTCTTGCCTAACTGCACTGCTAGAACCTCCATTTCAATGTTGGTAGAGGTGGTGAGAGCAGATATCTTTGTCTTATTCTTGACCTTAGGGTGAAAGCATTCAATATTTAACCATTAAGTATCATCTTCACCATAGGTGTGTCCTTCCCCCCCACCTCCCAGGTAAATGTCCTTTATCAGATTGAGGAAGTTCTCTTCTGTGCCTAGCGTCCTGCAGGAATGGATGTTGAATTTTGACAAATGCTGTTCCTGTGTTGGTTTAGAGGATTATAGGATTTTTCTGTTTTAGTTTCTTAATGTGACAAATTACATTGATCTTTTTTTTTTTTAAATATTCAACCAACCTTGCACTCCTTGGATAAAAACTACTTGGTCATGATATATTATTCTTTGACTATATTTTGGATTTTATTTTGTTAAATTTTTGTTGAGAATTTTTGCATCTATGTTTGTAAGAGGCATTAATCTTCAGTTTTCTTTTCTTGTAATGTCCTTGTCTCATAGATGAGTTGGGAAGTATTCCTCCTCTTCAGTATTTGGAAGAACTTGCGTAGGACTGATTACATTTCTTCCTTAGGTGTTTGGTAACCAGTGAAATCATCTAGGTGTGGAGTTTTCATTCTGATAAGTTGTAAAATACAGTTTCAGTTCCTTTGTAGATACAGGGCTGTTCTGTTTCTCCTTGAATGAGTGTTGGTGATTTGTGTCTTTCAAGGAATTTGTCTAAGCTTTGGACCTTAATGGCATAAAGTTGTTCATAATAATTCCCTATTATCCTTTTATTATCTGTAGTGGTCACCTTTTTTATAACTAATCCTGCTAATTTATTTCTTCTCTCTTTTTTCTGATTAATCTGATCAGAGATTTGTAAGTTGCATTAATCTTCACAAAGAACTAGTTTTTCGTTTTGCTGATTTTTTTTCTCCATTTTTCTGTTTTATGTCACTGATTTCCACTTGGATCTTTATTTTGTTTGTTCTGCTAAGTTTGTGTTAAATTTGTTATTTCTCTAGATTCTAAAGGTGAATCTGAGGTCACTGATTCAAGACCTTTTTTTCTTTTTAAATTTTGTAACACAGGCATTTAATACCATAAATTTCTTCCTAAGTACTGCTTTAGCACCATCCCTCATTTCAGTACGTTGTGTTTTCATTTTCATTCAGCTCAGAATACTTTCCAAATTCTTTTATTGTTTGATCTATGTGTTATTTAGACGTGTGTTGTGTAGTTCATAAATATTTGGGAATTTTCCTTGTGTCTCTGTTATTTCTAATTTATTTATTTAAAAAAATTTTAATGTTTATTTATTTTTGAGAGAAAGACAGAGGTGAGCAGGGGAGGGGCAGAGAGAGAGGGAGACACAGAATCTGGAGCAGGCTCCAGGGTCTGAGCTGTCAGCACAGAGCCCGATGCGGGGCTTGAACTTAGGAACCGTGAGATCATGACCTGAGCTGAAGTTGGACACTCAACTGACTGAGCCACCCAGGCGCCCCTCTGTTATTTCTAATTTAATTCTATTGTGGTTAGTGAACATTCTTTGTATGACTTGATCCTTTTGATTTCTTCTTTATAGCCCAGAGTATGGTCTACCTTACAAAAGGTTCCTTGGACACCTGAAAAGAATGCTTATTCTGCTGTTGTGGGTGGGGTGTTCTGTAAATGTCCATTAAGTCAAGTTGGGTAATAGTATTGTTCATGTTTGCTATATCTTTGTTGAGAGGGGTTACTGAAATTTCCAGTTGCAGTTATGGGTTTGTTTCTTTGTGGAACTCTCTCCTCGTGGTGTTCTGTCCTATAAACTCCTGCCGTCTTGGTCTCCTCAGAATCAACCAGGGAATCTGCCGGGCTTTGCCTCATGTCCCCCTCCCTGTGTTGTATCCTGGAAACCCTTTCAAGGAAGAAGCTGGGGGAATCTTAGGGCTCACCTCTTTATTTCTCATCTCTTGGGGATTGCTGTCCTTCATTACCATCAGCCGCTAACCTGGGCACTTTCTTGACATAATTTGTCTTGTTTTGGTTTAGGGAGGATAAACCCAATCCCTTTGACTCCATCTGGGTGAGAAGCAGGAGTTTGCAGTCAGCATTTTAAAAAACATTTTCCCATTTGGGATTCCTGGCTGGCTCAGTCAGTAGAGCATGTGACTGTTGATCTTGGGGTTGTACGTTTGAGCCCCACATTGGGTGTAATGATTACTTAAAAATAAAATCTTTAAAAAATAAATAAAGACAAAACAAAACGAAAGATTTCCTGTTTGTTTTTGCCAAGTAGTTTGTTGCCATCTCGACTCCCCAGCCCTCTTGTGTGTGTTGTTTTTCCTGCTCTGAAAGCCTTTAGTTTTTTGTGTTTTTAATGTTTACTTATTTTGAGAGAGAAAGATGCAGAGCGAGCAGGGGAGGGGCAGAGAGAGAGGGAGACAGAATCCCAAGCAGACTTTGCACTGTCAGCACTGAGCCCAGTGCGGGGCTCAAACTCATGAACTGCAAGATCAGGACCAGAGCTGAAATTAAGAGTCGGACGAACTCATGAACCGCAAGATTAGGACCTGAGCTGAAATTAAGAGTTGGACGCTTAACTGACTGAGCCAGCCAGGAGCCCCTAGGTGGGTTGTTTTTTTTTTTTTTTTTAATGTTCTCATTTTTCTGAAACTTCTCAGTGACATGCCTTTGTGTAGGTATTTTTCATTTACTGCCCTAAGTACTCTGTGGGTCCTCTCTCCTCCCTGGTGTTTTTAAACAGATAGAATATTTTATCAAGTTTTAAAAAGCAGAGCACACTTTAAAAACCCCGAGCTCATCCTTGGTTTTGTATGATGATCAGCCTCCTTTTTGTTTGCTTCCCCTTCTGCCAGCAGTTAAGATTCAGCTTTCTCTGCTCTTCTGCTTTAGTCACTATTCATCCTTCTAAGATTCTGTTCATGCCCCTAGTCTACTCTGACTCTTCTCCTGTTGAGCCATTGTGTTATTGTCACCTTAGTGAGATTAGGGAGGGAGTAAAGTGCTACAGGCTGTGTTTATACAGCTGTCCCCTCTGCATGTACACACAAAACCGATGGAAAGGAGCCAGAGGGGCCTACAGGCACATAGCCCAGGGCCTGGCCGAGTCAGCACCAAGACCAGCAGGTGAAGGAAGGGCTGTTTGTGGGGATGACTGCAACGGGGTGCACTGAGTCTTGGGCTCCCCTGTTACTGAGGGCAATGCTGACCGAAGGCTGACTCCCATGGGGAGTAGGGGGCACTGGAGAGCTGCCCTTGGCAATACCACCACACCCAGTCAGTCTCTGCCCCAATACTTAGGCTCCTCTGCCCTCACACAGGGCTTGAGCATGAACCTATTGTTTCAGGAGCCAGTGACCTTTGAGGACGTGGCCGTGTACTTCACCCAGAATGAATGGGTTATCCTGGACCCTTCCCAGAGGGCTCTGTACCGGGAGGTGATGCTGGAGAATTACGCCAATGTGGCTTCCCTGGGTAAGACGACTCTTCTCCTTGCTGTTGTCTCCCTCTGCCCTTTGCGCATCTGGTTTCTTTCTTCCTTAGACAGTATGGCCTCTCTGACCCTCGGGGGGCAGTTGCTACAAAGGCTGAGCTCCCCAGAGGCTACTGGGTGGGGAGAGTTTCAGATCCTCAGGTTTTGAAATCCACTGTCCCTCAGGCATGGAGGGAGAGGAAAAGGGACGGCTCTTGGGAGCTCAGCAGGGCCCTTTGGCCTCTGTCTTTCAAGTCCTCTGAAGAAGATCTGGGGGTGATTGGGGGGTTATTCCAGGATTCTGCCCCTTCTATGGGAATTTTCTGTCCTCTAGATGGCATAGGCTGACGTCTCTTCATTTCCCTCCCTGGCTCAGTGAATGAAGAAAAAGACAGCCAAGAGGGGACGCTGTTTCCTGATTCCCTTTACCTTTTGTTCCTGTTTCTTCCTCCTGGGCAGCTTTTCTCTTCACCAGACCTGTTCTGGTCTCCCAGCTGGAGCGAGGGGAGCTGCCGTGGGGCCCGGAGCCCTGGGAACCTGCGGGCAGGGAAGCCCTGGGAGGCATCTGTCCAGGTGAGCATGGGAACCTACCAGCTGCCTTTTTTGCTCGGCCTGCTTGCTTATTTTCACATTTCAGTGTGTACCAAGTGCTTCTTCTCTTGCGAGCCTGTCTTCTTTCCTCTGGAATCGTTCCATGTGATTCCGCGTTCATGGCGGTAGCCACCCCACCACAGGAGGAAGGGCCAGCCTCCTCCAAGAAAGGTATGGCTGCGACATTTCTTCGCATGTTCCTCTTTGCCTCTCCGCCTCACCACCTGCTCAGGGATGCCGTCTGACTCAGCAGCTGTGGAACCGTGACAGCTCGAGTCCTGTCTTGTGGAAACGGTTAACTTTTCCACCAGTTTGTTTTTGCAAAGATGAGAATGTCAGCCATCTTGGAGGGAGAATAGACTTCTGGGACCTCTTTGGCCATCCACAGCTTCAGAGTCCATTATTTCTATGGGAAACGTTTTTTGTAATGTTTATTTATTTATTTTTGAGAGAGAGAGCGAGCGCGCGCGCGAGAGAGCCAGCCAGCAGGGGAGGGGCAGAAGAGAGGGAGATAGAATCCCAAGCAGGCTTCACGCCGTCAGCACAGAGCCCAGTGCGGGGCTTGAAGTCACGAACTGTTGAGATCATGACCTGAGCTGAAACCAAGAGTCAGATGCTTAACCAACTGAGCCACCCAGGTGCCCTGGGAAATTTTAATTTTTTTTAATTTTCAGAGAGAGAGCAAGGGAGGGACTAAGGGAGAGAGAGAAAACCCCAAGCAGGCTTCACGCCATCAGCATAGAGCCTGAGGTGGGGCTTGAACCCACGAACCGTGAGATCATGACCTGAGCCAAAACCAAGAGTCAGACACTCAACCGACTGAGCCACCTGGGCGCCCCACATTTTTTTTTTAAAGTAAACTCTCTGCCCAGCTTGGGGCTCAAACTCGTGATCCCGAGATCAGCGGTTGCGTGCTCTGCCGACTGAGCCAGCCAGGCACTCCTCTGTGGGCAATTAAATTATGAGTTCCCGAACACCGACTTAAATAAAAATAAAAAATAAAATTTTATCATTTTAAAAGTTATTTAAAAATTAAAAAATTCATTTTCCTAATGGAGATTTTCACACACATGCAGCACCAGCACAAGACACTCCGTGTTTCCCTTGCTTCCGCGGCCACCTGAAGCGTGTCATCTTCCCCTACACTTAAAACAACTTTTATTTTAACAGCTGAACTTTTGAAGCAAAACTTGTCACAAAAGAAAGGTGAACGACTTCCTCATTTTGAAAGGTATTGATACAAAAATTAAAAATAACAACATACTGTATATTTTTGCCTCTGTTATTCTGTTTCACCCCTTCTCTGCCTATTAAAATTTGTGGGGCTCTTCAGAATTTGTGGGGACTTCACAGAGAATGTCTGTTAATAATGCACAACTCCCCGGCTACTCCCAACTTTGGGTTAAAATTGTGCCTTTCGGATATGATCCCAGGACTTCAGGCTCTCTGGGTAAACAATGTTTTCTAAACTGTTTGCTTCTTGACACATGAGGTTGCCCTGGCCTAGTGCTGAAGGTCATAAGAGTCTGCAGAAGGCCTTAACAGCAGAGAGAAAATAGCCTTTGGTTTTCTCTGTCTGGTGAGTTTTAGGATTTCACATTCCTACTGTCATATTAAACCGTACATACAGCCTGTACAGCGTTTTCAGAAGAGCACAAGAGTCATTACCAGGTCCTGTCTGAGGCTTTTGTCCATTCTTAGAAGGGTTCTTCACACGTGCGATGCTCTTTTATTTGTTTAAGAGGCAAGATCTCCTTTCCCTCCAGCTGCCGTGGTGTCAGCCCGGCATGCTCCCCTTAGTCGCACCATGGGAGCCTGCTGCTTTATGAGAGCCAACTTGACGAGACGGAGACCATTCTCTTCTCAAAGACTATGACGTGGACAATGTTGGAAAACATAAGCAGCTCTTAAGGAATTTCAGTTGCAGGACCCTTTGTAGTTTGAGGTGCTCGATGTGTCCTTTCTTGAATCTGGTGGTCTTCCTCTGATCTCAGGGTCTTTAGCCATCCCTTCTCTATGTCTGCCCTCTTATCTAGCCCATTCATTTGGGAGAAAGCCATTGGTCTTCCTGCCCTAGTAGGTAACAGTCTTTGCTGTCCTTGTGGGAATGCCTCCCGGCCTTGCTTGCCTCCACCCATGGAGTCTTCGTTTCACTTGTGGGGCTTTGCTGTGTGGTGATGTTTGGTAGCCGTTTTGTGTGCGTATTAGAAAATAGAAACACAGGGTAGATTAGAACCACTCAGTCCTGTTTCCCCTTCAGCACAGGTAGTTTCTTTTTGCAACATCAGAGGCTGACGCTTGTGTGTTTTTGTTTTTGTTCTGTGATACCAGGGGGTGAGACCAGAGCTGAGAAGGAAGAATCAACTCCAAAGGAACACATTTCCAAAGAAACAGAGTCCCACAGATTGACATTGGGAGGGCTACCAGGGAACATTCCCCAGCACTTGGAATTCGGGAGCAGCCTAGAACAGCAGCATGATCACTGCACAGCTAAGACAAAGTCAAAGAGGAGAGCTTTCCCAGATGGGCCAACCAGCTCTCTCGAGGCCTACACCGTGGAGAGTGGGGAGAAGTGTGAGAAATTTGGGGAAGACGTTGGTGTCAGCACACGGCTCACTATGGATCAGACAGGTCCTAGTGGTCAGAGGTCATATGAATGTAGAAAATGTGGCAGATCTTTCAGTCGAATGGCGGATTTTCAGGGATGTCACGCTGATGAAAGGTCTTTTAAATGCAAAGAATGTGGAAAAGCCTTCAGATATAACTCATTACTAATTCGGCATCAGGTAATTCACACTGGAAAGAAACCATTTAAATGTAAAGAATGTGGGAAAGGTTTAAGTTCGGACACGGCCTTGATTCAGCATCAGAGAATCCACACTGGAGAAAAGCCCTATGAATGTAAGGAGTGCGGCAAGGCCTTTATTAGCAGCTCTGTGTTCCTCCAGCACCAGAGGTTCCACACGGGGGAGAAGCTCTATGAGTGTAACGAATGTTGGAAGACTTTCAGTTGTAGCTCAAGCTTTATCGTCCATCAGCGAGTGCACACTGGGGAGAGACACTACGAATGTAAGGAGTGTGGGAAACGATTGAGTTCCCCCACGGCCTTGACTCAGCATCAGCGCATTCACACTGGGGAGAAACCTTTTGAATGTAAGGAGTGTGGGAAGGCCTTCAGTCAGAAAATCACCCTGGTCCAGCACGAGCGAGTTCACACCGGTGAGAAACCGTACGAGTGTGAGGTGTGTGGGAAAACCTTCAGCTGGTGTGGGCGATTCACTCTGCATCGGAAACTACACAGGCAGAAGATACCTGTTCAAGAGTAGGGGCGTCTGCAGCTGGGGGCGCTGTGCCTCCTTGGTTGTCCCCATTCTCATGCTCTCTATGAGCATGCTCTTTACAGTGAGAAAAGAAACAAACCCCCAAAGGCACAAGTGTACGAGGAAATGTAACTGGCTGATAACCTCGCAGGGTTAGTGGTGTCTCACTGAGTGCCCCTCGAGCTGGATGAGGGAGGGATGTGTGGGAGGACCTACATCAGAGAACACCACTGTGAATTATCAAAAGCCCAGGCTTAAAGAGGAGATCGTAAACAGTTTCTAGAAAAGACAAAAGATCAGGAATACGAATGCATTGGGTTTCATAACAGCAGTCTTGAAAGGTAGAGGACAGTGGTATGTGCCTTCAAAATTCTAAGGGAAAATAACTTCCACCCAGAATTCAGTATCCTCAAGTGTGAGTTTAGTATAAGGTATTTCAGACCTTTTAGATTTTGAGTGTTTACTTCCCATGCATCCCTTCTCAGGTGTGCAACAGCAAACAAGGGGTCAACCAGAAAAGAATGGACACCCTGTCGCCATCTGTATATTAGGAGTCCCCTGAACTCAGAAACAGAGCGCCCTTGTCCATGTGGAGCCTTGTGCATGGTGCAGGACTTTCCTAGTAGGGTGCACATTTTCAGAGACCTACCTCAGGTGCAGGGCCCACCCACACTACTTATCCTTTAGTTACTTACCACCACTCACTTGCAATCTGTGCCTTTGCAGAAGTTGGGGTGTATATACCCTATGAGTCAGATGCAAGACCCTGTTTATCACAAATTCATCCATCTCATTGCTGTTCTTTATCATGGAAAAAGTGACCATTATTTTCTGTTAACGTGTGGAAACAAGGGGAGGTGTAAATGTGTTCTGTCATAGCATCCCTCTTTTGCAAGCTGCTTGATTTTACCCAGTGCAGGAAGCAGAGTAGTGGGTAATAATACCGAGATGGGCAGACTTTGTTATGAGTCCAGGTGTGTTACCTTGGTTAAGTTACAGACACTACTAATTTCCTCAGTAAAATCTGGATGGCTGTCTACCTCATATGTTTGTGTTGAGGATTCACTGCATTAATACATGCCAGAGTGCTTAGAACAAGGGCTAGAACGTAATAAACAAAAGTGTTATTTATTATTATAATAACATTGCCGAGCTTTGACTTCTGTATACACCAGTGAAGCAGTCACCACAGTCAAAATAATAAACAGCCATAACCCCCCAAACACTGCTTATGCCCCTCTCTTAGCTTCCACAGCAATTGCTGACCTGCTGTCAATTTGGATGAATTTTGCTTCTCTAGGATTTTATATAAATATATTGTATGTACTCTTATTTTTGGCCTGGTGTCTTTCACTCAGCATAATTATTTTGAGATTCACCCATGTTGCATATGCCTTATATCAGTGGTTCGTCCGTCCTTCCTTCCTTCCTTTTTCTTTTTCTTTCTCCTTTCTTTCTTTCTTTCTTTCTTTCTTTCTTTCTTTCTTTCTTTCTTTCTTTCTCTTTCTTTCTTTCTTTTTCTTTCTCTTTCTTTCTTTCTTTCTTTCTTTCTTTTCTTTTCTTCCTTTCTTTTTCTTTCTCTCTCTCTCCCTTCCCTTCCTTCCTTCCTAGCAGTATTACACTATGGATATACCAATATTTGTCCGTTTATCTCTTGATGACCATTTGGGCTGATTCCAGTTTTTGATTATTATAAATAAAGCTGCTATGAACATTTGTGTTTTAAGTCTTTGTAATGACATATAGTTTTTATTTCTCTTGGGTAAATAAGAGGAGTGGAATGCCTGGGTCATAAGGTAAGTATATATTTACATTTTTAAGAATCTTCAAAACTTGTGAAAAGAAGTTGTATCATTTTATATCCCTGCCAGCATTGTATGAGATGTACACTCCAGTACATCTTTGGGTATGCTCAGTATTGCCAGTTTTTTAAATTTTAGCTATTCTAATAAGGGTAATGCTGTCTGACGATTTTCATTTGCATTTCCCTAATAACTAATGATGTTGAGCATATTTACATTTGTTTATTTGCCTTCCATTATGTCTTAGGTCAAATGTCCATATCTTTTGCTTGTGTTTTTATTGGGTTGTTTTCTTTTTTTAAGTGTTTATTTATTTTGGGAGAGAATGAGCACCTGAGCAGGGGAGGGGCAGAGAGAGAGGGAGGGAGAGAGAAAGAGAGAGAGAAAGAATCCCAAGCAAGCTCTGTGCTACCAACGTGGACCCTGACCTGGGGCTCAGTCTCATGAATTGTGAGATCATGACCTGAGCTGAAATCAAGAGTCGGATGCTTAATCGCTTAATCCCGATGCCCCTGGGTTGTTTTCTTTCTTTTTCAAAAATTATTTTGTTTTTTGTTTATCTTGAGAGAGAAAAAGTATGAGGGGGGAAGGGCAGAGAGAGGGAGAGAGAATCCCAAGCAGCTCCACACTCTGTAGATCCTGCCTTGGAGCTCGATCCCACAAATGTGAGAACGTGACCTGAGCTGAAATCAAGAATCAGAGGCTTAACTGACTGAGCCATCTAGGTGCCCCTGGGTTGTTTTCTTTTTATTGATTTTTGGGAGATCTTTTTTTGGAGGGGAGAGGTCTTTATATATTGTGGATACAAGTCCTTTTACAGATACGTGATTTCTAAACATTCCCTCCCAGCATGTGGTTTGTCTTTTGATTCTCTTAATCTTTTGAAGAGCAGAAGAGTTGAATATTGGTGAGGTCCAATATAATAGTTCTTTTATGGATTATGCCTTTAGTGTCATATTTAAGAAATCTTTGTCTTACCCAAGTTTATAAGGATTTTCCTCTGGATTTTCCTTCTAGAAGTTTTATTTTTAGTTTATTTAGAAAGAGCATGTGTGTGTGTGAAGGGCAGAGAGAGAGGGAGAGAGAATTCTAAGCAGGCTCTGTCCTGTCATCGTGGAGCCTGATGCAGGGCAGGGCTCGGTCCCACACACTTGCGTGATCCTGACCTGAGAGGAAATCAAGAGTCGGATGCTTACCTGAGCCACCCAGGTGCGCCTCTAGAAACTTTATAATTTTAGATTTTATGTTTAGGTCTCTTCATCTTTTTAAAAATTTATTATTTTAAAATTTTTTTAGAGAGAAAGTGGCACGGGAAGGGGAGGGAGCAGAGGGAGAGAGAGAACCTCCCATGATGCGGCCTCAGTCCCATGACCCTGGGGTCACAACCTGAGCCAAAATCGAGAGTCAGATGCTCAGCTGACTGAGCCACCAAGGCGCCCCTCTTACTGTAGGTTTTCTAAGTGTCAAAAGTCATATAGTGTCAGTGCTATTTGTATTTTGCCAGAGTTCTTTTGGCCATTCTAGGTCCTTTGCATTTCATGGATTTTAGAATGTTTGTCAATTTCTACAAAACATATCCTGGGATTTTGATAGAGATTGTATGGAATCTGTAGATCAATTTTGGGGGGGAATTCACATCTTTACATAGTCTTTTGACTCAAAAACATGGTAAATCTCTCATTTATTGGGATCTTTATTTCACCAGTGTTTTTTAATTTTTACTATATAGGTTTTTCACACCTTTTCTCAGATTTGTCTAAATATATAATTTTTTGATGCTATTACAATAGTAAGTTTCGAAATGTTCATTGATGGTAGAGAGATCTAACTGACTTTTCTATTTTGACCTTGTATCATGCCACCCTGCAAAACTCACTTATTCTAATAATTTTTTAAAGATATTGTAGGATTTTCTAACATTGAAAATCATGTTCATAAATAACCATTTTACTTTTTTCCAATTCTGGGTTTCTTTTTTTTCTTGCCTTATTGCTCTGGCTAGTGGCCAGGGATAGTGTGTTTAGGAGAGCCCGTCCCTGTGGCTTGGCCAGGTGAGGGGCATCCAGCTGAAGACTTCTAATTTTGCTGATATATGAGTAGACTCCCTGATAGTTGTAAAGGCTCAAGGTTCCCATCTCTTCTGGTTCACCTTGCTGCCTAGCTGCCTGTAGGTCAGCACTGCCTATACTCTGTCCCTCTGGTAAGGTTGTTCTGGGAAAGAATGGGACACTTGTTGCTTGCTCCCAGTTTTCTTCTCTGATTGCCCATGAGTCCGATTATTCTCACAACTTGGGGATTTTTATTTGGGTCTATCAAAGCTTCCTCATTTATTCTCCCTGCACTATAATACCAGATAGAGGAATTCCATGTCCAATATGTCCCCCTTCAAGATCTAATTAAAAAGAATTTTTATGTTTATTTTTGAGAGAGAGAGAGGGAGAGAGACAGTGTGCAAGCAGGAGAAGGGCAGACACAGCACAGAACCGGATGCGGGGCTTGAACCCATGAACCATGAGATCATGACCTTAGCCAAAGTTGGACGCTTAACCGACTGAGCCACCCAGGTGCACCAAGCTAGATCTATTGTAGTAACTGGCTAATACTTTTTAAGGGTTTGTGATGTAGTTGTGTGTGTGTGCATGTGTGTGTGTGTGTATGTGCACCTATATATGTGTGCCCACCTCTAGATTCATGGTAGATGTTCATTTTGATAGGTTTAGAGAAGGGACAGTGTGAAAATAGAAGTCCTCATCATGGTATTGTTCCTGGAAATCTAATTCACTTAAGACAATTGTACATAATGCTTTACAATAAAAATACCATAGATTTTATAAAATACATGGTTTCTGTGATAGGCATAATCTCAGTGTTAGGCAGCCTCCATGTGGTTCCTTGTGCATCTCATCTAATGCTGGATTATGAGTGGCCTGTGTTGGTTGTATATTGAGGTGATGATGGTGTGTGACTTCTAAAGCTAGGTCATGACACTAGCTGGCCTTGGCCTTTTTATTTTTAATTTTATTTAAATAATTATTTTTTAAGTAAACTCTACACCCAATGAGGGGCTCGAACTCACGACTCTGAGATCGAGAGTTGCATGCTCCATCCACAGACTGAGCCAGCCAGGTGCCTCTGGCCTTGGCCTTTTGGATTGCCTACCTTAGGTGGAACCTTGCAGCCACGTTGGGAGGACACCCAGCTGTGTGCAGAAGCCTATGTGGGAAGGGACTGAAGTTGCACACCAATAGCCAGTACAAATTTGTCAGTCATGTAAGTGAGTTATCTTGGAAGCAGATCCTCGAGACTCAGTCAAACTTGCAGATGAGTGTGTAGCCCTAGGTGACACCTGAATGGAACTGTATTAGAGATCCCAAGCTGCTATCTTCCAGCCAAAACACTCCTGAATTTCTGGTCCGCAGAGATTTTGAGAAATAATAAATGTGTATGGTTTTCAGCCACAAAGTTTTGGGGTGATTCATTATGCCCCAGTAGATACTACCGTACTCTCTCAAGACAGGACGTTTTGCTGCTATAGTTGGTCAGTAACAGCCAACTGTAACAGCATTCAGCCGGCCTCAAGGGTTAACTTGCTTCAAGTTAACGCACCTTACTTGCTGACCTCCGGCCCTTGGCCTGTAACAGAGCTAATTTACTTTCTTTGAGATTTGCACACCACGGGTCTTGAGGAGTGAAGAACCAAAACCTTCCCAGGCCCCAGAGACACCTTGGCTTTCTGATGAGTCCAGCAATTTTTTTAGCGAAGGGTTTTTCTTTTTTAGGCCACACAAATGATTTTACTAACCTCCCTTTGTATCTGTAGACCTTGCCCTCCTTTGCAGAAAGAAGACAGGACTCCGGCATATCACGAATAAAGAACCGGACCCCCATGCCCAACCTTGAGCACTGAAAATGTTTGTAGCAAGTTTGCATGTGATCAAGAAATGCTAGAGGGCCCTGCACTCCCTTTGCTGATTACCTACCCCAAACTTCTTTAAAACCTCCTGGGCCAGGCAGAAACCTGGGTTTGGGGACAGAAGACTGCCTTCTTCCCCGGTTGCCTGCCTCCTGAAAAAAGCTCACATTCCTTTCCTCCAGGCAACAGGCAGCCAAACTTGGGTTTGGTAACAAAAGCAGAAAGTCCTGTGATAGAGCCAGACATTCAGGATCTTTCTATCTCCTAGCAGCGGGAGGCCAACTCCCCGCTATAGTGTTGGAAGTGCTTGGTGAGCAGGACGCGTGTATTTGAAAATGTGTTCAATAGAAATATAAAAGTAAAAGTCTGTTGACTTTGGGAACCACAATGGCAAGCTGTGGTCCCTGGATTTTCAAAAGCTTGGTCACTGTATTAAGAGCACTGATTGGCCGACTTTCAGGGGTGTTTGCCACCGATTGGCTCCTGTTCAGAAGCTTGGGCTGCCATTGAGTTGCTAACTTTGAGCAGCAACTGGGCACCACCCAAGTAAGGCTGTCATTGGCTGACGAGCAGAGCATGTGCACTGAACCAAAGTTATGCAGATTAACGGTAATTACTTGAATATGAAAGACAGATTCATTTTAATCTGTTAATTCTCAGTTTTTCTTTTTTAACTTCGCTCAGCCACACCTTCAGGAGAGACTGTAAGGGATTATCCAGATCTTTATTTGTGGAAGGTATGATTTTCTTTTCCAGCCAATGTTTACATTGAAATTATGTAAGTGCCAGTTACTGAGTGTAAAAATAGCTCTGAACTCCAGACTTGTTGGCAAATTTGGAAAAGCTAAACAGAAGACATTTAATACAGAACAAATCATTTAATATAGGACGTGTTCTGTATATAGAGGACGCCAGGCAACCTTAGTCACCATTATTTTGGTAGTTAAATTAGTCTGTCCTAAAAGGCACCCCCACACGTGCGGGCCCCAGGGAGGGGGAGGACTTTAAACCGGCAGATGGAAGTCATAGTTTTCTTAACAGCAGCCCAGCCTGGGCCTCTAAGAGGGGGCACCGGGAGCCAGTCCCCCCATACCAGCACGGCCCAGGTGAGCCTCGGAGTAAAGCCGGCGGAAAACCAACAGGCATTCTGTTAACTGGGGCCCCACCTGGTCCTAGAGGCTGCACCGGAGGCGCGCGGCGCACCAGCCAGGACGAGGTTTCAGCGGTTGCTGCCGGAGGAAGCCCCAGCCAAAGACCGCGCCGGCCGCGGCCAGCCCGCAGCTCCGCCTCTTCCGCGGGGCGGGCCGAGTCACGTGGGCCGGGCCGCGGGGACCACCGAGATGGGCTGCCTCCTCGAGGCCTAGAGGGGTCCTGGGCGCTCGCGCTCGCTTCCGCGTCGGCTTGCAGCCGCCAGCTTTTCGGTGTTTGGAGAGGGGAGAGCGTGGGCTCCGGCGAGTTCTACGTGCCAGGTCCGCCCCGCGCCGGCATAATCGCTTTTCCTGGCGGCTCGTCAGCGCCTCCCTCCCCTGAAGTCGGGCCCAGTGTCGGCTCACCCCGCTCCCTGACGCGGAGCTCCGGCGTCCGGGCCTCGTCTGGAGCCGCCCGAGGTGGCCGCGCGGCCTTCTAGAGCCCTGGTCCAGCCCCCTGGCCACCGAAGCGTGGTCCTCTTTTCTGTCCCACAGAACTTGGCCCAACAGCCTCCCGCGCCCGCTACTGACGTTTCTGTTTGGGGTCTCTGATTCCCTGGGCGGAGATCCCGGTCGGGTCTCCGGTCAGCATCAGTCACTGGAACACTGAGTATTTTACTGTTAATCCGCATCTTGCCATCTGTGTCCCTTCTCTCCGTTGGCTCCGTTTTGGGGGGCAGCGTCATGGTTCCTATAAGCGCTCTTTTCGGTTTGTTCAGACCCAACCGTAGGGATAGGATTCGTCTTGGGTCCCTCAATCCATTTCGTGTGAATGGGCTCAAGAACGAACGTTTGTGGACTGAGCAGGCAGATGGAGGATTGTCCTGAGGACCAAACAGTTCATGAGGTTGTTGGGCCATCGGCCACAGGGGGGTCTGACAGAGTCCCCTACCAGTGCTGGAAATGAGGAGACTGGGAAGGCTCTAGGCCGCTGTGGGTGTCGCAGTCCGTTGCACTCATGGCTCTTCTTCTCTTAGCTCCTAAGGTTCTTGCTTTTCCAAATCAAGAAGACAGTGCACGAAACCAGGGGACATCAGCCATGCTCCAAACAACTTGGCCTCAGGTGAGCTGAGCTTCTTTCAGTCTTTTAAAATCACATTAGCTATCCGGTAATCAGGAAAGAACCAAGAAGGTCCGAACGTGGCCACGCTATGATTTCCCCCCTTAGATTTATCTCCACAGCTCTGGCTCTCAGTGGTGGAGGAAGTCAAAGCTTTGTGTCCGAGAGGGGTGAGTTTGGATTGTGTAGGGTTAAGTGGGAAAAGAGGCACCCAAGCTGAGAAGTCCTCTCTGAAGGTGGAAATACAGGTCATGTTGTGCAAATAAAACTTGCCTGCTGACATCAGAGAAATTCTCTGTTGAAGAGATTGTCCCACACATTGTAAAGGTATCCCAGAGCCAGCATGGCTCTTCCATAGGCACTTCGTCAATGCCAGGTACACAGTACTGGATAACGCAGACAGGTTTCCTTTTCTCAGAAGGTACTTTTAGCAAAATAGACAGTCTTTAAATAAATCAGTAATTACGTGTTGCTGGATACAGTGCTTCTGGAAAGTGTAGTTGGCCTCACCTGGGAAGTCATTAGAATCGCAAAATCTCAGGCCCCTGCCCTAGACCCAGAATCAGACTGGGGAGGAGGGCGAGTGGGGCCAGGAATCTGTCCTAACAAGCTCTTCAATAATTCTTACGCACTTACCTTCTCCAATTTGAGAAGCCCCCAAGAATCCCCCCCTCAAGGTAATGGTCAGGGAAGCCCTCATGGCGGAGGTAACATGAGGTTGAGATCTCAAGGATGAGATGGAAACAGTTTTGGAAACTAGTGAGGAGACAGCTAAAGAAGAGCTTTCCAGAAAGAAGGATGGCAAAGGCCCTGAAGTCAGGGAGAAAGCTGGGTGAATTCTAGAGACGGGGAGAGATCAGAGAAGGTAGTTCACCGTCAGGGGGGAGGGAGAGGCTCATGTGTAAAGACTTTGGTTTCTATTCTGAGTTCAGTGGGAAGGCACTAAAGGATTTTAAGAAGGGTAGGTGACATGCTTGGATTTCTGTACTAAGAAGATTTTCCAGGGGCGCTTGGCTGGCTCAGTTGGTTGAGCTTGTGACTCTTGATCCCGGGGTCGTGAGTTCAAAACCCCATGTTGATAACTTAAAAAAATTTTTCCCCCAGCGCTATTGGTGAGTTGGTTGTAGAAGGGTATGAATCAGTTAGAAGCATATTGTAGTGTGGGACGCCTGGGTGGCTCAGTCGGTTGAGCGTCCGACTCTTGGTTTCTGCTTAGCTCATGATCTCATGGTTTGTGAGATCAAGCCCTACATCAGGCTCTGCCCTGATAGCGCTGAGCCTGCTTGGGAGTCTCTCTCTCCCCCTCTCTCTCTGCCCCTCCCCTGCTCATGCTCTGTTTCTCTCAAAAATTAAAAAACAAAAAAGCGTATCGTAGTCCAGATAAGAGATCTGTATTGTTTTTTTTTAAATAGATTTTATTTTTAGAGAAGTTTTGGGTTTATGATAAAATGGACTAGAAAGCACAGTTTCCATACACCTCCTGCCTCCATAAACGCATAGGATAGTTCGTTATCTTTAAATATATATATATTTATATCTTTAAATATATATATATATATATATATATATATATATATATATATTGATTAAGTAAACTCTACCCCCAGCACGGGTCTCTAACGCATGCTCTACTGACTGAGCCAGCCAGACTCCCCTAAGAAATTTTTTTGAGTGCAGTTGACACACAGCGTTACCTTAATTGAAGCGTACAGCACAGTGATTTGACAAGCTTATACGTTATGCTCTGGCCGCCACAGGCCTAGTTACCATCTGTCATTGTGTGACGTTATTACAGTGTCATTCAC
Source organism: Cryptoprocta ferox (assembly GCA_028646485.1). NCBI lineage: Eukaryota > Metazoa > Chordata > Mammalia > Carnivora > Eupleridae > Cryptoprocta > Cryptoprocta ferox. The sequence continues at coordinate 141,939,816 of CM053573.1, read as the reverse complement.
TATATCATGCTGTATCTTTTATTCCTGTGACTTAATTCATCCCATAACTACAGGACTGTGTCTCCCACTCCCTCCTCACCCGTCTTTCCCAACTCCTCACTGCTGCAACCGTTAGTTTTCTGTGTTTATAGCTCTGATTCTGCTTTTTATTATTTTTTTTTAGATTCCACATATGAGTGAAATCATACAGCGTTTGTCTTTCTCAGTCTGACTTATTTCATTTAGCGTAATACCCTCTGTGTCCATTCATGTTGTTGCATATGGCACAATCTCATCCTTTATGCCTGCATAATATTTCAGTGTGCGTGTGTGCATGTGTGTGTGTGTGTGTGTGTGTGTGTGTGTGTGCATCTCACATCTTCCTTATCTATTTGTCTACTGATGGACACTTCGGTTGCTTCTATATTGTGGCTATTTAAATAATGCTGCAATAACATAGGGGCCTATCTTTTTTTGAATTAGTGTTATTGTTTCCTTTGGGTAAATACCTAGTACTGGAATTATTGGATCATATGCATATGGTATTCTGTTTTTATTTTTTGAGGAATTTCCATATTGTTTTCCACAGTGGCCGCACCGATTTATATTTCCACCAACAGCGCACAAGGGTTCCTTTTTCTCCACATCCTGCCAACACTTGTTGTTTCTTGTCCTTTTGGTTTTAGCCATCCTCACACGTGTAAGGTGTTAACTCATTGTGGTTTTGACTCGCATTTCCCTGATGATGAGTCATGTTGAGCATCTTTTCATGTGTCTGTTGGCTCTCTGTAGGTGGTCTTTGGAGAAATGTCTGTTCAGGTCCTCTGCTCATTTTCTAATCAGATTGTGTGTGTGTGTATGTGTTGAGTTGTATAATTTGTTTATCTATTTTGGATATTAACTTTTAATGGATATATCATTTGTAAATATCTTCTCCCATTCAGTAGGTTGTCTTTTTGTTTTGTTGATGGTTTCCTTTGCCGTCCAGAAGCTTTTTATTTTGGTGTATTCCCAGTCGTTTAGTTTTGCTTTTGTTTCCCTTAGAAAACACATCTAGAAAAATGTTGCAATGGCTGACATTAGAGAAATTACTGCCTGTGTTCTCTTCAAGGACTTTTACGGTTTCAGGTGTCACATTTAGGTCTTTAATCCAGCCTGAGTTTATTGAAGATACTGTCTTTTCACCACTGTATACTCTTGCCTCCTTTGTTACAGTTTATTTATTTATTTATTTATTTTAAATTTTTTAATGTTTATTTACTTTTGAGAGACAGATTGCGAGTGGGGGAGGAGCAGAGAGAGAGGGAGACACAGAATCTGAACCAGGCTCCAGGCTCTGAGCTGTCAGCACAGAGCCGGACGCGGGGCTCAAACTCACAGACCATGAGATCATGACCTGAGCTGAAGTCAGCACTCAACTGACTGAGCCACCCAGGCGCCCCTCCTTTGTTACAGTTTAACTGACCATGTAAGTGTGGATTTATTTCTGGTCTCTCTGTTCCTTCCATTGGTCTATGTGTCTATTTTGTACCGTCCCATACTGCTTTGATTATTACAACTTGTATAGTACATCTTGAAATCTGGAACTGGGATACCTTGAGCTTTGTTTTTCATTCTCAGGGTTGCTTTGGCTATTCTTGGCCTCCCCATAATCAACATTCCCCCACCACAATGGTGCTTCTGTTACAATTGACGAACCTACATTGACACATCGCAGTCACCCACAGTCCACAGTTTACATTAGGGTTCACTCTTGGTGTAGAACATTCCATGGGTTACAAATTATAATGACATGTATCCATCATTACAGTATCCTACAGGGTAGTTTCAAGGTCCTAAGAACCCACTGTGCTGTACCTGTTTGTCCCTATCTCCCTGGTAACCGTTGATCTTTTTACCGTCTCCATAGTTTTGTCTTTTCCAGAATGTTACGTAGTTGGAATCCTACTGTATGTAGCTTTTACAGATTGGTTTCTTTCACTTCGTTATAGGCATTTAAGTTTCCTCTGTGACTTTTCATGGCTTGATAGCATTATTCTTTTTAGTGCCGAATAACATTCCATAGTCTGGATATACCACATTTTATCCATTCCCCTATTGAAGGACATCTTGGTTACTTCCAAGTTTTTGGCAATTGTAAATAAAACTGCTGTAAACGTCTGTGTCCCCCTCCCCTTCCCATGCCGTCTCTCTCAAAATAAATAGATAAAGTTAAAAAAAAGGAAATAAAAAATAAAAGGAAGATTTATTTGAAAAGTTTTATTTAGTTCAGTATGCCTAAAAGGAAATCACAGCACAGTAAAAGATTTAAATCAAGGCCTCAGAATTTCATATAAAACATTAAGACCAAAATTTGAAAGTACTGGTATTGCATCTCAAATTTTCCCCATTAATTTAAAAACTTAAGTTACATGCCTGAGAGTTATTAAATGAAACTAGAATTAACAAACATGCCAAATGATTCCCTTTTAACTGTAGACACAGCTCCCATATTGAGTTTTACCAAAGAAAACCAAAACAAAACATGTCTTTAAATGTGCATTGTGTTTAGTGTAATATGGTAAAAGAGCAACATTTAATAAAATTCTACTGCGTTAACCTAAATGCACTTACTGCTTACATACATCCTGCAGTACAACTGAGAAAAGCTGAAAATTGTTTAACAGTCATAGTTTAACTCAACTTAATTGTTTTTAGGTGAATATATTCAAAAGAGGAAACATAAATCTGAAGTGTTGGCCTCGTAATGCAGGCTTTAATGCCTGCTCATCTTTCCTTTTGAAACTTCTTTTCTTCAGAACGTTTTGGGTAGTCTTCCACATTTGCTTTTCCCGATGACTTTATTATTCGTGCCATTTTTAAAAGTAGGCTCCACACCCATTGTGGGGCTAGAACTCACAACACTGAGATCAAGAGTCGCACATGCTACCGCCTGAGCCAGACAGGCGCCCCCCAGATGACTTTAAATGACATCTGTGCAGAGAATAGAGGTCTTCTCTGCATGTAAAGACATGCACAGAATGTCTTCTGTGCAGAGACCTCTTTTCTCTGCACAGATGTCATTGACTTTTTTGGTGGGAGAGTGGATTTTATTGAATTCCTAGGCACAATTGGACATAGTTGACTTGTTTAGAGATTTGATTCTTCCCATTCTCCTTTATTCACTTTCAGTTTTCTTTATCTTGGTCTTACACATTTTTGTTAGGTGTAGTCTTAGCCATTTGTATATGAATGGCATCTAATTTTCTTCCATTTTATCTTCTTTTTTTTTTTTAAGGATTTTATTTTTAAGTAATTTCTACATTCATCATGGGGCTTGAACTCACAACCAAGAGATCAGGCGTTGCATGCTCCACTGACTGAGCCAGCCAGCTGCCCACCATTTTATCTTCTAATTGTTAAAGTATTTAGGAAAACTAGTGATTCTGGTTTACTTATCCTATATCTAGCTAACTTCATGAGTTATTTTGTCAGTTCTAAATATTTTCCATTTGTGGGGCGCCTAGGTGGCTCAGTCGATTAAGCATCCAACTTCGGCTCAGGTCATGATCTCACAGTTCGTGGGTTCGAGTCCCGTGTCAGGCTCTGTGCTGACAGCTCAGAGCCCAGAGCCTGCTTCAGATTCTGTGTCTCCCTCTCTCTGACCCACCCCCGCTCACACTCTGTCTCTCTCTCTCTCTCTCAAAAATAAATGTTAAAAAAAAAAAAAAGGACACCCTCCTAAGGACCTGGTGTAGAGTGGCCACGAACAGCAAGAGGGCCAGCATTTATCTTTGGGATACATTTCTTCCCGCTTCTTCCAAAGCAGTTAGAGTTCTTTGCCTTCTCCCTGGCCCTGGCGCTGTCCCCAGTGCAAGGCTGCTACTGGAGAGAGGGTGGCACACAGGTTAGGGGCTCGGTGAGCCCCTCTTGGGAGGTGTTCTCGTTTTTGGTGGCTGAAAGAACAAGGCTGACTGCATAGCATTCTTCATACCTCCTAGGAGGTGGACTCTAGGTGGGGCATCAAGGCGAGAGGGCACAGAGTCACGAAACCCCCTCCAAAGTGAGAATCCAGTTTCTGTGGTCCCTATTGTCCCGACTGTAGACGCAGAGAAGGGAGCCAGTGGATACCATTAGGGACTGCCCTTGGGTTTTACGGAAGATTCAGAGGCTCTGGCTCCCCAGGTGGTGCATGAGACTTTGAAGTAGCTGACTCCTCCGTCTACACTGGGGGAGGGAGTCCGTGTGGCTTGGTGGGAGTATGGTAGAGATGGATTGCCAGGTGCTGTTGGGAGTTAGGAGTTTGGGAAGCTGTTCTCCAAAGACGGGGCAGCACCCGGTAATGCTGAGGACCGGGGGTGAGCCATGTTTGAGGGGAAGCTCGTGAGCCCGGTATGGGAGGCACCTTGGTGTGTGGGAAGAGCCCAGGTTTGCTGTTTGACCGATCTGGGCTGAAATCCCAGCTCAACCAGTTCTGGCCATGTGGTCTTGGACAAAGTCATTAATCTTTCTCAACCTTAGTTTCATCATGGGAAAATGCGAGTAATAATTCCTACCCCATGTCTGTGTTTTGAGATGAAACGAATTAGATGTTTTGAAAGTACCCACCTAAGAACCTGCTGCCAAGGGTCTTAATTCCCCCCATCCTTGGGGACATGGAAGTGGCTCCAGGGGGAGGCAGAGAGGGGCCCATCTTGGCAGAAGGGATGGAGTTCAAGACTGGGTAGGGAATGAATCTGTGTTCAGAGACCGGGCACTGCTGACCTACTCTGAAGATAGGTGGTCAGAGAAGAGGCCAGAACGGGCAGGCTGCAGGTTGCCCTCAAGAGAGCTTGCCGATCAGGGAAGGAGGCATAAATAGAAATTTGCAAAATGCTGGAAAATGCTCTGCATTAGTGGAAGACGTTGGGGAAGACTAAGATGCTGGGTGCAGAGAACAAACGGGGTGTGCATTTGTTTGGATGGGCGGTGACAGGGTGAGTGGCAGCAGCCTGCAGGGGCTGGTGTATGGAACAGTGGATGACAGGACTTGGGGTACAAGAGGGTGGGAGGTACCGGAGGGACAGTCAGGAACATGGGGGGGTGGATGCAGTAAGCAGGCGGGGAGCCCCCGCTGCCAGGCTGTGAGATTGGGGTGACAGTTTGGGGCCTCAGAGCCATGCAGAGGGGAGAGTGTTGCAGTTCCCCATTTGGAAGTGGGAACAGTGGCCAAGGGCTTGCCCCTGCGGGGTTCCGGGTGCTGCTCTTCTCGGCAGAGCAGACCTTCCATGAGGCTCAGAGTTGCAGACCCTGGGAGGCCCACCCCTTCCCTGCAGCCCAGGCCCCTCCTGGACCCTCCCACAGGGCTTGAGCAGGGGCCCGTTGTTTCAGGAGCCCGTGACCTTCGAGGACGTGGCCGTGTACTTCACCCAGAATCAGTGGGCCAGCCTGGACCTTGCGCAGAGGGCCCTGTACCGGGAGGTGATGCTGGAGAATTATACCAATGTGGCTTCCCTGGGTAAGGCCCCTCTCCGTGGTCCTTGGTGACATTCTCACGTCTTCCTCTGATGGTTGGGGCGTTGAACTCCAGAGGTTGATTCTGCCATCACGAGCCTCTGCAGATGTCGGGGGAGGAAACCCCTGGTTCCCTCAGGTTTTGAAATCAGACTTCCCTACGTCCCAGGGTCGGGCGCAGTTCTGGGCCCCGAGCAGAGGGGCTCTTTGTGGTGCCCGGAGTGCGCCCTTTGTTCCTCCACGCTGCCCTGTTCTGGGGGTGCTGGTTTTCTGCCTGTGGGGAGTCTCCCAGGATATCTGGACCTGTGTTCTTCCTGAGGGCATCTCTTTCCTTAGGTCAGGGCGAGCTTGCAGTTTCTTCCTGAGGACAACCGCTGTCTCCTTGGCCATACCTCGGAGCACAGTTTGGAGCCCTTCCTCAGAACCCCTGGGTAGCTCACGTGGTTTCCTGGGCATGTCATTCTCCCTCCCCCTGTTGTGGGGGTGGGCCAAGAGAGATCTCAGGAAAGCTCTGGAAGTCTCCCCTCAACTTTCAACTTGTTTTTCCTTTTTCTTGCGGGAGTAGCATTTCCATTCCCCAAACCTGTTCTGGTCTCCCAGCTGGAGAGAGGGGAAGCAGCATGGGGCCCAGACCCCTGGGAAGCAGAGGTTCTGAGAGGCATCCATCCAGGTGAGTAAGACAACCTCGCGGTTTCTAGTTTTGCCTTCCCAGTTTATTTTATATTTTTTATTTGTTTTAAGTAGGCTCCACACCCATCGTGGGGCTCGAACTCATGGCCCTGGGATCGAGAGTCAGAGGCTCCGCTGACTGAGCCAGCCAGGCGCCCCTGCCTTCCCAGTTTATTAGACGTGGTTCTCCCGCAGCACAGAACGGGGCTCCCTGTTCTTCATCAGGCGCTACTTGACGCGCTCTCTGACCTCCGGCCGGTTCCAGCCCCGAGCCTGGGGGAGCCAGTCCCTGGGAATGTGCGGCCACTGACCTCGCATGGGAGAGCCGTGACCCAGCACCTCCTAAACCACTTCTTTTCTCATGTACCAGTGGAAATACTTAAGAGTGTGCCAGTTTTATGCCAAGAAGTGGATTCCAGCCAACTTTAAGGAAAGCATGATTCTGTGGGTCAAACTGAGTTATTTGTGCCACAGCTGTGACTTCTGTTTTTAGGCCTTCTGCAGTGAAACCAGTGGTTCTTAATATTTAAATCACCTGTCATTTGCGTAGGTCATGATCGTTAGGTCTGCATTGTATTTGTGTCGTGTACAGCGGTAGAGGGAAAGGCAGGTACTCCTGCATCGCCGCGCCCAACACGCACACACCCAACACACACCCCCACACAGACCCCAACACACACACCCCAACACACACACACACACACACCCAACACACACTCACCAACACACCAACACACACCCCCAACACACACCCCCACACAGACCCCAACACACACACACCAACACACACACACACACCCAACACACATACCCCAACACACACCCAACACACACACACCAACACACCAACACACACCCCCAACACACACACCCCCAACACACACACCAATACACACACACCAACACACACACCTAACACACACACAAACATACACACCCCCACACAGACCCCAACACACACACCCCAACACACACCAATACACACACACCAAAACACACCCCAATACACACACCCAACACACACACCAATACACACACACCCAATACACACACACCCAACACACACACCCCAACACACACCCAACACACACACCCAACACACACCACACCCAACACACACCAATACACACACCCCAATACACACACACACCAACACACACACACCAATACATACACACCCACACCCAACACACACACACCAACACACACCCCCAATACACACACCAACACACACACACCCAACACACACACACCAACACACACCCAACACACACACACCAACACACACCCCAATACACACACACCCAACACATACACACACACCAACACACACACCAATACACACACACCCAACACACACACCCCAGCACACCCCAACACACACCCCAACACACACCCAACATACCAATACACACACACCAACACACACACCCCAACACACACACCCCAAACACACACAGCCAACACACACCCCAACACATACTACACACCCAACACACACACACACCAATACACACACCCCAACACACCCACCACCACACACACCCACCACACACCCAATACACACACACCAACACACATACCAATACATACACACCGAACACACACACACCAACACACACCAATACACACACACCCAACACACACACACCAACACACACCCCAAAACACACCAACACACACACACACCCAACAGACACACCCCAACACACACACCCCCCACACACCCCAACACACACCCCCCAACACACACCAACACACACACACCCCAACACACGCCCCAACACACACCAACACACGCCCCAACACACACCAGCACACACACCAACACACACACACCAACACACACCCCTACACACCCACACACACACACACACACACCACACACACACCAACACACACACACACACCAACGCACACACACCAACACACACACACCCAACACACACACCAACAGATATAGACTAAAATTTACCCGAGACCGCTCGCCGGGCCTGGGGGTTCTTAATTACTTTGGATTTTCTTTCTTTGGGAAGAAAGTTTCCAGGCCTCGTTGTCATCTGTGCTGTGATTTTGTAAGCAGTGGTTCTTTTAGCTGAAATGCCCCTGTGGCCTACAGCTCTCCAGTTCAGTTTGTGTCCCAGCAGACTTTCTGAAAGAATCTTTTGTCCCAGTCTAGTATGTGGAATATTTAAGAATCACTGGGCCATTTGTTTGGAATTTAGGACGACTTCCTGACTTCCAGGTGAGACGTTGAGCTCCAGTGAGTTTTTGGTCTGCAGCCTGCTGAGCCTCTGGTCGTGTGGGAGCACTGACTTCCTTCTCTCTTCAGGATCTCTCCCTCTCTCCCTCTCTCCCTCTCTCCCTCTCTCCCTTTCTCCCTTTCTCTTTGGAAACATTTCCATTTCTTGCTGATCTCTCCTATCTTTCCCATTCTGTTTCCTCTCTTTCCCCCCTTGCTGCCTTCTTCCCGTCTATTCTGGAAGCCCTCACCGTGCCCCTTACCCCTGTGTCAAGTCCATTTCGCAGCCCTTCCTCCCAGGAGACCCTTCCTTGTCTGTCTCCGGGCTCGTCACTTCTCCAGCCGTACATTATCGTTTTCCTTTTCCCCCTTGTCCTCCTGGGTGGGCGCCTATGGCCGTTTCCTGAGAGTATTTTTCAGAGTCACATTCTGCCGGAGGATGCGGGGAGCCCTGCTTCCCCGCGGTTGGTAACTGGGAACACCTGTGGTTTCTCGGGCAGGCGGTGCATCCTGGATGGAGACCGAGGAGCCGGCCGTGAAGCAGGAAGGCCCCGCAGACACTCAGGTGCCCAGAGCGCTGGGGGGAGGACGTGTCAGAAACGTTTCCCAGCACTTTGACTTTAAAAGCGAGGCGACATGGCAGACATTCAGCCTGAATCCGAATCTGATCCTTCGGGGGGGGATGAAGTTCTACGAGTGCAAAGAGTGTGGGAAAATCTTCAGGTACAACTCGAAGCTGATTCGGCACCAGATGAGTCACAGCGGCGAGAAGCCCTTCAAGTGTAAGGCGTGCGGCAAGGCTTTCAAGTCCAGCTACGACTGCATCGTGCACGAGAAGAATCACACCGGGGAGGGGCCCTACGAGTGCAAGCAGTGCGGCAGAGGCTTGAGTTCCAACACGGCCTTGACGCAGCACCAGAGGATCCACACGGGGGAGAAGCCGTACCAGTGTCGGGAGTGCGGGAAGGCCTTCCGCAGGAGTGCTGCGCACCTGCAGCACCGGCGGCTGCACACGGGCCAGCAGCTCTACAGGTGCAGCGAGTGTTGCAAGGCCTTTGGCTGCAGGTCGCTCTTCGTCGTCCACCAGAGGATTCATACCGGGGAGAAGCCCTACCGGTGTCAGGAGTGTGGCAAGGCGTTCACGCAGAAGATCGCCTCCATCCAGCACCAGCGGGTCCACACTGGAGAGAAGCCCTATGAATGCAAGGTGTGCAGGAAGGCCTTCAAATGGTACGGCAGCTTTGTTCAGCACCAGAAACTGCACCCTGCGGAGAAGAAGCCCCTCAAGGTTCTTGGGCCACCCCCAGGGGGTCCCCAGGGCCCCCCTCCAGCCCGACCTGCTGTTCCTCTCCAGGGCCCGAGCTCGGCTCCGGCCGTGGCCGTGCCTCCGCTGACCTTTGCACATGCTGTGCTCCTTCCTACCTCCGGGCCTTTGTTCATGCTGCTGCCCGCATCTGGAATGCCTTCTTCACCTGTCCAAATAGTGCGCGTCTTTCAGGGCCTTCCTCCCACTGTGAAGCCTCCGCCGGTTGTCCTGACCCCTCCACCACACCCTTCGTGAGCTTTGTCTCGGCACTGTTTCGGCTCTTGGGCCCAGCGCACCTTCAGCCTCGCTTGTTTTGTTTGTATTTTTTTTCTCTCCATTTACATGCGTTATAACTGTTTTGGCATAAACTCCATTATAATTTATATATATTGAAAGACTGTGTTTATATATTTTCCTGCGGTAGAATGTGAAACCAACTTGACCTCTGCACTGGTCTCTTTCAGGCTTTAACGGTAACGGCTGTATCTGCACTGTGGGGGTGCTGATGGTGGGAGTGATGGTCGGACAGTTTGTTGCATCCGAGTGTCTGGGAGAGAGCCCCCCTCTCCCCCCACCCAGAGCTCGGTCATTGTGATTGGAGCCAGGCTGCTTGGGGGAAGCCAGGAGGCTGCCAGGAACTTGGGGCGGGGGTACTGGGTGGGTGGGGGGGCGCTGGGATCTGCTTCCAGCAGTGGACTCAGAAATTCATGCAGATTGCTCAGTGGGCTCAGGTGGTCCACGAACAGAGCTGAGGTTATGTTGCCCTTGGCACGGATCATTGAGGGTCTCCTGTGTCTATGCAAAAGGTCACGTGAAATAACCAGTGGAAAACAGTGTGTATGCAGTGATAGCAGTCACATATGTGATTGAGAGCAATCATGTCTTTAAATACAAAATGTTTTTTTTCCCTTTAGTTTTACTCTTGATGTCTACCTAGATGTTTCTTTTTAACTTTTCCTAAGTAAATATACACCAAGGTATTCATCTTTGTTCGATGTGTCGTGTCCATTTTTCCTGGTGGGCATTCTGGTTTTCTGTTTGCAAGCTTTGGCTTCTGTTTTTTATGTGCTCCAGATAGCATGGATTGTAAATATGAATTTGACAAGTTACGGAAGTGTAAAGTCAACTTGGGGGAAATCTGAATAAGCCTCCAAAATTATTTTTTAGAATAGAGGGAGCGGTGTGACGGGTGTGGCTAAGCTTGTGTGATAGGTCAGTGAAGTGGGATATGGGGTTGCTCTTAGTTTTGACCTTGATGGGCATCTTTCACAAGTGTGCAAAGGACCGTATGAAGCAGTTTCTGGAAAAAGAGTTTGAGTCCTGCTTTATCAGCATTAATATAAAGTAACTCCTTAAATATCGATGGAAGCAGTCATACATTTTATTCTTTTAAGTTGCTGTTGCTACCTAGATGTTTCTCCACAGCAGCTAGCAGAAAAACCTTTAATTAGTGGTTCTTGAACTTTACTGAGTGTCTGAATAACCTGGTGTAAAACGAGGAATTTTCTAGCTTAATTCCCGGAAGTTCTAATTTTGGATATTTGTGCTGATGTAGAGGCATACATTGAGATAGATGCTCTAAGCAGAAAATGGCAGTGGGCTGTTTGGAGGTTGATATGTTGATACAGGGTTTGGCGGGGGGGCTGCCTTATTTCACAGTGGATCAGAGAGAGAGAGAGAGAAGGAGGGAGGGAGAGAGAGACCTCTAAAAGCAGTGTAGGTGGTGTTGGTTTAAAAGAAAAGAGAAAAATGATTGAAATGGCCAGCAGGGAAAGAAAGAAAGGGGACAAAGAGGACTGAGGTGGCTATGAGGCGTTCTAGAAGTCTCCACTGCCAGAGGCTTGCAGGGGCTGACATTGGCTACCTTTTGCTGTTTGCTTGCTGGCTGAAGTAATGAAGAAGTATTTTCTTATAAAGTTAATTTCCCTCCAAGGAGCTCTCGGGTTAAAGCTGCCGCGGATGATCAGACACTGAACAGTGGTAAGAACAGGATGCGACGGGGTCTGGGATGTGGCAGAAGATGGTAACTCAGAGCAATATTCACAGGCTTGGATGCATTCTTCAGAAAACGAGTTGGAGGCCTTGAATTCAGAAAGCTGGAGATGGTGTTTGGTGGTGGGAAACAAATTAACCACAAACTAAAGACCAGAAAAACAGACAAAAAAACCCCCAAAAACAAAGTTGGCAAAAATCAGATCTACAACAGAGTTTTTAGTGAAAACGGCAGTTGGACATGTTAGCATTCATGCCCTCCTGAAACCCTGCTAAGCCAGCAAATGATTAAAAATTAAAAGGCACTAACTTGCAAGGACGCTGAAAATATGATGCTAACAGTTTGGAGGCTGGAAGGCGGGTGAAGAGCTGTGACTTTGAACAGCTGCACAGGGGCGACAGATTTCCCACAGTGACCTGGGGATTGAAGACTCCGATTTCCGTGGACGTGGAGGGTGCTGGTGGGGCTAAGTAAGAGTAGAGAAGTTGCCAAGTGTTTACGAAGCACTTAGGTTCTCAGGTCACCCCTTTCCTTCTATTCCCTGGAGCAGTAAAACAGAGGAGTATTGGAGGTCAGGTCCTTCTCTCTCACCTTCTAGCCTTCTGTCCCTGCTTCCATCCAGAATGCCAGCTAGACCTGTGTCCCTTCTCAGCTGGAAATCAGAAGAACTTTCTTTGTTCAAGAGAAAAGAGCAATGATCCTGACATACCAGATTCCTCCATGAAATGGCTCTCCAGAGACGTTCCAACTGTGCACAGAGAGCTTCTTAGCCAGGCTCCCTGCCCCCCCTTAGCCAGCCTTTTAACGCTCCATCCTTAGATATAAACCAACAGCCAAGGGTATGAAGGAGGCTGGCTGGGGCAAGGAAAAAGCCCACTTGGAACAGACTATGTGGGAAGAAGAACATTTATTCTAAGCTTAGAGAAGAGGTTTGCGTCCATGAAACAGTGTAGGCTGCTCCGAAAAAGGAAAATTCAGAGAATGAAAAAAGACCTCTTGAAAAGTAGAAGTTGGGGGCGCCTAGGTGGCTCCTTTGGTTAAGCGGCTGACTTTGGCTCAGGTCACGATCTCGAGGTTTATGAGTTCCAGCCCCGTGTCGGGCTCTGTGCTGACAGCTCGGAGCCTGGATCCTGCTTCAGATTCTGTGTCTTCCTCTCTCTCTGCCCCTCCCCTGGTCATGCTCTTGTCTCTCTGTCTCTCAAAAATAAATAAACTTTAAAAAAATAAAATAAAAAAGAAAAGAAAATGAGAAGTTGATACCAGAAGTGAGACTTAGAAAAAGCACTGGGAAATACAGTCAAGGGAATCACCCAGGGAAGCAGTGTAGGTGACCTAATGGGTGCTTAGAGAGAGAGGAAGAGAAAAACAAATCCTAAAAGAGATACTTGCAGGAGATTTCCCAAAACTGAAGCCTTGGGTCCCGTGCCTTCATCTGCATGTGTCAAGGGGGAGCCCCAGGTACTTGGAGTAAGGTTACCCAACCTCAGGCCTCCATGCCTGTCCTGGCAGGAATGAGGAAGGACTCCAGACCCATACCCCAACCTCCATTTTCCCAACCTTCTAGACCTGAGCCTGGGGGCGGTCTCCACACGCACTGCGTGTTTACCTCAGTCGCCACTAGGAGCCCTGAACTCCCAGGATAGCCCCATTTCTTGCAACTTAATCCTCCCTGCCTCTGTGCATTCCCCCTTTTGTCTTCATCTCTTCCTTCTTCAACTCCTGAAAACTTTCCTTTGTTCTGTTCCCTGAAACGGCCCATCCACTGGTAGCAAAATGTCGCGTATGCTCAACCTCTCAGAAGATTGTCTGTATCTTTGTGCTCTGATCCAAACCTGCCTGCTCCTTGAGGATTCTGCTTCCCCAGCCTGACGGGGTGGTCCCTTTTGTTTCACATTGCTGATACCAGATACCCTGGATCATCTTTGTTTCTCTTTGCCAGTTCCAGACCATTCTTTGCCTCTCTGCTCTCTTAAAAACCACCTTTGGATCTCATGTTGTCAGGCTGTACTGTGGGCTTCTGGCTCACATGCCATTATTTCTGGAAGCTTTTAGCTCCTGGCCTGCTCTCATTCTCTTCAATATTCTTCTTCTTCTCCTTTTTAAGTTTATTTTGAGAAAGAAAGGGAGACATAGAGAATCCCAAGCAGGCTCCTCATTCTCAGCTTGGAGCCTGGTGTGGGGTGGGGCTCAATCCCATGAACTTTGAGACTATGACCTGAGCCGAAATCAAGAAGTGAATGCTTAACTGACCTGAGCCACCCAGGTGCCCCTCTTCAACATTATTCTTAAATATTTTTTTTTTACATTTATTTATTTTTGAGAGACAGAGTGAGACAGTGTGAGTGGGGGAGGGGCAGAGAGAGAAGGAGACAGAATCTGAAGCAGGCTCCAGGCTCTGAGCTGTCAGCACAGATCCCGACACGGGGCTCGAACCCATGGACTGTGAGATCATGACCTGAGCCGAAGTCGGATGCTCAACTGACTGAGCCACCCAGGCGCCTCACTTCAACATTATCCTTAATTCCTGATGATTTTAATAGCTGATCCTTCCAGAACTTCACCCTCTCCTTTCCTTTCTGGTCCTCCATTTCACCTCAGCCACTCCTCTGATCAGATCCTAGACCTTGTTGCTACTGACCAGCGCACTTCCTCTGTGCTCTCAGCACTGTAAATATCCTGCTGTGTTACCTCTTTCCAGTGCGTTCCCTTAAGAATCCTGACATGGACTGCCCTCCGTCCTTTGCTCAGCTTGAATTCACACTCAATTGTTATGACGTTCCTTCACGTCTTCCTGAACTCCCTTGTCCTCTTGCTCAGTCGTGTTCACTTGGTAAAACCCCACCTGTGACTAAAGACAGTTTTTTGCCCTCTCCGTGCCTGCACCTACACTACCAAAAGTGATCAGGGAAAACTGCCATGCTCAATCATTTTGCTTAAGTTCATGGCCAGTTACTGCAAGTAGGCCCTTAATGCTTCCCGACCGTTGCACTTTAGTTCTGGGGTCCATGTCACTCCCCACTTCCCTAGATCACTGTTCTGTAGCTCCTGTTTTCTGAATTCTGTAGTATGTCCCTCTCAGTCCTTGGGCTCAGCTGATGATCATTTCCGCCCTCTGCCGGGAGAACAGTGAGCTCCGGGGAGCCTGGGTGACCCTTGAAGACACGTGGAGCCACACTGGGCCCAGAATCACCGTGGCCACCATGTCGTGCGCGTCTGCCTTCCAGCTTGCGGTATCTGGTCTTCCACCACCATATTCTCAGTCACTTCCACTAAGGCACAGCCACCTCTAAGGTCCATCCACACAACGACCCCACTTCTGGTTCCTAACTCTGTGTCAGCCAGGGTTGAGTTGCTGACTGCAGATCCACCTTAACTAGTTTTAAGTGAAAAGAGGTTTGTTACATATTACTGGTTAACTTGCAGAATTTCCAGGAGGGAACCAAGGGAGGATGCCACAGTGGCAGAAGCCAAGAAAGGACAAGGACAACCAACAAGGACAGTACCGAATCGTTCAGTGGGAACCCAGCAGCTGCGTGTTACTGGACTGTCACCTCACCCCATTGAAGAGACAGACCACCAGGAGGTTTCTACATATTCTGGGGAAAAAGCAAGTACCTGCACAACCATTTTGGTAGGAGGCCGTAGGGCACCATGATCTTCTGTCTTCAAGGGTGTACCTGCCACTGAAGTTGATTATATGTGTACATCTTGAATAGCAAGGGCTTCCAAGAAATACTTGTTGGATTCTACCTGGGAAAGTAAGGTTTATAAGGTGGAGAAGTCCTAAAATGGGGAAAGGAATTTCAAAATCTTGTGGGCAGCCATAAAATATCAGGTATCTATTAGAGGCACAGAAGATGGCTGAAATGACTGAAAGGTCACTATATTCGTGGGTAGGGAAGATCAATACCATCAAGATTTCAACTTTTGCCAAATGAATTTATAAAGTTAAAATTGAAAGCAATTTCAACCAAAATTGCAAAGGAGATTGTGTATGGAGCCTGACAAACTGATGCTAAAATTTATATTTAGGAGAGCAAAGAACAAAGAATAGCTAAGACAGTTTTGAAGAGCAAGGTGGGAGATTTTGTTCTACTAGTTTTAAATATTAATGATATTAAACGATCATTGAAAACAAAACAAAGCAAAAGCCAAAAAATCTTATAAAAATAGATATACTGTAATATGATTAGTATAAATTAAAAATCTAAACCAATAATATACTATTTAATAATATATACATTGTATACAGAATTATACACATACAAAATATAAAATTATAGAGAAATGAGGTCAAGCATCAGTGGGATAGGCTGAGAAAATATAAAAGATATTTCCATCTTTTCCTACCTTCTTCATTTCCGTCTTATTACTTTTCTCATTTTGTCCCAAATGCCAGGAACCCAATCCCAAATGTTGCTCACCAGTTGCCCACCACCCTTCACTGTTGCCACCTCTTTTCTTTTCTGAAAACAAGTTAGATATTTTCTAAAATATCTTGAGTTAATGGTTCTCAATGCATAAAAGGTGGTCTTTTAATCTCCCTGCAAGTAGATCAATACTAGTGTTTTCGTGACTGTCCACAGGTTACGTGACTTGGTTTAATCTAAAGATCATAATTTTAAAGGTAGATGATTGAATGTATTGCTTAAAGAAAACATTGTCAGTTTTATCACATGAAGCCCAATTATAAGATTGGCTCATGTCTTCCTCTTAAATGAATCAGTAATCAGTGTTATAATTTTATTTCTGGTGATGTTCTTGCTAATTACAATGAATTTATGGTGCTCTGGGAAATTTTAATTGGCCTAAAAGCTTCAATCTACTTCTTTTTGCTGCCTCCACAAGGATACCTTGGAGGTTAATAATGATAAAAATAGTACTTTTCTGGTTTGCCACATAACATTTAAGCCCAGTACATTGCACGGGGGACTTCCTATCTCAGGTTTGTATACCAGGAAACTCCAGAGATGGTAAACGACCTTTCTCAAGGTCACAGTGGTTGGGGACAGAAATGAAATATTTTGATGCATACTTTCAGCTCTTGACATTAACTTTCTATGAAAAACAGTCACAAGTATAGCGGTTTTCAGTGTATCAAATAATTACTGATGTGGCAGAGGTTTTTTTTGTTTGTTTTTTGTTTTTTTTTTACTTTCCCTCATTTTGCAGGCAGTCTTAGCAGTTTTGCTATAATTTGTTCTTCAGTGACGACTAACATATTGGTTAATTATGGCAGGAGTGATGTCCATTAGTCTGTATAAGTGTAAATAATGAATCTTAACAGAACAGGCAGCAGAAATATGAAGCCACACTGTGCCTTTTCCTGAGAAACGAGATTCTCTTTACAGGTGCTATGTTCTGAGAGTAGGGCAATTTTCTTGTACTTCTCCAGTCTCTCTCATCTTCCCATAAACAAGATGCCTAATCGTTTTGAAAACACTGAAGTGTCTCCATTCATTTGTATAGATTGTTCACTTTTATTGACCATATAAAGCAGCTTTATTTTTTTACACTTAAAAAAATTTTTTTACATTTATTTATTATTGAGAGACAGAGAGAGCAGGAACGGGGTAGGGGCAGAGAGAGAAGGAGACACAGAATCCAAAGCAAGCATCAGGCTCTGAGCTAGCTGTCAGCACAGAGCCTGACGTGGGGCCCGAACCCGCAAACTGCGAGATCATGACCTGAGCCGAAGTCGGTCACTCAGCTGACCGAGCCACCCAGGCGCCCCTACACTTTTTTTTTTCAAGTAAGCTCTGCGCCCAATATGGGGCTTGAACTCACGACCCCAAGATCAAGACTAACATGCTCTCCTATTGACTGAGCCAGCCAGATGCCCTGAATATAAAGCAGCTCTTAAAACTAAAAAAAAAAAATTGGTTTTCTAATTATGGAAGAAATACTTAGACCAAAAATCTTACCTAGAAAAGCACCTTGGCCTGAATATCATCACTTTTCTCTTTCTCTTTCTCTTTGAGAGGGAGAGAATCTCTATGCAGGGCTCAATCTCACAACCATGAGATCATGACCTGAGCCGAAATCGAGTCAGATTAGCTTAACTGACTGAGTTACCCAGGCACGCTGAATTTCATCATTTTTAATACTTCGGTATATACCCAAACGTGCATCCAATTACACACTCATGCACACACACATGCATGCATACGCAAGTTATAATATGCATATTCTATCATAGACTCCTTGTTTCAGTTAGCAGAATATCCTGTGCATGTCCTGGTCCACAATTGATGTTAGTATTATGTTTATTAGCTGCATAATATTACGCTGCATGGGTTTGTATTCTTTACGTAAGCAGTTATTATTGAGCATGCAGGATATTTCCATTTGGAACCTCTTAAATACTTGGATGAACACCTAGTACATACAGAACTGTTAGGGTCTTTTTTCTGGTTTGTTTCTGAATACTTTTTGAAGATAAAGGGGATATTTTCAATAAAGCAGGGGTCCCTTTTGTTCTTCTCTTTCCTGTTTCCCTCTTCCGCTATTTCTCCAGAGTTAATCCATGAATAATAAATGGCATTGCTTTTTACATTTAAAAAAGTTGATGTAGGTGCCAGTGTCCCACAGATGCTGGAGACAGTTATGCTGTGTATAACCACGTACGTGATTCTCTGTTAGTGTCTGGAGTTATTAATCTCGCTCTTCTTCTGCAACTTGCCTTTTTCCTCTTAATGTTGTGGTTGAGCAACATTATTAGAGGATTGTGGTTCAGCAAAATGAGGGTGTAAACCAAAAAAGAGAAATCCTCCAGGAAGTGGAGGATCCCACATTTGCAGAATAGTGAAGGGTTGGGAAGACAGTTGTACATCTGTCTTAGGCACAAACCAGTTCGAATTGGGGGTAGGATGATGAAAAACTGTGGGAATTAGGCCTCCAGGATAAAAGGAAAAAAGTATTCTCATTCCAGACCCATCATTATACAGTGTTAGAATACCAAGGATAAAGGAAAGATCCTAAGAGCTTCTGGGGTTGGGTGGTGATGGGGAATGGGTCATACATCAAGGAACTGGAATCAGGATGACAGATTCCTCACTGGCAATATATGATGACCAAGATAGGGGAGTGATTCCTTTAAAATTAAGGAAAATCACTTTCTTTAAAAAAAGTGTTTGTTTATTTTGAGAGAGAGAGACAGGAAGAGAGAGAATCCCAAGCAGGCTCCATGCTGTCAGTGCAGAACTGGTTGTGGGGCTCGATCTCACGAACCATTAGATCATGACTTGAGGCAAAATCAAGAGTTGGACACTTAACCAAGTGAGACACCCAGTCTCCCTTAGGAAAATTATTTTCAACCTAGAATTCCATTCCTAGCCAGACTGTCCATCAGAAGTAAATGAATGTGGGGCACCGGGCTGGCTCAGTTGGTAGAGCATGCAACTCTTGATCTTGGGGTCATGAATTTAAGCCCCTCATTGGGGCTTATCTAAAGGGTAGTATATATATTACCCTTAGAGGGAAAGCGCTCAGCTTTGCCCCATTGATGATGATGTTAGCTGTGGGTCTTTCATATATGGCCTTTATGATCATAAGATATGTTCCTTCCATCCCTTTCTTTCTTGAGGGTTTTTATCAAGAAATGTTATATTTTGTCAAATGCTTTTTCTCCATCTATTGAGAGGATCATGTGGTTCTTATCCTTTCTTTTATTATTGTGATGTATCATGTGATTGATTTGCAGGTATTGAACCACTCCTGCAGCCCAGGAACAAATCCCACTTGATGGTGGTGAATAATTCTTTTCATGTACTGTTGGATTTGGTTTGCTAATATATGATTTTTTAAAATGTATGCATGAATGTGTATATATACATACACGTATACAATTTTTTTAAGGCCCAATGGGATCATACTATAGATCGATGCTTCTTAAATTGGAATGCGCTTAAGAATTATCCGGAGGAACTTCTTTTTTTTTTTTTTTTTAAAGTTTTTATTGGGGCGCCTGGATGGCTCAAGTCAGTTGAGCGTCCGACCTCGGCTCAGGTCGTGATCTCGCGGTTCGTGGGTTCGAGCCCCACGTCGGGCTCTGTGCTGACAGCTCAGAGCCTGGAGCTGCTTCAGATTCTGTGTCTCCCTCTCTCTCTGCCTCTCCCCCAGCTCACACTCTGTGTGTCTGTCTCTCTCAAAAATAAATGTTAAAACATTTTTTTAAAGTTTTTATTTTAATCACCTGATGTTCATCCCCTATTTCATCCATCTCCCCACCCACCTTCCCTCTGGTAACCATCAGTTTGTTCCTTATCTTTAAGAGTCTGTTTCTTAGTTCGTCTCTCACTCTTTTTTCCTTTTCCTCATTTGTTTTGTTTCTTAAATTCCACATAAGAGTGAAATCATATGGTATTTGTCTTTCTCTGATTCATTTCACTTAGCATTATATTCTCTGGCTCCATTCATGTCATTGAAAATGGCAAGATTTCAGTGTTTTTTTTAGTGGTTGAATAATATTCCATTGTACACCACATCTTTATCCATTCACCAATCAGTGGACATTTGGGCTCTTCCCATAATTTGGCTATTGTTGATGATGCTATAAACATTGGGGTGCATGTATCCCTTTGAATTAGTGTTTTTGTATTCTTTGGGTAAATACCTAGTAGTGCAATTGCTGTATCACAGTGTAGTTCTATTTTTAACTTTCTGAGGAAATACTGTTTTCCACAGTGGCTGCACCAGTTTGCATTCCCACTGATAGTACATGAGGGTTCCTTTTTCTCCACATCCCCACTAACACCTGTTGTTTCCTGTGTTGTTGATTTTAGCCATTCTGACAGGAGTGAAGTGACATCTCATTGTGGTTTTGATCAGCAATTCCCTAGTAATGAGAAACATTGAGCATCTTTTCATGTGTCTGTTGGCCATCTGGATGTCTTCTTTGGAGAAATGTCTGTTCAGGTCTTCTGCCCATATTTTAATTGGATTATTTGATTTTGGGGTCTGGAGGACTACTTAAACACAGATTCCTAGGTGCTATCCTCAGAGATTGGCACACTGCAGGGATTACAGCTCAGTCCTCCCAAATACTAGTGGACAAGTCATCTGGAGTTCTGCCACCTCAGACCCTCTGAATATGCATGAGAAAAGTCATGTCCCCCTCCCTGCCACTTCTCTTCCTATTCCTAGGGGAACAGCTGTCTTCATTCTTTCCAGAAAAACACAAAGCCTACATGGCACCCTCTCCTCAGTCTAGTTAATTCTTTCAGTAAACTTAACACTTTAAATAGCACATGCCTGCTTCTCAACAAAGGTATTGTTTTCATGGCAGAAGACTCAAAATTGCTGTCTTTTTTTTTTATAAGAAACAAGTGCTTATTAACTGCCTCCACAGGGAGAGAAAAATTCAGATTTTAGTATCCAAGATATCTAGCTACTCTCCTGAGAGAGGAAAAAAAAAATGTTCACTCCTTGATGACTGACAGCAGCAAAACCAAGGAAACAAATCACAAGCCACTTTCTTAATCAGTCTGCCACATTCACAACACACCAGATGCTGCAGCAAGCTCTGGAATGTCATCGGAGGAGCCTTTGAGTAATGTTTCCTGCCTTGTCCTTGACTGATTTACCATGTTCTTTACAACATATTTCCCCCCTAAGTGACTGCATGCTCGGTCTGTTTGATTTTCTATCTACTCCCAAATGGAGGTCCATTATGGAGATAGTGAGAAACGGGTTGGCAAAGACCTCCAGGGAATATCAACAGAACTGAAGCTAAAATGATAACCAGTCATTAGAGACAGACCTGTTCTAAGATGCGGTGGTGCTTTCCTAACACTAGTAAGATTCATGACAGCGGTTGACACATTGGTAGATTCATTAAATTCATTCTTCCATTCTCTCAAAAATTTTATTGGGTGCCTACTATGTACTAAGCCCTGCACTAGGACTGGAGACACAATGGTAAACAAGTCCTCACCCTTCTGAATGTTACAATCCTTTGTGGGAGATGGATAGTGGGGTAGATAATTGAACAAATGATTAATTTTGGCAAGCACTTGAAAAAAATTTTAATGTTTATTTTTGAGGGAGAGAGGGAAAGAGAGTGCGCACAAGTGCACAAGCGGGAGAGGGGCAGAGAGAGGGAGACACAGAATCCAAAGCAGGCTCTAGGCTCTGAGTTGTCAGCACAGAGCCTGACGCAGGGCTCAAACCCACGAACTGCAAGATCGTGGCTTGAGCTAAAGTCAGATGCTTAACCAACTGAGCCACCCAGGCGCCCCTGGCAAGCATTTGAAGGAAAGGGGAAGGGAAAGGAAAGGGAAGGGGAGGGCCTAAGCTAGAAAGGCACATGAAATTCAAATTCATTTGAAATACTGAAGGAAATCTAATGTGGCTGGGGTAATAAGTGAGGGATAGAGAAAACAAAAAGTATAGAGTCATTTTACTAGTGCAATTTGCTTATTTAAAAAAAAATATTTTGAGAGAGAGCAAGAGCAAGTGGGGGAATGGCATAGAGAAGAGGGACAGAGAGAATCCCAGGCAGGCTCCATGCTCAGCACAGAGGCCAAAGCAGGGCTTGATCTCAAGACCATGAGATTGTGATCTGAGCTGGAATCAAGAGTCAGACGCTCAACTGAGTGAGCCATGCAGGCACCCCTAGAGCAATTTGCTTATTAAGTAGAGGTTTTTTGAAAGGTCTATCCTAAAGCAAATAAGTGTGGTCCTTGGACTATTTTCATCCACACATTTTATTTTGAAAATTGTTGAAGCTCTAGAGAAGTTGAAAGAATGGTACAATGAATACCTATGTACCTTCCATATAGATTCAACAATTGTTAACATTTTTTTCACATTCGTATTGTCTGTCTTCATGTATGTATGTATGTATGTATGTCTTCTTAAATCATTTGAAAATAAGTTGTAGACATCATGTTTCACCCCTAATTTCTTCAACTGTATCCCCTGAGCATTTAAGGCCATTCTATGTAAACACAGTACCATTCTCATACCCAAGAAAATGTACCAATAGTTTGATGGTATCATCTAATTGTAAAATTAGATGTCCATTGAAAAATTTCTTCTAATTTCTCCCTAAAGTGTTTTTTTTTTTTTTTCCTGATCCAGGACTCAATTAGGTTTTTCCATGGATTTGGTGGTTATTTCTCTTCTAGAATAGAATAGTCTCCTGCTTAAAAGAAAAGTGGTATCAACTTCTTTTTACTTTTTATTTTATTTTAAATTCCAGTATATTTAATATACAGTGTTATATTATTTCCAAGTGTACAATATAGTGATTCAACAAATACTGATTTATTTTTTATTTTTATTTTTTATTTTAGAGAGCGAGCAGGGAAGAGGGGCAGACGGGGGGAGAGAGAGAGAGGGAGAAAGAGAGACTCTTAAGCAGACTTGATGATCAGTGTAGAGCCTGAGGCAGTGCTCGATCCCATGACCTTGAGCTGAAATGAAGAGTTGGACACTCAACCAACTGAGTGCCTACCCAGGCACTCAAACAAATACTGATTTTTAAAAAACTGCTTTATTGAGGTATATTTTACATATATATAATTCAACCCATTTCAACTATATAGTTAAGTGATTTTTAGAAACTTTACTGAGTGGTGAAAACATGACCACAAATCAGTTTAACAGTATTTTTCTCCTCATGGCCAAGCAACCACCAAGCTACTTTCTTTCTCTATAAAGAGAAATGTTTTTATGAACATTTCCTGTAAGTAGAATATAGTATGTGGTCTCTTATATCTGACTTCTTTCACTAAGCATAAGGTGTATCCATGTATCCATGATGTAGCATCTGTCAGTTCATTTATTTTTATTGCTGAATTTATATTCCATTGTGTGGATATACCAAGGTTTGCCCATTCACTAGTTGATGGGACATTTGGGTTGTTTCCAGTTTGGGGCTATTATGAGTAAAACCTCATGTGTGCATCTTTGTGTGGACCTATGTTTTCCTTTCTCTTGAATAAATCCTTGGGAGTAGAATTGCTAGATCTTATGGTAGTTTTATGCCTAATTTTTAGAAACTGCCCAATTCTT
The DNA here is from genome assembly GCA_028646485.1 of Cryptoprocta ferox. Lineage (NCBI taxonomy): Eukaryota > Metazoa > Chordata > Mammalia > Carnivora > Eupleridae > Cryptoprocta > Cryptoprocta ferox. The sequence goes on along the minus strand of CM053573.1, from coordinate 141,916,137 downwards.
TTCCAAAGTGGCTGCACCAACTAACATTACTACCATTAATGTATGGGAATTCCCATTTTGCCACATCCTTGACTAGCCATTTCTAGCATTTCATAACTCTCATGTGAGTTCAATTTGTATTTCTCTAGCAACTGATGTTAAACATCTTTTCCTGTGCTTATTAGTCATTTGTGTATCTATGTTGGTGAAATATCTGTTCATATCTTTTGCCCATTTTTTGACTGGGTTGTTTGTCTTATTGAGTTGTAAGAGTTCTTTGTATATTCTGGATACAGTCTCTTATTGGATACGTGTTTTGGTGAGGTATAATTTATCATTTTTTTCTTATATGATTGTGATTTTGGTGTCATATCCATGAAATCTTTTCCTAACCTAGTTTTTTCCTAACCTTGAAAATTTACTCCTCGGTTTTCTTCTACAAGTTTTACTGTTTTAGCTCTTACATTTAAGTCAATGGTCCATTTTTAGGTAATTTGAGTAAAATCACTGTAGGTTTTGTGTGGATGCTCTTTATCAGGTTGAGGAAGTTCCCTTCTCTTCCTAGTTTGTTAATAAGAGTTTTTATCAAGAATACGTGTTTGATTTTTGTCAAGTATTTTTTTCTGTATCTATTGAGATGCTGTGTTTTTCATCCTTTGTTTTATTAATATGGTGTTAATTATAACATGTAATATAAAACATATACTATGGTGTTATTAATATTGGTTTTTGGATGTTAAACTGACCCTGCATTCATGGGAAAAATCCCACCTGATAATGATATATAATCTCATATACGTTGTTATATTCAGCTTGCTAATATTTTGTTGAGAATTTTTACATCTGTATTCATGAGGGATGCTAGCTTATAGTTTTCTTGTGATGTCTTTGTCTAATTTTGATATCGGAATGGTCCTAGCCTCAACAGAATGAATTAGTAAGTGTCCCTTTATTTTTTATTTTCTGAATTTGTGGAATATTGGTATGAATATCATCAGTGAAAGCCATCTGGGTTGTGTGTGTGTGTGTGTGTGTGTGTGTGTGTGTGCGCGCGCGCGCACGCGTGCAGAAAGATTTTGAATGGCTAATTCACTTGTTATAGGTCTATTTAGATGTTCTATTTTTTCTTGAACCAGTTTTTGTAGTTTGCGATTTCTTAGGAATTTGGATAAATTTCTCCCAAGTTATCTAATTTGTAAAAATTAAATTGTTTGTAGCATTCCCTTTAATTTCTGAGGGGTCAGTGGTAATGTCCCCTCTTTCATTACTATTTTTTGTCATCTGTATCAACTCACTTTCTTAAGGCAAGTAAGGATTTGTCAGTCTCATTGGTCTTTTCAAAGAATCAATGTTGGTTTAATTAATTTTCTCTTTTTTGTTTTCTATTTAATTAAGTTCTGCTTTAATATTCATTACTTTCTTATGCTCACCTTCCGTTTCTATTTGCTCTTTTTCTGGATTTTTAAAATGAAAGATTAGATCTTTGATTTGAGATCTTCTCTAATATAGGCATTTTTTGTTTTTGTTTTTCTTTTTTAATTTACATCCAATCTAGTCAGCGTACAGTACAATAATGATTTCAGGAGTAGATTCCAGTGATTCATCCCCTGTGTATAACACCCAGTGCTCATCTCAGCAAGTGTCTTCCTTAGTGACCCTTACCCATTTAGCTCATCCCCCCATCCACAACTGCTCCAGCAATCCTCAGTTTGTTTTCTATAAGAGTCTCTTATGTTTGTACCCTTCCCTGTTTTTATATTATTTTTGCTTCCCTTCCCCTATGTTCATCTGTTTTGTATCTTAAATTCCACATATGAGTGAAGTCATATGATATTTGTCTTTCTCTGACTGACTAATTTCGCTTAGCATAATATACTCTAATTCCACCCATGTAGTTGCAAATGGCAAGATTTCATTCTTTTTAATTGCTGAGTAATACTCCGTTGTATATATATATACCACATCTTCTTTATCCATTTATCCATCAATGTACATTGGGGCTCTTTCCATACTTTGGCTATTCTTGATAGTACTGCTATAAACATTGGGGTGCAATGTGCCCCTTTGAAACAGCATACCTGTATCCCTTGGATAAATACCTAGTAGTGCAGTTGCTGGGTCATAGGGTAGTTCTATTTTTAATTTTTTGAGGAACCTCTATACTGTTTTCCAGAGTAGCTGCACCAGTTTGCATTCCCACCAGCAGTGCAAAACAGATCTACTTTCTCTGCATACTCACCAACATCTGTTGTTGCCTGAGTTGTTAATGTTAGCCATTCTGACTGGTGTGAGGTGGTATTGCATTGTGGTTTTGATTTGTATTTCCCCAACAATGAGTGATGTTGAGCATTTTTTCATGTGTCTGTTAGCCATCTGGATGTCTTCTTTGGAGAAGTGTCTATTCATCTTTTTTGCCCATTTCTTCATGGATTATTTGTTTTTTGGGTGTTGAGTTTGATACATTCTTTATAGATTTTGTATACTAACCCTTTATCTGATATGCCTTTGCCAATATCTTCTCCCATTCTGTTGGTTGCCTTTTAGTTTTGATGATTGTTTCCTTAGCTGTGCAGAAGCTTTTTATCTTGATGAGGTCCCAATAGCTCATTTTCGCTTTTGTTTCCCTTGCCTCCGGAGACGTGTTGAATAGGAAGTTAATGCAACCGAGGCCAAAGAGGTTTTTGCCTGCTTTCTCCTCTAGGATTTTGATGGCTTCCTGTCTTATGTTTAGGTACTTCATCCATTTTGAGTTTATTTTTGTGTATGATGTAAGAAAGTGGTCCAGGTTCATTCTTCTGCATGTCATTGCCCAGTTTTCCCAACACTATTTGCTGAAGAGACTGTCTATTCCATTGGATATTCTTCCCTGCTATTCAAAGATTAGTTGGCTGTATGTTTGTGGGTCCATTTCTGGGTTCTCTATTCTGTTCCATTGATTTGTGTGTCTGTTTTTGTGCCAGTACCATACTGTCTTGATGATTACACCTTTGTAGTAGAGGCTAACGTCTGGGATTGTGATGCCTCCAGCTTTGTTTTTCCGACAATTCTTTTTCAGGATTGCTTTGGCTATTTGGGGTCTTTTCTGTTTCCATACAAATTTTAGGAATATTTGTTCTAGTTCTGTGAAGAATGCTGGTGTTATTTTGATAGGGATTACATTGAATATGTAGATTGCTTTGGGTAGTATCGACCTTCTAACAGTATTCGTTCTTCCAATCCACGAGCATGGAATATTTTTCCTTTTTTTGTGTGTGTCTACTTCAATTTCTTTCATAAGCTTTCTATAGTTTTCAGTGCATAGATTTTTCACCTCTTTGGTTAGGTTTGTTCCTAGGTATTTTACGGTTTTTGGTGCAATTGTAAATGGGATCGATTCCTTGATTTCTCTTTCTGTCACCTCATTATTAGTGTATGGAAATGTAACTGATTTCTGGGCATTGATTTTATATCCTGCGACTTTGCTGAATTCATGTATCAGTTCTAGCAGTTTTTTGGTGGAATCTTTTGGGTTTTCCATATAGAGTATCATGTCATCTGCAAAGAGTGAAAGTTTGACTTCCTCCTGGCCAATTTGGATGCCTTTTATTCCTTTGTGTTGTTTAATTGTTGAGGCTAAGACTTCAATACTATGTTGAATAACAGTGGCGAGAGTGGACATCCCTGTCGTGTTCCTGACCTTAGGGGGAGAGCTCTCAGTTTTTCCCCATTGAGGATGATACTAGTGGTGAGTCTTTCATATATGGCTTTTATGACCTTGAGGTACGATCCTTCTATCCCCACTTTCTTGAGGGTTTTTATCAAGAAAGGATGCTGTATTTTGCCAAATGTTTTCTCTGCATCTATTGAGAGGATCATGTGGTTCTTGTCCTTTCTTTTATTGATGTGATGTATCACACTGATTGATTGGTGGGTATTGAACCAGCCCTGCATCCTGGGTATAAATCCCACTTGGTCATGGTGAATAATTCTTTTAATGTATTGTTGGATCTGGTTGGCTAGTATCTCATTGAGGATTTTTGCATCCATGTTCATCAGGTCTGTAGTTCTCCTTTTTAGTGAGATCTTTGTCTGGTTTTAGAGTCAAGGTAAAGCTGGCCTCATAGAATGAGTTTGCAAGTTTTCCTTCCATTTCTATGTTTTAGGACAGCTTCAAAAGAATAGGTGTTAACTCTTCTTTAAATGTTTGGTAGAATTCCCCTGGAAAGCCACCTGGCCCTGGACTCTTGTTTTTTGGGAGGTTTTTGATTACTAATTCAATTTCTTTACTGGTTATGGATCTGTTCAAATTTTCTATTTCTTCCTGTTCAGTTTTGGTAGTTTATGTTTCTAGGAATTTGTCCATTTCTTCCAGATTGCCCAATTTATTCTCTTTTTGTATTGTTTGTATTTCCATGGTGTTGGTTCTGATCTCTCCTCTTCCATTCTTGATTTTACTTATTTGGGTCCTTTCCTTTTTCTTTTTCATCAAATTGGGTAGAAGTTTATCAATTTTGTTAATTCTTTCAAAGAACCAGCTCCTGGTTTCACCGATCTGTTCTAGTGTTTGTTTGTTTTTATTTCGATAGTGTTGATTTCCACTCTAATCGTTAGTATTTCCTGTCTTCTGCTGTTTCTATATTTCATTTGCTGTTCTTTTTCCAGTTCTATAAGGTGTAAGGTTAGGCTGTGTATCTGAGACCTTTCTTCCTTCTTTAGGAAGGCCTAGATTGCTATATACTTCCTTCTTATGACTGCCTTTGCTGTGTCCCATAGGTTTTGGGCTGTGGTGTTATCATTTTCATTGGCTTCCATGTACTTTTTAATTTCCTCTTTAACTTCTTGGTTAGCGCATTCATTCTTTAGTAGGATGTTTTTTAGTTTCCAAGTATTTGTTATTTTTCCAAATTTTTTCTTGCGGTTAGTTTCGAGTGTCATAACATTGTGGTCTGAAAATATGCACGGTATGATCTCGATCTTTTTGTACTTGTTGAGGGCTGATTTGTGTCCCAGTATGTGATCTGTTCTGGATAATGTTCCATGTGCACTTGAGAAGAATGTGTATTATGCTGTTTTAGGATGAAATGTTCTGAATATATCTGTTAAGTCCATCTGGTCCAGTGTTTCATTCAAAGCCATTGTTTCCTTGTTGATTTTCTGCTTAGATGATCCATCCATTGCTGTACATGGGGGTGTTGAAGTCCCCTACTATTATTGTATTATTGTCAATGAGTGTCTTTATGTTTGTGATTAACTGATTTATATACTTGGGCACTTCCACGTTGGTGGCATAAATGTTTACAATTGTTAGATATTCTTGGTGGATAGACCCCTTTTTTATGATATAATATCCTTCTACATCTCTTTTTACAGTCTTTATTTTAAAATCTAGATGGTCTGATATAAGTATGGCTACTCTGGCTTTCTTTTGGCAACCATTAGCATGATAGATGGTTCTCCATTCCTTTACTTTCAATCTGAAGGTGCATGTAGGTCTAAAATGGGTCTCTTGTAAACAGCATATAGATGGATCTGGTTTTCTTATCCATTCTGTTCCCCTGTGTATTTTGATTGGAGCATTTAGTCCTTTGACATTTAGAGTGAGTACTGAAAGATACGAATTTATTGACATTGTGTTGCCTGTAGAGTTGCAGTTTCTGATGGTGTTCTCTGGTCCTTTCTAGTATTTGTTGCTTTTGATTTTTTTTTGTTTTGTTTTGTCTTTTCTCCTCTCAGAGAGTCCCCCTTAAAATTTCTTGCAGGTATGATTTAGTTGATACAAACTCCTTTAGTTTTTGTTTTTCTGGGAAACTCTTTCTCTTTTCCTTCTATTTTAAATGACAGCCTTGCTGGATAAAGAATTCTTGGCTGTGTATTTTTCTGATTCAACACATTGAATATATCCTGCCACTTCTTTCTGACCTGCCAAGTTTCTGTGGGTAGGTCTACTATGAACCTGATCTGTCTTCCCTAATAGGTTAAGGATTTTTTTTGTTTTTTCCCTTGCTGGTTTCATAATTCTTTCCTTGTCTGTGTATTTTGTGAATTTGGCTATGATATGCCTTGTTGATGGTCGGTTTTTGCTGAATATAATGGGAGTTCTCTGTGATTCCTGGATTTTGATTTCTGTGTCTTTCCCCAGGTTAGGAAAGTTTTCTGCTATGATTTGCTCACAAAAACCTTCTACCCCTTTTTCTCTCTCTTCATCTTCTGGGACCCCTATGATTCAGATGATATTCCTTTTTATGAGTCACTGAGTTCTCTAATTCTTATATTGTGCTCTTTTGCCTTAGTTTCCCTCTTTTTTCCTGTTTCATTTTCTCCATAAGTTTGTCTTCTGTGTCGTTGATTTGCTATTCTACTTCATCCATCCTTGCCACTGTAGTATTCATTTAAGATTGCATCTTAGTTATATCATTTCTAATTTCATCCTGACTAGATTTTACTTCTTTTATCTACGCAGAAAGGGATTCTATGCTTTTTTTTTCAACCCCCAGCTAGTATTTTTATTGTCATTCTAAATTCTGGTTCAGACATTATATCTGTGTTGATTAAGTCCCTGGATGTCATTTCTTCTTGTTTTTTCTTTTGGGGTGAATTTCTTCATTTTGTCATTTTTGAGGAAGAAAAAGAATTAATAAAATTTAAGATAAATTTAAAAAATTATAAACAACACACACACAAAATCACATAAAAGAAGCTAGGTCCTAGGTGTGTGTTTTGGTCTGGTTGTTGAAAGAAGCTTGATACAATAGAGAAAAAAGGAAAAGAAAAGGAAAAAAGAGAAGAAAAGTAAAATGTAAAAAATTAAAAAAATGTATACAATAAAATAGAATAAAGTGAAGTGAACAAAGTAGACTAAAAAGTTATAAAAATAATGAAAAATATATTGGGAAAAAATTAAAAAAAATCTTTTTTATAAAAATGGAAAATAAAAATAAATTTTTTCTCTTTACCCAAGATTAAGAAAAGAAAAATAGACAGGCTAACAGAATGAAATCCAAACGAAATTGCATTCAGTTTCCCTAGAAGTCAAACTACGAAGCGCTTTATAGTCCATACACTGAGCAGGGGGAGAGACTTGTCCTTCTCTGGGGCTTGGTTGGTACACTTGGTCAGGGCTTGGTGTAATGGCTCTGTTCTCCACTAGGTGGCGCCGCTTAGCTTAATGGGGTGGCTTGAGTAGGCATGTATGCTCAGGCACAGGAAAGGTGAAAATGGTGTCATCCAGTTTCCCAGTCTCTAGCACCATTACTCTGTGCTCTCGTCAACTGGCAATTGAGCATCCGTCCTTCGTCTCCAGCTTCTGTCCTTTGTCTCCTGCTTCTGCACTGTTTGCAAGCAAGCTGTCAGCCTGCCAAGCAGCACCTCTCTCCTGGCTTTTATCTCAGATGGGGCTGTGTTTCCAATCCTCTCACTTCTGTGGGCCCTGCAGCTTGAACCCATTCCGACCTTCTGGGGGTGGGTCTCCCCAAGCAATGGCCAGCCCACCTCCAGGAACCCTCATGTGACTGTAACCCTCATGTGACTGTGGTGCTGCAGAGGCCCAGAGATTGCAGCCAGTGCCAACCCACCCCAGAAAAATTTCAGGCAGTTGTGTAGCAGCAGCGGTTCAGGGACTCTGGTAAATGGCAGCACACATCTGGTACCAGGCTTCACTGCACCCTAGCGTCCTTGTTCCCACACCAGCAAACATGGCTGTTCTCCAGGGTCTGCTGGGACCTTTGCCTGTGGGGAGGCTGCATGGCCTCTACCAAATGTCCTCCTGGCAGGGGAGCTGCCTCTCCCTGTGTGGTCTGAGGACCTCTTTGGACCTCGCTGTCTACTCCTGGGGATTCGCCCTTCCCACCAGAGCTCTGCCAGGTATCTAGGTGCAGTGTTTCTGACTCTACGCTCCCGTTTATAGAGTCATAATGGTATTGAAACCCCCTCCTTTCTCCTTTTTCCCTTTCTTGTTCAGTCCCTTATGGGTGTTTCCACTCTTTCTCTTTCTCTCCAGCTGCTTTTGGGGCTAGTGCTTTTCCTATACTGTCCCCTCCCCCACCCCGTCTCTGTCCTCTCTCTGCAAACAAAAATAACTCCCTATACTCAGTGGCTTCTCTCTCCCCCAGTTCACCTCTCCATGCTGTGTACCTGCTGAGTTCTGTGACTCAAGTTATACAGATTGTTGTGTTAGTCCTCAGATCAATTTTCTAGGTGTCCAAAATGGTTTGGTGCTTATCTAGGTGCATTTCAGGGATGAGAGGAGCAGGGAACTTCCATGCTGTTCTGCCATCTTGGCCCCCTGGAAAATTGATATTCTCTTTCTTTTCTAATATAGGTATGTAAAACTATTTCCTTTTAAGCACCACTTTTGCTGCATCCCATACATTTTAATATGTTGTGTTTTTATTTTCAGATCAAAATACTTCCTAATTTCACTTGTAATTTCTTCTTTAACCCATGGGTTATTTAGAAATGTGTTCATTAATTTCAAAATATTTTTGCTTTTCCAAAATTCCCTCTTGTTGTTGATTTCTATTTTAACTCCACTATGGTTGGAGAACAAACTGTATGATTTAAATGATCTTAAGTCCATTAAGACTTTTTTGTGACCAACCATATTGTCCATCATGGAGAATGTTTAAACAAATGTGATTTATGCTTTTGTTGAGTGGACTGTTGGATAGACGTCTTTAGCTCAAGTTGGTTCATAGTGTTGTTCACTTCTTATATCTCCTGGCTAATTTTCTGTGTGTTCTTTTGTTAATTATTGAAACTGGAATATTGAAGTTTCCAATGGTTATGGTTGAATTGTATCTTTGTCTTTCAGTTCTGTCAGTTTTAGTTTTGGGACTCTGTTGTTAGGTACATATATATTTATAATTGTTATGTCTCTGCTGAATTAAGCTTTTATCATTATAAAATATCTTTTTGTCACAAGTAACATTTTTTTGGTCTAGAAGCCTATTCTTTCTCACATTCGGGAGCTACTTCAACTCTGGTTACTTTTTGCATGGCATCTCTTCTTACAGTCATTTTGCTTTCAGTCCATTTGTGTCATTGAATCTAAATTGTGCTTTTTAAACAGCACATAGTTTGGTCATTTAAAAAATCCATTCAGTTGGGGTGTCTTGGTGGGTCAGTCAACCAACTGACTGACTCTTGATTTTGGCTTGGTCATGATCTCACAGTTGTGAGACTGAGCCCTGGGCTGGGCATGGAGGCTACTTAAGATTCTGTCTCTCCCTCTGCCCTTCCCCAACTCGTTCACACATGCTTGCTCTCTCTCTCTCTCTCTCAAAAAAAAAAATCCATTCTGCTAATCTCTGCCTTATGGTTAGATTGTTTACATTCAGTGTGATTACTGATATGGGTAGGATTTATAATTGCAACTTTGCTATTTGTTTCCCATATGTCTTATGTCTTTTTTGTTCCTGTGTTCCTTCATTACTGTCTTCTTTTATGTCAAATAGATATTTTTTAGTGTACTGTTTACATTTCTTTGTTTTTTTAAACTATATTTTTTGGAATTATTTTCTTTGTGTTTACAATTAACATCTTCAAACAGCATGGCCTATACTTGTGCCTGCAGGAGGTGCCCCTAGGATGCATATCACATTCCATATCCTTCATCCCAAGGGAAAAGCCCCTCCAGAACCCTCTATCTCCAGCTCCCTTGGGAGTTTGCTCAGGAAATTTTGGACATCTAGGTCTTGGACTCACTACCTGGGCCTGGGAAAATCACCCCTTGTCTGTGCTGTGCCTTAATTTATTCTTGGGCTCTGGGGTTGCTGGGATACTGTTTTATTTGTTTGCTTTTTTCTTAATTTATTTTTTTCAGTTTTGAGAAATAGTTGACATACATATAAGTTTAAGGCGTACAGCATGATGACTTTATTTATATATATATATTGTGAAATGGTGTTGTTTTGCACTAATAAAAGGATAGTTAATCCCCCTTCCCCCCAAATTTTATCCCCCAGTGTTGATTTGCATGGTTACTTCCCCAGGTTATTAATTTTTTCCTTCCTTCTCTGTATTTCCTGTATCCTGGAAGTTTGTCTAGAGGTTTTATCAGGTTCTGGTAACATTTCTGGCAAAAACACTTCATGGTAGGGCACCTGGGTACAGCATGTGACTCTTGAGCCCCATGTGTGGTGTAGAGTTTACTTAAAAAACAAAAAAACCCGGGGCACCTGGGTGGCTCAGTCGGTTAAGTGTCCGACTTCGGCTCAGGTCATGATCTCACGGTTTGTGGGTTCGAGCCCCGCATCGGGCTCTGTGCTGACAGCTAGCTCAGAGCCTGGAACCTGCTTTGGACTCTGTGTCCCCCTCTCTCTCTGCCCCTTCCCTACTCATGCCCTGTTTCTCTCTGTCTCAATAATAAACATTTAAAAAACAAACAGACAAACAAAAAAACCCCCCAAAAAACCCACAACACTTCGTGGCGTTGTCATTATCTTTCATACTGCATTCCAGGAGGCACTTAATGCCAAGATGATGCTAAGTTTGATCACTTGGTTAAGGTGGTGACTGCCACCAGATCTTTTTTAATGTAAAGGTACATTTTTCTCTTTGAAGTTGCTTTGTAATTTACGGCATGATTCTTTAGCATCATGCTAATTTCTTATTCTCCAACAACTTTTTTTCTAATGGTTTTAGTGTCCATTAATGACTTTTGCCTGAATTGATCACTGGGGATTGCAAGAGAGTGCTTTTCCAATTCTATCATTTCTTCTGCATTTATTTGCTGGCATTCTTCTGTGAACATCTTATCTCCTTCCACTTTGATTATCACTGTGGACTCTTATCTTTAAAAAAGTGTGTTAAAATCAATTTTAGTCATTATTCTTATCTTAAATTGTCCCCCATTTGGTCACGGGGAGCTTTTTTCAGCCTGGCTCCTGTGTCCTCTGGCCATGTCCTCATTAGTCTTTGAGCATTTTTGTGCTTTCTGGCCCAACATGATGTCCCTGCTTACTAGCCCCAGCCTGGAAATCAACTATTTTCCCAATAGTCTTGGTGTAGGGAATGGTATTTAGAAACCAAGAGTTGGGAACTAGATGTCTTGTGTTATCTTGACCATGGATTGTGCAAAGTTGGCATTTGATATGTTTAGTTCATGGGTATGGAGCCGTTGGACTTTTACCTGGCTTTCCAACTCTCTGTGTGGAAACCCAAACTGATGGATAAGTAGATCTCTGTGATCTTGGTGCTGAAAGCTCGTGATCAAGAGGCATCGACTATTGGTTCTCATTTGAACGTATAGCCATCAGGATGTTTTGTTGTAGTTGTTACTGTTGTTTTTAGTATAATAAAAGAGTAAACAATCTATGAGTAGCCAACATGTCTAATTTATACAGTTCTCTTATTCCAAATAACTGACAGAGTGCCTCACATGTTGAAGGCTTTCAATAAATAATTTTTGAATAAATTACTAAAGCATCAGTATATAAATAGTTATTGCCTTCATCATAATTCAAGCTGTAGCTTAATGTCGTCAGGAGACTAAGCAGTAAATATGTAGAGATTCATGAGCTATAAATTATAAAATAGGCTTCACTACATATTACAATACAGATAAATGATATCTACAGAGACTAGTTTGTTTATAAATTGAACAAATGGGAATATTTCCATAATTATATGATTACTTTAAAGACGTGGAACAAAAATTATCTTAAAACATTATCTTAAGACAGTATATTGGTAGATAAATGTCATTAGCAAAGGGAAAATGAATAACGTGAGAAGCAACGTGTTTATTTTTATTGGTGAGAAAAGGGGCAAAATTAGGCATTGTTTTTTTTCTTAAATTTTATTTAAATCCAAGTTAGTTAACATACAGTATAGTATTGGTTTCAGGAGTAGAACCCAGTGATTCATCACTTACATAGGACACCCAGTGCTCATCCCAATTAAGTACCTTCCTTAATGCCCGTCATCCATCTGGCCTATCACCCAACCCACCTCCCCTCCAGCAACTCTCAGTTTTTTTCTCTGTATTTAAGAATCCCTTATGGTTTGACTCCCTCGCTGTTTTTATCTTATTTTTCCTATTCTTCCCCATGTTCATCTGTAAAATTAGACAACTTTATTTTACCTGCACTCAGAGGTATTGCCATGTGAACGAGTACAACATTAGCTCTAGAAATAAAGGGCAAAAACCAAAGATGATTAGAGTCATTTCAGTTCATCCAGCACACATACAGACCAAAAAATAGTCTCATTTTGTTCTTGTTGGGATCAACTGAGGGGTGTCTGGATTCTGGTATGCCAGTATCCAGAGAAGGGATCGAGTCCTGCTCAATCTCCACTCTAATTTTTATTCTACTTGAAAAAAGATCCACAGAGATTCACCAATTATTAACAGTTTCCATATTTGGTTTATTATTCTCTCTCTCTCTCTCTCTCTCTCTCTCTCATAGACATGTGCACCCACAGTATTTTTTTTTCCTGAACCATTTGAGGGTAAGTTACAGACATCACGTCCCTTCACCCCTAAATACTTCCATGAATATATCCAAGAGCAAGAACATTTTCTTAATGTAACCTCAGCATAGTTGTCAAATTAAGGAAATCAAACATAGAGCCAATACTATTTTCTAATTTACTGTCTACATTCCAACCTAACCAATTATTTCATTAGAGTTGTTTACAGATATTTTTATTTCTAGTCCAGAATCATACATTGCATTTGGTTTTCATATCGCTAGGGTTTTAAAATTTGGAACAATTCCTCAGCCTTTCTTTGTCTTTCATGACTTTGGCATTATACAGCTTGGCTTTCTCTGAAGTTTTCTCATTATTAGATTCAGATTATGCATTTTGGCCAGAATATCCCAGAGTGATATTGTGTCCTTCTCAGTGCACCTTATCATGAGGCACATAACGTGGGTTGATTTCATTTTTGATGATACAAACGTCAATCATTTGTTAAGATGATGTCCACTGGATTTTTCCACTATTAAAGTACTATTTTTCCTGTCATAGTTGATAAGTACTTTTGTGGGAGATATTTTGGACTTATATAAATATCCTGCTCCTTATCAAACTTGCACCTAGTCTTGCCTGAATCATCACCCTGATTTTTAAGTATAGATGATATATACCTGTCTGTATAATCTGTGGAGCATAGGACAGAACTTTAATCAAGTTTTATAATTCTATTAAATTATCCTTGGCAGGTGAAATGGCTGCAGAATGCCATTTCTAAAACGAGCTTCAGACTATTTATTCAGTAGACTGACAAACAAGCCAGTCAGGTGAAAGCTGCCAGATACTGCTAACCAGAGCTATAAACAACACCAGGGGAAGAAAGAATCAATTCTAGCTGAGACTGGAGCCTCTTATGTCCACAGGTGGCGATTTTCCTGCTGCTCAGAGCCAGGTACACCTTGACGAGGATGACCCTCTAGATGACCCGCCATTATTCTTAGGACAGGCAGGACCTTATCCCTCTGTGGATTTACTGAATGGTTATTTAACAGTGTGCTTAGTTTCCAAGGTTGAGGTTCTTTCCTAGGGAGAAGGTTCATTTCTTCATAAAGAATCTTTAGACCTGTAAGGGACATGTGTTGATCACACCCACACTGGTATCCCTCCAGTGCCTGGCCTTGAAGGGCAGAGAAGTCCCTTGCTCACTGGAACAGCTGGCCTTGGGTTTTCTCTGGCTCACTGCATACAGTGCATTTACTCCTCTCAAATGAGAGCATTTGTTTTATTATTCATTGGTCCTCTGTGGTATGGCTCCTTGATATACATCATATGAAAAAATGGTGATTCAGAAAGAAGATCCCACATTGGGTGATTTGTCAGTGACAAAGTCCTGCTGGTTTTTTCTAAGTATCTGTGGCTCAAGGTTGGAATTATTCTCACAGCTAAATAAGAGGACAGTTATTTTCATTCATTTCTTCACTGGCAAGGAGAATTAATGCCTATGGGCTTGCACAAAGATTTACATACAAGGACAGTCCCCATAGCATTAGTCATATAAAGAAAACTAATGACCAGAATAAATGTTCCTCAAGCTAAAAAAATAGCTATTATGATGGCAAGAGATGAAACCTAGTTTTTTTTATTGAAATATAATTAGTATGCAATGAAATACATATATATCTTAAGTATTTGCTGAGTTTTGACAGTTGTATACATTCGTGTACCATCACTAAACCAAGACAAAGAACATTTCAGTCATCCCAGAAAGTTCCCTCCTGTCTCCGTCCAGTGAATACCCAGAGGCAGCCACTATTCTGATTTTTATCACAACTTTTCCCCACAAGGTATCCATTATTCTAACCTGTATCTCAAAAGGTGGTTTTTGTCTGTTTTTGATCTTGATACAAATGGCATCATATAGCATATATTCTTTTGTGGACTAGTTTCTTTCTTTCTTTTCTTTTTTCTTTTAATTGAGAGAGAGAGGAGGGCACAAGTGAGCGAGGGAGGAGAGAGAGAGAAGCAGAGTTTGAGCTCATACGACGCAGGGCTTGATCTCACCCAAAGCGGGACTCCAGCTCACCTGATGCGGGATTTGAACACACGAACTATGAGATCATGTGCAGTCTAGTTTCTTGACTTAAGATTTTCTGTGAGATTCATCCATCTAGTGGTAACTGTTTTTTTTAATTGCTGTGTAGTATTCCCCAGTATTATTTTGAACCAAATTCCAGATATCATATGATTCCATTCATAAATATCTCAGTTGGCAACTCTAAAAGGCAAGTAATTTCAAAGGACCCTGCACTATCGTGTGTAAAGAAATGGGCACACATGCTCTGACATACTTCCGATTCTCTGTGTGGCAGGGATGTTGATGGTTTTGGTCCAGGCTGAATCTGCAACATTAGGGGGTTGGGGGCTTGCCCATGGCAGGGGGGTATGGAATGGGAGGAAAGCATTAATGAACCTTGGTGGGGTGTTGGGGAAGGGAAGGTCACAGAGAAAGAGGGAGGAGGAGGATGACATAATCCTGTGGTCAGTTTGGGTCAGGAACGCTACGGGCTGGGAGCTTGCTAAATGTATATGGATGACAATGAGTGACAACATCCGTGACTTTGGACAGCAAAACACCCTGTTCTCTACTCCTTCTGCCTTTTATGTTTGGATTTCCCACTGCCAAACCATATACCTTAAAAAGAATTTATCACCTCCCCCGCCCTGCAAAAAAAGAAGCATTTATTCCCTTTAAGTGTGTTTTTGTTATGGTTAAAGATTCAACTAGCTTGCCTTAGGGCACACTATCTCTCAACCCCAAATACCTTTGTTTCCCCTTTGTTTAAAATCAGTCTCATTCACACACCCACCCCCTCTTTTTTGTTGGAATTTAATTTGACTAGAAGAGATTGGTCTCTTCTCCCAGGTTATTGTCACTCTGCCCGCATTCTGTCTTTTCTTGTTCATTAAAACAAGTTCTTTCCCATTTTAATTTCCTATTCCAAAAATGGTGTGTATCAGCCCAATCCAACATGCAAATCAGTAACAGCACATTTCCTGTTCTTGGTATATTTCCCTGTGCTTGCTTCTGTTTCTGCTGCCCTCCTGCTGTTTTCCTGCCCGTGTGTTCTTTTATTCTGTTGATAGCTTTCATTTTGGCCTACCCCTCGCATCTGGTCCTGCAAGCTGGCCTGTGGTTCTGCACTGCGGTTGGGCTGTTCAGCGATTGGACTCTTTCCAGCCCCCGCCAAATGCTGTCTCTATCTATAGCAAGAGGATGAGCTTAGGATGTCTTTTACGGTGCCTTGGATGATATATTTTGCTTTGAGTGCAAAAGCCCATGCCAACTTGAAATGCTGTCTGTGCTCTGTATTTAATAATAATAACGATAGAAAAAGCCACATAATTTTCGGGGCATCTGTGAGCAGAGCCCTCTCCCGTGGCCATTATTTTGCAATAATATTCAAAAAGGTCTATCGATTAGATCGTAAAATGTCTTCGTGAATATTCTGTTCTCCTAACATGTTTTTCCCATTTGCTGTCATATATCATTTTTCCCTCATTAGAAGTAAACTTTTAAAAACGAGAATTGCAGCGGATGACCAGGGTTAGTGTTCTTCAAGCTAAAAAAGAAAAACAAAAACACTATTATGTTGGTAAGAGACTAAACCTATCTTTTATTGAAATATAATTAGCACCCAATAAAATGCAGATATTCTAAGCATTTGATGAGTTCTGACAGTTATATACAACTGCGTACACCGCCAAAGCAAGATCGCCAACATTTCCGTCTGCTGGATTGCTCTTGTCTGTCCCCATCCAGTCAGTTCCTGGCACCCAGATGTAGCCACTGTCCCAATTTCTGTCACCATAGATTAGTTTTGCCTGTTCTTGAACACTGTGTAAATGTATTATGTGTGCTTTTGTGTCTGGCTTTCTTTTTCTTTTTTATACTTAGCGTGTCTCTGAGATCCATTCATATTGTGTGTTATCTGTAACCTGTTCCTTTTAACAGCTGAATAGTAGTCTGTTGTATATTTACACAATGTTTTTCCATTCTCCTGCTTATGGGTTGTTGGGTGGTTGGGACTACTTTGAACAAAGTTGCTTTGAACACTTGTGAACCAGTCTTTGCATGAGTGTGGTAGATTCTAAGATGGCTCCCAGTGGTCCCTACCTCCAGCCATTCACACTTTTGTACAGGCTCCACCCTTTGGGTGTAGGTGGGACCTATGACTTGCTTCTAACCCATAGAATGTGGCAAAGGGGATGTGATGCCACTTCTGTGATTACCTTTCAAAAGATTGTATCTTCCATCTTGCTAGCAGACTCTACTGACTTTCTTGCTGGCTTTGATGAAGTATGTGCTCTATGAGGAGGCCCACACGGCAGGGAACTGAGGGCAGCCTCTGGCCAATAACTAGCAAGAAACAGGCCTTCGGCTGGGGGCCTGCAAGGAAGGAACTGCCTCCTGCCATCAACCACATGAACTCACAAGTGGGTCTTTCCCCAGTCAAGCCTTAGATGAGACCTCAGCCCTTGGTGGACACCTTGACGATAGTCTTGTGCTAGATGTTGAAGCAGAGGGCCCAGCTAAGCTGTGGTTGGACTCCTCACCCACAGAAACTGTGAGATAGGAACTCTGTGCTGTTTAAGCTGCTAAATTGGTGTTAGTATTACGCAGCAATAGATAACTAACAGAGTGAGCTTATGTTCTTATTTCTCTTGGACAAATATCTGGAAGTAGAATGCCTGGATCACATGGTGGGTGCACATTGAACTTGTGAAGAAACTGCATGCTGTTTCTAAGTGGTTGTGTCTTTGACACACAAGCTGGTGTGAGTTCTGCTTGTGCTTCTGCAACATTTTGTATCACTGGCCTTTTTGATTTTCCATTCTTTTTTTTTTTTAACTTTATAGTTTATTGTCAGGTTGGTTTCCATAACACCCAGTGCTCTTCCCCACAAGTGACCTCCTCCATGACCATCACCCCCTTTACTTTCCCCCTTCCCCTTCTTGATTTTCCATTCTAATGGGCTTACAATTATATCTCCCTGTGGTTTGAATTTGTATTTACTTGATGACTAGTGAAAAATAAACATGTTTTTACCAGTTGAACACCGTGTTCAAATTTTGTTCTTCCAAGAGAAATACATCTCATTCGTTAGCTTCATTTGTTGTTGTTATTTGAGATACACAGATGAAAAGACAGGGTTCCTATCTTCAGGAAACTCATAATACAAGGAAAACATCAACATATAATTACGCGTAAGAAATGTAATGGGGAATAGAGGATGTGAGGTATCCGTTATAGGGAGAAAAATGAGTAATTCAGTATACTTGTTGGCGAGGTAACACGCACCAACATGCTCTCAGGCAGACACTCGTAACATTTCATTTTAAGATAAGGAGTCAGGCTTACAGACTGGTATCAGTTGAGATGGGCTGTGCTGTGCTGTAGAAACAAATAGCCCACCATATTTCAGTGGCTTAAAATAATAAAGCCTTCTTTCTTTTTTAAAAAAAATATTTTCTCGTTGGGGCGCCTGTCTCCCTCTCTCTCTCTCTCTGTCTTTGCCCCTCCCCTGCTCATGGTTGGTCTCTCTCTCTCTCTCAAAAATAAACATTAAAATTTTTTTTTTAACTTTTAAAAATATTTACTCATTTTTGAAAGAGAGAGCATGAGCAATGGAGGGGCAGAGAAAGAAGGGGACAGAGGAGCCAAAGGGGGCTCTGCACTGACAGTGGTGGAGCCTGATGCGTGGCTGAACTCATAAACTGTGAGATCATGACCTGAGCCAAAGTCAGATGCTGAACCGACTGAGCCATGCAGGCGCCCCATAAAGGCTTATTTCTTGTTCATATTCACACTCTGCGACTCAGCTGTGCATCCTTGTTGTTTTCATTACAGAACTCTGGGTGACAAAGCCACCAGCTGGGGTGTTGCCCATCACTGAAAGCTTGACAAAACTTGAACAAATTCACTTTGTAACATAGTCACACTTCTCTGTTTTTTTGATGGAAGGAATGACTCAAGGGCACGGACATATACAATCTCATCATTACCTGAAAGAGACGAATCTGGATTTAGGCCAGATCTTATGATTCTAAACCCAACGCTTCTCCCCACCCCCACCACGGTGTCCCAAATGATCCTTGAAACACTATTGTTTCATTTACTTACCTGCTCCATAGTTTTTTATTCTATTTCTGAGCCTTAAATATTCCCTTATTTGTATTTCGTCAGTGTGGGCCAGATATCTCATGTAAGAAGAATTTATTTAGCATGCCTGTTTATTTATATACAGATGAGTGTTTTCAATTTCTTCCTTCCCAGTTCAGAAAGCTCTGTTGGTAATGAATTTTCATTAAAGTAGTACAAGATTGGAAAATAAAATAAGCTTCAACACATTTTCCAAAATAATCAACACAAACCCAATGTGAGAACCAAACAATTATTACCTTCAGAATTAGCTCCAGATTATTAAAATGCAATTAGGTTTGGAAAAGTTACCCAGCAGGGGGTCATGTTTGTATTTTCTCATTTTCACAATAAATTTTCTCAGTGTATAGGGGATGCCCTGCTCCACACTCTTTTGCTTAATATCTGAACAATACCCAGGACTCCAGGGTAAAATAATTGGTTTCTTCCTCTATTGACTCCAAAGATACCAATCCGATAACAATCAGATAATCAGATATGGTCAGGTATGGCCTGTAGATGTGTTGGATGTGGTTCACAGTGTTTATAACTTAAAAAAATTAAACCCCAATACTTAAACATCTCTTTTTAAAATTTTCTTAAAGTATTTTTGAGAGAGCGAGAGAGAGAGCATGAGCTGGGGAGGGGCAGAGAAAGAGAGAGAGGGAGACACAGAATCTAAGCAGCCTCCAGGCTCCGAGCTGTCAGCACAGAGCCCAATGTGGGGCTCAAACCCACAAACTGTGAGATCATGACCTGAGCCGACGTCAAACACTCAACCAACTGAGCCACGCAGGCGCCCCAATATTTCAACATCTCGCATAGGAATTTGGATTTGCAGCTTCTCCTGGAAAACTAGAAGAGCGGGCAACCACGGGCCCCTTCCCCTGCGGCAGCACGTGACTGAGTGGTGGCTCCCCCTTTGGGAGGGCCATGTGTCCGATCCCCACTGTCCTCAGAGGTGGCCTCTTCACTCCTTTGAGTTTCCTAACTGAGGGCAAAGAGGAACTGGGGCATTTCTCAACATGTCTTTCCCCTGGATTCTCTGCATCTTTCCAGCCCTGGCTGTCAGAAGCCTCTGGAAGCGTGAGCTGCATAAGGAGGCTTCCCTAAGAGCTGCCTGCAGGGCTAAGAGCAGACGCCTGAGCCGCAGGCAGTGCAGTCAGCTCAGGGCGGCGCCCACGTTCCCTCTGCCCCTGTCATGTACTTCAGGCAGCTCCTGGCTTCCTCCTGACTCTGTGCCCTGGCTTGCCTTTCTGCTTCTCTGCTTGTCACCGGGACAGTTCACCTCTTGTGGGTCCCACGAGATGCACAGACGCTCAGAGCTGGCTGTGACTTTCCCTTCCCCAGAGGGCGCTTCTGGATCCTGCTCACCTGCAGCTCCCTGATGACAGCCTCAGCCCAGGGGCCCAGCCACTTCCTCTGCGTAGGCTCTCGCGTGGGTGTGGCACTGCCTGAAGTTGTTATTGGCTTAAATTTTGTTCTTTGTTTGCATAGAGTAAGTCTGGAACCCAGTCTTTGGCTCAGGAAGCTGGAAGATAAATTAACCAATGGAACAGAAAAGAGAGTCTAGAAACGGACTCATGCATATACAGTCACCTGATTTATGAGAAAGGTAACTGCAGTGTAGTGGGGACAGGCTGGTCTGTCTATTTATTTATTTATTTATTTATTTAAAAAAATTTATTTATTTTGAGAGAGAGCGTGCACAAGCTGGGGAGGGGCAGAGAGAGAGAGGCAGAGAGAGAATCCCAAGCAGGCTCCACACTGTTAGCCCAGAGCCCCATGTAGGGCTTAAATCCAAGAACCGTGAGATCATGACTTGAGCTGAAATCAAGAGTCAGAGGCTCAACCGTGAGCCATCCATGAGCGCCAAGGATGGTCTTTTTAATAAAACTGTTGGGTCAACTACATATGAATATGGGGGAAAAAGTCAATCTTTACCTCTGCCTCACACATACACAACAATCCAGGTGGCTTTCAGAAGGTCTCTGAGAGAATACAGAGGAAAACACCCTTGTGACCTAGAGTAGCATTTGTTTATTTAGTTAATTTGTTCTTAGTCATGCAACCCAAAGCAGGATTGAGAGTGTACTATATACTGCACTCTGTGCTGGGCAGCAGATGCAGGAGTGAAAAAGACCCAGTCCCTGCCCTGAAAGAGCACATGGATTAGTCGGCAGGAAGAGATAAGGTACAACAAAGTGTGACGAGAGCCGTAGCTGAGGGAGCCCAGAGGTGAGGGCCCCAGTTCCGCTCAGGGTGGGAGGAGAGTGAGCTTTCTGGAGTAGGTGAGGGGTGTGTGAGGGAGGAGGTAGCCAGGAGGGGTGGGGAGTGGGGGGAAGAGCATGCCATGCAGAGAAACCAGCATCGACAAAGGCAAGGAAGAGCACGGTGCAAGGACTGCTATCCATTTCTTTAAAGTGTGTAGAAATTCTCTTGGCTTATTTGCTGGATTCTTGCAGAGAGTTTGTTTAGCTTGTTTGTTTAGCACATTCACCACGATGTGATGCACCATCCAGGGTGGGTCTGATCGTAGTTGTACAGATGGGGAACCGGTGGATTTGGAGCCCTTGGGCGACTTGTTCAAGTCCAGTGAGATGGAGGAATGAGAACTCAGGTATTTGAATGCCTACCTTTGCATTCTTTCCACTGTGCCAAGTGGTTGCCAGTTAAGCCCTGGCCAAGCCTTTGGGACATCAGAGAGCCTTGTAGGTTTTGAGAACAAGAGGAAAGATGCTCCAAGCTGTCTTGGGGTTGGGTTTACAATTAGCCAGTTAGTGTCTTCTGGATGTCTGGGCATAGTTAAACCCAAGGGGCTGCCATGCAGCAGGGTATATGGACAGGGTCACAGAGGATGAGGGCCACAAGCATGCTGAGTGCATAGTGCCCATTTTACACTGAATGGCTAAATGTAGTAGGAAGGTGGCTTTGGAAGGAAGTGCTCACTTGGGCGCCATGCCCAACACCTACCACTAGGTGGAGCTCGGATGCAGGCGTAAACAGGCCACTGGAGGGTTTTGCAGCGCTTAGGGTAGGTGAAGTGCTGGTGTCCGTAACGGAAACCAGAAGGAGGCAGGGAGACTTGGACACACACACAGGGTGATAACGTCCCCTTGCCGGCTTGCCAAAATCTGCCTTAGTTCATTGGCAAGCCCTCGCTGAACGTCCCTGGAGACCTCACGAAGTATGCATGCCCTGAAAGCAGCAGGGAGACCGGGCGTAGGCACACTGGGCTCTCATCCCTGCCCTGTCTGCACTCGCCGATGGGACCCGCAGGCAGCTGGACTCCCCCACGTGTGTAAGACACAGACCTGCGCCCACAAGACCCCGAGCATGCTTGGGTACAAATCAGCAACGACTATCTTTCTGGATTTTCCGATGGCAAAATTCCAAACGGCCCCAATCAGACCCATTCTCCTTTTGCCTCTGTTTTGTTATCCATTGGGAAATCTGTGGTGGAAATCTGTTCAAGCCTCTTGAACACTTTGAAACCTCAGTGTTCTCACCTGTGATGTGGGGATAATTACGGCTTGCACTTCCTAGGGCCACTGTGAGCATCGTATGAAGGGACAGAACCAAGAGAGCTTTGCAAACTGTAAAGTGCTCTATATGCTTACTACTGTAGCTGTGTGGCTGGACCATACTTTTGTTTGCTATTTTCTCCTCTTCCTACTCCTGGGTAGCATTTATCACGTGCCAGGCAAGGTTCAAAGTGTGTTATCATTCAAACATCTCCCTGTGCCCTGTAAGGCAATGCTTCTATATCCCCACCAGGCTAGTCAGTGGCAGAGGGGGACTTCAAACCCAGGCTATGGCTTCAGAGCTTACCCCCTCACCATGGCCCCAGGTGGCCTCTCCTGATCAAAGACACATTGCTGCAATGGAAAACCATGTGCGTTATTTTCCATATTTTCATTTACTACCAGCTGGAGGCTTAAAAGTGCTTTCCCTGTGGTTCTCACCTCTGTTATATACACCTGCAGCCTTGGGGCTCCTCTTTGGCCTTAGCTGTCCTTCACTCCTCATCTACTTCCTCCTGGGAGGTACTGGAAGAGGGGAGGAGGGCTGAGGGGACAACGGGAGAAGCAGGATGGGGGTGCTCTGTTCTCTGGGTCCAGCAGGGGCCCTGAGGAGAGATGGGGTCAGAGAGGTGTGTGGGCCCCTTTAGAAGGGTCCAGAAAAGGAAGGAATGCCCAAGGGTGCACTATAGAGTCTTAAGTCAACAGCACCGACAGAGAACCAAATGCTCTCCAGAGTGCTGGTCTGGTCCCCAAGATAGCAGGGAGCAGGCAGGCCAGGGGGCTGGCCCTGAGCTGTGGGGGCAGAGGTCCTGTCACACTAGATTAAACATGAATCACTTGGGGGCTCCTTGTTGTGCCTGGCCTCTTCTAAAGGTCACTGATCCCGAGCGTCTGGCATTACGGTTTGTACCTGCTGCCAAGTGGGACATCTCTGGTTAGGGGTCATCTCGGAGTGATTTTACAGACTCAGTCCCTGGTTAAGGGGGTCATAGCTCAAGACAGCCACAACAGAGAAATGCAGGGCTGTCAGGACACCCCTTGCTCTGCAAACCCACCCTGAGCCCTGGCTGGGGTGTGGGAATTAGGGAGCCTCCCTCCAGCATCTTGGCAGGTCACTCCCAGCCTGAGGTCACAGGGATGTGAAGACCCCCCTGTGGGCTCCTTCTTGCTGGTCTGGTCTGGAAATACCGTTCCATCTTCCCCGAGACAGGAATCGTGGCATTGGTGGCCACAGCACACAGGGCCGAGGAAGGGGCACTGGGTATCAAAACGGATACTGAATCAAATAGTTGCATTCACTGGGCAAAACACTCGGCTTTTGGGATCTGGGATTTTTCATCTGTAAAAAGGGTCAGTGTGTCCACCTTGCAGGGTTAAAGATTGAATGAGACAGTATGTCTAATGCTGAGGCTCAGGCCAGCTCAGTCCTTCGGGCTGTGATCTGGCACGTCGCAGAGGACCATTCTTCGGCCACCCTGGGCCAGAGGGACAGAAAACCTCCACCCACGGGCTGGCAGAGGCCCGGCTGAGCCCTCGGACCCAGCCTTGGCCGGCGTCCCAGGCGCGCTGCAGCTCACAGCCTGCAGGGGGCAGCAGCGGGACACGAAACGGAGGCCAAGCCTCTCCGCCGCGGGCCAGCTGGCTTTCCCAGCAGTCTGGGATAGAAAGTTCTCCTTTGCATCAGTGAATGCAGCTTGGGTCGATTTGTTTTTAAATGGGTGATGTCTGAGATTCCTTTATGAAAGCGCTTCACATCTGGCATTCAAAGAAAATCATCAGTCTAGACTCTCCGGCCTGATAGCAGCTTGTATGAAATTTGGGCCCATCCTTCCAAAGTGCCTCCCTGCTCCAAGGCTGCAAGCCGCCCTCTCTCCCTCCTTCTCTTCTTGTGACCTTTTATCTCAGCGGGAGTCCTGACTAGAAAGAGGGTTCTGGAAATGTGGTGTGTTTCTCATTAAGTTTCTGCTGCATAAAAGTCACGTGATACAAAGCTCTTTTTTTTCCCCTTCCCTTTCTTTCTTTACCCTGCGTATCTATAATAACTCCTACTGCTTAGGTTTTATTTAATTTGAGATGATTGAAGACCGAAATCTTGTTGATATGAAGATTCTAAATAATCTGTTCCTAGGCTGCTGGTGGCCTCTTTGGTTCACTCTTCCTGGGTGTTGAGATGGTCGAACAGAATCCCAAATAGGACGGGTTCTTTGCGAGGCTCCAAATGCACCCCTTTTCCTTCTCTTTCCGAATCTGAAAATTTATTTCTTTAAAACTTGAGGCTTTGACTCGGAGATGTTAAGGTCAGAGGCTGCTGAGGGGGCCCTGAGGAGCCCCTGGGGGGTCTGCAGGGAGTCTCACGGCTCTGGACTCTGGGAAGGTCATTGCTGGGATCCAGCTGCTCCCTTCCCTGCATCTGTTGAGGCGCTCTGTCTGAGCTCAGTGGTCTGTGGCAGTGAAGGTGAGACAGATTGGGGAGACAGGGAGAGACAGAGAGAAGAGGCCAAGTCACCCTGACCTTCCCCTGGGGCCCATGGCTGGACTTCGTGAGGCTCCTGCCCTCCGCTGTCTCTGTGAAAGGTAAAGTGATGGGTCAGAGTTGGTGCAGCCAACAGTCTTGAAATAGGTCCACAGCTTCCTGCCTAACATGAAGGTCCCGGGAGAGGATGAAGCCAGTGACACCTGGGCAGGTAAGCATCCCAGTCACGGTGGTGTGAACCCCGAGTTTCTCCTCACCCATTCTCTTCAGTGCTTGGCCATAGGGACTTTTCTCTCCGGGCCCTTCATGCTGGTCTTGGCAGCGAGAGGGCCTGGCTTTCATCTTCCTTTGAAGAACACTGGGGTACCAGAGCTCGTGGGTCAGCATCACCCTGGCGGCCTTGTGGTGGTCCAGGAACCTTGTGCCTCGCTGGGCTGGCTCAGAGGGAATGTCCGTTGGCTGCTCTGCTCCTGGCTTTCTGCTGGCATTTGCCCTTCCCTTCTCCTCCTGGGGTGTCATGTCCCCCTCTATTCCCAACATTCACAGAAACCTTTGTGATTCAGCCCACCCATGCGAGCCTCAGTTCTGAACAATGGAAGGGAAACAAGGACTGTGGGGCATCTCTTTCTAGTCTGCCTGCCACTAACTCCCTGTGGGACGTGGGGCAAGTCCTTGGACAGCCCTCTGTGTTTGTCCTCATCTTTTTTGTTTTTGAAAGACAGAGAGAGACAGAGTATGAGTGGGGGAGGGACAGAAAGAGAGGGGGACACAGAATCCAAAGCAGGCTCCAGGCTCTGAGCTGTCAACACAGAGCCCGATGTGGGGCTCGAACCCATGAACTGTGAGATCATAAGATCATGACCTGAGCCGAAGTCGGTCGTTTAACCAACTGAGCCACCCAGGCGCCCCCGTCCTCATCTTTGCAAACTGGGCTTGGATCTGAGGTTTGCTAAACTCCCAGCTCAAAGAGCCAGTGGCAGCAGTCAGCCCCTCAGTGGTCTGTTTTTCTAAATAAAGTTTTATTGGCTCTCAGCCACACCTGTTATTTACACCCTGTCTGTGGCTGCTTTTGCACTGCCACAGCAGAAGTGAATAGTTGTGAGATCGCGTGGCTTGTGAAGCTGAAGGTATTTACTATCTGGCCCTTTACAGGAAAAATGTGCCAACCTCTGGTCTATGGCTTCAGCATTATTTCATTTTCCCTGGAGTGAGGCAGAGCTGTTTCCAGAGCCACCGTAATTGTATTTCACGGTGATGGGTCACTTGAATGAGGCAGAGGAGGCTGTTTGGCATCCCAGCCAGACAGCAGGTGAAGGAATCTGTATTAGCTTGGGCTACCATAACAAGCTGCCATAGACTGGGTGATTTAAACAACAGATAAACAGCAGATACTTATTTTCTCACAGATCTGGAGGCTGAAAGTCCGTGATCAAGACGCTGGCAAATTCAGTTTTATTCTGAGGCCTCCTCACCTCGCTTGCTGCTACCTTGCTGTGTCCTCGCTTGGCCTTTCCTCAGTGCACAGAGGGCAGGGACAGAGCATGTGAGCTCTCTGGTGTCTCTTTTTCTAAGGACACTGATCCCATTGGATCAGGGCTCTGCTCATATGACCTCATTTAACCTTGGTTCGCTCCTTAGAGGCTCTGTCTCAAATACAGTCACATTGGGATTGGGGTTCAACTAAGAATTTTTTTGTTTTTTTTAAATTTATTTTTATTTATTTTGAGAGAGAGAGCATGAGGGAGGAGGGGCAGAGAGAAAAGGAGAGAGACAGAATCCCAAGCAGGCTCTGCACCGTCAGCGCAGAGCCTGATGTGGGGCTCGAACCCACTGAACCTGAGCCGAAACCAAGAGTCAGGTGCTTACCTGAGTCACCCAGGTGCCTCTCAACATAGGAATTTGGGGTGGGGGACACAATTCAGTCCATGACAAGATCCCAATCATTTTCTCAAGGGACTTTCTAATTATGCCAACCTGACAGATGAGGAGACTAAGGCCATGGGGGGTCAGATGCTCATTCTGTGTCTTAGGTCAGATTCCCCAGAACTAACCCTGGGGTGAAGACTGTGTGCAAGGGATGCACTGAAGATGTGCCCTGGGGGGGGGGAGTGGTCAGGGCAGAGCGCAGGCACAGCCCCCCAGGGGTGGCTTCCTCCTGGCCCCTCAGGGCACCTGGGAACCTGAGACACTGCACCTGTCAGCACTGGCTAAGGGCTGCCTTGGGGCAACGTCAAGTCCCAGGCATTTCCAATCTCTTCGGGTGTGGGCAAAGCCGCTCTGGTCGCCTGAAGGCAGTCCTCCGGAAGCCAGATCCCACGGAAGCCAGCGGAGGGCCACAGAGCAAGCGTAAAAGGGATCACCGGGCACCTTGGCAAAGCATGGGCTGTGTGGCTGCCTCCCAGAAGGGCAAAGCTGAGTCAATAACAAAACGTATATCCAAGAGTACCTGCGATCAATCTGGTAAAACAAAATTGGCACGTCTGCCAGAACGTTCTATGCTTGGAAGAAGGGAGGAAGTGACCGAAACTTGTGTGTGCTGACATTCCCAGACTGGGCACCCAGTAGTTGCTCAGTTAGTTTTGAGGGCTGCTTGCAGGGGGGCTGAGTGGAAGCTGGGCAAGGGGCCAGGGTAAGGGACAACAGTCTGGGGTCAGGCTTAGAAGAGGGCCAGCCCTGTCCTGGGCCTCTGCCCACAACCAGGGCATCTGCCCTTGGCTGACAGTCCAGGCAGCCTTGGGGTTTGACCGTTTGCCCCAATGAAGGACTTTTCTGAGTCTGAGTTTCAAAGACTATCTTCCCCACACAGTGGGGGGGTGGCCTTTCCCCAGAGGGGTTGAGGTAGAGGACGCTGAAATGGGGGGGGGGGGTTGGAAACACAGGACTCATGCAGCACGAGTGGGATTTTGCTTCTGCCTTGATTTTTCCACATGTCTCGGAACAGATAGAATGGTGGCTGATTTCACGTTTTTGTCAGTTTTGTCACATCGCCTACATTCCCCCCGCCTTTGGGGGAATTGAACTGAGAAACTATTAGAAATAATGAGAGTTCAGTAAGGCAGCCAGTCACAAAATAAATGTACAAAAATCAATAGCTTTCCTATTTCCAACAGTAACCACTTAGAAAAAATAATGGAAAAGAAAGATCTCGTTCACAATAGAAACAAAAGGTATTTATCACCTCGAAGCAAAGTGATGGAAGACACATGGGCCCCCCTCTTCCCCCTCCATCCTAGGCATCCCTCTGGGTTGGGGGAGACACTTGTTATGACTATAGCTTGGATTCCGGGCCCCCCACCCTTCAGACTCTGCCACTGGAGGGCTGGGGGCCGGCGTTTCCCTGGCTCTCTAGGTTGGGGGCATGTTGAAGACATAAGCTTCTGACAGCTGCTCTCAGCAACTGGGCCTGCTGGTTGCCTGTCGCAGTTGCTGTGGGTGGCCTGGGGCCAGGCCTGGGTTGTAGGATATCCGGTGGAGCAGAGAGCCATGGGACATGGTACAGTTTCCCGGGGTCTGCTGACTCTGGAAGCCTACAGAGTTGACTGCGTCTACCACTCTGCCATGTCTCTGTGGCCATGTCAGTGTGGGCGTGGGTCATAACAACATGCTGGCATCACATCTGGGATGGGGTTAAGTCAAGGAAGGAAATCCAGGACTCCTTCATCCCGGGAACTTTCTAGGATAACCTCTGACTTGGGTGGAAGTATCACATGTATTAGGATGTTTTCCTTCACAAATGGCAGGAAGCCTCGCTGAACCTACCCCCAACCCTGGTAACCCCAGCAAAAAGAAAAGAAAAGAAAAGAAAGAGATACAAGAGAACCGTATCCCATTCATTGGCCCTTGGTGCAGCCCACACCGGTTTGCAGACTGCAAACTCAAGGGCCTGCTTTGTTTATTCTCCTGTCGGGCTGGTAGGGAAAGGTCATCAGCGCCCCGAGGGAGTAGCCTGACGTAGTGACAGGCAGGAGAGGTGGGTCAACAGCCCAGCCCCCTTGCTCCTTGGGCAGGATGGCTCTGAAACGTGTGTTCCACAAAGTGTCTGGGAGTTCCTGAGTGGGACTGAGCCCGAGTTGGCCTTTGGCTGTTATCTGCTCCATACTGTACCTTCTCTCCTCTGTCCTTTTCCCTCATTCCCCTGTTGGCGTTTTTTGGGATTGCTTCTCAAATAAATTTTTATTGCATATGAATCCTTATTTCAGGGTCTTCTTCAGAAGGAGCCTCCACTGAAAGAGGAAGGAGAGAGCTGGGCTGTGGGTATTGATTTAGTCTCATATAACTGGAGTCCAGGCATGGATTTGGCTTCAGGTAATGTTAGACCCAGTAGACTCATACAATATCATTAGGACTTGGTCTCTCCCTTCCTATCACTCGGCGAGACTTTCTCCCCGGGCAGAATTTCTCAACACAGGGCTCCCAACACATGTAGGCTTATATTCTCCCAACTAAACTACCTGAGCAGGAAGAAGAGAACTTATTTTTGTGAATAGTTCCAAGAAAGTCATAGAATGGCAAACCACTGGCCTGACTTGCCTACCTCTCTGAGTCATCACTGAGGTTGGGTGGATGGAAGGGACTGGCTGACGAGCCTTGAGTCATGTGCCTGTGGTTTCCTTCAGGTTCTCTTCTGTACCCCCCTTTCTACGTCTCCCATCCTCTCCATTGCCTAGACTGGAGAGATCAGAAGCAGAGACAAGGGCTTTGATTCTCAGAAGTAGATAGAGCAGAACTTTGCCCGTGGGCATGTATTGGTGTCTGTTTATTTGTAGAAGCAAGGAGCCTTGATTTATCTGTACTTCTAGAATCTGATCACCTGGTAACCATCAGATCATATTGGTGAACACTTTCAGAGAATCTCTGGGTAGGCCAGACCACTCTGTCTCAAAGTTAGGAGATTCAAAAAGAAAATGAACATCCCAGCGGAAGTACCGCATCTGTCTACTTTTCAGACTAATGACTTCTGTAAAGAAATTGATTAAAAAAATTTTTTTTTATTTTTGAGAGAGAGAGAGACAGACAGACAATGTGAGAAGGGGAGGGGCAGAGAGAGAGAGAGGGGGAGACACAGAATCTGAAGCAGGCTCCAGGCTCTGATATGTCAGCACACAGCTCGACGCAAGGCTCGAACCCATGAACAGTGAGATCATGACCTGAGCCGAAGATGGATGTTCAACTGACTGAGCCACCCAGGCGCCCCAAGAAACTGATCTTTGACAAGAAACTAGAAGATGGGAAAAGAACTAATACCTGGAGGCGGCTACTGCACACCAGGAATCATCTGTATGGCTGATTCATTTCACACCAACCTGTGGTTTCATCTTGCAGGTTGGCACACTTGCTTCAGTGGGCGCGCCGAAGCCAGATGATATTAAGTCAGGTGCCGAAAAAGCAAAACAGGGATCCCCCCGAGTCAACATCGTTACATTCACTGGGCCGTGTTCTAGAAGCCTTCCCTCAGAGAACGGTTTTGGGAGAGAGGGCTCTGCTCTGCTAGTTCCGTGGGTAAGATGGACCCTCTTTGCCCTGGTCTACGACCTATGATGTTGGAAAGCAGAAACTTTAAGCAAGTGGGGCATGGTCGTACACGGTGCAAGAATTAGAAGCAATCCAGCAGTGCTAGTGAAGTCACAGGGAGCTCGAGAGCCAACAATGAGTAGTCTGCTCAGATCCAGGCCGGAGAAGCCCGTCTATGTAGTCCACAAGACAGGAGAGAGAAGTGGGAGGCAGCCGAGCTCGGAAAGCAAGGAACCTGCCTGAGGTTGTTAGGACTTTCTCTGCATAGTGCCTGGCGCACAGTGGGTGCACAGCACATATTTGGTGGTGGCTTTTTTTATTTTAAGTTTAGTTACGTGTTTTGAGAGAGACAGCATGTGCTCAAGCAGGGGAGGGGCAGAGAGAGAGAGAGAGGGAGAGAAAGAATCCCAAGCGGGGTCTGCACTGTCAGCGCAGACCCCGATGTGGGGCTTGATCTCATAACCGTGAGATCCTGATCTGAGCTCAAATCAAGAGTCATTCGCTTAACCGACTGAGCCCCCCAGGTGGCCCGCTTTTTTTTTTTTTTTATTTAATACCACACACTACTTTCCAAATGTCTTTCCATGACAACAGATAAATCATTTCTGATGGTTGCATAATAGTTCTAAATGGTTCAATTTATTTAACATTCTATTGAATTAACTGTTCAAAATCGTTAAAATATTTAACTACTTAATTCCTTGTTTTTGAATAGTTTGAATAAGTTGGGTACTTTTCCACTTTCTGGGGATATTAATGCTGGGAATGAATATTCTTACACTTACATTTTTGTAAATTTTTCAGATTAATTTCCCTAAGATATATGCAGAAAATAATTGCTTGGTTAAATAGCATGCACATTTTAAGGGTTGTCTACTTATTTATTTTTTGGTTGCACACAGCCAAATATATATCCATCTATAATAAGGAAAAACACAATTTATTTGTAAAATTAAGCAAACAGGATTTGCCCTTGATACAGTCTTGGGCCAGACCTATGTGTCATATCTTAGCACAAATTAGCACTCCAAAGCTAATTAAGTAATTTTTGTGAGTCACTGGATGAGATTTGAAAATCCTTTCCTTGCTTTTTATTTCCATCGCCCTGTTCCATGAATCTCTGGAGAGGATGAGCATTTTGTCTTCGGGGCTGTGATACCGTATCTCCTGTAGCTTATATCCCGCTTTGCTTCCTCTCCGCCCCCCATAACCTAATTAGTGCCTCACACAGGATCCAGATTCCAAAAATACTTGTGGAATTAAGTGTTGGCAAGAGTGTGGGAAACCTAGACTTGCACACACTGTTGGTGGGAGTATTAATTGGTACAGCCACTCTGAAGGCAATGTGGCAGCACCTATTAAAATGTAAAATGTGCTTACCCTGTGATTCAGCAATTATACTTCTCCACGTCTTCTCAAGAGAAACTTTTACACCTGTGCAGATGTTTACTGCAGCGCTGGTCCTGGCAGTGAAAACCTGGAAACAGCTCAAATGTCTGTCAGTAGGGGAATGATCGAAACGGAAAAGATTCTGTTCTGTGCAGTAGTTAAGGAGAATGAAATAGACAAGAGACTAAGAACTGGGTCCGGTAAATCCAGTCCAGTCCAGGAATATATCTTACTCTCTTTGCACAGTATTTTTGTCCTAGATAATCTACAACCATTTTAGTAGGTTGATTCTTGTTGTTTGTTGTTTCTTTATGTTCTATAACATAAACATTGGTTCTTTATGTTCTATAAAGTCACTGTGAACACTGAGTTAGCAAATACTGAACTATTACTCGTAGTGGAAATAAAGGGTGAGGTTCCTGTGAACCTCTGGCCATATTTCCTTGTTTTCCATGGGTTTTTGTTTAAAGACACTTTATAATATATGTTATTGATTCATTGACATTGAACTCACGGCCCATCGCACTATACCTCAAGTCTGAATGAGGCTGATCTCCCAGTATTTTTTCCATGAGGCACATCACAGCCTTTTTGCCCTTGGGAACAACTGTATTGTATTTTGGCACTTAGTCATTTTAAACAGTGAAATTAACAAAAAAAAAATCACTAAAGTGTGACATTAAATAGACCACAGAAAGACTATTTGCTTATAGTAGGAGAACTGAACCCTGGGTGACTCAAATGTTTTGCAACTCTGCCCATGCCCATGAGTGACCACAAAAAACGCTGAGAGTGCTGGTCTGGGGGTTACAAATTAATTTTAGTGAGGAGGGGGATCCACAAATAGAGAATCAGTGGATCATTAGGACTGACGGTATATACCTCTAAACTATAAGGACTTTTTAAAAACATGATGTCCGTTACCATTATTACTCCTAAGTTCTTTAATATTATTGAACATCTCGTCAATGTTTGCATTTTTCCAATTGTCTTATCTAAAAAAATGAACCCATGAATCTGAACATATTTGATGTTTTAATTTATTGCAATGACCATTAGCATTAATTTTATTATTTTTTTTTAAAAGATTATTATTATTGATGCTCAGATTGTCTGATTTTGGCCAGTGGGAACTTTGGCAAGTTGAGATAACCCCATTAGTCTTTGATAATTTTCTTGTTTTCTGATACAATTGGATGTTTTAGGCTCTTCATTTATTTCCTGAGCAGATTTGGAATTAGCTGTTTCTCCAAGCAAATGTGGTTCCTTTTAGTGAGAAATGGTATCTAGAAATTGCAAGATGAGCTCGAAGGGGACTCATTGTTGTTGGCCTTGGCACCGAAACTAGGAAGTGTGGGTAGTGTCTATCTCTCTATGTATCATCTATATCATCTATCATCTATATTCTTTCTTTCTTTTTCTTTCTTTCTTTCTTTCTTTCTTTCTTTCTTTCTTTCTTTCTTTCTCTTTTTCTATCTATCTCTCTATCATCTATATCATCTATCTCTTTCTTTCTCTCTTTTTCTATCTATCTCTCTATCATCTATAGCATCTATCGTCTATATTCTTTCTTTCTTTCTTTTTCTATCTATCTATCAATCATCTATATCATCTACATCATCTATCTATATTCTTTCTTTCTTCCTCTCTTTCTTTTTCTATCTCTCTCTCTCTCATCTATATCATCTATCATCTATATATTCTTTCTCTCTTTCTTTTTTTAATCTATCATCTATCTATCTATCTATCACCTATCATCATAAAATACGTTATGAATTTGAACTGATGTTCCTTTTCAGCTTCAGGGTCATGTGATTTTTACTTAAACTTTTCTAATATTTGCATTTCTTTCTACCCACACCCACAATCTTTGTTCTCCAAAACAGCATGGGTTGTAGAATTGGAATTCAGCAATTTTATCCCACATTACCCATGGAGTGGTCTTACAATCCCCAAACCACACACAACCACCGACAATATTATTATTGACACAGTTACTTTTTGTAGTTGTTTTTACAATTCTTTCT
This sequence comes from Cryptoprocta ferox, assembly GCA_028646485.1. Classification (NCBI taxonomy): domain Eukaryota; kingdom Metazoa; phylum Chordata; class Mammalia; order Carnivora; family Eupleridae; genus Cryptoprocta; species Cryptoprocta ferox. The sequence goes on along the minus strand of CM053573.1, from coordinate 141,882,639 downwards.
GTACTTAGTATATATTCCACTAAAAGTATACAGTCAAATTGCTATAGCTTCTGTGTTTATTTTTAAATATTTATTTATTTTTGGGAGAGAACCAGCAGAGGAGGGGCAGAGGGAGGAGGACAGAGGATCTGAGGCTGGCTCTGCACTGACAGCAGAGACCCCAATGTAGGGCTCAACCTCATGAAGCTTAAGATCATGACCTGAGCTGAAGTTGGATGCTCAACCGACTGAGCCACCCAGGCGCCCCCCTTCTGTGTTGTTTGGCCACCAAAATGGATACACAGTTAGGTTCACTTATTTCATTTTATTTTTTTTGTATTTGAGGATTAATATTTTAAAATGTAATTGTGTCTTAAAATTATGTATAAAAATACATAGCATTAAAGATATATCTAAGAACCAAAATATATTCAGATAAATCTAGATTCTATTTCTATCTCACCTACTCTGTACTTTTCCTTTCCCCTATAAAAAACCTTTTAAAATGTTTGTATGACTAACTCGTCCTTTGAAAAATTGAATTAATCTGTATATCTATCTATCTATCTATCTATCTATCTATCTCCTCCTTTCTTACAGAAATAGTAGAATATAGGGTTATCTGGGTGTCTCAGTCAGTTAAGCATCAGACTCTTGATCTCGGCTCACGTCACGATCTCATGGTTCAGGACACCCAGCCTTACATCAGTCTTTGTGCTGACAGCTCAGAGCCTGCTTGGGATTCTCTCTCTGCCCCTCCTCTTCTCTTTCTCTTTCTCTTTCTCTCTCTCTGAGAATAAATAAATAAACATTAAAAAAAAGAAACAGAATAAGATACACATTTTTCCATACCTTGTTTTTTTTTTTAAAAATCATTTTAGCAATGTAACTTGGAATGTACTCCATAGTAGAAGATGGAGATATTTCCCATGACTTATTGTGGTTATACAGTATTCTGTCATATGAATGTATCATGATTTATTCAACCAGTCCCTGATTGTGGCATTTGGTTGTTTTCTACCTTAGCTATTATAATTGGTGCTGCAATTAGTGGCCTCATACATACATCTCTTTTGTAGTTTTGGCAGTATATGTTTGGGATAAATTCCAAGAGGTATGATTATTGGATCAAAGGGTAAATGAATATGTAATTTTACTAAATATCTCCAAAATCTCCTCCATAGGGGTTATACTGCTTTGGATTCCTTCTAGCAATATATGAAAGTGCCTGTTTTCCCAAAGCTTCCCCAAAAGAGTATATTGTTGAACTTCTAGGTTTTTGCTAATCTTTTGGATAGAAAGAGAAATTGCATCTCACTTCAGGTTTAATTTGCATTTTTGTTACTATTGCCCAGTTTTCTGAGGAAAAGAAAATATATTGAAAACATATAAGGTAATACATTTCATATGAACACCTGAGTCTCCATCTCTCTTGAAACATTAATGAGATAGCACTGAATAGACCTTTCTACATGGCATGACTGATCGAGCTGAGTACTGGCTGTCCTCTGTGGATGGGCATTTATGTTCCAGTTTAACAGAGACTCCACCTTACCTTTTTTCAGGATGATATTACCTGCTTTTCCCTGTCAACATTTGAATTTGTCAGCCCATTCTTTGACTTGGAGAGTCATAGAATCAGTTAGCTATTGCCACAAAAATGCTGTGTAACAATCACAAAATGGCGGTGGCATATGACACTGAACATTTATTGCTCTTGCCTGTGTGGTGGTTGACAAGTAGCCTTTGCCAATGTTAGCTGGATCCATTTACATGTCTGGGGGTTTGGTGAGCTATCAACTGATCTAGATATAGTTACAGAGCCATCTGAAAGTGTGATCCAATATACATAAAACATAGCATGCTTCTGGTCTAGCATGTCTAACTCATGGCATGAGCCCTCACTGTTAGGTTTAGGGTTGGGACCTGTGTCCTACTGACACCCATACATCCTACTGTTCCTCTAAGAGGACCTTTCTAACGCCCGATTTCCTTCCCCCTCCTTTATCACATTTCCAGCACTCTAGTCTTAGGCATATGCTCAGTATCAGTAAGGATAGATCCTTCAGCTCCGTCAAAGATGACAATGTACCCTGGTTCTTCATGAAGGATGTGGTGGAGGTGAGAAATGTAAGTAGTAATGTTGGCCTTAATAGAAAAAAGACTGAGCTTCCCAGGAGAAGGGGGAATTCTGGGAAGTCACATATAGACTCGAATTGCAACTCTTTCCTGGGTCTCCAGGCTCTTGGCCGATCCTGCGATTTTGGACTTGCCAAGCCTCCACAATTGTGTGAACCAATTCCTTAAAATCTCTCTGTCTCTGTCTCTCTCTCTCTCTGTTTAGACACACACACACACACACACACACACACACACACACACACACATTCTGTTGGTTCTGTTTCTATGGAGAACTCTAATACAGAATATTGGCAAGGGAAGGGTTTCCAACCTGGGTTGTTACTTGTTTTCTTCTAAAGTAACTTAAAATTAAATATATCGAACCACTGTAAGAATTTATTCCCTACAATGTTATATAAAAAGATGACTATTCCATATGTAAACAAAATTCTGACTTTATTCCTTGTCGATCATAACTTTATTCTTAAGGTTTGAGTCCTTCTGATCCTGAGTTTCACCACGAAGAATCCTGGTATTAACTGACAATGAAGGGTCCCAGCTCCAGATAAGTGTTCTGTAAGCTCTAGGTTTTTCTCCCGCAATGGTGGGTTGTAGGGGTGGTGAAGGAGTAGAAGGACCAGGGTGAAGAGAAGTCTCCTCGCCCGCCACAAGCTTTAGAGAGTGTTTGTGGTTACGACCCCCTCCCCTGCCAAAGCTTTAGACCTTCCCTAAGCATCATGTATTCTGGCAAATTGTTTTGGGCTCTGGGACTGGTTTGTTCAGGCCAAACCCACGAATGGGGATGGTGTAGACAGAAGAAAATTTTGAGCCATTTTGTCTCACTTAATCTACCAGAATTTACACTCAGTTTGGGACTCAGAAGTGGAAGACTCTGTGTGTCCTAGAGATGCCAAATTTTGTACAAATGGCATCACTGACGTATAGGTCTTGACTTGCTCTTGAGGATCCCTGAGAGCATGTAAGAAAGATCTCAGTAGCCAGACTTGGAAAAGGAGAGGAAGTGAGAGGGGATCTCAGCCTGCCTGTGTGTCAGGCACTGTAGACTCTGGTGTTTTCACAGCAGTTGAGGCTGGGATTTTCATCTTCCTATCATGTTATTTTGCAACTATTCCATGGAGTGTTTGTTCTAAATATCCTTTTATTTGGCAGAGACACCTCTGCATCATGAGGAACTGGCAGCTGGAAGAACTGAAGGAACCCTGCAGTGGGGGTCTGATTTCTTCAATGCTTATGAATTCTGCATGCTGTGGACACAACAAAATGCATAACAAACATACACTCTGAAAATCTTCTTAAGAATCCTTTTCAGTCTGTGCTTCTCCAGAGAACGGGGCATCATCTGAAAAGTAAATAATCACATGGTCTCCTAAACCCACAATGAGTGAATGAGAGATTGATGGGCTTGACTCTCCAAGTTTGGGTCTCACTGCCTGGATTCCACCAGCAAAAGCCAAGTGTGCCATGGGGTGAATGGTGATAGGAGAGAGAAGGAGGAAGAAGGTGGTAATGCCAGTCTCCCAATGGACCCACTGCTTTTCTTTGGGAAAAGAAACTAGCACAAGGAAGGTGAGAGCCACAGCGAACCACCGTGACATGGAGGTGCTTAAGCCAGACACTCCCTGGTTCAAGGCCAAGCCCTACTGTTTACCAGCCACGTGGTTAGAGGTATAGGTCATCTCATGCCCTGACCCTTAGTTTTCATATGTGTATGATGACAATAATAACTACCTCAGAGTTGTGGGCAGGTCAAGATCATGTACGTGAGGAATATAGCACATACAAAGTCTTCATAAATGCTAGTTGTTGTTGCTCTTGTTTTTATTGTGCGTGTGATTGTGACACCAAGGAAAGCTGATGGACAACCATTTCTGCCTTCTGTGAGCGCTGGTGAGTCAGTGGCAGGGTGGAGCTGAGAGCTGAATTCTTGGCTCTTGGTCCATGGTTCAGACTCATTAAAGGGCCAGCTTTTCGAGACGCCTGGGTTGTTTAGTTGGTTAAGTGTCTGACTTCAGCTCAGGTCATGATCTCGCAGTTTGTGGGTTCAAGCCCGGCAGCAGGTTCTGCACTTTTAGTGCACTAAGAGTACAGAGCCTGCTTGGAATATTCTCTCTCTCTGCCCCTACCCCACTGTGTTCTCTCTCTCTCTCTCAAAATAAATAAATAGACTTAAAAAAATAATAAAGGGCCAGATTCTTGATAAACCATTGCCTGAATGATTGGAGAAACCAAACCTACCCTGGGGACAGGTATGCATTTTGTTCTTTGACCCCTGGCCACCTTGCTCAGAAGAGGCATCTGATCGCAGGGCAGCCTTGTTTATCTGATCTCTGCTTATCTGGGCCATGGGTTAATCTGGACAGAGTCCTCGCCTGGCTGTCTCCCGGTCTTGTGTCTCTCCTACATAACCTTCAGGACAGAGCACTGCACCCGTGGAGATGTTGTGTCTCTTTTTAGAGAGACTTCTCTGGCCTCCTTATGACACATTTCTCTTAGATTATTCAGGTGTGTGTGTGTGTGTGTGTGTGTGTCCCCTAAGTCAGATTAATAGGTCTTGAAAGTAAAAAATGAATCAAAGACAGTAATCACTTCACAAAGAGTCTCTTCTCTGTCTCTGTCTCTAGTTCTCTTCAATCTCTCTGTTGTTTTGGTAAACTTGGTGCTGATTCCAACTATGGCATCATGGAAAATCTTGGCCTTTCTATGCTATCTGTGAGGTTTATAACAGGGTCATCTTTTCTCATAAGATGGAGTTATATTAAAGAAGTGAGCTACCTAATGAGAGACAGCAACATGGCACACCAGCAAAGTTAACATATTTGGGTACAGTTGGCCTGAGTTTGTGTCCTGGCCCTGGGATCTAGACTCAGTTACTTACCTGCTCTGAGCCTTTGTTTCCTCATATATGTTAAGTGATCTTGGTTTTCTTACTTTTTGTATATGCCTCACTTTTTGTAATATTTGTGTTCTGGTTGAAATTAGAATTGTGATATATTTTGAAAGTTTTTTTAATGTTTATTTTTGAGAGAGAGAGAGAGAGAGAGAGAGAGAGAGAGAGAGAGAACGAGCGGGGGAGGGGCAGAGAGAGAGAGAGAGAGAGGGAAACACAGAATCTGAAGCAGGCTCCAGGCTCCAAGCTGTCAGCACAGAGCCCAATGCAGGGCTCAAACTCTGAGCCAAAGTTGGACGCTTAACCAACTGAGCCAACCAGGCGCCCCAGAATTGTGCTATGTTTTGAAGGTGAGTAAGAATTGACCATCCACATTGAAATGTTAGATGATTATTTGTAACTGTGCCTTGGAATGTTCTGGGTCATGTCAGGGTGTCACGAAAAAGGCCAAAATCTCCTAAGGTTTTATATTGGGCAAGATTGAGAGGAACTGAAGATTTTAGATAAGGAAAAATAAATGAATGTCCCTTACCTTTGGTATCAAGAATCAGAGCATTGAAAGAATAAAGATCCCATGCTATGTGGAGCATACAGCATGGCAATAGGTCATTCTTGACAGTCCCATAAATACCCATCTAACCCAGACCTCCTCTTTATGTTTGCCCTGCTCAGAAAGGGCAACACTGGGGGGAGCTTGGTTGGCTCAGTTGGGAGAGTATATGACTCTTGATCTAAGGATTGTGAGTTCAAGCCCCACATGGGTATAGAGATAATCTAAATAAATAAAACTTAAAAAAAAAAGAGCAACAGTGGGGGCCACTGATGGCCAGGTGCCTAGGATCAGTCAGCTGAGAGCTAGAGTGCCATCCAACAAGACCACTGTCCCTGTACCAGAGGTGACCTGAGACTGGGGAGAGACTGCTGGTGGAGAAGCCCTGTGTTAGGTGGTTGGATTGTGGGGGGACTGAGAGAGTTTCACAGCATTCCTTATTGGATGGTGTCTCCCAATAACCACTTCCATTGGAAGTCTTCCATTAAGACCCTGTTGGACGGGCTGTTAATGGAAATGAGAAGGTGCTGGACATGAACTCTGATGGACTTGGGTTGAATCTATGGCAAAATGTATTGGACAGCCAAGACTATGAGAACTCTGAGTTTGGTGAACACTAGTGACCCTCAAAGCGTCCAAGCTGCACCATGGAACTCAGCATATGTGATGAAGCTAAATTCAGGAAGAAAAAAGCAGAGGATCTTGGATTCCAGGTGGCTTGTTAAAAGCCTTCTTCAAAAAGGCCTTATTGCCTTGTTGTTGGTGTGGGGGCTTCTGACCCCAGAGGAGGCACCCTAGTACTCCCCCATATAACTCCTTAACCCAGGGGTCCTTTGGGGACATATGTCAGAAGGTGTCCAAAATAAGTACAGGAGAAGGACTTTGTAAACAATGCCCTTTATGCAACTTTAAGCTGTTGTAACAATTATCATTACATTGATCTTCAATGGAGTGTTTTTGTTTCTCTCAGATGGACAGAAACTACCCTCTGACAGGTGGATGCAAGTTCTTATCAATGTTCTAAGAGGCAAATTCTCCCATGAATGTACTTTATGGAACCTTTCCTGATGATGCCATTTTCCTCTAAGTGTTTATTGGTAAAGCCCCCGGAGCAATATTATCCCCAAGATACCTTAATGTGGATAATATCCAATCTCTTATTCTCTTTAAAAAGGCAAACAATCTTGGTGGTTTGCCTGCTGTGTGGTGTATGTCACACTTTATCATCTTTACTGAGCCCTGTGAATTTAGAAAGGGAATGGATTTCTGTTCTAGCAAAACAGGAGATTAGAACTTCTAAAACCCTTCCATTACAAACCACTAACAATGCTAGATAAAACATAAGAAACATAATTTTACTTTATTTTAAAGTTTATTTATTTTGAGAGAGAGTGAGTGAGTGCTTAAAGGGGCAGAGAGAGAGGGAGAGAGAGAGAGAATCCCAAGCAGGCTCCACACCATCATTGAGGAGCCCAATGTGGGGCTCAAACCCACGAATCCTGAGAAAATGACCTCAGCCAACATCAAGAGTTGGACACTCAACTGATTGAGCCACTCAACTGATTGCCCTGAAACATGATTTTAAAGGCAAGATGACCTCGAAAGAAAATGAAGGAGGTCATTAGAGACTAGGGACAAAGAGGTAGAGGGAATTCAGGCGTGTGAGTGAGCACTGATGTTTCTGGCTGTCTGGAGGCACCTTCAACCACAGACATGAACAGAGGCAAGACGCTGGGCCTTGTGAGAGTTGGAGTCCTCTTTCCACTCCATGTGAAGCTATGATCCACAAAGATCTACACTCTTAGTAAAAACATAAACCAGGAAAAACCCTCCTTGTAAAGGAATAATGTAAGGAAACTTGTCTTTTCCAGGTGAGTATTGATTCTGAGTTCACGGGAAATGTATCCTTTGTGAATCTGTGGACATGGGCTGGCCCTTGGGTGGGGTTGGTGCTTGAATACCATTATTTGCAAGGTTTGAAATAAGCAAGCTGATAATTTTTTTTCTTTTGAGATAGAGTACAAGTGAGCGAGGGGCAGAAAGAGAGGGAGAGAGAGAATTCCACGAGGGGCAGAGAGGGAGAGAAAGAGGGAGAGAGAGAAGCAGGGCTCACCTGAAGTGGGGCTCGAACTCATGCACTGTGAGATCATGCCCTGAGCTGAAATCTGATACTTAACCAACTGAGCCACCCAGGCGCCCCCAAGCTGAGAATTTTTAATTTAAGGTAGGCCCAACACCTGAAAAGGCAAATAGAGATCCTCTTCAGCCTCAAATAATTCTCCCTGATGGAATTCCTATGATTCTGGACTCACAATAAAAAAAAAAATATGAAACTTACAAGGAGACAAGGTACTTTGAGGAAGTCCGTAGAAATACCTGTATGGGAAAAACTCTTCTTCTGTTTCTCTGTACTTTTAGTGTCCCCCAATACTTCACTTCTGGTCACCAAAGCTGTGAGGTTTTCCCCCATATCAGGCAGTTCTCTGACACCTGCTGGGTGTCCTACGATTTAAATAAATTCTGACACTATTTACTGGAGATAGCGTCAGAGCCCACAGGTGAAGGAATCAGTCCCACAAGACTGCTCCCTGCATCCTTCAGATGCCAACCACCAATCCAGGCTGTCACTTGTGCTTCTGACCAACCAACTATAAATTAGAGGTTCCTACAACCCTCTTCTTGGGTTCAATAATTTGTTGGGGTGGCTCACAGAGCTCGGGGACACAGTGGACTTACTAGGTCATTGGTTCATTTTAAAAGGATAGAACTCAGAAACAGCCAGATGGAAAGGATGCATAGGGCAGGGTATGGGGAAATTTCTTTCCACTTCCATAGCATTCTCTTGGCACCTTAACTTACTCCCCATCCCAGAAGCCCTCCTACCCTTTCTGCGAGAGCTTTTCTTTTCTTTTCTTTTCTTTTCCTTTCCTTTCTTTTCTTTTCCTTTCTTTTCTTTTCTTTTTTAATGTTTATTTGTTTTTGAGAGAGAGAGAGAGAGAGAGACAGAGCATGAGCCGGGGAGGGGCAGAGAGAGAGAGGGAGACACAGAATCAGAAGCAGGCTCCAGGCTGTCAGCACAGAGCCAAAACGGGTCTAGAACTCACAAACTGCAAGATCATGACCTGAGCCGAAGTCGGATGCTTAACCAATTGAGTCACCCAGGCACCCATCACCCCTCCGTGAGGGTTTTCTAAGGAGGCTTTATTACATGGGCATGCTTGATTAAGTCATTGGCCATTGGTGACTGATTCAGCCTCCAGCCCCTCTTCCCTCCCAGGAAGTTAGGGGAGGTGAGAGGGTAGTCTGAAGGTTCCTCTGGCAATCAGCCTCCATCCATAGGGGCTTTCTAAAACTAATTTCCTTAATTTAGTAAACTCAGGTGTGGTTGAAAGAAGCTTGTTAGGAATAACAAAGATACTTTTATCGCTCTTATCACCTGGGGAATTCCAAGGGTTGTAGGAACTCTGTCCCTGCCAGGGAAGGATGACGATCAAACATATTTCTTATAAATCACGATATCACAACAACATACATGAAAAAAGACTTACTAAACTGTCAGAGATGAGAATTATCAGATATAGAATATAAAATAAATATTCCTACTGTTTTTAAAGAGACAAAAGAAGGAATTGCAAAAAAAAAAAAAAGGAATTGAAAATATGAACAAGGAGAAAGAGAGTAAAAATGACAGGAAGGAACTGAAAAATAACCAAGTTGTACTTCTGGAAATGAAAACATAACAATGGAAATTTACAAACCAATGGCAATTAAAAATGGAAATGTAAAACTCAGTGGGTGTGTTCAATGGCATATTCAGGACTGCTGAAACAAGAATTAGTGAACTAGAAAAAACATGAAGAAATCACAAAGAGTATGGTACATACCGAAAGGTGTGAGTATGAAGCTATACACAGTCTAGTTTGAGTCCTAATTTGATTGAAAGAGAGAGACAATGGTCAAAGAAGTAATTGCTGAGAACTTTCCAGGATAGATGAAAGACATCTAAGACTCCTTATCTGTAACTGAGGACAGGAAGTTCTATATTGCTGAATTATGGGGATTAAATAAAATGAGAGATATGAAAATACTGTATCCACTACCATTAGACTATAAACCTTTCAGCTTAGTTCTGCTCCTCAGAGAGTCATTGAACACATACATCTATCACATACAACTTTTGCTAAGTGAAGCAACCTTCTAAGCTGTCAACTACTCAAAGTGTGGCCCTTGGACCAGCAGCAATGACATAGTCCAAGAGTTTGTAAATCAGATGGTTTCTTGGGCCCCACCCCAGACCTGCTAAATCAGAATCTGCATTTTAACAACACTCCCCAGATCATTTGTATGCACATTACAGTGTGAGAAACACTACACATGAATTAATTTATTTAATCCTTAAAACAACTCTTTGATTCAGATCCTGACTCAAAGCCCTCACTCCTTGGAGTCCCAGTAGCCAGCAGAAGGCTGGGTTTGGGGTGTTGGTCCTGAATAAACATCCATTTTGCTCTTTTTTTTCCCATCTGGAAGATGAGGAGATGGCTGCTGAGGGCAAACTAAGATCTGGGGAGGGTCTACCAGATCTTCCAGAGGGTTCATGGGGAGTTGAACCCTGAGTCCCAGGGCTTTATCGAATTCAAGTTTACAATGGAACAGAGTAAAAATTTGGAGTGCCTTACCCCAAAGCCCTGCAGGCACCTCTAGTCCTTGGTTTATTTACTCAGTTCTTGCAGAGGAAGAATTAAGAGTTAAAGAAATCACCAAGGCTCGGCGACCCAGTCCTTCCTTTTGATAGGCGGGCTTGTTTATGACTGCCAAAGTAGGCACGGGCACCCTGGATGTGGGGGTACAGCCTTGAGAGCCAACAGCCTGGGAAGAGCCAGCATCATTTGCAAATTGGTCGATGGATTGCTCTGTCTGTGTGTCAGAAAGCCCTTGCTCCACTTGTGGGTGCCTCGGCACTTGCCCAGAGGGAATCATTAATCAGCCAAATCGCCTTAATTAAAGCTCTCCAATATTTCATTGGAGATTAATATCTATGTGCAAAGAGCTGAAGTTTCAACCCTTAGATGCAATAAGCTCAAAACTTGGAGTCACAGACACTCTAAACTCCAGCAGCCCCTCCAGGACAGAACAGTGCATAGGATGACTTGGGAGGCCTTAGGAGGGGCTTGATGTGCGTGGAATAATTATTGCTACTAAATATCATCGCTACCACCCTACTACCCTTACTTGATATTAACAACTACTGCTGCTATGCACCAGGAACCATGCAAAGTTATTTTCCTGCGTTATCTCATTTAATCTTTGCAACCAACCTATGAGGTAGGACTTACTACCCCAAATTCACAGATGAGACTGTTGAAATTTCAAAAGGTTAAGTAACATGCCCAGTAGCAGAACTTGTGAATCATGTCATAGCTGAGATCTGACTACACTTTTAGTTCGTGGCTTTAACCACTGCCTCCCAAGATTCCCGGGTTTCCTTATCTGCCTCTCACCTTTGGGGTTCCATGACATTCCCGTGGAGTCCTTCCCGACTCTTTAATGGGCAAAGGAATTACATCTGTTGGAATGTTTCCTGCAGGGAATATCTGAGTATGTCTCTATTAGGAAATATGTCACCTCACACTCCTGGACAATGGTCCAGAGGAAGGTGGGCATCAGAGAGGAAGATGAGTCACATTACAGTGGCTCTGGCACCCAGTGTGGGTGGGACCAACAAAGCTGTCCCCAGATATGACCCTCGAATGAAATGGGAGTGAGCCAGGAGGGGGTGGTTAGAAATAGTGGGAACGGTCAGGGAGAAGATGATTAGTGCCATCAAACTGGACCACCTTCAGCCTGATGGAATGTGACCCTGGGCACTGGAGGGCAAAGAGAGGTGGGTGGTGGCAGATCGCACAGGGTCTTGGAATTCATCTGGAGGTCAAGCCCTTGGTGGTGGCATGGAAATCCACAATCATGTTAGCTGCCTTGGAGACAAGCAGACTAGAGTAGCAGGACAAGTAGGAGGCAGTTGTAGTAATTCAGAAAGCATTGGAGAGGGGGCAGGGGAAACACAGTGAACACACTTGGGTGTGATTTAGGAAATCTGATCGACGGGATTTGGTGATTGATGCACAGAGGGATCTGAGGATGTCACCAGGTCTCTGGCTTGAGTGAGGGCTTGGGGCCTTTCAGACAATGGGGCCGGTAGGAGGAAGAACCCATGAAAGGACCTTGTGCACCCAACAAGGGTCTAATGGCTCCCGATGCCACTCAGGAAAAGCCCCAAGGATGGCTTTCATGAAAATGCACATTTGAGCCTGAAGCGTCCCTGCCGCTCTGCATCTCTGCACTCCTCTCTGTGTCCTAGGTGCGGATGGTTTGGCAAGCAGGACAAAGCAAACCCGCAGACACATGTGCCAAGTGGACGGGTCCACAGATGCTGATAATTGGTATTCTATCAACCAAGATGGTCAGCAGGGGGGCTTTTGTCTGTTTCTGTGCCATTTGCTTGGGATGACTCAGAGTGATTTGAATGTCTTTGCCGCTTACAGATGTGGCTGCATGGTAATGCGTTCCTTTGTCTTGTCCAAATATTAATAAAAATACTTTGCATAGAGCTGTAGGCGCCCTTCTGGAAGGTCTAAGGGCTTTGAACAGGCTCTGGCTGAGGAAGAATTGATCTCTGCGGGGGAGGAAGCTGTATCCTTGTGTCGCACATCAAGTCCCTCAGCTGAGGATTTCAGAGCCGTTGACGGTGAGGGGACTGTTTTTTCAGAGGTGATAGCATCTCTTGGGGTGGCCCAGCTGCGGTATCAGGACTGGGAGCCACTGACTCCTATGAAAGCTGAGCCTGGAAAGATCAAATTATACCCACCTTTTCCCAACTTCCAGGCTCCTCACTACTTCTGATTTGGACAAGGGGGCCCTGGATGAAGAAGTGGAAAGAGATGAAGAAGGTGAGGTACAGATGCCAGGGTATCTTTTGCTCACCTCTTTTATGTTCAAAATAGTCCCCAGAGGCAGACATTCTCATTCTCGCTTAGAGACAAATGCTGGACGCCAAGAGAAGCTAAGGCCTTGCCTGAGACCACACATTGGAAGCTACAGCTGTCACCTCGCCCCCCAGGACGGTCTGATCTAACCTTCCTTTTTTTTTTTTTTTAAAATTTACTTCTTTATTTCCGAGAGAGAGAGAGAGAGAGAGAGAGAGAGAGAGAGAGAGAGAGAGGCAGAGAGCAAGAAAGAGAATCCCAAGCAGGCTATGTGCTGTCAGCGCAGAGCCCAATGGGGAGCCTGAACTGGCAAACCATGAGATCATGACCTGAGCTGAAGTCAGACCCTTAACCGACTGGGCCACCCAGGCGCCCCATCTGATCTTCCTTTCTTAATAAGATACAAAGAAGAGAGAAAAGAAGATCCACAGGGATCTGGGGTGACACTGATGAATCCTTGGGTAGAATGCACACAGCATCTCTAAGTTCCACCCAAACCCCAGGGAATCAGCAAGGCTCCACTGAACTAACAGAAGCCATGAAAACGCATGCCAGAGACCGGTCCAAAATTGCCTCCAGAGGCTAATAAAAGGCCAAATCTCACCAGACGATATGGAAAGAGTGTTATAAGTTAGTCAGAATTTTAAAAGTAACGTACACCAGCCACGCCCATGGGTTGCATAGGTGTTTTGCACATGCCATCCCATTTAGTGAACACTGTTATCCCATTTTATAAACAAGGGAACTGAAGTGTAGAGGTTAAGCAATTGGTCAAGGTCATGCCGCTGAGCAACTGGGAGATCCAGATCTAACCCAGGACCAGGCAGTCTGATCTGAAAGCCCATCTTACTGACCACTGTGTATTGTTACTTTCTGACAGCAGTGAGCTCAAAACCTTGCCTATATGGAGTACGGAATGTACCCCCATTAACATCAGGGAGGAAATAAGGATGCTCGCCGCTGCTCCTGGCACTTAACAACTTAAAGAATAAACAGAGCAAAGGAATAAGGAGAATAAAGGCTGGCCTAGTCATTACTCATAGATGATATTATTATTAACTAAAAATACTCCAAGGCACCCAACTGACAAACTATTTACAGTAATATAAGATTACAGTATGAGGGTCATATTTTAAAACAACAAAATCAATGATTTTGCTATGTCAGCAATAATCACCTATAAATCTTTCTTTGAAAATCCTATTCAACATAGGAATACAAATGTAAAAGTCTTAGGGGACAAGAGAAGTACAGAAACAATATAGAGACAGACAACAACATTCTTAGACACATAAAAGAGGTATGAATAATTTAAGAGGCGCACCCACCCGAGAGTGGGAAGACCCCATACTTATGAGTGTCGATCATTCCCATATTAATTGTTGAGTTGCAATTCTGTTAATTATATGTCAATGCTTTTTAAAATCAAGGTAATACATATACATGGGTTGACGATCATCCCCAAATTAATGGTTCTGTGCATTTCTTTTAACTACACTCTAAATCTAGGTCTTTTAACTGAGTTGACACATGTTCTTGGTTAAAAAACCAAATGGTGCAAAAAGGTTTATCAAGAGAAACAGCCCCGGCCCCACTCTTTGGAGACAGCCCTTCTAAACACATTTAGCTCTTTCGTCTGGAAGTTGCCTCTATATTTTTAAGTAGGTTTTGCTGCAATTTATAGACTGATCAATTTTGGACATTAATTCTTGACCTCCTGCCATGACTGACGAGACTTAATTCCCCTCCACCGCTTCTCCATCTCTCCCCAGTGGCTCAGGATAATAACATCACTATTTTTTCTCTGGGTTACATTTGTCACTTTTGGAGTTCTGCTTGGACCTTACTTTTTGTGAGGCCAATAATAGCGACTTCCCCCTCTTCATCTTGTAAGGTGAGTTTTACATCCCTACAGATCTCCTGCCCCTTTCCACTCAATTGTCTGTATTTAAATGTCCACACTGTCAAGGCAGCGATGTTTATATTGTGTTCCTTTATCCTGAAGCCTCCTTGTTTGGTTCTAGGAAAAATTTAAAAGTGGAAAGTCATTAACAGTGATTGCGTTGTCATGGCTACGTAAACACTGCTCACTCCAGAGCTAAACAGTGTGTTGTGAGGAAGGTAACTTCCCTGCACAGGTTTGTTTTTATTTTCCCTGGGGTCAAAAAAGATCTTTCCTTTGATTTTTCCATTGTCTGCTTTCATTGCCTCCTTCACTTCAAGTTCTCATGGAAAGCATAAGATCTCCCCAATCTTGCCCCAGGTCCCAGACTTCCATCCTGTTCCTGTTGGGCGGGGGTGCCCATCTCTCCACGCCTTCTCCCCCCCCCCTTCTGTGGGCTCTCCTGTCTCCCGGAGGCCATGTCTACTTCCTTATTTTGGGAGGTGGGGGCTCACATCCTATTGAATTCCTAAGGAAGGACAGATGGGAGCTAATTTTTCTCACTTGCACAGAACTAAAAATGACTTTATTCTACCCTAATTCCTAATGGCTTTAACTCTCGTTGGTAATCCTTGTCTGAATCATATACTTCAGTCTGGGCTGCAAACTGGTAGATTTTCCAATTTCTTCATTCCTGCCACATCTATTAGTTGGCATTCTTGTATAAAGATTTTTATTTCTGGTCATCACCTAGTTGTAAACTATTAGTCCTAAAAAGCAGAGAATTGCTTATTTCTTCCCTCTGTCTCTCTCTCTCTCTCTTTAAACATTTTATTTATTTATTTATTTTGAGAAAGAGAGATAGTGTGCAAGCAGGGAAGGGGCAGAGAGAGAGGGAGAGAGAGAATCCCAAGCAGGTTTCACACTGTCAGCACAGAGCCCAATTTAGGGCTCCAACTCACGAACCATGACATCATGACTTGCACTGAAATCAAGAGTCGGACACTTAACATCTGTGAAACAGAAAGCAAAAAAGCCGGGTTGCCTTTCTATGGGGTTGATCCGTAAGCAATCCTCTGTGATTTCTGGATTTCTTCCTATTTGGGAATCAGAAGGACAGGGGAGTCCTGCACCAAATGGATTCAAATCCCAATCCTTTGCTTCAGGCTAGGTAGAGAAAGAGGATAAATCTTACCTCCTGGGAAAGCTCCTCAGCCTCTCCTATGCCACCGTGCAAAGAATATCCTAGGCACCAACTCGACCCACTGTAATTCTGGCGTTTTAAAATTTCATGCTCCAGATGTTTTTAGAATAATTGCTGTGCCTAGTGAAGCTATGCCTGCCTTAGCAAAGGGGGCCTTCTCCCCGCTCTCCCAGCAAGCCCTGCCCTCGCAGGGGGCATGTGGAAAGGAAAAAGATCCCAAATGACTCTCCAGTCCTATTTGCTTAATCTGTTGTGTTACAGTGAATACCCCTGGGTTTGGAGTTCATTGGAGCTTTGCTGCAAAAGGAGAAAAGGAGGACATTTAAAATGTTTTGTAATCCTCTTGTCTCTTGGAGCAAAGATTGTAATTTCTGGCTCAAAGGAACTCTAGCATAGACAATCTGCCTTGTTTCTTTTGTCCCAGGGGAAAAACCCCACAACGCCCCCCACCCCGCCCCTCTCCGCCTCTTCTCTCCTGCCCGGTGTGCTCCTATCTGCACATTCACCCACTCCTCCTTGGCTGTAGACTTCGTTCCTTTCTCAGCACAGGTGTGGGCGCTCCCCTGCTGTTTTGGAGTTTGCGCTGGGCCCCGGGGTGGGGGTGGGGGCGTGGAGATGGGACACAGATGGTGTGGCCGCATTCCTCCGTGGAGCACCTTTTCCACACACTCCCCGGACAGTTTCTGGAGGCAAGTCCTAACGGCTCACGAAGTTTCCCAATCAGGAAAATGACACATCAGAACAAGCAGAAGTCCTGTTTACGAAGTGTCCAGCACAGTGTGGGCAGGGAGCAGGCAGTGGATAAATGTCCCCTCCACCCCCACCCTGCTCCCGACAAAGGCAAACCTCCCCTAGATCTGTGGGTCTATGCCTCCATGCGTAAATGGATTCATACCCGGGATCAAGTGGAATGCTTTGTGTGGAGGTAGATGGGAAAGCTTGGTGCTCAGAGGTGGGGATTCCTGGCAGTGTAGTCAGTGGGAGAAACTTCGGAGAAGACTGCCATTTTTTTCTTTCAAAACGACTATATATACGCATTTCCCCTAGTATTTGAATACGTTAAAAAAAAAAAAAAACATCAAGGGGCGCCTGGGTGGCTCAGTCGGTTGAGCGTCTGACTTTGGCTCAGGTCATGATCTCACGGTTTGTGAGTTCGAGCCCCGAGTCGGTCTCTGTGCTGACAGCTCAGAGCCTGGAGGCTGCTTCTGATTCTGTGTCTCCCTCTCTCCCTGCTCATGCTCTGTCTCTCTGTCTTTCTCTCTCAAAAATAAATAAACATTAAAAACATTTTTTAAAAAATATCAAACACGAAAGAGAAAGTTCAAATCCTCCACTCCCGGGTTGGGAACCTCTCTTAATAGCCAGGTATAAAGGTGCTCAGACTTGTTAAACAACAAAATTCAACTGAGTAAAATTTAAAGATCTTATTGGCTTTATTCAATGATTCATGAATTGACAGCATCCAATCTAGCAGGTAGAAAGGAGCTCTGAGGAGCTGTACAAAACGAAAGCCTTTTATAGGCAAAGGGAGCAGGAACAAGGAAGTTATACTAGGCAGAAAGGCAGGTCGTTAATTGCAAGGTCACTGTCCTTTAGGGGAGGGCAGGGGGTCTATCGCTGATCAGGTGACTCCGGCTTGACTGGGTTAACATCCCATTTCTGGGAGACCCAAACTGTAATTAAGTGATGTCTTGCTTTGGTGACATGAGGCTTAGCATAAGGATTTTCGTTTTGGGCCTGTTGTCTTGTTCTGAATAGACTTAGAAAAGGTATATTAAAATATGTGAATAACTTCAAGTTTATGACATAAATGGAATCTCTTTGCTTCTGTTCTCTCTGGTAACACACATTATTTATTTTCCCTCCTGTCTGGGTAACCCTGTATCACTAGCATCTGTCAGAGCCTGCCCATCTTTACATGGACTTCTATGGTCTGGAATTGTCGATCCTCTTTCCTTCCCCCCAGGGCTGGTCTAAGGACCTCACATCACACATCTGCTGGGACTCCCCATGGGGTTTCTGCTGACATCTTTCCCTCCATGCTTCCCCAGGAAGGAGGACTGGGGACTGGTGTCAGTGTTTTTCTCTCCATGAGCACAAACCATGGTGACATTCTGGGACAGTGCATGCCCCAGGGCATGTGGGGCCCCCACAGCACCAAGCCGCTGATTTGTGTTTTTGGATCTCCACTATTGATGAAGCACTTCCTCCCTTGTTCTTTCTCAGAGAAGGCCCGTCTGTGAAGCTTTGAACCCGGTCTCTGTTCCTCTGCTCCGGCCTTATTTTCTTTCCCTCCTAGTTTCATCTGCGACGGGAACACAGCCGAGGTGTTGCTATGTACCCATCTGATACTTACAATATCCCATAAATGATGTAACCAGGCTACGCTGGCGCCCAGGTCAGGGTGCTGGACGGTCGGTCGAGCGCCCCAGGTGCTTTCTCTTCCGGGCCTCCTTTCCCTCTGCCCACGTTGTAGACACTCTTGTGGGCCACCGGTACCGGGAATCACTTCGCCCAGCGCCCACTGCATCCCTACCCCAGACATCCCTTCCCCAACACCCCACCCTGCCCACGACCTTTTCCAAAGAAATCACTGCCCTGGAGGAACCAGCCTCTTGCCTCCAGCTTCTCGGTTTTCCCCACCTCCATCTTCGGGCATCCCCACCGCGGCCTGGACCCGGATCCAGACCCAGGAGTTCCCAGCGGCACCCCCCACCCCTTGCGGCCGCGCCACAGTCCAGAAGGAGTTAAACTCAGGCGAGCACCAGCTCCAGCAGTTAATCCGGGATTCTCGGCACTGATCTCCGTGCCTGTCATTTGCATTTCTCTCCTTTGTGCCGGCTTTTCTTCCTCCCTTTCCCCGGGCCGGGCGCCCACATTAGCATAGTGCGCTCGGCGCGCCGGCTGCGGGGCCCCCGCTGCGCGCCAGCCTGTGCAATCTGCAGGCGCCATCAATTTTTCAGCGCTTTGCTCATTTCTCATTACAGTCAGGCCCGTGCGGCGCCCCACTCAACACCCTCCTCGGCCGTCCTGCCGGCGAGCTGGCGAGCCAGGCTCTTGTCACGTCCCTCCCCGGCCCTCCCGAGCATGCACTTGCTTGTTGAGGCTCCCACCGTAATTAATCACAGTATTAATCCTGGCCAAGCCTGTCCTCCTGAATAATTATGTCAACACGCTTGGGTGCCTGGGCCCGACAGAAACCTTACCAACCTTGAGCGCTGGACGATATCCTGGAATCCAGGACGGCCACGGGGGGAGGGGGGGGGCCGGGGCTCCTTGCCTCCCCCTGCCATGTACTCACACGCACTCATGCACACGGGCCTGCTTGCACACACATGTGCACGCACACTCTCACGCAGCTATAGGCACCGGGGAGGAGGAGAAATGGTGGGGCTCACAGTAAACAGCGTTTCTTTTCAAAGAAGGAAACATGGCCACACAATGAAGTGGTCTGTAGGTAGCAAAGTGGGTGGTTGTCATAGCGATGCGTGCATTATTAAGCGTGTTGTTCATCCCGGCAGCTAATCTTATAATGAGGCTGGCTCATTATCACGTTGAGGCAAAGTTAGCTTTTGCTGTCCTTTCTGCTGCGGGCCTGGGGTCCAGCGGGGTCCCGCCTCCAAGCTGGATCATGACTCCCAGCATGCATTATTATTTAGTTACCCCATCTTCCTTCCCTGCTCTTCCAGGGAGACGGATGCAGGAGGCTGGGCCGGGCAGGGCTCCAGGTGCCTTTGCCTACGACACTTCCCATAGTTGGTCCCTCTACAGTTTGTGACACACTTCACAGCACCTGAGAACTGTGTTGGCCCGGGGATCTGGGGCCTGTGTGAATTAACATTCCAGATGAGCTTGCAAACAATCAGCTCCTCTACTTTTCTTCTATACTTGCTTCTCAGTCCTCCCCTGTCCCAGGAAACCATCTCTGGGTGGCTACAAAGGTCTGTTGGGCTCAAGTTTATTTTCATGCTGCTTGTGATTTTCATCCTCCCCTTTCCTTTTAAATTAAGCTGTATCTAATTTTGCTCACCGTTCAGGTTAGGGGAGCATCCTCTACAAAGGGAGAGGAGAAAGCGAAGTCCCCTGCTGCCAAGCACACCATCCAGGGAGATGGTTGCCATGGACTTGGGAGGTGAGCCAGGGAAAGACAGTGGCTCGTACCTTCCTTTATTATTAAGTGTCGTGTCATGGCGAGCACAGGTGCCGCCCTCCCAGGGACAGCCCTCAATGGCACACAGATGTCCCCGGAACTGTCTCCAACCCAGCAGATCCTCCAGAGGACTTGCGGCCTGTGCTGTAGCAGGTGATGCGCTAGCATTTGGTGGCAGGTTTTCTCAGGGCACAGTTCACGGACATGAGAATCACCTGGGGACTGATTGGAATGCAGATTCTAGAATCTCCTGCCCAGTTGGAGCTGCCTATTCTTCAGGTAAATATGAAGTTCTTCAGGTAAATATGATGCACAGAGACTATTTCTCATGAGCCTGTTTGTTTGATTTAATAGTGCATTTCTTTTTTCTCCCCATACCCCCACCCCCTTTTAAAAGTAATATAGGGATATGGTGAGGCTGGTCCAAACAATGAAAAGGAGGAATAGTCCCAGGTCCCCAGGCTCCCTCCACAGGGACTCCTACATTTTTGTTTTTTATCCAGCTTTCCAGAGATATTCTTGCATACATATGTGTATAAATCCCTTTAAAACCCACAAATGGTGGCATCCTAAATACACCGTTCTGTCACTTGCTTTCTTCACGACGCAATATATCTTAGCTATGGTTTCCTATCAACATATTGAGATCTTCCTCATTTTTTAAAATGGCTGCACAGTGCATTTTGTATGGGATATAGAATGTTTTATGGGTTTTGGATAAAGCTAGTGTCTGCTCCTTATCAGGCACCTTTCTTTCCTCAGGCTTTAAGAATTCTGTCTCAGAGATCTGCAACAGCCCCTGGGAAAAGGGTGACAATTGATTTTTTTGTAAGCCCTACTTTTGACCATAGAGGAGCCTGTGTCTTGGTCTGGGTTCCCCAAGGCAGACCTTCATTCCAGGATTTCTGTGTGGGTGGCTTATCTGGGAGGTCATCACAGGGGACATCTGTAGGAGAAGGGGGTTGTTTGTGGGAGGTGGGGGTGTTAAATTTCATGTGCTTCTGGTCTGCCTCACTGGGCGGGCAGGTTGTAGTGGCCGAAGAAAGCAGATTTCAGGCAGAAATGCTAGAAGTTGGGCAGGTGTGCACTGAAATAGCAAGGGGATATGATCGAGGTACCAGTAGAAGGTTGCTACCCAACTGGAGGTCAAAATGTCTAAACTAATCTTTATACTCAAAAAATGCGATTGAGGGGCACCTGGGTGGCTTAGTCGGTTAATCATCCAACTTTGGCTCAGGTGATAATCTCACAGTTCATGAGTTTGAGCCCCAGGCCGGGCTCTGTGCTGACAGCTCAGAGCCTGGAGACTCCTTCAGATTCTGTCTCTCTCTCTCTCTCTCTCTCTCTGTCTCTCTCTCGCTCTGCCCCTCCCCCACTCATGCTCTGTTTCTTTCTCTCAAAAATAAGTAAAGCATTCAAAAAATTTAAAAAAAAAGTGCCATTGACATGGATGTGGTGCCCGAAAAACAGGATCTGTTCCTAGTTCTGCCCCTACTGGTTGGTGATCTTGACTGAGGTCAATCATTCAGGCTTTTGGAGCTTTACTTTCCCCATCTGGAAAATGGGGTTGGTAGTACCTACCTCTCAGGACAGCTTTGTGGATTAAATGGGATTTCTAGTTTTGGAAAATGGCTTCAGAGCTCTGCACGTGGGTGACCACTGTTATGGCCTAACAGCCAATCCTCTGGGAAGGAAGGCAATTTGCTTCTTTCACAGCCTTGCCTGAGAGAAATCACCCCCAGTCCCTGAAGTCACTCATGTTATTCTCTACAAATGCCAAAGTCAAATTCAGATCAACCCACAGGGCACTAAGATGGCAACAAGAATAGGAACAAAACGGTTCCCAGGCAAATCCTTTCCATCGGGAGAGAAGCAAACCCTTTGATCCCATGGTAGCAAGACTCTTTTGTTTGTTTTTCAAAAACAGCCTGGATTTTAGAATCAGAAAGATTCTTAAGGTTGCCTAGGTCATTGACTTCAAGCATACGTAACCTCCGGAACCCTTTCAATGATGCTCAGAAGCTTTGTCAAATGAAAGTGAGTGCTCTGCCAGTGGCATTTGATGGAGGACCCAGGCCCTCCTTTGGGATCAGGTCATACCCACATCCTCCTTTGCTCACCTCAGACAGGCCCAGCAGGGGCAGTTTGTAAACAACTGATCTGGTACATCCCTTTTCAATGAGCAAGGGAAGAGATAGGGTCCCTTGTTGTCCTGGGTTGGGGCCCCTTTAAATGGCCCAGGGAACCCAGAACCAGGCACTCTGGGCTGTAAGACCCCAATCGTGGAGAAGATGAAACTGGTAGAGACCTCGATTCCCTTGCTCTGATTCTGTGCTTTAAGGATACGTTCTTTTCTTTTTTAAAATTTATTTATTGAGAAACAGAGACAGAGCATGAGCAGGGGAGGGGCAGAGAGAGGAGACACAGAATCTGAAGCAGGCTCCAGGCTCTGAGCTGTCAGCATAGAGCCGGACGCAGGCCTCGAGCCCACAAACTGCAAGATCATGACCTGAGCCGAAGTCGGTCGCTCAACCGACTGAGCCACCCAGGTGCCCCAAGGATACATTCTTGAGTCCCTTTTCCTGCAGCTCCCTTTGATCCCACCTTGAAGCTCCCAACCTGGTCCTGACAATGAGTGTATTGTCAACTCATTTGTTGTCAAGCTCAGCACATTCCTTCCCCTGTTACTCTTTGCTCTCAGGCTTATAAACCTGAGATTCCTGCTACCTCCCTCCCCCCCAGGGACTGGCCTGCTGGGCCCACCTCCTTCCCACCAAGCCTTCTGCTTAGGGGAGGGGGATGGGATGCCCAGAGAGATGAGCTGACTTGCCTAGTGTGGCCAAGTGTCTGCAAGCCCCTGGGGCACAGCGATTTTGACCCATCTGATTCCCAGGAGTTGCGAGGCCACTGTTTTCAGGCATCTTCTGGTTGGCCTTCCTCTTAGCCAAATTAGCCCCTCTAGGAAGACTTTGGCTCCATTCCTGGAGTCAGCTGAATGGCAAGGGGAACGACAAAGTCTTGGCTACTGATGGGCACATCTCTTTCACCAGGGGAGGAAGAAAATGGCAGAGGGATTGCGTGTTGCCATATGGGTTGGCAAGAATAACTGATCTTTCTATTGTAATCATGCTACTTTCTGGCAGGCAGCCCCCCACAAGCCTCCGTTGCCTCTTCTGTAGAACTGGGATTGTGATCCCTTCTTCCTTGGCTTACTGTGAAGACTACAGAGAAAGACATGTGGGAAAGGGCTTTGGAAATAAGAAGCCCTTCCAAAATGGAAGAGATTCCTTTATTATTGTAGCTTTTTGATGGCTGTGGAGGTGTAGTTTCCATAAGGCTGAACACCTACCTCAGAGGGAGCCTGGCAAGGAGGGTGAAACATGCCTGCAAGGAACCTCACCCTGCCTGGAGGGAGCCATGCTCTCCAGGTGCCCATGACCAATGGGGACAGGAGTCAGTATAAATGCCCCAGTCTTTCCCATTTCCGGTGGGATGATTTGGAGGCACATCTTTCATATCCCAGAGGGTCCCCAGCATGACTGAGCCCCAGTACTGCTCTTTTTCTCCTTTTCTCTGTGTTGCATTCCCATTTTCCTTTCACCCCTACTTTCTGGCGCTCCCCTCCCAAGTAAACCTGTACCATGGTCTCTGTTTCAGGGATTAGTTTTGAGGGAGCCTGAGCTAAAACATGGAGCACTGGGCAGCAGTAGAAAGAGGGCTAAAAGGATGTCGAGGATCAGAGAATGTGAAAGCCTTCCATTGCTGGGAAGTTGATAGAAGCCGGGAATAGAGGTCTTTGATGAAGGGCCTGGGAAGGATGCAGGGCCCTTGGAAATTTGCCTGTGCCCTGCTGGCATGACCCTTAAGCCTAAAACTTCCAGCTCTGGGCTAGCTTGTCCTTAGAGCGTTCTCTGGCCAAACCCAGCTGGGGTGGGGACAGAGAACACAGGTGTTCTGTGCTAGGGCAAAGACTTGACATCTCAATTCAGTGCATCCCTCACTGAGCATTTGGGGCTGAATATGCTGGGAATATGCACCGCAAAGCAGTGTGATGAAGCTAAACAACAAAAGCATACAAACAGGGGGAGGGGGAGCAGGCAATTTAGGAATGAACTTACCACGTGAACTTGGATACATTGAACTTCTCTGGGTCCCTATTTCCTATCTGTAAAATCAAAGGAGAGAAGGGACTGAAAGATCTCCATGTTTTGTCCCAACTCTGAAATTCATATCTGACTTTTCTTCACTGACCCTAGAACTATATATACCTGGCAGGGATAAGTAGAGGCTGAATGAGGGTTAGCTCACGGCTTGTCCACACCATCTCTGGAGCATTACATTTTTACAGTTCCCTACCAGACCTGAGCCCCCTGCAAGGCTGTTCTTCCATGGTGGATCCTGTCCTGTACTCCTCCCCACCAAAGCCTTAAGCTTGGGAGGCTGTGATACCACATGATGGAGGCACTGTCAAATTGGACTTTGTTCCTTAACTTCTCTCTCCTACTCCACTCTGGAGGTTTATAGGTTTCTGGCCCTAAGTCAGGTTCAAGTTGGGGAAAGGGCAGAAACTTTAAAGTTTTGCTTTTGAAGGTTGGACTGGACTTTCTTGACACTTACATGTAAGATAAGGTATGGACAAGGCCACATTCCCTCTGAAGGCTCTGGGGGAGACCCTTTCCTGGCATCTTCCAGCTTCTAGTGGCTCCAGGAGTTCCTAGACTTGCGGCCACGTCCCTCCAGTCTCTGCCTCCATTTCCATATGGTCTTTTCCTCTGTGTCTTCACATGTCTTTCTTCACTGTCCTCTGTGACTCCTCCTCTTCTGACTCTTTAAAGAAACCTGCCACTGGACTTAAGACTCACATGGGTACCCCTGGATGATCTCATCTGGATATTCCTAATTTAGTTACGGCTGTGAAGACCCTTTTTTATTATACTTTTTAAATGTTTACCCATTTTTGAGAGATAGAGAGAGGCAGAGTGCAAGTGCAAGCAGGGGAGAGGTGGGGAGAGAGAGGGAGACGCAGTCTGAAGCAGGCTCCAGGTTCTGAGCTGTCAGCACAGAGCCTGATGTGGGACTCAAACTCATGAACTGTGAGATCATGACCTGAACTGACGTTGGACACTCAACCGATTGAGCCACCCAGGCACCCCTGCAAAGACCTTTTTTTTCAAATAAGCTCACATTTGCAGGTTTCAAGTAGATGTATCTTTTGAGGAGACACCATTCAACCCATGACTTCTGGGACTTCTTGATGTCCCTGAATGTAAATTGTGGTATTCATGTGCTTGAGTATGCCTGTGGAAAGACAGGTTCTCTAGAGCCCTGCTTCTCTTATTCCCCCAGCCACTTGGGATTGAGAATGACAGCATGAGAGGCTACCAGTGGGAGAATGAATGGGAGCCAGTGGAGTCCAAGGCCTAGCAATGGTGCCCAGTCTACAACCCTGGCTCTAACCAAGAATCTCCTCCTCTCTGGATGGAGGGAAAGAACTAGGAGGGCAGTGAGTGGAGGGGAGACCTCCTCTCATGGAGAGGGGAAGGGGGAGGGGTAGCAATGGTCCCAAGAAGGGCATTTTAGCCCAACATAAGGCTTTCATCACTGGGACTGGCCAATGTTTTCATCTTTCCTGTCTGGGCCATCTGAAACAGATTACCTCAAAGGGCTGTCACTCCAGGTGGGCAGAAAGAACATCGTCTGGAGCAAAGGGGCCCTGTTCCAAGGACTTGGTCGTTAAGGGGGTAGAGGGGACTGAGCATGAAAGCTGAGTTAGTCTGAGAGATTTTTCATCCTGAGGAGCCTCAAGAGGAGAGAAAAAGGGAGAGCCAGGTTGCTGGGGACATTCCCTCAACAGAGGGCACTGATGTATTCCTTGAAGCCCTGGGGACTGTAAGACCAGGTGCAGTAGCATGTTATTACAGCATGGGCCATGGCTGCCCCAAGGTTTCCAAATCGAGGCTGGCAATTATACCATAAGAGCCCGGCTTGTAATGCTCATTACAAGTGGTGATCTTTCCTCAGTCCCAAAACCAGAGTGAGGGAAAGTTCTGAGAGGAGGAGAGTTTGAGCTGTACTTAAAAGCAGCAGCCACAAACCATCCACCAACCCTGGATTGCAAGGTCAGGGCACTGGAAGTGGCAGACGCAATGTTTCTTCTTGACCAGGGATTCTACTTTCCAAGACAGTTGAAGGTGTGGGCCTCAAGTAGTCAGTGCTTCTGTGAATTTGGAAACAATTTCCAGTAGGAACTGTGCCTCAATTTCTCCCAAGGAGTGATGGAATTGTTACCTTCTTGGTCTGGACACAAGCGTGAAGAGAGAGAATGTGTTCGGGGACAAGTTGTGCACTCCCCTGGTAGGTTTGGGGGACAGGAAGGACAGGTAGGGCATAGGGACAGCTGCCAGAGGAGCCAAAGATACCCTTCCCCCAACAATGCATGCGCCCGCCCGCTCAGGGCAAAAACAGAAGGACAGGAGCAGAGGGAGAAGAGATGGTTCTGGGACAACTAGCCACCACACATCACAGTAATTTTACAGAAAGGCTGTTGAGAAGGAAAGCCAATCTCTTCAGAATTGTAGCTGGTTATGGGGTGCCTGGGTGGCCCAGTTGGTTAAATGTCTGTCTCTTGATTTTGGCTCAGGTTATGATCTTACGGTTTGGGAGTTCAAGCCCTGTATCAGGCACTGTGCTGACACTGTGAACCTGCTTGGGATTCTCTCTCTCCTCCTCTTCCTCTCTCTGCCCCTCCCCCCCCCCACTAAATAAACATTAAAAAAAAAAAAAGAATTGTAGTTGGTTACCCCTGAAGTCAGAGTATGAGTAGGATGGGAGAGTCCCTTCTCATAGTACAGAAACCCCAACATCAGGAAATGAAGCCAGACAGATGGTAGGGAACATGGGAAAAATCTGGAGGAAATTGGGGGAGGGGTTCCTCCAATTGCTTGGTGAAGAAACACTGGGATTCCCTACCAGGACTGCACTGTACTATGGATTATTTGTCATGTGTTTCATAAATGTAGAAGAATGACATTGAAAAACATGTAAACTTAGCTTTATAGTTTCAGTTACCTCCTTTTTACCACAGTGGTTCCCCTCAGTCCCACCCCCCACTCCCTGCTCCCCACCTTTCAAGGAACTAGGATACCATTGTGAGAGAATCCCCTAGAGCCCCAGAGCCCTCAGAGGATGGAGGGGACTCCAGCATAGACAGAACACTCAGGGGACACAGCACAAGGGAGAGCAGAGTGTTGAGAGAAGGCTTCTCTCAGGCTTGGGGACGAAGGGAGCCAGAAGGAAAGACACAGGCTCTGATGGTCCTAGGAAGAGGGAAGGTCATTCTGGTGCCTCAGTGGAGCATCAGGGAAGCAGCCAAAACCAACATGGACAGATGAGACCCAAGATTGGGTTCTATGTTCTGTTTCTTGGATAGAGTCCTGGGGAGAAGGGAATGGATATAGGAATGGCAATGGGACAATCGGATAGTTGGATAGAGGAATGGCTATGGTGACATTCTGTAACCCCCACATGGTATGGCATAGAAATAGGAAGAGAGATGCTGGGCCTGAAGCAGCCAGATGATGGGAACAAGGGACAACTCAGCAGCAATTTGTGCAGCCTGGTGGTCAGGGATGATAAGACGGGGATGCTTTAGCTGATATTGAAGGGGCAGGTGACTTACTGATTCATTGTTCCATCCCACTCTGCCCTTGCTATGCCTTCGCCCTGTGGAAGTTCCCAGGAACTTGGACTTGTAGCATGTTAGTTTGAGTTCCCTGAAAGCAGAGCCTGAGACAAGGATTCGTGTGCAAGTAGTTTATTTGGGAGAAGATCCCAGGAAGCAGAAGTGAGTGGGTGGGAGGAGTGAGTCAGGGAAGGAGGAGAAGCCAATAAAGGGGGCATTAATGATCAGGTTACTGCTGCAAGCAGCTGGGGCTCGGTTTCTCAGGGGACCCTCTGAAGAACAAGCCTCAAAATTATCTTCCCAGAGTACTATTAAAAAACAAAATTTAACCGAGTAAATTTATAGATCTGACTTTATTAATTGATCCATGAATTGGGCAGCATCCCATCTAGCAACTAGAAGGGAGCTCCGCGGAACGTACAAAATGGAAGATTTTTATAGGAAGGAGGGTGGGGCAAGAAAGTTATTAACAAAAGAAAGAGATTTTTCCAGGCAAGGCCACTGTCCCTTAGGGGGAAGGACAAGGGATCTGATCCTGCAGATTACCTCATCTTCCTTTGGGGGATGGAGAGGGCCCATGTGACAGAGTGCCTCATTGGTGCTGATCAGAAAATTCCTGAGTGGTTAAGACTTAACATCTCTGGGGGAGGTTGGAACTATAATTAGATTAGGGATTAAGCCCCAGTTTGATGACTTGGCCTAAGTGACGCGATTTTGGGCTTGTGGTTTTCTTTTAACAGGGCCAAGAGGCTTGTTACCTCCCCACTGAGGCAGCAGAGAAGAGAGGCGTGGTGGGCTGTGCCTGCCTTGGGTACTGTCAGTGTGCATGGACCTGTGTGGACATGTCCCCATTGACTGCCCAGGGGGATATGGTGTGGAGCATCCTGGGGGCCTGCTACAAAACCCTGGGAAGGGCAAGGGCAAGCAACTAGCTTGAGTTTAAGTTACCTCCCCCATGCTGGAATGAGCTCGAAAGAGAAATTAAGTCGAATAATAAAGAAAGTTATCTTTGTTAGACACCTGTGTTTGTAGACTGAGATTTTATGTCTGCTTTATATAAAATATTAAGGTTAACTTATCCTGGTCTGTATGATGGGAAGGATATAAATTCTAGAGTCAGACTAGCATTGGATTTGAATTCAGGTCCTGTCACTGAGTTGCTGAATGACTGTGGGTTAATCACGTCATCTCTCTGACCTCCCTTCTTGTGTGTGTCAAACCAGGGATGATGACACTTGCCCTACAGATTTGTTGAGGGATTAGCAATGATTCATGCGAAAACCCCATCTTGGGTTTTCAATATGGATCATTTTGCTAAACCTTCATTTTCTTTATGTGGTGTTGGTCTGTTTATTCTTAAATTTTTTTAAATGTTTATTTATTTTTGAGAGAGAGAGGAAGAGAGAGAGAGAGAGAGAGAGAGCGACCACCAGCGGGGGGAGGAGAAGAGAGAGAGGGAGACACAGAATCCTGAACAGGCTCTAGGCTCTGAGCTGTCAGCACAGAACTCCATATGCAGTTCTCGAACCCATGAACCATGAGATCATGACCTGAGCTGAAGTGGGACTGGTCTGCTTAATCTTAACAGGTTGTTTGTTATTCAAAATGTTCTTAGCAAAGATGTTTCTCCTGGGTACTGTTCTAAACAGATTTAAAGGGGATGAACCCAGATATTACTGTTCTGGAGTCTGGCACCCGTCACACCTGGTAAGGTGGTCACTCGGAGGGTGACCATCTTGTGCCTTTTTCTGAGGCCAACAAGCCAACAAGCATGGCGCATGTTGGGCGAGGGCTTGTTTTCCAAACTGACCCTTGAGAATTAAGCATTTGACTTTGGTATTTGTTTTGGGGCTGGAAGCAGCAAGTAAAGGAATTCCTTTCCTTTCTCCTTTTCCAAAATCTCTTCCCACACACCAATGAACCTGAATGTTCTTCAGTTTATTACCATGAGTGGTGAGAAATGCATCTGCATTTGCAAAAGCCAAATAGACTGCAGCTGGGTAGAGCTGCGATCAAGGTTTAATAAATGTGGCAAGGTGGCAGCACTGTCTGGTGTACAGCCCTCATTAAAAACTGGCTGACTCAATGGAAAGGTTCCCGCAGACAAAACGTCTGCCATCCTCAGAGGGGTGAGCTTGGAGCGTGTCGTAGCTCTCCACGAGGAAAGCTAGGTGTGGGTGCTGGAGCAGACAAGCCCACCCAGCATGGTGGCCTCTGCTGCAGTGGGCGGTGGTATTTGGGTTGGGGCCACCTAGATGGACATCACAGTGCCTGGGCACACTCAGAACTCCCTGCAGCCCCTCCTCGCTCACAACAGAAGCCTCAGGCATGCCATGGAAAGTCCTGGAAGCTCAGCTCCAGAGTCTGGCTAGGTATCATTTCTAACTTTTCTCTGAGTCCATTTAGTCTCATCTGGTGTCCTCAAATTTCCTTTCCAGCTGGGGTCTGTGTCTCTGATTAGTCCTCTGGTGGGATACCAATTGGGCTTCACATTTTCTGTTCATCCCTGGGTGCCTCTTCTTAACTGGATGACCTAGGCTTCTTGTTTTGAGAGGAGTTTTTCCTCTTCCATGAATCACCATGTGTATCTGTCAGGTTTTATTGCATAACAAAGAACACACATCTGTGATTTCTGCTTATGGATCTGGGGGGCAGTGAAGGGGGCTCTGTTTCAGACTGTGAGTCACCATGGGATGCCTCGCTCTGGTACCAGAGGCTCCTGGGAGCATGCCCTTCTCCTAGCAGATGGCTGAGACTCAGGAGGCCAAGCTAGATGAAGCAAGTGCTTTTAAAGCCTCTCTGCTCTGCATCCATTCACATGCTACTGGGCAAAGCAGGTCCATGGTCAAGCCCACTGTGAGCGGGATGGAGATTACCTCTTGCCTCTTCCAATGGAGGGCAGTGCAGAGTCACATGACAAAGGATGTGGATGTCAATGATAAGTGGGGGGAGTAGTGAAGAGTTGGAAAGAGTACCAATTTAAGACATTGGGCCAGGCCCTCCTACACTGTTGGTGGAAATGTAAACTGGTGCAACCACTCTGGAAAACCGTGTGGAGGTTCCTCAAAAAATTAACAACAGAACTCCCCTATGACCTAGCAATAGCACGGCTAGGAATTTACCCAAGGGAGACAGGAGTGCTGATGCATAGGGGCACATGTACCCCAATGTTCATAGCAGCACTTTCAACAATAGCCAAATCATGAAAAGAGCCTAAATGTCCATCAACTGACGAATGGATCAAGAAGATGTGGTTTATATATACAATGGAATACTACATGGCAATGAGAAAGAATGAAATCTGGCCATTCGTAGCAAAGTGGATGGACCTCGAGGGTGTTATGCTAAGCGAAATAAGTCAGGCAGAGAAGGACAGATACCATATGTTTTCACTTATAAGTGGAACAGGAGAAACTTAACAGAGGACCATAGGGAGGGGAAGGGGAAAAATAGTTGAGGAGAGGGAGGGAGGCAAATAATGAGAGACTCTTGAATACTGAGTACAAACTGAGGGCTTAAGGGGGTGGGGGAGAGGGGAAGAAGGTGATAAGCATGGAGGAGGGCACTAGTGGGGATGAGCACTGGGTGTTACATGGAAACCAACTTGACAATAAACTATAAAGGAAAAAAAATCACCTGTCATTATCATCCAGAAATAAATACTATTTATTTTGACGTACAAAAAAACAAAAACAAAAAACCAAAAAACAACACATTGTGCCAGGCCCTGTGTTTTGGTAGCTTTGGGCGATTTGGGAGAACTGAACATCTGACTGCCAAGGAGGTAAATTCCACTTTGGCGCTAAGTCATCTTTCTGTGAATTACCAAAATGTGCCCCTTGTGGGCAGATTAATTATCAAAGTTGCTTTGGGATAATGCAGCCCCTGGTCTGGGTGCTTGGCTTGGCAAGCAGAAGACAGGGTGGAGTTCAGCCCCCACCCGCTCCCTGGGTGGGCACTGCTGTGCAGGGTCAAGCTGCAGGTCTGGGTGCTGGGACCCTGCACCCACCCAAGGAGTGACTCACAAGGCCTAGGAGTGCATTTTGTCACAGCCAAGCTCTTCAGGAGGGAGCCGTCTGGGATAGTTTTTTGTTTTTGACAATCCAAGTCAAAAAGCTGGATTTTTCTGGCCTCTACCTTCAGAAAAGAAATATGTATATTTTTCCCTTCCGAGAAGTAGCCTTGCCAGCCAACCACATAGGCCAGAGTCAATGTAAAAGAAATGAGATGATTATGGAACATTCATAATTGTAGAGCAGCACATCTGTCTTTGAAGAAAGAGCTGCTTCTTCTCTCCCCAGGGAATGACCACATAACCTGCAATTATCCTCACAGTCCAACATCGCAGGAAATGCCACACCTCTCTGGACAGCAAGTAATAACCAGTTCTGACGATGTGGGTCCATGAGTGCAATGGTCTACCCTGACTAGTTCCAAAGTGCAAATGAAGTGGGTGGTGTGCTCCATCAGTGTCCTCTGGTTTTTGTGGTGGCCAGGTGTGTGAGTGTGCTATTCTCACCTTCATATTTCCTAATTATCAGAGATAGAACCAATGGATTAGAATTCCAAAATCTCTATTAATTATCATGGCCTCAGTTTGAGTTTGGAGGCCGGGTCCGGGCTCTGGTGGATGGAATAATTGGCTCTACATCCATCACTCTACCTTATGTCCTCCCCCTTGCCATGGCTTCACTGTGGGCAGAGGGTAGCCCTCACCCCTTGACTTTGGGTTCTGCCATGTGACATCTTGGGCCAGTGATACCTGAATGGAAGTGAAGTGTTGCCAGTTCCAAGCTCAAGTCTTGAGAGCCCTTGGATTTTCTGTTTTTTTCCCTGTGTGTCAGAGAAGATCTTCTAGGTCTCTGGGCCCTGAAACTAATACTTGGGGAACAGATATGAGCCAAACTTCAGTGAGAGCCAAGATAAGCTACATCCAAAGCTTGAGACAGAGCCTGAGTCAACCAGCTTCCAGGGGACATGCAGACCCACAGACAGAGCCTGAATCAACCAGCTTCCAGCTGACATGCAGACCCACAGACCTCCAGGTATATTGGTGACATGAGTGACGATTGCTAAGGTTTGGGGTGGTTTATTGTATAGCATGATTGCAGCAACAGTTAACTGATACACTTGTTTCCTAATGGAATGCCACAGTATGTTGACCTTGGACACCAGTCATGGCTGGGACACTGGAAGCACCCAAGCAGAGAGGCCACTCTCATTCTGACTTGAGGGCTGGGATGTGCATGAAGGAGAAAGTGTGTGACTCAATTAAGATACAATTAAGATCCTCCTCCATGGTCTCCCTTTTATCTACTGTCCTCATTATCCTGCTTCCTTTTCTTCTCACCGTGGGACTGGTGCTGCTATTGCATGCTGATGAGTTTGTCTGTGGCCCAACTTCTGAACTAGAGATATCTGGGTAATTAATTTGGATTTAAGCTCCTCTAAGCCAGCCCTTGATAGGCCCACAACTGAGTGCTTTGGAATGCCTTGATTTCTCCTGGGCATTTTTTGGGTACTTAGAGGTCAAGAGTCATTTGGTACCTATCTATCTAAAGTCAGTCTCAAAGTGAGTTTTGAAAAATGTATGAAAATGTACAGTTGTTTCAAGTGACTTAGCTTACTCCTGGGAATCCCCCTCCTGCTTCCCCCCAAATGCTATGAAGTTTTTTTTTTTTGTTTTTTGTTTTTTTTGCTGCATTTCATCTCTACAATTTGGTTT
Organism: Cryptoprocta ferox; assembly: GCA_028646485.1. Taxonomy (NCBI): domain Eukaryota; kingdom Metazoa; phylum Chordata; class Mammalia; order Carnivora; family Eupleridae; genus Cryptoprocta; species Cryptoprocta ferox. The sequence goes on along the minus strand of CM053573.1, from coordinate 141,849,456 downwards.
CAGAGCAGTTCTCCCTTATGTCAGATATCCCCCTTATGGGATATTTGCTAGGCATGAGGCCTGGCTGGAGCTCAAATAGGATATGGGCATTATGACACAAGGACCCCCTTGAAATAAGGTGATGAGCAGATAGAAACAACTCCGACAGACAACGGGGAATTAACTCAAGAAGTAACAGCCCTAGTTTCACACGTCATTGTTTCTGGATGCACAGTATGCTTTCTAGTTTTTCATATTTCTTTGTCTTCTCTCTACCTCTGTTGAATTCTCTAAGGTCTAGCCTTTCTAGATTTCATCAGGGTTAAATGAAACCACTTGTGCCCTGAAATCCTGTGGTGCTAACCACAATGGTTTTCAAAAATTTTGCTGTGTCTCACAGCAAGAAATTTTGCATCAGTCCCTAACACACACTCACACATAAGCACATACTTTTATAAAAAATTAAAAAAAATTTTAACGTTCATTTATTGTTGAGAGACAGAGTGTGAGTGGGGGAGGGGCAGAGAGAGAGAGAGAGAGAGAGAGAGAGGGAGACACAGAATCTGAAGTAGGCTCCAGGCTCTGAGCTGTCAGCACAGAGCCCGACGTGGGGCTCGAACCCACAAACCACGAGATCATGACCTGAGCCAAAGTTGGGCGCTCAACTGCTGAGCCATCCAGGTGTCCCTATAAAAGTCTAATTTAATGCGTCACTCTTTGTCTTAGTTGGGTTTGTCCCAGAGTAGACCCTGGAATAAGGATTCATGTGCAAGTGGTTTATTTGGGAGTCGATGTAGAGGAGTGGGGATGTGAGTCAGGAAGAAAGGCATTCAAAAACGCGTTATCAACAGATGCATAACTTCAGTGGGGGAACTCTGGAAACAGTTTTTGTGGGGGTCAGCCTTCACATCTGCCCAAGGGATCCTCGCCTCCTGGTATTTGTGCCTTTGTGTAATTCCCTCCCACACTGAACTATATGTGTGGCCTGTGTATCCAGTAGAATATGGCAGAAGTGATGCTATACCATGGAGGAGGGCAGCCTCTGAGATGGCCCCAATTCTCTCTACCTGCTGGTAGTCATGACCTTGTGCACCCTCCCCCGCCACCTGGAGTGTAGGCCATTTATAACCATATAAGAAGTGACTCAGTTCTAACCATAGAATATGACAAAGGTGATGGATATCATTTCTGAGATAGGTCAGAAAAAGATTCTGGCTTCTGCCTGGCTTATGTTCTCTTGCTCTTTCCTTCACTAGTTCTGGGAAAAAAATCAGCCCTCATGTTGTGAGCTATGCTATGGAGAGACCTACATGGGGAAGAGGCTGGTGAGGAATTCTGAGTCAGAGGCACCAAGAGGCACCCAGCTAAGCTGTGCCCAGATTCCTGACCAGTAGGCATTGTGAGTTAATGCATTTTTGAAAGCTGCTAAGTCTTGGGGTAATTTGTCTATGGGGCAGCCATAAACAATTAACACAATATGTGACTTTTAAGGCTGGGTTGTAAAAGACTTTTCTGTTCTCACTTTGGTCTCTCATTCTCTTGGATTCCAGCCACAGATCATGAAGAAGTGTAAGTGGTGGCAGACTGAGGCCTGCCAGCAGCCATCCGTATCAATGAGCCAGCTCGGAAACAGGCCCATTCAGCCCCAGTCAGGCCTTCAACTGATTGCAGCCCCGGCCGACATCTGGACTGCAAAATCATGAGCAACCTGGAGCCAGAACCACCTATTCAAGCTTATTCTGAATTCCTGACCAGCAGAAATTGTGAGGCAATATATATTTGTTGTTGTCTCCAGCTGCTAGGCTTTGGGGATAAATTGTTACACAGCGATTGATAACTAATACAGTGTAGGACAAGTGACTCAGAGTTGTTCTATTCAAATGAAGAAGCCAGGGTATTTATACACTGAAACCCACCTGTCAGTGGATGAGGGTTGCTTCTAGGAAGGGGGGTCAGTTCCCCAACACTTGTTTGTGGGCAGAGAGGGCCTCAGGGGCCAGAGAAAGGCTGTAGGCAAAGAGATGTAGATTCGAGTAGTTGGAAGTCAGGTGTGTGTGAACCCAAAGTTAGAGATGAGGGGATATGGGTAGGGGTGTTTTCAGGGCCTCCAAACTCTCAAACTCCATTCAAATCTCATCTCCATGACCTCCCTCCTTCTAGGTAGCTTCTAGGTAGCTAGCTCCATGACCTCTACTCCTTTAGATTCTAGTTCTTCCAGAATGATCTCATTGGTAGAGGACAAGCCTCTCTTTACATAACTGTGCCCACCTCTGATGCTCCCTTTGGTGGATGCTGGTGTTTCTTGGGCCAACATTGACCTGTTGTTGATAGTGTTTGTGACACAAGTCCAAAGGCTAGGCTTTCTTGCAGGGTGCATTTCAGGGTCTTTGAAGGGCCCTGTGGTAACTCCCTGGTGGAGGCTGACCTCTCCCATCCCCTACTCGACTTTCACTATAGAGTCTATCACACAGCCTCCTGCTCTTGCCGCCCTGTGCCTAGCGGGCAGCCCACCTGAGTAGAGTACAGGAAAGACAAGTCAAGTCCAGCCACTTGCTTGACCTTTAGGGGACTCATATCATCAGCCTTACCAAATAGTGAGGTACGGGCTATCCCAGGCTCTCCCCTTCTGCCTGTGCCTCCTCTTTGGTCATGTCTCCTGCTAAGGGGGACACAGTGCCTCCCTGGGGCCAGACTCCCCATCTTGCAGGAATCCCAGATCTTCACGACCGACTCTTGTAACCTTCTCACTTGGCTTCGAGATGGGAACAATATTCACACCCATTGGGAGGAAGCATACTTCTTAGATCCAACACTGCCTTCCAGTTGGTGGCTCTGCTGTGAGCCTAGCTTCATTTCTGGAATGGCAGGAAGAGTCCCACCTAGTAACCCATAATACAGATAAAACAGCTCACAGTGATGGGCAGTGGGTACTCCGCAGGTATTCATCTCCTCCTTCTCAGCGTCAGTGATGGAACATGCATGAACCTGTGTGGTTGTTCTGAGGACATGGGGTTTAATACAAAACGGGCTCACTGACATAGGGAAAGAAGAGTGTATAATGCATTCCTAGGGCAGAGCCTTGAGCGAAGTGAGTATTCTCTGGAAGAATGAAAGATGGAGCTGACACAGGAGTTTTTCCAACAGAAAACAAATGCATAGAGATGCAGAGGTCCAGTGTCAGTCTCCGGTGCTTGTGGAGGACTCAGCCCTGTGGCCTCAGCCTGGTTTTCAGTGGTCAATCCTCACAAGCCAGGGGCTTCCTCTTCTGGGGCACTAGGTGGCTGCCACCTGACTTGTCTCTTTTCTGTAAAAGGTGGTCAGACCCAAGATCATTGCCATGAGCCCTCCCTTCCAGAGGCTACCCAGGCTCCCTCCCCTTCCCTCTCCTCCTTCCTTTCTTGTTCCATCCATATATTTCAGTATCTACTACAAAGGTCAGAAAAACAAATCAATGAAGAGAAGGACCCAATAATCCTGAGAACTGACTCAGGCATGGGAGGTGGGGAGCAAAGCCGCTCAATAAAATGAAAGAGAATTTAAAAATTCCCTGAACAAGGCACAGCATGGGGTCCTGATCAAAGGGCCAGGCAGCTTCAGCTTTGTGTGTGCAGAGGCTGGATGCTCTGGGGCTGGGGGACAGGCAGTCCCCTCCCTGCCTCCCTTTGAACACACACACACACACACGTGTATACACACATACACACGTGCACACACACGCATGCACACTCCTTGGACCACCACCTGACTGCTAAAGAAAGATCTGATGATGAGTTTCCAGAGTCTGGGAAGCAGACGGGAGAAGGCATTGGCAGGTCACTTATATCCCTTTAGTGGTCCCATTTTCCAAAGCTGTCACAAGATCCCAGTCTGCAGGAGAGAGTTAAAATGCCCTTTGAGGACCAGACAAGCATAAGGATAGGGACGAGGTGAGGGATGTTACAAGTCCTACCTCGCTCTTTCTGAACCAACCTTGGGAAAAGGTGAGAATGTAAGAACCCATTAGTCTGCAAAGAGATGAATTAGATTTTTAAAGCCCTTTCCTTGTGAACGGGAGCTCTTCCATGATGTCCTTTCCGGTCCCTAGCACCACACCCCCAGTCCCTAGGGTGGATTGAGCACTCCCCTTGAAGCACCTACTATATCCCGGTACTCTTCCACCAGAACACCTGAGGCACAATATCATTCTTCATCATTGTCTGTTCCATTCTATTCTAAGAGGCCAGATCAGGGGCAGACTGCCTGAGCTCAAATCAAGCCAGCACCCCTTATTGGCTGTGTGACCTCAGGCAAGTGACTTAACTTCCGTTTCCTCAAGTGTAAAATGGCTATAAAACATGTATTTCTTCTTTTGCACAATGGCTCTTCAAATATTTAAGGGTAGGCTTTTCTCCTCCCAGCTTCATAGGCTCTGCTATTTTCACAATTCTTTATATAACATAGTTTCCAAAGATCCAAAAATGTTTTGAGTGAGAATAGCATTGTGGGAAGAAGGATAGAAACTTTCCACTTTGGGGACCTCACTCAGATGTATATGTTCTGCCATGTTTGCTCTCATTGCTTTATATTATGCTTACTGTACACAGATGTAAAAAACATGAAGACCTCCATATACACATAGGTGGGGAAGGCAACATACATGCATGTCTGTGTTTGAGTGTACGTGTGTGTGCATGTGATTATTTTCCTGCTTGTTTCAAGGGTTTTGAGGTGGTTTGCAGATTAAAACAGAATAAAAGATGAAGCATTTAATAATAAAACAAAATCAATATTATGGGAAGGGTGCATAAGCAGATGCTTTGAGATTTCTAAGTGAGCAGATTAAGCGTGTGCCGGAAATTTGGCTGTTTCTGAAAGTTTAAGGCTCTAAGACAAACCCTTCTCGTCACCTTGTGTTTGTTTTGGAAAAAATGGTTTAATTTCAGGACTATTTCTTGCTTGCAGGTCAGAAAAATGGCAGCTGAATCAAGGGGATAAGTAGGTTAGGAGTTGGCATCTAAGAGCATGTTGGTTCGTGACTTTTTTTCACTTACCTTTTCTTTGTATTTTTCTTACTTATGTTGCAGTAAAACCAAAAATAAATCCTGTATTTGTAAGCCCTTTCCACATTATACCTCTAACCTCTAACAATGTGTGGGATAAATATTATTCTTCCCATAAACTGAAGCCCCAGAGAATTAAGAGTGACATGTCCATTGTGTGGACATACCACAGTTTATTTATCCATTCTCTTAGTGATGGACAACTGGGCTGTTTCCCCTTGGGACTTTTATACACAAAGCTACTGTGAACATTCTTTACAGGTTGTTTTGTGGTTTTATGTTTTCATTTCTCTCTTTTAAAAAATTTATTTATTTAAATTCAAGTTAGTTGGCATACAGTGTAGTATTTTGGTTTCATGAATAGAGCCCAGTGATTCACCACTTCCATATAACACCCAGTGCTCATCCCAACAAGAGCCCTCCTTCATGCCCGTCACCCATTTAGCCCATTCCTCACCCACCTCCCTTCCAGCAAACTTCAGTTTTCTCTGTATTTAAGGATCTCTTATGGTTTGTCTCCCTCTCTGTTTTCATTTCTCTTGAGTAAATTCCTAGAGGTAGAATTCTGGGTCATAGAAGAGAAGAGGTGTATGTTTAAGTTTATTAGAAAGCCAATCAGTTTTCCATAGTGATGTTACCAGGGTACTCTTCTACAAGCAGTATCCAAGAGTTCCAGATTCTACATATACTCACCAATGCTTGGTATAGCCAGTCTTCATTTTTAGCCAGTCCTGTGAAGGTGTAGAGGGATCTCATTATTCAAATTTATATTTCCTCGATGACTAATGACTTTGAACACCTTTTTGTATGTGATTTGACCATTTGTATATATTCCTCAGCACGAAAGGAATGAGTTACTCTACTCACAATAATGGACTAATTTCAAACATGTTATGGTGAGTTAAAGAAGCCAGACACAAAAGATTCCATTTTTATGAAAGAACAGACAAAACTGATACACGTCTTCATAGTGGTTGCCAAGCGAGCTAGGGTTGGGGATGTTGATTGGAAAGGGGCAGGAAAAAAGTCTTTGTGGGTAATGGAAGTATTTTTTATCTTGATCTGGGTAAAGATTACACAGGATTTCTTTTCTCTGGCTCTTTGCCAGAACACCTCTGTGTGTGTACTCATCTAGGGCCACTGGCTAGCAAACCCTGATTCTAGCCCAAAAGGGGACTGGAGAAAGGAGCCTGCAAACCACTGAGCCACAGTCTTTCCCCTCCCAAGATAATAGCTTCTGCTTCCTCATACAACTAATCAAAACCTCTTATTCCAGATGTTCATTTTGTGCACTGCACAGAAGTACCTAACAGAGAGAATGAACAGGCACTAGAATCCAAGGTGTGGGCTCTGGTGGTGCCAGCCCAGAGCAGATGCCTTTTCTTAATCACCCTCCAAGAGGGGATTCTTTTTGTAATTTTGTGGAGAGTCATCCTTCAAGCTAACAATGGCATTGTGGCTAACACTGGGTCATGAAAAGCTATTCATGATGAAAGCCTGCCCTGGTACTTGTTGAAATAGTAGTTTCTGATCATTTTGGTGATCAGCTAGAATCCTAAAGATAGAGGCCTAACTTGGGAGCATTTTTTATATTCGTTCATTCATTTTTATTCCTTTTTACTGCCTTTATTACATCCATCCATCCATCCATCCAACCAATATTTTCTGTGTACCTTTGCTGGTGAATGCAATATAGTGGGCACTGTGCTAGTTTCTGGAGATGAATTTTTTTTTTCTTTTAAGGTGGAGATGCAATGACATTTTTTCTTAATGCTCCTGTCTCTGACTCCTCCTTTGAAATATCTCTGGCCAGGGTATGAAAAATATCTTTGATTTCCTGGATGGAGAGCACAGCTCTGCCTTTGGATATCACATACAAGCTGGAGACAGCTCCCCAAAGCAGTGTTTTCTCAACGTTGCCCATTAGCTCCTGTCTCTCTGTGGTTAAGGAGTCTTGCCTATTGGGGCTTACTTGTGCTGCTGCCCTGTCTGGCCTTTGACACCAGAAAACTACTGGAGGATCTGGTATAAAGGGTAGCCTCTTCTTCTGATTTAGATTTAATTATAGGATAAACTTGCAAGTAATAATCCATTACATTTGCATAGCACATGACCTGCTTTCAAACCATTTTCACATGAAATATCTCTACCACCCAACAATGGGAAGGTAAGAGATAGTTACTGTTATTATCCTTTTTTTTATTGTAGTAGAAAACATATATCATGAGGTATATGCTCTTTACAAAATTTAAAGTATATAGACCAGTACTGTTAACTCTCGGTACAATGTTGTACAGAAGAGCTCTCAAAATTTTTTGTCTTGCATAACTGGAACTCTGTGTCCATTAAACAACTCCCTGATTTCCATCTTTTTAGCCCTGGCAACCTCCATTCTACTTTCTATTTCTAAGACTCTGACTACTTTAGATACATCATGTAAATGGAAACATGCAGTACATGTCCTTTTGTAACTGGATTATTTCACTTAGCATAATGTCTTCGAGGTTCATCCATGTTGTAACGTATGACAAGATTTCCTTCTTATTTATGGCTGAGTAATATTCCAATGTATACCACATTTTTCTTATCTATTCATCTACTGATGGACACTTTGGTTGTTTCCACCTCTTGGCTATTGTAAATAATGCTGCAGCAAACATAGGAGTGCAAATATCTTCCAAGATCTGGATTTCAATTCTCTTTGATAAATACACAGAAGTGGGATTGCTGATCATATAGTAGTTCTAATTTCATTTTTTGAGGAACTTCCATACTGTTTTCCCTTAATAGTCACATCATTTAGGAGGTAGATATTAATGCACACAGGACATTCCCACTGCATTGACCAGCTAGACATGTTCCATCACTTGCTAATCAGGGCTGAGTACGGATTTCTGACCTTCATGGAGTCTCAACAGATAAGGAATGTCAGTCTGTCATATTAGAATTAGTCAATTAGTTCCAGCACTCTGTTGGGATGGGGACATTCCTTTTAACCCTTAGCATCCTGGTTAACCAGCACTTCTGACTCTTTGACCTGGGAGCTGGAAATCTAGAGAAGTTGGGGGCACTTGGTGGCCCTCTTCCATAAAACATGGGGAGCAGAGCAGGGAGACAAGGAATAAAAGCCCAGTGAGATAAAATGATTCACTTAATGTTTCTTGCTAAATTGATGGCAGGGCCAAGAATAGAATTTTAGTTATGATCAAATGGTGCAATTTTCTCTCATAGTAACTGTCCTCATATTGCATTGTGGGATTTTTTGTTTCAGAATAAAGATTTCAGTCATTTCTTATTAATATTTTTATTATTTATCATCTAGCAATGGATTTGCAGAAATGAGATGATGTAATGTGAGTCAAAGAGGACCAGGCTTGAAGACAAATGGCCCTGATTCCTGGCTAGGTATGTGTTGTTAATACCAGCTTGGCTTGGGGCAGGTGTTAGCAAAGAAGGGTCTTGGCTGTAGGTGGAAAGTGGGAGTATGAGGGATTTACTGAGGATCTCCTGCCGCTCATACCAGGATTGCTCTTGGACACTGTGTGGGCTGGAATAGAGCTGTTGGTGTTTGGATTTAAAAAGCAGGTTGATGTTTCCTACAGCAGGAAAGAACTCTTGAATGGGGGGCAGTGATAGAAACTGAGAATTTGCTGGAACAAAAGGTTGACTCAAAAGGTAAATTGGCAAGTGGCTGCCCAGAATAAAGGCAGACTTGAAGACATTTGAAAGACCCTGAGACCCACATGGCAGAGAGAATCAGACTAACGCTGAAGGACCCAACATAATGACTTATGTGTTGCAGGCCCTCAACATATATTAGTGCCCTGAAAGATGTTGGGTAGTAAAAATCAAATGAAGCCAAGTAACCACAGGGAAATTCTAGAACATTTGTACAGGAGTAAAAGGATCTTTGCTATAAAGTGGCTAATGGCTTGTTATAAAAAATTGTGGACACCTTGGTTGAAGTAGGGGTGGGGGACCCAGAGTTGTTCTCTACATTGCTATTTGGTATCTGATTTTCTCTTCAGTGAGCCCATGAATTACCCTCTTGAAACCCCCATGGTTCCATATCACACAAGTTTAAAAACTGGTAGATTAAATTGCTTCTAAGGCCAATTCTCTTCTGAGAGTCAGTGATTTTTATTGTTAACAAATTTCTCTATAAATTATGCCTTATTTTGTCATCCTTGAGGTCTCCTTGGTTTATTTTCACATGTATGATTTAGCTGTATAGATAGATACTGGATTTGGATATCAGGGATTGTGGGGCCAGTTCTATGGCCTTTTCTAGCAGAAGGGTGTCCTTGGTCAGCAACTTCACTAAGAACTATTCCCAAGAAGGACTAGACATCGATGCAAACCAATTTTTCCCCCCTCAAAGGTCTCTGAACAGAGCTATGGTGGATGGCAAACATGGCCATGATTATTCCCTTCCCTGTAGTAATGTGGCTTTACAATGTGACCTTGCAGCTCCTCTCATGAAGATGTAGTCTGTTTCCTCATCCTCTACATCTGAGATGGTTGTGTAGCTTAATTTGACCTAGAGAATGTGGTAGAAGGGACATTGTGCCTGTCCAGAGCATGACCAGCTATCACGTGACATATTCAGGCTAGCAAGATAGATGGTGGAGGTCATGTTGAGTGGAGACAAACCATCCTGGCGGAGGCCATCCTAGATCAGTCAGTTCCCAGATGGTCTGTCAGCTGACTGCAGAGGTATGAGTGAGTTGAGGTAGGAAGAACCATCCATCTGAGCCCAGCTCAAATTGTCAACCCACAGAATTATGAGCTAAATAAATTGTTGTTTTAAGTCACTAAGTTTTGGGTGATTCATTACATGGTAAAAGTTACTAGGTAAAACCCACAGAATGTATACCACCAAGAGTGAACCCTAAAGTGAAACAAGAACTTTGGGTCGTTATGATGCGTCAGTGTAAGTTGTGTGGGGGCAGGGGGTGTGTAGGAACTCTGTACCTTCCTCTCAGTTTTACTGTGAACCTAAAACTGCTTATGAAAATAAGATCTTAAAAAAAAGTTAACGGATATAGTCTATTATGGAAATGACCAATAGAATCTCCAGAATCTTAGTGCAGTTGACATGGAGGTCTGGTATGACCCTTTATGTCAGAGAAAAATGCTGTGTGCTCCACAAATCATTTCATCTTTATGATGATCCTATTATTATTTCCACTTAAAAGACAAGAAAACTTTGGCAAAGAGAGCTTAAATGGTTCTCCCAGGGTCATTGTGAACATTGTAGCCAGATTCAAAGGCTGGTCTCATTTATTCAAGACACCAGTTTGCTGGCCATGGTTCACTCTCTCTGTGTGCTGTAAGGTTGATCCTGTGGCCGTGAATCTCTCCTCCTCAGTTGGAACACTGCAACCCTTCAAGCAGTAGTGCCACACTGGGCTGAGGCCGAGGGCTGGGGTGGGGGACACAAGGAAGCCTGGCCCTGCCCTCTCCTTCTCCAACCTTCCTCCCTGGACTTGCTGGCACAGCTCAGAGCCTCTCTCAGTTCTGAAAGTCAGCATTTTTGTTATCACACATTATCAGCATTGGGTCTCTCTGGGACAGAGTGCTTATTGGAATCCTCTAGAAGCCCACTTATCAAGCGTCCCACACCAGAGAGATCCCGGCTCTCCAGAAACAAGCCCTTTTCTGTCAGTCTGAGATGGAATTAACCTCCCAAAGGACCCTGTGCAGCCTTTAAGAACCAATCACAATTGGCTCCACATTGAGTGTCCACGGGCTTTATTTTTCCTCCAAATCTCGTGGCTGTTGCATTAGGCACCAACTCCACAAGTTGCTTAGAAACTGTTTTGCGTCAGTGGGCTCATCCAGGTCCCCATGTGCAAGCAGAGTGATAAGCGCCACTATTTATTTTTTTAAATACAGACATATAATTAAGGAAACTGTTCTGATGTCTGCAAAGTCCCGCTGGCAATGAGCAGCCAATGAGAAAGGCCTCAAGGCAGAACAGAGCTGGGGATTTCAATGAGAAAATGAATAAATAAGACCCCCATCCACTCCTCTCTCTGCAAACTTAGGGTCAGCGCCAATTTTAGGTGACTTGCTTCTCTTCCCCCCAACTGGGTTCTTCTTGGGTGCTGCCCAATCCTTCAGAACTAAAGATGTTTCTCAAGGGGGAGACACTTCTAACTTCATGTCTTATTATTCTGAACAAAAGAAAAGAAGAGACAAGGATGGAGATGGTGGGGGATATCTGTTGTGCAGTCAGCCCAGCCTCCTTGTCTTCTTCTGCTAACAGCACTTTGATTTTGCTCTGGGGTATTGCCTCTCCCCTATTCAAGGTCACAGGGTTTGTGGGGGTGACTCCACCCAGCTCTAGGGAACAGACACATGACTCAGGCCCTGCCAGGGGGAACGATTTAGGGCTAGACCCATGACCCAGGAGACTCAGTCTTGGGACTTGGTTGGAACTCTGGGAAATGTGACTTTTTTTTTCCTGCTGGAATTGTAACTCTGGTAGGGAAGATGCCCGGTTCTGCGGGAGGCCATCTTCATCACTATGTGGACAAAAACCTGCTGACAATGAAGCCAAAATAGAATAAAGTCAAGGGAGGGAGATCAAATTGTCAGAGCTACCAGATCCAGTCTGATTTTCAGTTAAATGAGTCCATAAGTTCTTTTCTCCTTTGGTTTTGCTTAGGCTAATTTGACTTCGACTTTTTGTAGCCAAAATAGTCCTGGAAAGCAGTTGTGCTAATCCCTCACTCCTTTCTTCAAAGCTCTGCTTTCCACCTTCTAGACAGGGCCAGTGCAGAAGAACTTTGCTTTGTGGTGGTCTAGGTGCCTATGGATGTGGTATTTCTCCATAGGGGGAGTGGCTGAAGGCGAACTTGGCATGTGGTCCATAACATGGTGAGAGGGACAGAAGTCTGTAACTCTCTTTGAAGCCAGTGGAAATGAGTATTGCAATGCCCTGATACGGTGGCTGAAATGAAACATCAACATGGGCTCTTCACCCCAGGAACTTTGGTTTAGAGAAAGGGCAACAGGATGCATGTATGTGCAAAGCTAAAGGCATGAGTCCAAGGGCAAGCCCTGATGGGAGACCTGGTCAGTCAGGGGTGTGGGGCTCATGGAGGGCCATGAGGCTGGTAGAGAGGCAGGTTTCTTAAAGTGCTGGCTCAGGAAGTTAGTGTGGTCAGTGGAGGAGAAGGCAGAGGGACATGTCAGCAACTCTGTGACACAACTGGTTCACATTTTTGAGACTAGAGACTACCTCAGCCTTTCAAGCCAAGCCTCCATGTCTGGGTAAGAGGGTCCTCCTGTTGTCCTCCTGTCCTCTCTTTCCATGTTGCTTCTTCTTTTGCTTCCCTTTCTCTGTCCCCCATACTCTCATGGGGCAGGGGACAGTGGGAGGGTATGGTTACAAGGAATCACTTCTGTCTTCTCTTCTACCCCCAGGGAGGCCAGCATAGGCTTTGAATCGCATTGGGGCAGTACATTAGACTGAAGGAAGAGCCAAGCAGGACTCCTAGAGGGGTTCCATCAGTTGCCAAGGCAACATGCTGACTCTTTCCCTGGAGGAATTTTAAAATAGGTGATACATTCCTTTTTATGGGAGGTTGGGAGTCCTGCCAGGAATGATGATGGGACCTGCAAAGGACTCAGCATGAGAGGTCAGAATCTGTTAAAGCCCAGATTTCATTTATAGAAATCTGTACAAAAGGACAACTCTCTCGTCAGCTGGGCTGCTCCCATGGGCCACCTGTTTGCACAGCCTGGGCACCAGATGTGGTGGTGCAAGGGATGAAGGGGCCTGTGTGGTTGTGGTTTCTTACTGGCTACCTGTGGGGGAATAAGCACCTGAGTGTCACCTGGGTGCACCCATCTATCCTTCACAGCAGGTGCAGGTCCCTTTTGGTGGCTTTCCTTCTAGTGCTGAAGCAGGGTCTCCCTAAGCATTGTACCTTCTGGTACTGGTTTGTTAGGTCTTTGGGTCCGGGTTTGACTCTATGATTTGCCTTTTACTAAGCAGAAGGTGCAATCAGTCTACTGAAACTTTTGGAGCCTTGGTTCTTAATCTGTAAAAGTTGAAGAGCAGGTCACCCACCTGGGAAGAGGAGCCCTGGGCAGGGTGGGAGAAGAAATAGTGTGGAGAAACATCTCAGCCCTGTATCTGGCACAAAGAAGACACGTAGACAGTATCAGCTTCCTTTTTAAGTTAAGTGTTTTCATCTCTTTTAGGGGGAATGACTGAATTTTGGGTGGTCACACTCTTGAGAATCTGGTCCCCACTCGGGTGTTCCTTAGGCTGAGATACAGTTTTTTGAAGCTCCTCCTTATCCAAATCTCACCTCATGTTCTCTCATGGCTTCCTTTATTCTCCTTTCTAATTTGTACTTATGTATTTATGATCTTTTGATGATCTGCAGTAAGAACAAGAGGGCAGGGACCTTGTCTGCTGCGTTCTCCACTGTATCCCCAGTGCTTGGCACATGGTAGAGGTTCAGTAAATGTTTGTTGAATGAACAAATGAATGTTCAGAAACCTTGCATGGTCGTGGCACGTGTCTTTGCTTAATAAGACACAGGGGAAATGAAGACCTTGCTATCTAATAAATGTAATTTCTCTAGGAGGAAAAATCTTTGCAAACACGAGCACATGTGATGTATATAAATAATTAAAACAGGCCCTTGGTGGTAAAAAAGTAATTCCAGGAATTATAGGGTCTGGATGAATTTTGCTTTTGTATGCTCTAGTTTAATGCAGCAGCCTTCAAAATCTGCATCTGTTGCTTCCACCTGTTGTATCCTGTGGACTAGATCACATCTGTGTTGCTTTAGGTCCTTGGCAGAGGGTATTTCAGCTCAAAATCTATCCCTAATTGTTGCCCCTTGGATACTTGTCCATGTGTTTCTCTCTTCCTTCCTACAGGGCTGTGGGCAGGTTTGTGCCTTGTACTATTCTGCTTGTGCTTCCTTGGGGCTGCATCACAGACTCTGTGTATGCATGTGTGCACACACAGGCATGCACATATGTGTACATATGTGCACACAAGTATAAGCATGTGTGAAGGCACTGGGCAGGCAAGGTTAGGAAGGTGATATCCTGGGGAATAATATGAAGAAGCCATGTGCATGGAAATGAATGCTACAATTGGAGTCAGGTGGGTCAAGAAGAGAATACACTATTGGTCATTGAAAGGTCCTCTTGCCATAGATGATAACTAAACAGAAAAAGTCTACAAGGAAACAGGGACACATTGATGAGAGAATCAGAGGTGGGTAGTGGCAAAAGATAGTGATTCTGATTCCTATGCTCGGCCATATGGAAGCTCAGGGTAAGTGAGGTCTTCAACTAGTTCCTGTGGCCCTCTTTTCATCATTCCAACTGGAGATAAACTTCTTCATCTCTACAAACCACAGACCACATCGCAGTATCCTTTATGTCAGCAGGGACTGACACAGGGTTCCTTGGAAGCGTTTATGGATGAATGATGCCTAGTACTCCTTCCAGAATTCCTTCACTAATGGAGATAAAGATGGTGTCAGAGATGGGTAATTGTCTACTTTCCCCTTCCATGGTAAATGTTGAGATGGAAAGAGGTTGTCCAGCTAGAGACTGCATTCCTAGCCTACCGTGTATTTGGTTGTAATCATGTGAGTTGTTCTCACCAATAGAATATGAGAGGAAGTGATGTGTGTCATTTTTGGGCCAAGGCTTTTAATAAAAGGAGCATGGGAGCATGTGTGCCCTTCTGCATCTGTTCCCCTTCTGCCAGCTGGATATATGTGATATCGAGGCCCTGGAGAATCAGAGGGGCGGACAGTAGATGGAAGGTTCCTGGTGGAGGGGAGTTGCCTGCAGACTCGAACCCCCTACCAGGTATGTGAACAAGGAGCATTACCATGTCAGACTATTACAGGTTTGGATCTATTTATTACAGCACCTTAGCCTACACTGAACAATATAGACAGAGTGCTCCAAGTTTGAGCCAATGGAATGGCAGGATAGAGAAGGCATTACCAAGTCTGTGTATATACATACTCTAACACACACTTGTTCATGTCCAGACTCAGCAACCTACTCTCCATAAAGGTGCAAATGATCTTTAGTTGGACTCAACATGGTCATACCTTTTTTTTATTTAAAAAAATTTTTAAGTTTATTTATTTATTTTGAGAGAGAAAGAGTGTGAGTTGGGGATGGGAGGGAGGGAGGGAGAGAGAGAGAGAGAGAGAGAGAATCCCAAGCAGTCTCCACACTGTTAGCATGAGTCCTATGCAGTTCTCAATCTCATGAACTGTGAGATGATGACCCTAGCTGAAATCAAGAGCTGGGTGCTTAATGGACTGAGCCACCCAGATGTCCCTGGTCATCCTTTTTGCATGGTTTAAGAAGCAAATGTTTGGGGTGCCTGGGTGGCTCAGTCGGTTAAGCGTCCAACTTTGGCTCAGGTCATGATCTTGCGGTCCATGGGTTCGAGCCCTGCGTCAGGCTCTGTGCTGACAGCTCAGAGCCTGGAGTCTGCTTTGGATTCTGTGTCTCCCTCTCTCTCTGCTCCTCCCCCATTCATTCTCTGTCTCTCAAAAATAAATAAAAGTTAAAAAAAGAAGCAAATGTTATAAAAAGATATATAGAGCTCACTCTCATCTCTGCCCCATCCATGCTATTTACTGTTCTCCCTTAACATGCAAAGGGATTGCCATCTTTATTAGCTTCTTGTGTATTCTTCTAGAGTTCATGTAAGTGTTTATAAAACAAATATATCGAATATATAAACATAAGCATGCATATATACAATGTTTCTTACACAAAAGATAGCATACTAAGATGCTTTTCTGTATTTTACATTATTTAACAATAAATCTTAGACACCTTTCTGTATCAGTACATGGAAAACTTCTTCACTCTTTTCACAACTATGTAGTATTCCATTGAAAGGCTTTATCATAATTAATTTAACCAGTTACCTCTTGATGGATGCTTGAGTTATTTCCACTCTTGTTACAGATGGTGCAGCAAAGAATAATCTTTTCACGAGTGCAGGAATATCAATAGAACACATTTCTAGAAGTGAGATAATTTAGTCAAGAGGTAAATATATTTACTACATGCATGGATATTTGTTCCTCTCCTTTGAATCTGGTTTCTGGGAGGGTATAGGGCACATTCAGTCTGGCATTGGGCTTTCATTTCTCGAGATTCTTCTGTCATCAGCCAAAGCGTTCATTTGAGCTGAGAGAATGTGACCAGACCTCAGTCTTGGTGCAGAATCTTAGAATATGCCAATGTAGGAGGTACGGTCCTTCCAAATTTCTCGAGTCTCTGCCAGCCATAGGTGGTGTATCTGTGCTCTGTTCTCTTGTAACCCACCAGAGCTGTGAGTTTTGAGCTGTAGTTTTCCATCGGTCAAATGGAGAATAGAGGCTGCCACAGGTTGGTGGTGACACACGAGTGATGAATATGACAGAGCTGCAGAAATCGTGTGGTTCAGAGCTGGGGCACTGGACTCATTATTTGGGTTGGATTTCTGGCTCCATCTTTTCTTAACTTTGTGACCTTGGGCGGGAGTTTAATTTCTCGAGTTTCTTCAGCTCTAAAATTGGAAAGATAAAAACAGAATTGTTGTGGGGATTCTAGAAGATTAGCTAAAACATTGAGCACAGTAAATGGCACGCAGTACTCAAAATGTGTTAAATGATCTCGATGAGTCAGCAAGCATGATTTGCTCTTTCAATTACCTGCTCTTATAATTCTCTTCATGCAAATTGTGGCTAAATGATGTTTATAGGCCACCAGAAAGTTCCTAGTTCTTGTCACATCTACCCCTCTGATCAACTCTTTGATAACAGACTGATCTAGGACAGTATTGGTATATTTCACCTGAAGGCTTTTGGTTTGAGAGTCATCAGCTCAAACATAAAATAAACTTTTAATCCAAAGGAATGAAAAATTCATAAGCAAATATCCCCGTCCTCTTTTAAGCTGTTTTTCAATTTGACCAAACCAAGTGACATACATGCTGTTAGTGCAGCACAGAGGAAAATTAAGGGCAAAACAGCTTTAAACACATATGCTGGCTTAGACAGATGGGCCCTGTAGCTTGGTATCCACAATGGATGATCTGGTAGAGTTATGGTTCTGAGGGCCACGTGGTTTTCACAGAGTAGATATAACCTTAGGTTCTAATTGAAGATCATCTTTTTGTCCTCAGAATTTAACTTTTAAGTGTTCTTGAAGCACAGGAGGTGCTCAATAAATATTTTTTGGATGAATGAATGAATGAATGAGCCAATGGAGAAAGACTGTTAATAAGAAGTAAAATGAACGAGTAAATCCATGCTTTTGGAGAGTATCAGCGTTCATTCTACTGTTGGCTTGACTTTATGGGTTATTATTTACTCTGCCAAGAGTTGATTTTATTCAATAACCAGTATTTATTGCGTGAAGGCCTAGAGCAAGGGGCTGGTGGGCATATACAGTCACCAACTCTCTGTGTTGCTTATTTGATTTTAAATTAGAGGATATTTTAGCCTGGCGGGAATTGAGATGTCATGGTCGTCTGACTCTGTAGCAACTTTGCTCCAGAATCTGTACTGCCTTTAGAAAATGCAGTTTTGCATATTTTCTGCCTATTATGATCCAGGTATGAAAATCATCACCAAAGGACTGTCTGGGTGGCTCAGTCAGTTGAGCATCTGGATCTTGGTTTCAGCTCAGGTCATGATCTCACAATTCCTGAGTTCGAGCCCCACGTTGGGCTCCACGCTGACAGTGCAGAGCCTGCTTGGAATTCTTGGTTTCTCCCTCTCTCTCTGCTTCTCCCAGTTCTCTCTCTCAAAATAAATAAATAAACTTTGAAAAAAATCATCACCAAATAGGAATGAGAGTGAAACACAGGAAGTCCAACTAGTAATTCAGGCATTGAGTGTGAGCTCAAACATCTTACTGATGTCAGACATCCTGCATCACTGTGAGGAGGGAGATAGACAGGGAGTGAACCAGCCTGGTGCTCCAGGGACTTACCCAGTTCCAATGACCTCTGCCTCTGACCCTAAGCCTTAGCCCCGCTTCCTGCCATTACATTGTCAACAGTTAAATGCAACCCAGCTCTGTTCTTTGAAAGGCAGTGACCCACTCACCTTTCAAGAGAAGACATTAGTGTGTCCTTAGCTGCCAACTGACTTCTGCCTTTGGTCACCCAGCAGGACCTGGTAAATTGGATCCAAGCGCACATGATATGGTGTGACCATCAGCAAATATGCCCTGAAGTGAGCACCCTATCTTCATATTTATAACTATTATGTTTTCTGTTTAAATGCAATGTGTTAGCTTATATTATTTTATTTTTATTATTTGTTTATTCTTACTCTCCTTAGGCTAGAAAGCATGCAAAACCAAATTTTTTGATTTGTAAAAACCCTGATTTAGGGTAAGGATGACTGATTAAAGACCACCCCACCCCACTGCCTTTAGTAGTGGGCATTTTTTCCTAATAGCAGAGAAAGGAACAGGTGAAAAACTGTGATGCATTCTACCAGTACCCACATGCAGAGGTCTCTGCTGCAAAGGGAAGTGAACAGCCATCTTTTATTGAGAATTGACTGTGCCAGCCACATGTGCTATGTTCTTTACCTATTATATAAGCTTAATTCTTACAAAATCCTGTGAGAGAGCCAATCTCTCATATTTATGAGTGAGGAAACCAAGGCTTGGAGACACTGATGCATAACAGATCACCTAGCTGTGAGTGATGAAGAGATGTTGATTCTTTTGTGGGGTCTATCATCAAAGGCAGATACTGAAAACTGTGGGCCAGGTCTGACTTGTTTGGGATATAGTGCTTACAAATAATCCAAGTTATTTACTACATTTAAAATCCAGGAAATTTCACATAATCTAGGCTTTGGGTTTCTCCTGAAGAACATCAATTGTATGGAGCTATTGGCTGAGTAGTAGTGGCTCTTCTTTCAGGTGGGGGGAACCCTCCTTAGGTCACCACAATCCCCATTTGGCTCATTTTACTAATTTATATCCTCTGCCTAGCTCCTGAGTCATTTGAGTTTGATACCTTGATCTAGATTTCTCTATGAGTAATGGTAAGGTGTGTGGTAGGGGGTAGAATGGAGGAGAAGGTAGGTGTGTGAGGGATGAAGGGTGATGTGGCAGAATATACTGTAGGCTATTCTGAACCCAGCTCAATATTTCTAAGCTGTATTAACCATTTTGATGTTGGACAGTGGGGGGTCAAATGAAGGGGCTGCATTAGTTGAATTCTGAATTTCCTCCTAGTTCTGAGCTTCTTTTTAGGTTTTATCTCACCTGCAAAACCATATTCTTTCTTTGTTGTAAGTGGATCTGTCATAATTGCTATGGAAAAGCGGTTTCATAGCCAAGGTCACCATTGAGCAGTAATCTTGGGTTCATGCTGACCAGCACCAATAAGTTTATAATTCCAGGATTTCTCCAGTATTCTACATAAATGGTGCCCTCTGGAGCTGTGCAACATGGCAGCCATGCTGATGGCATGTGCTACTGTTCTAGATGGATAAGATAGTTAAGAGTCTTCCTTTGGGGCTATTAAGTAGTCCAATGATGTAGACTAGGAGAAGATATATAGACAACTACAAAATGAGTTAGTCATTTATAGAGTGCTGGAATAGCATACATGAAAAAGTGTGTAAAGCAAAAATTGGTGTTTCAGATTTAGCTAGGAAGAGATTGAAAGCTGTCACATTGGTTCTCACTCTGGATAGTTGTCGTGAAAAAGGTCTATGCTTATGAGCTGACTCATGGTGAAGGGAAGCTGCTAGACGGGCTGGTGTCAGAAATAGAAATGAAGGAAAAGAGGAAAGGCAATATTTTCTGGGAAAGAGATTTTTTCTAAGAATTTTTCCTTTCATATTAAAAAAAACTTTGGTGGAGCATTTCCTTTGGCATGAAGACAATTATTCCAAAAAAACAGATTGCTACCTCATCTTTAATGCCCCCAACTGATTTAAAAATCTACACATTAGGGGGAAATACAAATCAAAATTACAATGACATTTCACCTCATACCCATCAGAATGGCTAAAATCAAAAAGAGAAGAAACAACAAGTGTTGGTGAGGATGTGGAGAAAAAAGAACCCTCTTGCACTGTTGGTGGGAATGAAAACTGGTGCAGACACTGTGGGAAACAATATGAAGGTTCTTAAAAAGTTAAAAATAGAACCACCCTATGATCCAGCAATTGCACTACTAGGTATTTATCCAAAGGACACAAAAATACTAGTTCAAAGGGATACATGCACCCTGATGTTCATAGCAACATTATTTACAATAGCCAAGATATGGAAGCAGGAAAAGTATCCATTGATTGATGAATGAATAAAGATGTGACACACACACACACATACACACACACACACACACACACACGAATATTATTCAGCCATAAAGTAGACTGAAATTTTGCCATTTGCAACAACATGGAAGAAGAGAGAGTATAATGCTAAGCAAAATGAGTCAGTGAGAGAAAGACAAATACTATATAATTTCACTCATGTGTGGAATTTAAGAAAGAAAACAAACAAAGGAAAAAAAAGAGAAACAGACTCTAAACTATAGAAAACAAGCTGGTGGTTACTAGAGGGGAGGGGAGGGAAGAGAATGGGTGAAATAGGTGATGGGGATTAAGGAACACTTATGATGAGCATTGAGTAATGTACAGAATTGTTGAGTCACTATCTTGTACACCTAAAACTAATATAACACTGTATGTTAATGATATTAGAATTAAAATAAAAATCTTAACAAGATATCTACACACTAGGAAGATTTAAATGTAATATTTACATGTATTTTATGCTAGTCAAATTTTCCTATTTCACCAGCTCAGGTAAAAACCACATCCTCCTCTCCCTTTTTAAAAAATCTTAATATATTTCCAATTTGAAGTACAAAAGAGAGCAACATCAAGGAATTTATGAAGAAACAGGACGAATTCAGCTTTTGGCCAATTTAATCAGTGTCTTAGGGTCCAGTGACTCAATGGGCCACATTAGAGAATAAACAGACTGCTTAGGATATGGTGCTGCCATGGGAGTTTTTAGATACTCAGACCCTAGGACACTTGTGCGGGTCTAGTGAATAGATCCACTTTAGGATTCTTCCAGACAGATTTCTTTTGAAACATGAGAGCAAGAATCTTGTATAACACACTCTTCCTTTCTCATGGTTCCTGGTTCTGCCATCTTTTGCTTGCTATAAAAGAATCAGCCCATCTTTTGGTCCATGCACCAAGTCAAAAAGCACAATCATGGAGGAGGATAATGAATCCTGAAGAAAATTTGAGTTTTATAGTTATCAGTGTCCCATCCTTTCCTCTCAGAATTTACCTCTGTAAGACAAAGGCTACTACTATGACATCTGTGAACCTCTGCCCACAAATTTTTATATGGCCCTGGGAGCACACAGCTTGTGGCAAGGTAAGCCAGAAGATCGGTGTCCCAGAAGCAGAACTCAACCAATCATTGTTAGTCGTTGGTGGATAAACACCCCAGATTCTCATGCCTTATGAAGGATAACTCTGATGTTTGTATCCTACACTAACTCCTGGAGGTCCCTCCAAACCCGAGCTGTAGCTCTCCCAGCAGGAACTTGTTGGATAACAGGTTGGCTGCCTTCCATTCCTTGCCTCATTGCTCCACTCTGCTGGTGTTCCCCAGATCACCTTCTGAATCAACCATTTGTGTTAGAATCTTTGTGTCAGGGGGCCCCTGGGTGGCTCTGTTGGTTAAGTGTTTGACTTCAGCTCAGGTCATGATCTTGCAGTTTGTGAGTTCAAACCCCGTGTCGGGTATTCTGTGTCTCCCTCTCTCTGCCCCTCCCCAACTCCCTCTCTCTCTCTCCCCGTCAAAAAATAAATAACCGTTAAAAAATATCAGAAAAAATAAAAAAGAATCTTCGTGTCAGGACCTCCTTTAGGGAACTCCAAACTAAGACATATGTCAAAATGAGGAGAGGAAATCCCAGAAGAAGCAGGGAAAGATGACCACCATAGCTGTGAAAGAGAGACCGGATAAAGTTAAAAGGGGCAACCACTGAACCTGGTGAGTTTAGGACTCTTCTAAATCCTTTCTTTTTTCTCAATCACTCTGCTGAAAATGAGGCCTTCTATGATTATTAGATATTAGGAAAGCTGGGGCACCTGGGTGGCTCAGTTGGTTAAATGTCCGACTCTTGATTTCAGCTCAGGTCATGATCTCACGGTTTGTGGGATTGAGCCCTGTGTTGAGGATTGGAATTCTCTGTCTTCCTTTTTCTCTGACCCTCCCCCACTTTCGTGCACATGCACTCTCTCTCTCAAAAATAAATAAACATTAAAAAAAAGATATTAGGAAGTCTATATATAAAATTTTTGATGTGTGATACAGAGCACCTAATAGAGTGCCTGGCACATATGTGCATATAGTAGCTTCGATTTTCATGAGCGTGGACATGTCAGACATATTTGTCAACAATCCCCCTCAGTTATTTCATCGTACATTACTGTTATATCTGTTTTCCATGTCCACCACTCATCTTGGGCTGTCTGGCTGATATTTTTTTCAAGTCCAAGTGTGTGTTTTATATTCACCCACATTGACCCTTTTCTTGTTATATTTACCTATTTCTAGTTCTTTTTGCCACCTGATTCCTTCACCTTACTCCTGCTGCTCTGCCCGGCTTCACATCCCCCACATTTTTTCTCAGGACCTCATCTCTGTCCTCATCCAAGGCACTGGTATAGTTCTTAACCAAGAGTGAAATTAAGAATCAGGGCTGGAAATCACATGGCTGGTGCCACTACTTCCCTTTATCTTAGAAGTTGTTGGAAAGCAAGGAGAGAAAGTGGCTCAAAGTAGCATAAGAATAGGAAGGTTTATTTTAAGCCCTCTGAGAAATTTCATGTACTTTCATTTCTTTCTGCCATCTGGATCCTCATGATCTCCTATTTCTGCTACAGTGAATGCTGCATCTGCCAGCCCATGAAAACTTGGATTTTTGCTCACTCGCTGAGGCTCACAGTGAGCTATCATGGCTGCCCTCAAGGAGTTCCCTTAGATCCCCAGACCACTTGGCTTTCCAGCTCAGCTCCATATGTTCACATGCCTTTCAGATTGACCCATTCTGGTACAAGTATCCACATCTGTTTCAACCATCTATGGCCAAAGGCAAAATCAAATGGTATAATGAGCTGCCCTTTGAAGATTTTGAGTGGGACAATTTCTTTATGTTGAGGTATGGAAGAGAAGAAAATGATGTACATACATCTTTCTGAGTTCCTCCAAAGGCTAAAAATGCCTCTAGAGTCAAGAGGACATTCATGGGATTGATTCTGGAGACATCAGCATTTCAAGGCCTCACAACCTTCTAGGTAGGCTTGCTATGTGGTTTCCATAGTAGACATCTTAGTCCATACCAATGTCTATTGGGAGTCTACTTTTATTAGGAAGGCATTTATTTATTCATTACTGAGGAAACCCAACAATTTCCTATAGTTCCATTCTTACTTTAATTAGAATATTAATCAGCTATGCTCCACACAATTTTGGCTAAAAATCCACAATGCAATATACTAAAATTCCTAGGAACAGAGCCAATTTAATTTGTATTAGATATTTTGCCCCAGGTTAGCATTAGGAACTTATTATTGCATGTCTCATGCAGCTATTATTATTATAAATGTGCATATTGTGCAAATTAAAATCATATTTTATTCAGGGAAAAACCTCTCTGTTTGCTTGTGTCCTAGTGACTGTGTTTCTGTTCCTGAGAGAATTCAATACTTGTGACATCTCTCATGGTAGATCTAGCAAGGAAATGCCTTTGGGATGTTCAGCCACTTACCACTTCTGGAAGGGCATAGTTTACCCACTGCTTCAATGGCTGCACTGAGGACACAGAGAACCAGATGATGGCAAGCACTGTGTCTTTGTTCAAGGAGCTTTCAGCACCTACAATAACATATGATAAATATGATGGGGAAGTGCAGGATGCTATGATATACTTTGTGGGGAGCCTTAGCTTTGTCAATGGAGTCAGGAAAGGCCCTCCTAGAGGCTAGGATGTGTAAGCCAAGACCTGACAATTAAGTAGAAGTTAAAAAAGGGAAGAGAGGGTAGGGTGTGGGAAGAGTGAACTAAAGTTAAGTATGGCTGCATTACAGAGGGTGCAGTGACGATTGGCAAGACCAGAACTGGAGAGCTAGAGTGGGGTCAGGTAATGGAGAATGTTGAAGCCATGGTATGGAATTTACCATAATGAGCAATGGGAAGCCAGTGAGGCCTTTAGTAGAGGAGTAATATGAGGAGATTTGCATTTTAGTAGACTCCCTCTAGCTAAGAAGTGGAGCCTGGGTTGGAAGGAAATAACGGTAGAAGCAAAGACATTAGTTAGGAAATCATTTACATAATGCAGGTAAAAGAAGATCATGGCCTGGTATATGGGAGTATCTATAGAAATGGAGAAAAGTGGATGGATTATTTGGGAGGTGAAATTGATAGGTGGTGATGATTGATTAGATAGGCAAGTGAGAAGAGTGATGAGTGATGAATCAAGGGAAAATTCCAGGTTTGTTTGAAACATCTTGGTGGATGATGGTGACATTTACTGAGATGAGAAATATGGAAGGAGAAGCACTTTTATTTTTTGGTGGGGGGTGGGTGTTGGGGAGAGGAAAGGTGATGAGTTTCAAATTGAACATGTTGAGTTTGAAGGGTTGGAAGACCCATTGGTGGTGCTGTCTTGGAGGTGGGTGGATATATGGGGATGCTTTTCAGGAAAAGAGACCTGGAGGGGGAAGGTAAAGACTGAGAAATCTCAACACAGGAATGGTCTTTGAAGCCATGGATTTTGTTGGAGTATTCCAGGAAAGCATATCCCTTGAGAAGAAAAGAAGATGCAAGACAGGCCTTGAGCAACAACCTGAGGGTGGGAGAAAGAAGAGTATGCAAACGAGACTGAGAAGTGTGCAGAATGGCTGGAGGGAAACCAGGAAGCACTGGAGCCACCTGTGCTTAGAGAAATGTGTCATGGAACTGAGAGGGCAGTCAACAGTTTCAAATGCTGCTAAGGACTCAGATAAGATGGCGCCCCAGAGAGCTGAACTCAATCCCATATGGCTATAACCCCAGAATCCAGTAGCCAAAGGTCATAGCCCCCGTTCACCACTGCATACTTACATTCAACTTCTTGTTCTTCTTCTTTTTGAGTTTAAATATATTTTCATAATGAAAAGAAATACGTCCAGTATCAATAAATATTCAGCGTAGTGAGTGGGTTTCCACTTGAACACTCTTTGCCATTTTGATTAGAAATCTTCATCTAGAAATATATAATCATTGCTTTTCTGTACTCACTGTTTTCGCCATCACACAAAGGTTCACATTTATTTGGTAGCTCCATTAAAGTAGCTGTTCTCAGATGAGGTCCTTGGAACAAAATCAATAACCTCACCTGATGTGGTAAGAAGAATTCTAAGATGGCCCCTGCATATCTGATTTCCTAGTGTATGTGCTCTCTATAATTCCCTCCCTTTGAGTGTGAGTGGTGCTTCTAAATATAATGAGATATCCCTTCCATGATTATGTTAATAAGAAAAAGGGATTTTCCAGATATAATTATGGTACCTAATCACTCAACCTTGAGTTGATCAGAAGGGAGATAATTTGGGTGGGCCTACATAATCAATTAAGTCCTTAGGAGCACCTGAGTGGCTCAGTCAGTTAAGTGTCTGACTCTTGATTTCGGCTCAGGTCATGATCTCATGGTTCATGGGCTTGAGCCCCGTGTCGGTCTCTGTGCTTATGGTGCGGAGCCTGCTTGGGATTCTGTCTCCTTCTCTCTGCCCACCTTCTCTCTCTCAAAATAAATAAACTTAAAAAAAATTAAGTCCTTAGAATTGAATTTTTCCTCAGGAAGGAAACCTTCCCTGAGAGAACAAATTCGAAGCATGAAAGAAATTTCTCTTGTTGACCTTGAAATGAAGAGAATTGTGGGAAGGGCCATGGAGAGGCTATGTGGCAAAGGACCTGAAGGTGACCTCCAGTCCCTAGATAACAGTCAGCAAGACAAGGGGCCCTTAACTCTACACCCACAAGGGGGTGAATTCTGCTATCACCCACCACACCATCCACCAGCTTGGAAGACAACTCTGAGTTCCAGAATGAAATGCAGTCCAACTGACACCTTCATACCATTGTACCAACATCCAATGCTGTTGTGGGTTGTCCTTGCAGGTCCGGGGCCCACAAGTCATCCTCTAGTGGGCCCTAAATGCAGAGAGACTCCTGCCTTGCTCAGTCTGTGTTGTATGCATCTCCTTATTGTACTCTCTTCCTCCTACAGCACCTGCCTGGGTCCCTGGTGACCCCCTGTCACCAGCACAAGTGCAGACAAGGTCCCAGTTTCCATCAACAATTCTGAAAAAAGAATCAAGTGGCCTCTGGTCATTCAGTCCAGGCATGGGCCCTGAGGAAAATTAGCCCCATCCATGAACAAAATCCACTGGAAGGAGGGAGGGACAGTGTAATTCATTTAACCCCTCCTGGCCTCTGTTTCCTCAAGGAAAAGGAGGGAACAAGAATGGTCCTTGATTTGGTGTGGGCTCAAACCTGACTCTGTCCTTCCAGCTGTGGCCCTTGGGCCAGCCCCTTCCCTGCTCTGAGCCTCACACTTCTCACCAGGTTCTGAGCAGCAAGTAGGAAGATGTAATCAAAAGGGCACATGGAAGCTACAGGCAAAGAGCCCTGTGGAGGGGGGTGGCTGTTCTTCCAGAATCTAATTTTATTGGACTCACATTGTTTCTCCAGCCACCATGACATTTTGGCAACACAGTGGTTCAGGAGTGTGGCTCTGGAGCCAGACAGCTGTGTTGAATCCTGGCTCTGCTAATCCCCAGCAGGGGGATCTCAGCAAGAAGCTTGTCCTGTGTGCTCCCCGCTGTCCTCACCTGTAAATGGGTCAGCCATAGAACCATCTCAACGGTCATAGTGAGGAGTCAGTGAATTGATAAACATCAATAGTTTGAAAGGCTTCAAACTATTCCCAGTAATAATCCTTGCCCTCAGAAGATGCCAATCTTGTGGGGAGCAGGCGGGAGTAATGACCAGGAAGGCATCTAGGGTGCAGAGAATAAGCTGTTTCCTGATTTGGGTGCTAGTTTCGCAGGTGTATTCTGTATATAAAAGCTCATCCACCTGTGTGTGGAAGATACATGCACTTTCTCTACATCAGACCTCCAGAAATGTGTCTTCTTTTAATCAGTGCTTGGGAATGAGCAAAATTCCTAGGAAAACTCCAGACTTTCAAAGTCTATGGAATTGCTGGGGTTTAAGCCACATGTCCAAAGGAGGTACCAGCTATTGCTACCCAGGTGATGTCTTTGTTAGAGGTAGAATAAATGGAAAACAACAGTAAAGTAGAGAGGGGATGTGAAGATAGGACAGGGCTGGCAATAGGAAGCAGGGAAGGGGGCAGCATCCAGCCAGGAGGGCAGTGGGACCTCTTAGGCTGGATGGCAGGTGTATGGCTGTGGATTCTTCTCCCCCACCTCTGGAATCCTTTGTGACTGCTCCATCGCTCTGAGACATAGGCTTGGAACTCTCTGGAACACAGCACACCCCTCAGGGCCCATTGCCTGAGGTAGCAGTGAGCTTCAGGCCTCAGATGCTGGATTTTCTTTCTGAGGAGCCTGACCCATGAGTGTGGCTCCAGAAAGGTGTTCTTTGTTTGTTTGTTTTATTTTATTTTAATTTTTTAATGTGTATTTATTTTTGAGAGAGAGAGCACGCGAGCAGGAGTGGGACAGAGAGAGAGAGGGAGTCACAGAATTCGAAGCAGGCTCCAGGCTCTGTCAGCACAGACCCTGATGTGGGGCTCAAACCCATGAACTGTGAGATCATGACCTGAGCTGAAGTCGGACACTTAACTGACTGAGCCACCCAGGCACCCCTGTTTGTTTGTTTTAATTAGTGCTTGGGAATGAGCAAAATTCCTAGGAAGACTCCAGACTTTCACACGCTGTGGAACTGATGTGGTACAAGCCAGATCAAAAGGCTTGCAAAGGGCTTCCTAGGTTACAGGAACCCAGCTTGTCTGGGTAATAGGTTGAATAAATAGAAAATTACACTAAGGTATCGATGTGATGTGCAGATAGGATAAGGCTGGCAAATACAAAGTCCCAGAGGAGTGGAGAGAGATCTAGAGGCCCAGGAGGTGGTGGGACCTCTTAGGTAGTGGTGGAGTCCCCTCCTCCCCCCTTGGAAACCCTTTTCGACTATTTAGTCATTCCATGATGCAGGCATGGAACACTCTAGAACAGAGCACACATCTCAGTGCCCATTGCTTAAGACAGCAGTGTGCTTCAGATGATGAAAAACTACCTCCTTTTTTTCTGGGGACAGTGAGACATGGGGCTTCAATTCCATTTTTTCTTTTCAGGGTATGGTTGGGCTCCTCTCCCTATCATTCTACTTCCTATAGGGCAGCCGATTACCACCTGTCTTCAGAATAAAGGAGAGATTGGCAAGGTAAGGGAGGCAAGGCCCAGATCTATTGAGATTGACTTTTGATTTTCCTGTTCCTCCTTCTGACTTTGCAGATAAATTCTGTTGGCACCAAGGGCCATCTGACATGAGAACACTTAAGAGAGAATAAAACTCATGTAGGAATGGTTTAGAATGGTGACTGAGGTTTCCATCTCACAGACCATCTTTCTTGGTCTGATTGAAGGCTCTGGGGTAAAATCCCAAGCTTGGTGACCCAGTGACCATGGATTGGATTAAGGGAGTTCAGGACACATGAAGGAGAATAGTGTGCTCTAACATTTGCTCATCAACTGCCTTCCTATCTTTGGCATCTCTGGATTAAGTGTTTCCTTTGTATTAGGGACAGTCTCAAGAGCAATGGTGAGCTTCTGAAAGCCTCTGGAGAGATGTCAGAGCCCCCTCTCCATTAAGGAGCAGAATTCTGATGGAGCATCAAGGAATTGTAGGCCTGAGACTTTGTGCCCCTCTTCATCTGAGGATCACAAATTCAAATATCAATTGAGGATCATGGTCAAAAAACCCTTCTTTGAGTTTTTCAAAAAAGGAAAAATAGGAATCCACTTTAAAGGTGAATGTCCTTCCAGATGGCCAACAGACACATGAAACGATGCTCAGTGTCACTCAACATCAGGGAAATACAAATCAAAACCACACTGAGATACCACCTCATGCCGGTCAGAGTGGCTAAAATGAAAAAATCAAGTTGAGACTATAGATGTGGCAAGGATGTGGAGAAACAGGCACCCTCCTACACTGTTGATCGGAATGTAAACTGGTACAGCCGCTCTGGAAAACAGTGTGGAGTTTCCTCAAAAAACTATCAATAGAACTCCCCTATGACCCAGCAATAGCACTGCTGGGGATTTACCCAAGGGATACAAAGTGCTGATGCATAGGGGCACATGTACCCCAATGTTCGCAGCAGCACTTTCAACAATAGCCAAATCATGGAAAGAGCCTAAATGTCCATCAACTGACGAATGGATCAAGAAGATGTGGTTTATATATACAATGGAATACTACATGGCAATGAGAAAGAATGAAATCTGGCCATTGTGGCAATGTGGGTGGAACTCGAGG
>CM053573.1:141677822-141819708 GCA_028646485.1 Cryptoprocta ferox | reverse complement strand
AAGGGGGGAAAAGAGGGAGAGGGAGGGAGGCAAATCATGAGAGACTCTTGAATACTGAAAACAAACTGAGGGGGGAAGGGGGAGGAGGAAAGGGGGAGGAAGGTGATGGGCATGGAGGAGGGCACTAGTGGGGAAGAGCACTGGGTGTTATATGGAAACCAACTTAACAATAAACTATAAATTTAAAAAATAAATAAAGATCACATAGCAACATGGGGAAAAAAGGTGAATGTCTTGTTTCAGACAACATGATGCATTTCTCCCTCTTCCTTCTAAATAAATACAGCTGCAAACTCTAGATGTTGTAAACATATGAAGGCTCTGAAAGATATAGAGAAGGATGTGGGTCAGCTGGAGACCTCATGACTCAAGGAACAATGTGGCTATAAGTTCTCTGGGTTTTCTATGCCTCATTATATTCCGGGTTGGCTGTAACCCAGTCCACCTGTCCTGAAGCTGGCAACTCAAAAATGCCAGTGGACACAGACAAAAACAGGCCCATAAAAGCCTTCTGTCTCTAGCCAAAGGACTAAGAGGTATGGTCTGGAAGGATGGAAAATGTTTTGATGATTACCCTGATCCAGGTAAACAAAACATGCCTCTTCCTCATCCCCAGCAGCCTAGCTTCTCAGCAGCATGAGAATGCTTCCGCCACTCTTATTCAACATAGTACTCAAGTCC
Organism: Cryptoprocta ferox; assembly: GCA_028646485.1. NCBI lineage: Eukaryota > Metazoa > Chordata > Mammalia > Carnivora > Eupleridae > Cryptoprocta > Cryptoprocta ferox. Next base: position 141,819,027 of record CM053573.1, on the reverse strand, counting down.
TAGCCAGTGCGTTAGAGCAAGAAAAGGAAATAAAAGGCAAAAAGCTTAGAAAAGAATACAACTCTCTATTTGCAGATGACATGCTGGCTTAAGTAGAAAATCCCCAGAAATCTACATAAAAATTTCTAGAATGAATTTATGAGCTAAGTAAGGCTGCAGGTAGATCAACATATAAAAGTAAATTGTATTTATTTTTATTAAAAAATGTTTTAATGTTTATTTTTAAGAGATAGAGAGACAGAGCACGAGCAGGGGAGGCACAGAGGGAGGGAGACACAGAATCTCAACAGGCTCCAGGCTCTGAGCTGTCAGCCCAGAGCCCAATGCGGGGCTCGAATTCACAAACTGTGAAATCATGACCTGAGCTAGTTGGATGCTCAACCAACTGAGCCACCAAGGCGCCCTGTAAAGTAAATTGTATTTCTATATGCTGGCAATGAATGTACAGAAACTACATAACATGTATTTATGATTACTTAAAAAAGGAAATATTTAGATTCTAACAGAACTTGTAAAGACCTGATGCTGAAAGGTACAAAATGCTAATGAAAGAAATTGAAGATTTAAATAAATGGAGAGACATTTCATGTTCATGGATTGAAAGACTCAACATAGAAAAGATGTCACTTCTCCCCAAATTAATCTATAGATCAGCACAATTCCTATTAAAATCCCAGCAAGATTTATTTGTAGAAACAGGCAAACTTATTCTAAAATTTATATGGAAAGGCAAAGGAACAAGAGTAGCTAAAAGAATTTTTAAAGGAACTGAGAAAAATCAGTCCACCTGATTTTAAAATTTACTATATGGCTATAATAATTAAGGCAAGTGTTACTAGCAGTTATGTAGACATATAGATCAATAGAACCAAATAGAAAATCCAGAAATAAACCACACTGATTTTTGATAAAGATTCAAAAGTACTTCAATGGAGGAAGGACCATCTTATTTATTTATTTATTTATTTATTATTTTATTTTAAAATTTAATTTTTTTAACGTCTATTTTTGAGAGACAGAGAAGTACAGTGTGCGAGTAGGGGAGGGGCAGAGAGTGAGGGAGACACAGAATCTGAAGCAGGCTCCAGGCTCTGAGCTGTCAGCACAGAGCCCGATGTGGCGCTGGAACCCACCAACTGTGAGATCATGACCTGAGCGGAAGTCCGACGCATAACCGACTGAGCCACCCAGGTGTTTCTAGGACGATCTTTTAAAACAAATGGTGTTGGAACATTTGCATATTCATAGGTCAAAACAAAAACAGAAACAAAAACAAAAAATCCCCTAACCACACCTCAACCTAACCCTCACAACTTATATAAAATTTAACTTAAAATGGGTCATAGATTTAAATGTAAAACATAAAACTATAAAATTTTTAGGGGCACCTGGGTGGCTCAGTCAGATAGGCATCCAACTCTTGATTTCAACTCAGGTCACGATCTCACGGTTTGTGAGCCTGTGTCAGGCTCTGTCAGAGTGGAGCCTGCTTGGGATTCTCTCTCTGCTCTTCCCCCGCTCACATTCTCTCTCAGATAAATAAGTGAACATTAAAAAAAATGGAACCCATCAAAATTTAAACTTTTGCTTTGTGAAAGACCTTGTTAAGAAGAAGAAAATACAAGTTACATGGAGAGAATATTTGCAAATCACATATATGTCAAAGGACACATATCTAAATATATAAAGACATCTCAAAATTCAACAACTATCCAATTAGAAAATAGGTAAAAGTCATGAAGTCAAAAGTCATGATTTCACTGAGATACAGATGGCAAATAAACACACAAACGCATGTTGCATACCACTGGTCATTAGGAAAACACAAGGAAGGGCCATGATGAGCTATCACTATATGACGATTTGAATAGCTAAAATTAAAAAAAAATTGCTATACCAAGTGCTGGCAAGGATGCAGAGAAACTGGTTCTCACAAATTGCTAGTGGGAACGTAACATGGTACTGCCCCTCTGGAAAACAGTTTGACAATTTCTTAAAAATGAAACATAAACTTCTCGAATTACCCAGGAATCACACTTCTGGACATTTACTCCAGAGAAATGAAACTTAGGTCCATACAAAAACCAGAACATGAATGTTCTTAGCAGCTTTATTTGAAATAGTTCCAAACAGGAAGCAACCTAAATATCTTTCAGTGAGTGAAAGGCTCGGCAGTTCCATCCACACCATGGAATACAATAAAAAGGAACAAACTATTGATACACCCAGCTTGGATGGATCTCAAGGGCATTACACTGAATGAAAAATGCCAGTCTCAAAGGTCACATACTCTGTGATTCCGTTTATGTAACATTCTTGAAATGACACAGATTAGTGGTTGCCAGGGGTTAGGAATGATGAGTGGGAGGAAGTGGATTATGAAGGGTCAGCATGAGGGAGATCTTTGCAGTCATAGAGTAATTCTGTACCTTGATTGTAGTGGTAGTTTCAAAAATTGATACAAGTGGTAGAATGACATAGAACTGTATTCACACATTGTACCAATGTCAGTTTCCTGATTTTGGTACTGTACCATGTTATGTAACAAATAATCACTAGGGGAAACTGGGTGAAGGGTTCATAGTGCCTCTATTTTTGCAACTTTCTGTGAATTTATATAATTATTTTAAAATAAAGAGTTAAGGGGTGCCTGCATGGCTCAGTTGGTTAAGTATCAGACTCTTGATTTCAGCTCAGGTCATGATCTCATGGTTTGTGGGTTTGAGCCCCATGTTGGGCTCAGGGCAGAGCTTTCTTGGGATTCTCTCTCTCTCACTCTCTGCTTCTCCCTTGCTTGCACTCTTCCTCTCTCAAAAATAAATACACTTAAAAATTTTGTGTGGTTCATTCATCCATTTAAAAATAAGCATTTGCATATATGCATATTTTAATATCTACTGCTTTTTAGGAGGTATCCAAACATCACCACATTAAAATTTTTACTTAACTATTTATCCTGGCAACTACTTCCTTATACAATCTGTCTTTTGACAGGTGTGTAACATTCCACTGTGTGGATATATTATACTTTACTCGACCACTTTTCTATTGATGGGCACTTATATTTTTTCCAATTTTCTGTTAATATATATAACACAGCAATAAAATACCAGATGCACATATCTTTTCTTATTTTTGCCAGTGTATCTTTTGCACAGATTCCTAGAAATGAGATTCCTGGATCAAACAATAATTTTTATAGATACACAGATAGCTTTTGATTTGTTAGAAAACAAAAACAAAATGAAACACTCAAGTGGAATGCAGAATGTCATTGTGTGAGGATGACTATGAATTTTGACCCCTTGGTTCTTTCTCACCACAGTGGTCACTGTGGAGATTTGGAAGGTGAGCCTTCTGCTTGTCCCAGCAGCCCCTGCATGGTATTTGGGCAATAAGCTGAATCAGAGATGCAGGCAAATACCTGTGGTGGTGCCCAGCAGGGTACCAAGTTATTCCTGGGACTTCTCTGCCCCTGGTACTCCCTTTTGTGGCCACCGTTATCCATCCCTTGAGTTAACAGGACTCCTCTCTGTCACAGGCATCAGGCTTATTCAATCCACCCACACTAGGAAAGCTGGATTATTGGCAAAGTTGAGAAAATGGAGATTAAGAAAAGATAGGTCTCTTTCTCAAAATGAGAAAGCTAATAAAGTGATTGGAGCAGGTTTCAAATCTTAGTCGGTAGAAATTCTGGAAGATTCACTAAAGATGTTTCTCTGATCTTTTTCTTTCCCCTAAATTATCCAAAATCAACAAGAAAGAGAAAACGATGAAATATTTGAAAGCCTGAATCACAAAACACCAAGTCAGAGAGAGGAGGGAAGAAAGGCTCACAGCTTAGTTGAGAAGATGAAGCTTAAAACTGGTTGCCAGGTGTGTGTATGTGTGAGTGTGAGTACGGGTGTGTGTGTGTGTGTGAGTGTGTGTGTTCACACATGCTTTGTTTGCTTGCTTTTGTCATGCAGAATGCAGCAAAGGCTTAGATATCGGGGTGCCACAGGAACTTTCAAATGCTGGGTGAGGTGCAGCACGGGAAATAGTGGAGTGGTTATTTGAAAGCCTGTATAAGAAGCAGTTAGATGTTAGATTCTCATTCCATTTGTGCAGGAGGCCTAGAATTTAATCTTTGGAGAAAAACTGAATCAGAGGGTAGGATGCTAGGCTGGGGAAGAGAGCTTTGTCTTGATTTGCCTTAACAGGAAGTCAATAGGTGATACCTAATACTGATAAATCTGGAATTAACAGCAAATGGACACCACTTGGAGACGCAATGGTAAAGCCTGAAACAAAATAATCCAAAGTATTAAAAATGATTGTTGAGGCAAAAGTGAAGACATGGTGAATAGATAAAACAAGGATGGTCAAATGTTGGTAATCGCTGAAACTGGATGGATGACAGGCACGTGGAGATGTATCACACCATTCCCTCTACTTCTGAGTACTTTTGAAAATTTCTATAATTAAAAAGTAAAAATCAAGGGCTGCTTGCTGTAGTTGTGTTGCCACTCTGATTACTAAAACACCATTTGACTTTTGAAGCTGTTTGCCAGGACTTACCCTGATAGGGAAATACCAACCAACCAGGTTCGTCTGCTCCCAAGCTCTCAAAACAATGAAGTTCTAAGCAAGACAGCTTGAGGTCATGGAGGAGCCCCTGTGTCTGGGGCCGCCTGGAGGGCTTTGGGAAAATTGTCCAGCCTCCCTGCGCTTCAGATTCCTAACCTGTAAAAAGGGGTCTGTACCAATTCCAAAGTCTGTAATATTAGGATCTAGCAGCGTTGGCCTAGACTATGGGAACAGAATAGGACAAGGTGGACAGGATGGGAAGCGTATTAAAAATTCTCTGAGAAAATGAGGGTTAAAAAAAGAAAGCGAAGATTTGCTGCTGTCAAAGAATCTTAAATTAAGGATTGCTTCCACTTGTACTTATTTTCTTCTCCAGTGCTTTGTAATCCTCTTCAGCCAATTTAGAAAATGCCCCTCTATGCTCCGGGAGGATTATATTTCAATAGGAGCAACATTTGATTATATGGAGGAGCTTAGCAGGGACCGGTGAACACCAGCGGTGACAGTGACTAATGAAAGCAGGGCCAACAGTGTGTGAATGGGGATGAGAGCTGTGTGGCTGTGCTTCCACCCTTAGTTAAATCGAAGGGTCCAATTTGGTCTGCTGAACAAACATTTATGGAGGTTTATTGAACACAAAATTAATTTAGGAGACATTAATCTAAAGAGAACGCGACTGACAGCCACAGTGGCAGTGTTTAATGGAAGACAGAGTAAAAAAATGAGCCCTTCTTTTTGCTCAGAAAATACGAGTATCCCCAGGGCTTTCACAGACTGAATCTCTTCTTTTGAACAATACAGCCTCCAAATAGACCAAGTGAGCAAAATAGAATCCTCAAGAACCCATAATCTAAGAGAGAAACGTCCTGAAGTCATGTTGGCTTCAGGATGAGGTGCCATCTGCCCATTGGCACATCTTCTCCTCCTGCTTTTGTTTTCTTTGTACGCATGTTTGGGCTGGGTTTATGTTACATCAGACTGTAACCTGGCTTCTCACAGTGTGGTACCCAGACCGGCTGTAAGCATTGCCTGGGAGCTTGTTGGAAACCCAGACACTCAGGTGCTGCCCCAGACCTGCTGAATTTGCATCTGCATTTTTAACCAGGTTCCCAGGCAATTTGTAAGTATGTTAGAATTGAGAAGCTCTGTTTCATAAAATTCCCTCCTTTATGAGGGAAACATGAGAACAGACTAACCTTAGTCATCCAGAAAACTTTTCCCCCTCCAAATGATAAAACTAAAGACCAGTGCAGAAAATTTGAAATCAAAACAAAACAAAACAAAACAAAAACAAAAACAAAACAAAACAAAAAAACCCACAGAGATGTGCAAAGGGAAAAAGTTATCTACTATCTTGTGAGCCCAATATGACCACAATAAATATTTTGGAATGTGTTCTGTGGATATGGTGTATATTTTGAAACACGAAAGGCAGTCCCTCATTCATTCATTTAGTCGTTCAACAAACACTATGGAGCACCTAGGAGGCACTGGATGCTGGGGATACAGTGATGAATGAGACTGATAAAGTTTGTGGGGAAATTAACATGTAACCATATGAGCCTTAACTAATACCATATCACGGATGGCAGCCTTCTGGCTCCACTTACCCAATCTCTGCCTTCTTGTCTCCTATGTCTGTGTGTCTGACCCTCAGCTCCAGAGAGACAGTCTCCCCCTGATCTGCCCTCATCGGCCCTCCCTCATCCAGACATTTCCCCTCTAATCTCCCTTTTCTTTAGGTCTTGTTAATTATAAGATTACTGACATTTACTATGTGCTTACAAAGTACTAGGCACTGTACTAAGTATTTTGCATGTATTATCTTTTTCCTGGCAACAATCCTATCAGGTAGATACTACTATTATCATGTCCATTGTATGGCTCAGGAAATTTCCCAGGGTCACCAAGATAGTAACTGGTGGTCAAACTCCAGGGCTATCATTGAGTGGACACATAGATTCATGCTAGTGCATTAATGGATAGTAACTAGCACGTGTCTCATCTGGGCATTTAATAGGGACTATTATTTAATAGGGACTGCCAGAGAGCAGACAAGATACCTCACCCAAAATAATGAATCTCTAATTGTAACATTTTAGGAAGAGGGGAAGATCAAGTGTGGGGGGGGAGCAGATGTCAGAAGAGGATCTTCCATGTATACCTTATTTCAGATCAATTAGTTTTTTAGTGATCTCGTGGCTTTGTTAGAGCTAAATGGGAAATCACCAAAAAGAAGTTCCAGTTATCGATTCCAAAAGCCCTTTTAGAATTGGACCTGCAACCTTGTCTGTTTTAAGTTCCCAGCAAGGCAAATGTTCTTGACCCGGGAGTCTCCTCCTCAATCTTCAGGGCTTAACCAAAATCTTCCACTCTTTGAAGTCTTTCTGGCATTACCCAGGCTGAGCCAACCCTTCCCTCCTTGCTGTCACATGGTTTTTCAACCACCTAGTTACAGAACTAGGTGGTTGAAGTCTCTCCAAGCTTTGGTCTCCTCATCTATGAGATGGGAATTATCACAGGGTCTACAGCATAGGACTGTGGCAAAAGACTGCAGGTGATCTGTTTGCAGTTCCATGGCCAGTCTGCATGTGGTAAATACTTCATCATGGTATTTATTGTTCTTTTCATAGTGCAGCTTTTTATTTGCACGTCTCTATCTCCTTTTTGACTTTCAAAGAGCAAGCACTAAATCTTACTCATTTTTTATACCTCAAAGAGCAAAGATAGACTCAGAATTGGTGTGCAGTGAATAGAAGTACTAGAAGAAAAGAAAAAGAATATTATATTAGGCAAAAAAATGAAGAGCAGGATTTCATATATGGCGCTGCCTCATACTCTGGGTCATAGACGTGGAAGAGGACACTTGGCGTTTATGGACAGTTGAATGAATGTTTTGCATGTTTCCAAACCACTGAAGAGAAATCCTGATGAAATATCTGGTGACCTTGCCTCTCCCTTTATATTTGTGGCTATAGTGAATGGTTTGAAATATTCTTCAATGTCAGGTTTTGTAGTTACAGATTTAAAGAGAACTCATCATTGGTTTAGGGGAAATGCAAACTGATCAGTGAATTGGAAAATGCCTAGAAAAAAAGGTTAAAGGATCCAGTATTAGTTGATATTAGAAGAGAATACCTTTCCAGTAATTCCACTACTGGGTATGTACCCAAAGAAAACAAATGCAAATTTGAAAAGATACATGCACCCCAATGTTTATTGTGGCATTATTTACAATAGTCAAGATATGAAAGCAATGCAAACATCCATTGATAGATTAATGAATAAAGAAGTGGTATATATATATATATATATATATAATGGAATATATTAATTACTCAGCCATAAGAATGAGATCTCGACATCTGTGACAACATGGGCAGATCTAGAGGGCTAAGTGAAATAAGTCCGACAGAGAAAGACAAATACCACATCATTCTACATGTATTTAAAATCTAGAAAACAAAACAAACAAAAACCAGACTCTTAAGTACAGAGAACAAACTGGTGGTTGCCAGAGAGGAGATGGATGGGGGGATGTGAGAAATTAGATGAAGAGGATTAAGAGGTGCAAGCTTCCAGTTATAAAATAAATAAATCATGGTGATGAAAAGTACAGTATAGAGAACATAGTCAATAATATTATAATAGCTCTGTGTGGTGATGGATGGTAACTACACTTATCATGGTGAGTACTGAGTAAGGTACAGAATTGTCAAATCAGTATGTTGTATATGCGAAACTAATGTAATATTGCATGTCGATTATACTTCAATATTTAAAAAACAGACAAAAGGGAAAGTAAAAGAAATAGAGGAACAAAAAAGACAGAAGACATATAGAAAACAAATAGATGGCAGTTGTAAATCCAACGATTTCAGTAATAATATTAAATGTATATGGATTAAAAATCCAATCAAAAGTCAGAGATTTCCAGATTGGAAAAAGAAACAAAATCCAACTATATTCCATCTATAGGAGTCACATTTTAGATTCAGGCATAGAAACAGATTGAAAATAAAGGATGGGAAAAGGTAGAGCATGCAAACAGAAACCACAAAGAAGCTGGAATTTTAGCTAAATTAATATTAGACGTATAGACTTTTACAAGTGTCACCAGAGATAAAGAAAACTCTTTAGAATAAACTGATAATATTACTAAGGTGATAGGAAAATTGTGTGTGTGTGTGCATGTGCGTGTGTCTGTGTTGTGTTGTATATTGTCTATATTCACAAAGAATAGAGTTGCATGTCTCAAGTCATGTTTACATTGATTTGGGCATAGACTGCTCTCTCACTTCTAGTACTAGTAGTGACAAAGTGAGAGAACACTGGTAGTTGGGGGCTTTAGATCTGCTCTAAGGGTTTTATATTTGATATAAGAGAATTTATAAGCAGAAGTCTTTTGAGACCATTGTAAGCTGTTACCTGCTTCCTAGGTTATAGAGAAAGGTCTAGGGAGTAGCTTTTATCTGACTATGCTTTTTTAAATATTAGTTCTTTTGCTATAACAAAAAACTCTGGTTAATGAATTTCTTGGGGAATTTTATGCAGATAAAATATGAATAGAACACAACTACAAATTAATTCCACAAATGTCTTAGGTTATTATTATCAGAGTAAGGTCTGTGTTTCTCGAAGGACTAATAATGGCCTAGGACAGTTTTAAACCTCAAGATTAAATATTAGTAACACTATAATTAGAATGTTAAATTTCTCCGTAAGGCTCAAGAACAATTCTCTCCAGTCTTCTGGTTGCACTCTTTGGCCTCCTCTGACTGACAGCAGGGCTTGGAATGGGGAACTCTGTAGATGGTCACTTTGGTACGGCATCGGCAGCCTCGGAAGGCTGGGGTCCTGCCCATTGTTCCAGCTTCCTGTTCAAGGAGAAAAGTATTCTTGGTTTTCAGCTAAGCCGCAAGCTTAAGATTTGTTTCTCTTCAATTTGTTTTTGCTCTCAGCACAACATTATGTCCTTTGTTGGCTGCATCCGTGAATGGCCAATGGGACATGAAGTACATTCAGAGTGTGCTACCTGGGCCAGATCCACCATGGCTGCCCCACTTGTCAGTCTAACCAAGATTCTCCCTCAATGCTCAGAAGCCACTGTTTAGTGGCCCTAGACCTCCCAAAGGGGAGATGGGAGGGAACCTCAGTCCAGGTCAACTGCAGAAAATGCATGGGTCCCTGATCATTGCTCTTGCAGAAGACTGTCAGCTTGGCTTTTGTGTTTGGATTTCTGATAGAATAGGAGAACAAAAGTCAATCAGTCAGCAGCAAGGGTTGAGCCCCTCCTTTCTCCTTTGCTCTAGACTTTGATCCAGTTGTCAGAGATACAAATGTGCACAGAGCCTTAGTCCCTTCTGAGAAGGAGCCAAAGGTTGACATGTGAAAAACAGACATGTAAAAATATGTCTGGAACAATGTTAACAATAATAGATGTATGTAACAGGGAAGCTCCCCAGTCTTCTCTATGAATAGAAGGTGCCTTAGGCAAGTGGCCTCACCATAGTCTGCTCACAAGTGTGTTCTCTGGGCTTTGGTTCCTGTTTTGGTCTGGTCTGAAAAGTAATGCCTTAATCATTTGTCTATTTAATCATTCATTCATCCATCACCCATTCACTGATTTATTTAACAAACATAAAATACCTTGCAAGGGCCACACACCTTGAATTTCTGTTTTCAGGGAGCCAATTAGCAAACAATGAGAAAAACCCTTAGTACATAGTGTGACAAGTGCACTGTCAGCCGTGAGTTACATAGAAAGGCCAAGTGATATAATCTTTAAAGATTTCCTGGGAGGTGATTAATCCACTGGGGCTTTTGGGTGGAGTCCAGAACTCTGGACTTGTCCATTTGTTTAATGATGATATTGGGTGAGTGGGTAGGCAGCGAGGGCAGTTTGAATGATTTTCAGTTGAATAATGTACCTAACATATGGTCAGAAAATTTTAAAACTGGTGCTTTTAAGAAACTGTATGATATCATGGGAATTTTTTTTTATTGTTGATAGGGTTTTTAAAAAAGGTTTTTATTTAAGTTCTAGCTAGCTAATATACAGCGTTATATTAGTTTCAAGTGTACAATAGAGTGATTCAACACTTCCATACAATATCTGGTGCTCATCACAACCCTTAATCCCCATCTCCTATTTCACCCATCCCTCTAGGCCTTCCTCTTTGGTGACCATCAGTTTTTTCTCTATAGGTAAGAGTCTGTTTCTTGGTTTGTTTCTTGCTCTCACTTTTCTCTTCCTTTGCTTCTTTGTTTTGTTTCTTAAATTCTCGTATGAGTGAAATTCTATGGTATTTACCTTCCTCTGACTGACTTATTTTCTTTAGCATAATACTCTCTAGTTCCATCCATGTCATTGCAAATGGTGAGATTTCATTCCTTTTTACAGGCATATAATATTCCATTGTATGTACCACATCTTTCTATGTTCATCAATTGTAATTTGGCTTTTGAGGATAATGCTGCTATTAAACATTGGGGTACATGTATCCCTTTGAATTAGTATTTTTGTATTCTTTGGGTAAATACCTACTAGTGTGATTTCTGGATTGTATGGTAGTTCTATTTTTAACTTTTGGAAGAGCTTCCATACTGTTTTCCAGAGTGGCTGCACCAGTTTGCATTCCCACCAACAGTGCACAAAGATTCCTCTTTCTCCACATCTTTGCTAACACCTGTTGTTTCTTATGTTCTTGATTTTAGCCATTCTGAGAGGTGTGAGGTGATACCTTATTGTAGTTTGGATTTGAATTTCTCTGATGATAAGTGATGTTGAGCATCTTTTCATGTGTCTATTCTTTGGAAAAATGTCTATTCATGTCTTCTGTCCATTTTTAAATTGGGATAGTTGTTTTTTTTTGGGTCTTAGGTTGTATAAGTTATTTACACATTTTGGATATTAACCCTTTATTGGGTATGTCACTTGCAAATATCTTCTCCCATTCTATAGATTGCCTTTTAGTTTTGTTGATTATTTCCTTCACTGTGCAGAAACTTTTTTTTTGATGTAGTCCCAATAGTTAATTTTTGCTTTTGTTTCCCTTGCCTCAGAATACATATCTAGAAAGGAGTTGGTACAGACAATGTCAAAGAAATTGCGCTCTGAGTTCTCTTCTAAGAGTTTTATGGTTTCAGGTCTCACATTAGGTCTTTAATCCATTTTGAATTGATTTTTGTGTATGGTGTAAGAAAGTGATCCAATTTCATTCTTTTGCATGTTGCTGTCCAGTTTTCCCAATACCATTGTTGAAGAGACAGTCTTTTTCCCATTGGATATTCTTTCCTGTTCTGTTGATGATTAATTAACCATATAATTGTGGGTTCATTTCTTGGCTCTCTATTTTGTTCTATTGATCTATGTGTCTATTTTTGTGCCAGTACCATACTGTTTTGATTATTACAGCTTTGTTATATAACTTGGAATCTGGAAATGTGATGCCTCCAGGTTTGTTTTTCTTTAAGATTGCTTTGCCTATGTGTGTGTGTGTTTTTTTTTTTTTTTGGTTCCATACAAATTTTAGGAGTTTGTTCTAGCTCTGTGAAGAATGCTGTTGGTATTTTGCTAGGGATTGCATTAAATGTGTAGATTGCTTTGGGTAGTATTGACATTTTAACAATATTTTTGTCCTTCCAATCCATGATCAATGGAATGTCTTTCCATTTATTTGTGTCATCTTCAATTTCTTTCTTTAGTGTTTTATAGTTTTCAGAGTACAGGACTTTCATCTCTTTAGTTAGGTTTATTCCTGGCTATCTTATTGTTTTTGGTGCAATTGTAAATGGGATTTCTTCCTTAATTTCTCTCCCTGTTGCTGCATTATTGGTAATATAGGAATGAAATAAATTTCTCTGCATTGATTTTGTATTCTAGGACTTTATTGAATTCATTGATCAGTTCTAGTAGGTTTTTGGATTTTCCATATGTAGTATCATGTCATCCATAAATAATGAAAGTTTTATTTCTTCCTTCCCATTTTGGATGCCTTTTATTTTTTGTTGTTGTTGTTTGATGCTGTCAGTAGGACTTCTAGTACTATGTTAAATAGCAGTGGTGAAAATGGACATGTTGTCTTGTCCCTGTGAAGGAAAAACTCTGTTTTTCTCCATTTAGGATATTAGCTGTGGGTTTTCCACGTTTGTTACATGAGGTATTTTCGCCTTTGTTACGTTGAGGTATGTTCCCTCTCAACCTACCTTGAGGGTTTTTATCATGAATGGATATGTATTTTGTCAAATGCTTTTTCTGCATCTATTGAAATGATCACATGGCTCTTATCCTTTCTTTTATTATTGTGATATGTCACATTGATTGATTTGTGAATATTGAACCACACTTGCAACTCAGGAATACATTCCACTTGATCATGCTGAATGATTATTTTAATGTATTGTTGGATTCAGTTTGCTAGTATTTTGTTGAGGATTTTCATATCAGAGATATGGCCTGTAGTTCTCTTTTCAAGTGGTGTCTTTATCTGTTTTTTGTATCTGGGTAATACTGGTCTCATAGAATGAACTTGGAAGTTTATTTCCTTTTTTATTTTTTATTTTTATTTATTTATTTATTTTAGTTTTATTAAAATTTTTTTTACATTTATTTATTATTATTGAGAGACAGAGACAGAACGAATGGGACAGGAGCAGAGAGAGAAGGAGACACAGAATCCGAAGCAAGCTCCAGGCTCTGAGCAAGCTCTCAGCACAGAGCCTGACGCGGGGCCGGAACCCGGGAAACGGGAGATCATGACCTGAGCTGAAGTTGGTCGCTCAACCGACTGAGCGACCCAGGTTCCCCTATTTATTTATTTGTTTAAATGTTTATTTAATTTTGAGAGAGAGACAGTGCAAGTGGGGGAGGGCAGAGAGAGAGGGAGACACAGAATCTCAAGCAGGCTCCAGGCTCTGAGCTGTCAGCATGGAGCCCAACATGGGGCTTGAACTCACGAACTGTGAGATCATGACCTGAGTCGAAGTTGGATGCTCAATTGACTGAGCCACCCAGGCACCCTGTTTTTTGGAAACAATATTTTTTTTTGAGAAAAAATAGGTATTAACTCTTCTTTAAATGGTTGGTAGAATTCCCCTGTGAAGCCATCTGGTCCCAGACTTTTCTTGGGAGTTTTTGATAACTGATTCATTGTTTTTGCTGGTTATTGGTCTGTTCAAGTTTTTTATTTCTTCCTGTTTCAGTTTTGGTAATTAAATGTTTCTAGGCATTTATCCATTTCTTCCAGTTTGTCCAATTTGTTGGCATATAGTTTTTCATAATATTCTCTTATAATTGTATATCTGTGTGGTTGGTTATTATTTCTCCTCTCTCCTTTGTGATTTTATTTGTTAGGCCCTTTCTCTCTCTCTCTTTGATAAGTCTGGCTAGAACTTTATCAATTATCTTTTCTTTTTGATAAGTCTGGCTAGAAGTTTATCAATTTTATTAATTTTTTTCAAAGAACCAGCTCCTGGTTTCATCAATCTGTTCTATTGGATTTTTTTGTTTGTTTGTTTTTGCTTTTGTTTTTTTTAGTTTCCATATCATTTATTTCTGCTCTAATCTTTATTATTTCCTTCCTTCTGCTGGCTTAGGCTATTTTTGCTTTTCTTTTTCTAGCTCTTAGGTGTAAGATTAGGTTATTTATTTGAGATTTTTCTTCTTGAGGTAGACCTATATTTACTCTATACTTTCCTCCAGGACTGCTGTTGCTACATCTCAAAGTTTTTTTTTTTTTTTTTTTTTGCTGCATCACAAAGGACCATTGCTTTTTCATTTTCATTTGTTTCCATGTATTTTTTACATTTCTTCTTTGATTTCCTAATTGACCCATTCATTGTTTAGTGGCATATTATTTAACCTCCATGTATTTGTGGTCTTTCTAAATTTTTTCTTGTGATTTACTTCTAGTTTCATAACGTTGTGGTCAGAAAAGGTGCATGTATTACTTCAATCTTACTGTATTTGTTGAGGCCTGTTTTGTGGCCTAACATGTGACATATTCTGGAGAATATTCCATGTGAACTTGAAAATAATGTGTATTCTGCTGTTTTAGGATGGAATGTTCTGGATTTATCTGTTAAGTCTATCTGGTCCAGTGTGTCATTCAAAACCGCTGTTCCTTGTTGGTTTTCTGTTTAGATGATTTGTCTATTGATGTATGTGGAGGGTTGTAGGGTTTTTATAGGTAACAGAACCTGTGTACTTTTGGATATTTTTATCTGCAGTTATCTTGTGAACCTTGGGGCATTGGTTAAACAAAGATCTGCCTTCGTCCATGACATTCCAGGATTACAGATGTGACTCACTGGAATAAATACTCAGAAAGGGTGTACTTGGCTTCTACCTTGAGTCCAGTGAGAGACCAGGAAAAGAATGATCCTCTAAAGGGGCTGAGGGAATGAGCTCCGGAGCCTCTCTGACCTGGTTTTTATTCTCAGATCTACCCCTTAAACTTGGGCATGTTTCTCAACTTTCTAAACTTTCATTTTCTTTATTTGTAAAACAGAATAACATCTACCTCATAGGTTTGTATTTGAGAATTAAATAAAGCAATGCATATTACATTGGGTTCTAACCAGTGCAGACTCTTGAGTTGAGGCTTTGTCTGAAAGTGATTTAATGAGGAAGCAGACTTAAGAAAAATATTTGTTTTTATGTAAGAAAAGCAGTTCATGCATTTATTTTCTTCATTGATTTGAAATTCCACCCTTTGAACATATGACCCTCTATATTGTTCCATTGGTCAGCATATTCATTTTTCAATGTTTAAATAACTATAGATGTGCTATAGATTTATAGCACATTCAATATGATAAAATGAATTCCTCTTAATATTCTTCTTTTTTTGAATATTTTGGCTATTCTTCACATTTTAACCTTGAAAATATATCTAGAAATTTTGATTGACAGTGGCTTAATTTATAGACTTACGGAGAAGTGACTTCTTTTTAAAAAATTTTTCTTAACATTTATTTATTTTTGAGAGACAGAGATAGATAGATCATGAGCAGGGGAGGGGCAGAGAGAGAGGGACACACAGAATCGGAAGCAGGCTCCAGGCTCTGAGCTGTCAGCACAGAGCCCAACACGTGGCTCGAACCCACGAACTATGAGATCATGACCTGAGCCAAAGTCAGACACCCAACTGACTGAGCCACCCAAGTGCCCTGAGAAGTGACTTCTTTACATTTTTAATCTTTCTATCCAAGAACATGGCATTCCTCTCCATAAGTTCCTATATTCTTTTAGATCATTTAGTATAATTTTATAGTTTGAATCATATAGGTCATGTACATGTTTGTGAGATTTATTCAGATGAATCTTTTATTAATGTGAGTGGGATCAGTTTGTATGTGTGTTTAGAGAGTTTTAATTATTTTGTTACACTCTATCCACTGTTAGAGAATTGGGCTTCAAAGTGGGGGTATGAATATAAGTGGGGACACATGAGGACTTTCCAGGCAATTCTAGAGTATGGTGAGTTTATGGAAGTCATTTTCTGAAATCTCAACTGCCAAAGGTAGGTCTTACTCATATTGACCCGCTCAAAAAGAGAGCGGGGTCAGTTTTTTGAGTGAATTAGATTTTTATTCTTGGTGAATAAGAAACCTATTGGTTTTCTGTATTTATTTTGTAACTGATCACTTTATTGAATTTGCTGATTATTTCTGATAGTTTTCCAGTTGATTTTCTTGGGTTTTTGAGGACTGTCATGACAATATCTGCAAATAAGGGAAACTTGCCCTGTCATTTAGAATATTAATGCACTTATTTTACTTTTTAGTTTTTTTAGCTATTTTATTGTTTAATATGTTTACAGATGACTCTGGAACAGCACAAGTTTGAATGGCACATGTCTACTTACACGCAGATTTATTTTGAAAAATACACTAAAGTCCTATAAATGTATTTTCTCTTTTTAAAAATATATTTATTTTTGAGAGCAAGAGAGAGCATGAGTGGAGGAGGGGAAGAGAGAGAGGGAGACACAGAATCCTTAGCAGGCTCCAGGCTCTGAGCTGTCAGCACAGAACCTGACACAGGGCTCGAACTTGTGAACTGTGAGATCATGACCTGAGCCAAAGATGGATGCTTAACTGAGAGCCACCCAGGTGCCCCTAAGATTTTCTTAATCATTTTTTCTTTTCTCTAGATTACCTTAAGAAGTCAGTATGTAATACATAATTACAAAATACATGTTAATCAACTGTTATGGGTAAGGCTTCTGGTCTACAGTAAGCTATTAATAGTTAAGTTTTTGGGGAGTCAAAGTTATATGTGATTTTTTAATACATGGAGGGTGAGCATTCCTAACTCCTGTGATGTTTAAAAGGTCAATTGTATGCTCTTTGGGACTTTCATTGGAATATTTATGTTTCACCATTAAGCAGAATACCAGCTGTTAGTTTTGTATATGTATAGTTTTATTGAATTTCTAAAGAAATTGGGGTCTTATGCTTTTTGGAAATCTCTCGTGACCATCACATGATTTCTCCCTTTGATTCATTATGGATCAAATATATTGAAGAAATATGTTACTTAGATTTCCTATTTTTTAACTGTGCCTACCTTCCTGGAATAAATTCCACTTGAACTAATTTTAAAATACCCTTAGATTCTATTGTTATTATAGTTAGACTTTTCATGTATATGTACAAGTATTGGAGTGGTTTTTAAATTTTTTTAAGTTTTATTTATTTATTTTGACAGAGAGAGAGAGAGAGAAAATGAACATGAGCAGGGGAGGAGCAGAAAGAGGAAGAGAGAGAGAATCCCAAGCAGGCTCCATGCTGTCAGCACTGAGCCTGATTCAGGGCTCAAACTCACGAACCACGAGATCATGACCTGAGCTGAAATCAAGAATCAGATGCTTAACTGACTAAGCCACCTACGTGCCCCTGGAGTGATTTTTAAAACAATTATCATGGACAAGATCTGGTATCAGCTCTGTGTCAATGTCTTTAAAAGAATGGAGATATCGGCTTTCTTTTCTTATTCTCTGATATGTCCTAAATAGCATATGAGTTTTGGTTTTGAAATAGCTCATCCCTGAAACAATTTAAAACTGGCACTTTTTTCTTTCTGGTTCCTTAATTTTGATTTGGGGAGATAGGAGAAGATGAATTACTTTCAGCTTCCCTTATCAAATAGAATTGTCAGTGATCACCTCAGCCATTAACTGAACCTGGAATTGGGTTTTCTGAGGAGCGATTTCCTTTTTTTATGAGAGAACCCTCGGGGTGTCTATGGCCCTGTGAGCTGCCTCCTGGGGCTTGGAGCATGGGAACTGAGTGGACTGACTCCAGGGCTTGTCATTTTCTCCCTCATGACAAGACTTCATTGAGAAAAGAAAGCAAAGTGGGAAGAAGGGCTGGGTTCTTAAATCCTGTCCCTATTTTGCCATTCCTGGCCTCCCCCCCGCCCCTCCCCATTAGGAATTCTGTAGTTGGGTATGTCAAATATATATTAGCCCAGATGCCTTCCAATTCCTCTTAAATATCTCCCAATGAAACTCTCACAGGCCCAACCTCACCTGTCTCCTTGTCCTCCAAACGTCCTATCCTGCTGCCTTTCCCCTTCAGTGCCTGGCCCTTCAACACAATTCCCAAGTTAAGAGTTTGATTTTTGTCTGTGATTATTCCTTCTCGCTTACCCATCCCACTTGCTTTGTTCACAGATCTCTCAAATCCGTCCTTCTTTCTCTTTTTTTAATCATCGTTGTTGCCTTACCTCCCATCTTTAAATCTGGGCTTCATTATCAACGTGGGCCCTCTCATGAGTCTCTGACTCTTGTCTCGTTCCTTCAAATCTCCTTCCACACTTCTACCAGAGTCACCTTTTCAAAATGATTTTTGATTTTTATCAAAGTACTATGCATAGTTAATAATATGGAACACAGGTTTACAGTCACTGATCTGCATTTTTTAACCAAAAAAAGCTTTGAAAATTGATTTTTTGGGGGTACCCTAGCACCAAAGCTCATTCTGGTGGCAAAACCTGACCTGAACTTAAAATCCTTTGCAAAAATATTGTGTTAATTTTGCTTATGGTATATAGTATGTGAATATTATCTTTTAAAGATAAGAAAATGTGTGAATTCTGAAATACATCTGTCTTTAAGGATTCAAGGTGATTGATAGTTTTGGGGCATAAAATTCCAGGTTGAGAATAATTATTCATTAGATGTTTGAAGGCATAGACTATAGACCAATGGTGTCTACAAGATTTCAATGTGGCCTTTGTATGTACCTATTTATATTCTCTCTGGAAGCTTTGGGGTCTTTGTTTTATTCTCGAGGTTCTGAAATTTTACAGATACACCTTTACAGAGTCTTTTTTTCACTTGTTATTCTAGGTCATGGGTGGTCCTTTCACTTTCTGGTGGCATATTTTTCAATTTTGAGGATTTCCTTATTTCATTGAAAAATTTTTTCCTGTTTTCGTGTTCTCTTTCTGTAACTTCTATCATTCAAATGTTGGATGTCCTGGTATGTACGGTTCTCTGATTTTCTTTTCTCTCCCATTTTCCATCTCTGTTTCTGTCTCCTACCTTCAGAGAGATTTTTTCCTCTGACTTACAAAAATTGGTTGAAATGTGTGTCACCTTGAATAGCTTTGAGTAGCTTTCAAGAAGTCCAAGCTTCTTGGGGTCACAGGGTGGCTCAGTTGATTGAGTCTCCAACTCTTGATTTTGGCTCAGGTCATGATCTCAGGGTCGTGGGATGGAGCACTATGTTGGGCTCTATGCTGAGCGTGGAACCTTCTGGAGATTTTCTCTCCTCTTTTTCCCTCTGCCCCTCTCCCCTGCTCACGCTCTCCCTCTAAAAAAAAAAAAAAAAAAAAAAGTCCAAGCTTCTTTAATGACCAAAGCTTGCTTGCTTGTACGTACCTTTTTCCTTGTAGTTTGCACCCTTCATTTGGTTTTCTATGATTTTCTTTGAATGTCTCTCTCCCTGTGCTTATCACATTGTATTGTTGGTTTCACTCAGTAGTCTCTTTGGTTTCTTTTTAGTGAGCTTCCTGCAGATTGGGTTTGGCTTCTGTGTGACTCTTCATCCCGTGTAGGATCTGATACATTATAAGAGTTTAATAATGCTTGTTGAATAAATGGAAACCAAAGCTATTATTCCCTCTCTTGCCCGCCCACCCCCCCCATTTTAGGCTGGTCACCACAATGGTGGGTCTTAAGATGAAGATTGGCGTGTAGGTGGTTTGTTAAGGAAGTGCTTCCAGTAGAATTTACTAAGGGAATGGGGAAGACAGACAGGGATAGGAGAGAAGGAAGGCAAGGATGTAATTTTAGGCAGAGTTAGAAACCTAAGCCCTCTAGGGAAAGTCTGGAGTATAAATTATCCGAATTTGTCTATACTTGAGGCAAGTGAGTTGGATTTCATAACACAACACCGTCAGTCCCTGGTTCTAGGGTAAGGCAATCAATCACTCTAGTTGGTCCAGGACTATCTGGGTTTTAGCAGTAAAAGTCTCATGTTCCAGAACCCCTCTGGCTTGGGCGAACCAGGACACCTGGCAACAGGAACTTCCAGCTCTCTATGCTTTGGGGCAAAGAGGCTCCAGGAGGTGAAGAGAAGTCCTTGGAGAAGAAACAGTTGCATCCATTAGGTGTGGTGGGTGGAATAATGACCCCCAAAGATATCCACATCCTAATCCCCAGAACCTGAGAATACTTTATCTTAGATGACAAAAGGGGCTTTGCAGATATGATTAAAGTAAGGATCTTGAGATGGAGAAATTATCCTGTATGATCCTGGGGTCCCGATGTCATCACAAAGATTCTTATAACTGAAAGAGGGAGGTGGGAGAGTCAGAGATGTGATGGATGCAGAGCTCAGAATGATGCCATTGCTGGCTTTACACATGGAGGGGCCATGAGCCAATGAATGCAGGAAGCCTCTAGAAACCAGAAAAGGCAAGAAATGGATTCTCCTCTAGAGCCTCTGGAAGAAGTAGAGCCCTGCAGCACCTTGATTTTAGCCCCATGAGACCTATTTTAGACTTCTGACTTCCAGAACTGTTAAGGAGATAAATATATACTGTTTTAAACCACCACGTTTGTGGGAATTTGTTACAAAACTTGTTGCAAATTTGTGGCAAATGAATTCAAAGGCAAAGGTGCATTGAAGCTGGGGGAGGGGAACATAGAAATGGTAAAAAACATCTGCGGGGGATCCTGGTGGTGCCCCAACAATTTCTGTTCTGTCCAAAGCAGAAAACTAAAATAGATAGCTAAAACTTTAAATCAGTAGTCAACAAATTAGTTGAGTATCAAATTAAGGAGCTGTGGCCTAGTGATCAAGCCACGGGATCTGGAGTTTGATGTCTGTTGGTTAACTGCTGGCTTTGGGCACTTTTAAGCTCTATAACTGTGACATGTTACATAAGCCTTTTGTATCCTTTAGTGCCTCACCTGTAAAATGGGGGGGGGGGGAACCCCAAGAGCTATTCCGAGGATTGGACAAATATGTATGTAAAGCACCTGACATGCAGTAAAATATCGATGCAGATATGGCTGGCAGCCCAGTGGGATCCCCTCTCTCTCTCTTCAACTGCTACATTCTAAAGACAGCAAAGGTGAGAATCAAGCTTGGTGAATATTAGTAGTTAAAATCACTTTCATTGCCCAGAGGGTACAGTACACAGGGGTTTGTGTTTATAATCTTGTAACATGTACATATGAGACTTTACTTGTCATCACAGTGGGAATTACATAATACTGAGTCCAAGGGCAGAACACATGTTCCAGTATTTAAAATTAGTTAGAAGAGATTTATTGAATACTGTATGGTGGGCTCCTCTATATGTCTATGTTTTAGCCCTTTTTAAATGTATGGTTTATTTAAAGGATGGCTTTCACCTTCACTGGAATTTGCTTTCCTCCTGAGATCTTTGTCTAGCCCAGCAAAGTCACCCATTATGGTTGTGCCTGTCTCTTTTCCCAAGGTTATCTAGGGGGTATTTTCCAAGCCTTTTGATATGCTAAGCAGCCATAACTGGGGAGAGTTTAATAAACAGCCATTAAACTGCTATTAGAACTGTCAGGAATGGTAAAACTAGTAATTCTGTAATAATTAGTGAAGTTTAACTTTAACTATGCAGCCACTTACTATTTCAGGTAGCTTCATCTGGATCTAGAAATAGGCCCTACAGACTCTTATTTCTATCTGGGTAAGCAATTGCCTGGGGTCTTTTATTCATCTCTGTTAGGAAATAGCAGCTAAAAATTAAATCAGCTCTGGGTGCCTTGGCTCAGTCGGTTAAGTGTCCAGCTTCGGCTCAGGTCATGATCTTGTGGCTCATGAGTTTGAGCCCCATGTTAGGCTCTGTGCTGACAAGCTCAGAGCCTGGAGCCTGCTTTGGATTCTGTGTCTCCCTCTCTCTCTGACCCTCTCCTGCTCATGCTCTCTTTTTCTCTCTCAAAAATAAATAAATGTTAAAAACCAAACCAAAACAAAACCCCTCAAATCAGCTCCTTTAGAGACCTTGAAACAACTCTTCAAGGAAGCCAGAGCAACGGACTCATCCTGGGGGGTAGGAGCCGTCCAGAAGTGGTGTATCTTGCAATAGCTCTGTCCTGTCTCTCTCCCCAGGTCACACAACTCTGGTCTGGCAGGACTCTCTTCTACATTCCAGGCCTGTCACTGGTTTGGGCTGAATCTCTTTTAACCTTGGTGCTCTTCCCCCTTCCCCCTGTCAACTGCCCAGCCTCTCCCTTCCACCCCTGTGAATGGTGGCAGAGAAGGGGCAAAAGCCAGAGGAGGGGAGGAGGTCCTTGGCTGCCCTGTGTCCCGTGAGGAAGGGACTGGGTGTGGCAGAGCTAGCTTTGTTCTGAGGCTGCACCAGCTCCTGAAAATGCAGGAAACCCTTCCTGAGGAGGACCAGTTCAAACGCCAACAAAAGACATCAAATCAACCCTTATAGGGTTACTTTAAGGCCAAAGGGAAAGTAGCTAACTGGAGAATGGAGGCAGGCAGCAGTGGAAAGTCAACCACTGCCTCCTCATTTTTTAGCCACTCAGCCCTCTAACCACTATTTTCCCATTTCCATCCAGCTGCTCTGGGGCCTGGGCCTCCCCCCTCCCCCTGTTCGCCATTTGAACTGCCCTGTCTGGGCCTTGCCTTAGGCGGGGCCTCTTAGGGATAGAGCTGTGTTTGTCTCCACTGTGTGTTGAACTTGGCAGGTGCAGGCGCATCTCATTCCAAGTCAAACTACCACCTTTCAAAAGAGAAGTCCAGGCCTGGAATTCACGGCTTGGGGCGGGCCCTGTGCACCACCACCAATGGCTGGAAGAGAATGCTGTCCTCCACTGCCCATGCCAGGCCTGCCTCTGGTAACGACTGAGAAGGGAAAAAATAGGCAGTCAGGGCTGGAGGTAATAGGAGGCGGCTGGAGGTCTGTGGGCGGTAGGAACAAGGGCAGCTTTTTGGCCAGAGGTTCAATCAGCCCTGGAGAGTCAACAGTTGCTTTGGACAAATGAGCACTGGACATGTTGAGGCCACCCGGGGGCATACCTGAGCACGCAGAGCCAGCTCACGAATGAAGTCTTGTTTTTCAAGAACCAGCCTTCTTCCAGAAAAGATCTGGAAAGACCTAGTATGTTCAGGAAGTTTCTCTCCCCTTTCCTGGCTGTCATTGATCTGCTGTTCCCACAGAGAATGGCTACCCTCCAAAGACCAGGAAAGGCCACTTGAAGATCAGAGGGGCACAGAGATCTCCAGCCTCAGTGTCTCTCTTGAGAATTGTTGCCAGATTGTGAGATCCCTCGTCCACCTCCCCACTGTTCATGAACTCCCTGATAGTTCAGAATGGCAATCTAGGTGCCACTGTATGTTAGCTACGTGACTTGGGCTAGAGACTCAGTCTCCCTGTGCCATGGTTTTCTGTTAGATGGAGATATCGTCTACCCACCGAGTGTTGTGACGATTACAGAACATGTGGAAAATTGCATACTTGGCTGTTATTCTACTCAGGACTTGGGCAGATGTCACAGCGTTTTTACAGATAGCTTCTCACTTAGCTTTTTAATAGCTCTGTGAGGTGGCAAGGGTGGCGGTGGGGTGAGAATCATTTCATTGTCTTTGAAAGTTTGAAGGGCTTTGCCATTTGAATGATGGCCTTGGCAGCCCCCCATCTGGCACCAGGTAAATGACCCCCGCAGTTTATCTGCCCGTGTTGGTTTTTCTTTCTTCTCTTTTCTGGTTGGTGAATTTGCTACCAATCAAAGAACTTCAAAGGAAGTAGACAGCGTTGAACGTTTTCCAAGACCCTAGAGGAACCTGGATGGGGATTCTGGTTCGGGAAAATGCACATCATCTTAACCAGATCTGTCCAGTAGGAACTTCATCTGAGTCACTTGTGGAATTTTACATTGTCTTTTAGACACATTGGAAGAGTTTTTAAAAGATGAAATTAATTTTAGTGATACATATTTTTAACCCCTGTGTATTACAATTATTACCACTTCAACACACAATCTAAAGATGATTGAGATACTTTCTATTCTTCATATCCCGTCTTTGAAGCCCATTGTGTATTTTACATTAACAGCACATCTCCATTCCACTGCTAAAAACTCATTGGAAGCTCCGGATCTGTATTTCGATTTCAGAACGAGAGTTGGCCAGAAGTTCACATACTCATCAGTGCAAATATACATAAGGGGCACTTGGGTGGCTCAGTTGGTTAAGCATCCAACTTTGGCTCCTGTCATGAAGTCACGGCTCGTGAGTTTGAGTCCCTTGTCGGGGTGTGTGCTGACAGCTCAGATCCTGGAGCCTGCTTCGGATTCTGTCTCTCTCTCCCTCTACCCCTCCCCTGCTCATGCTCTGTCTCTCTCTTTCAAAATAAATAAACATTAAAAA
This sequence comes from Cryptoprocta ferox, assembly GCA_028646485.1. Lineage (NCBI taxonomy): Eukaryota > Metazoa > Chordata > Mammalia > Carnivora > Eupleridae > Cryptoprocta > Cryptoprocta ferox. Next base: position 141,794,577 of record CM053573.1, on the reverse strand, counting down.
TTTTTTAAAAAGTTTTCCAGTAATGAAATCAAGTACCAAAATTTAAATACAAATTTAAATTAATTAAAATGAAATTAAATGTATACCTCATTTCCTCGTTCACACTAAGCAATATTTCAAGTGCTCAATAGCCACACAGAGCTTGTGGCTGTCACATAGGACAGTCCAGGAGAAGTTTCTCCTAGGACATTTTCTTGTTCACTTGTTATTTCCATACTTAGAATTTTCTTTCTTCTTCTTTTTAAAATATTTATTTTTAAGTAATTTCTACACCCAGCATGGGGCTTGAACTCACAACTCCAAGATCAAGAGTTGCATGCTCTACTGACTAAGCCAGTCAGGTGCTCCCATACTTAGAATTTTCTTCACCAACTTTTTTTGCAGTGATGTTTTAAGTTAGTACCATGTTTTGTACTATTTTACAAATATTTAAAACTACACAATACACTCTGTCTACCCATTGAACTGGCCACATTGCAGGACAGTGCAAATGATCAAGGGATTCTGCCAGTGACTTCTTTGCACTGTGAAGGAATCGAGCCACATAACCCCCATGACACAAGATTCTCTGAGGGAGGGCCCCAGTGTCAACCCACATATTAAATAGTTTAAAATCATAACTTCTTTTTTTTTGGTGGGGGACAAAAATAAACAGAAATGAAAGATCCACTTTTACACACTATGCTTGGAAGACCAGGCTCTATGATCTCAACGTTTCCCCAAGCTCTGGCATAAGCTCTGGTCCTTGACTACCAGGGAATGGGTGATGTTTATTCTAGGTCTTTTCCCTTCCAACCTCCTCTCCCTCTCCCAGAGTTCCTTGAGCCTGTTTTTTTTAAAGCATATATAATTACATCCATTCAAAGACTTGATTAAATATTACTTTGTCATCCAAATCAAAACCCCAAAACAACAGAATGTCTCCCACAGAAGTCACAAAGAAATGGCCAAATCTTTGGAAGTTGACCTAATTTTGTTATTTGGGGGTAAATTGTGCACTGACTTTTCCCTCTTACTCAACTCTGGCTAAATATTTTGACACACTGTAATGGGAAACCTGTACTTATATTACCAGGATTTTCAGTGCTACGATTTTCTCCAACCTGTGTCCAGAAGTAGACGTGCCCTCTTGTTTATGTGTGGATTATGTTTTGCTGGTCTGAGATCTCAGTGTCTAGGCCGTGTCTTTGCGTAGCAGCCTCATCCTGGCCGGGTTCTGGGCGGTCCATTTCTTCTCCTGTTTTTCTAACTATGCCTCCTCGCTCCTGCCACTTTTATTTTTCTTTCTTCAGCTCTTGTGCTTCTTCAGTCATCTGAGGTGGAATTTTTGGAGTCCTTGGTTTTTTGTGGACACGAGTTTGACCCTTATGACCCGTGCAGGAGGAGTTGCATATTTGGTGCTTTTCGACTCTCCTGCTTTCCTTGAGGAGGCTCCAGATAAAATTCTCTGAGGGAATGAAAGCATTTTTGGCAAACTGTTGGGACTGTCTTCCTCTCTTTTGTCTTGAATTGTATAAACAAAATATTCCAGAGCCCTGAGATGTTGTTTTCCACAAGTGCCTCACGAAGGATACATTCTACAGGAGGACATCTAGAACGTTCCTAGGCAAGTTCACTCAGGCTTCCAGAATATAGGTGATCTGGGCATGGCTGTGCCACGGCCTGCTCAGGGGTCGAGGCCCCTCTCGCTAGTTATCGTGGTCTCTAGAACATGTTTCCAGTTTCTTTGATCACTTTTTTTCCAAGAAATCCGAACATTGTTTTATAAGCCAGGAGGTAACTCCTTATAGCTTCTGCTGCTTTTCTCATCTTAGTTCTTCAATTCCACATATTTCTTTAGCATGAGCTCCAGCCTTGTCTTCTCAATGAAGAAACTCCAGCTGGGAGTGGCCAGGCCCCACTTGGCTTGTTTGGAAAGTCTCCCCTACAAGCACTGGTGCAGGGTTGAGATTTGTACACATCTCTTTGCATAAAGATGCTCTCTACCTTGGCAGGTGACTCTAGGTTTCCTATGACCTGCCCTGCCCTCCAGGAGTCCTATTGCCAAGGGGCGGGACACTAGCTCAGCAGAAAGGTGGCAGTGAGGTCAGGGACAGGGAGTGGAGCACCTGGATTTCCATCAGCCAAGTGTCAACCTCCCATCCGCTTTGTGAATGGTTTTTATTAATGGTGTTAGTATTTTAAAGCAGCTAACTTTTTATTTTTAAATCAAGACTGCTACTGATCTTTTTGTTACTATTTTTCTAGCATCTTGACTGCTTAGTTCACTTTTTTTTTTACTTTTTTTCACATGTCCCATTTAAGAAATCTTTGCTTACCCAAGATCGTAAATGTCATATCAAAAAGATAAATTGCTATGTTCCCTCTAGAATATTTATCATTTTTGCTTTCCTATTTGGGTCTGTGAACCATCTTAAAACACTTTTTAGTGTAATGTGAGTTACGGGTTTTGTGGTTAGCCAACTTATCCAGCAACATTTATTGGAAAGTAATTCTTTTCCTGCTGAATTGAATGAATCACTCGATCATACGTGTGTGATCCTGTTGCTAGACTCCCTTCTAGAGAGTCTGTTTTTAAATCCTTGTTCCAATACCCTGTTGTCGCTTCACAATGTTGCTCCATATATGTTATTACGCATTTTCCAGCAATTCAAAATTGCTTTGGCTATTCTTATTCCTTTGCATTTCCACATGTTTAGGATCAGCATGTCAATTTCTGTGGTGGGCTGAATAATTGCTCCCAGAATATGTCCATGTCTTAATCTCTATGATTAAGATCCAGTGATTATTACTTTATATGGGAAAAGTTAAGTTAAGGATCTCGAGATGGGGAAGTTATCTTGGATTATCCAGGTGGGCCCTAAATGCTATCACATGTTTCCATACATGAGAGAGGCAGAGAGACTTGACTGCACAAAGAAAAGGTGATATGAAGAGAGATTTCAAGAGGGTGGCCTTCAAGATTGGTGTGGTGTGGCCCCCAGAAGCTGAGAAGCAAGGAACAGATTCTCCCCTTGAGCCTCTAAAGGGAGAGAGATCCTCGAAACACGTTGGTTTGGGCCCAGGGATACTGATTTCAGACATCTGGCCTCTAGAACTGGGAGATATTAAATTTTTATTGTTTTAAGCCACCGACTTTGTGGTGATTTGTTACAGCAGTTTTAGGAAGCATCATTTCCAAAGAAAAATCTGCCAGAAGTTTGTCAAGATTGTATTGAATCTACAGATCACTTTGGGATAAACTGACATTTTAACAATATTAAATTTTTCCATTCATGAACAAGGTATATTCTTTCATTAACTTAGGTCTTATTGATTTCTGAAGAGTTTATTTTTTGCCTGTGAGATGTTGGTTAAGGGGCAGCACTGGATGGCTCATGGAGAGGTTGGCACTATGTCCTTGTCCCTTGCCTTATATCTGTGTCTGGGTAACTTTGTGTGCATAGGTAGGGAACAGAACAAGAAGGAAAGAATAAAATGTAGGGTGTAGTTCCACTTAAGAGGATGCACAGAAGGGCGAGGTCCTCTAAGGAGCAAGTGTTGAAAGAGCACTTCTGAGTGAAACAGGGATGCTATCTCTGTGAGTTCCTGCATCCTTCTTATTGGTGTTACAGGGAGGCCACTGGATAATTTTAAAAAGTATCTACACCCAGGCACATGTAGAGTTTCTCATTTAATTAACATGGCATGGAACATGGGGTCCCTATATTTTTAGAGAGCTACTCAGGTTATTCATCTATGAAGCTAGGGTTGAGGACCACTGTGCCACAGAAAAGATACGCAAGGATTATCATAATGTATAGAAGATTCATACAAGTCAATGTATTATTACATTTAAGAAAATGGAGGTTGGATATAATGGGAAATTCAAAGAAACATTGTTAATAAAAATTGAGAGTCTCAACTTTACCAGTGCACCGTGTGAACTCCAAATCCACATTGCTCTACTGGTGAACCCGGGACTGGAATTCTGTGAACTGTGTTCCTCTGCTGGCTGGGTCCCTGTTAGTTTCTGCCAGAAGCACTGGAAAGAGGAGGGGGGAGGGACCTTTCCTTTCTTTTACAACTCTTGTTTCTCCCAATGTCATCTTAGAAACAGCACAATTGGTTTCTTTTCCCAGATTCTTTCTTCCCTGAGACAACCCCGTTGCAACCTTTGCCTCCTGGCATCCAGGCAAGGAAGGGTTTCTTCTCTGTGCTTGGAGTCCATCTCTTGGAAGCCCTTTCTCCAAGCCCCTGAGATGCCCACACCGTGTACACAATGAGCCTTGTTCTGTAGTCCATGCCCTGCCTGTGTGACCTCCTCGCCCTTTGTTTTCCTGGCCTTGTGGGTGGACATGCTGCCAGCAATTGCTACTTTTGTCTTACCTCTGACTTTTTCAGGCTTCCAATATGTTTACCCAATTATCTGTATCAAATTCTCTGTTGATAAAGAGTGTTTTTTTTTCCCAATTGGACAATGACTAATGCAACATATAATGTATGAAAAGGCAAAAAAAAAAAAAAAAAAAAAGCTGTGTATCTATGTATCCATACTCTGACACTTATTCGATTGGCAAAAATGGACAAGGTCAATATCATTCTTGGTGATAATGTGGGAGGAAGAAAATTGGAAAAAATATTTTATTTCATTTCTAAATGTTTTTTTATCTTGAGAGAGAGTGCGAGTAGGGGAGGGGCAGAGAGAGAGGAGAGGGAGAATCCTAAGCAGACTCCACACCCACTGCAGAGCTCCATGTGGGGCTCCATCTCATGAGTGTGAGATCATGACCTGAGCAAGAATCAAGAATTGGATGCTTAACCGACTGAGCTACCCAGGAGCTCCCACTTGACTCTTTGGGACCTGGGACCTTGGCCGCACTTGTGCTGGTGACAGGTTACCAGGGACCCTGACAGGTGTTATAGGAGGAGGAGAGGACAATAAGGAGATGCATATAGCACAGGATGAGCAGAGCAGTGGTCTCTGTGCATTTGGGGCCTGTTAGGGGATACCCTGTGAGCTCCTGACCTGCAGGGATAGCCCACAACAGACTTGGCCAATGGCACAATGGTGTTTACTTTGTTCTTAGGCTTTGGGATTGCCATGGGTACTCCTGAATTTGAATCCCACCCAGTTGTGCACCCTGGATGCTTAAGCAATCAGTTCTGGCTTTTGTCATTTGTAATCAGGGATGATAGTAACACTGACCACACCAAACAACTGGGTAGATTTAGTAGAATAATATATTACTTATCTTACCAATGGCACATAATGAGTATGAGGATGTTTTTGTTTCTCTTCCCTATGACCTCTTTCTGCTTAACCCTGTTTACCTTCACACTGGCTCTCCTTCTGGGCGTGAACATGCCACCTCACTGTCCTCTCTGGGCCTGGAACTTGCTCTTCATCTCCCTTGGAACACTCTTGCCCAGGCTGTCACCTGGCTGTCTTTTCACCATTTAAGTTCCAATGGAGTCATCCCTTGGTCAGGCCTCCCCACTGGCTGGAGATGCACCCCTTCCAGAGCCCTCCCTCCAGGCCTGTTCCATCCTCTGCTGCGTTCCCTGGTACCAGGTGTCTACTTATTTGTTCCCACATTTACCTCCTGTTGCTCCCCACCGGAATGTCAGCTATTTGAAGGCAGGGACACTTACTGCTTCTTCTCATCACTGATGTCCACTGCCTGGGGCAGCACCTGGGACAGAGTTATCATTCAAAAACTGTCTCCTAAACTTGAGTTTCCAAACATCAGTCATCTGGGCTTTATCCTCACAAGGCTTGCCTTGTTTGTGCCACATCTGTACTTGGACTTAATATTTTTCTTTAAACTGACATGCATTCTAACCTGAGTACCTACTTTAGCCTAATCCCAAACACATGAAGTTATGGAATTTATATGTCTTTTTTTCTAAACATGCATTAAAATAGATAATTATTTTACTTTTTAAAGGTTTATTTATTTATTTTGAGAGACAGAGAGCATGGGGGAGAGGCAGCGAGAGGAGAGAGAATCCCAAGAAAACTCCACACGGTGGGCTGGGAGCCTGTTGTGGGGCTAGATCTCACAAACTGCGAGATCATGACCTAAGCTGAAATCAGGAGTCGGATGCTTAACCGACTGAGCCACCCAGGTGCCCCACATAATTATTTTACTTTTTAATCCATGCTTCCTGAAAATCATGGTGTTCATCTCCAGTGTACACACACTTGGAAACATTGCTGCCCCCCACCCCCTGCCCAGCTTGCCCTCAGCTATCTCTCACCGTACCCCCCCCCAGCCTGGCTGCTGTTCTCCAATCCCCTCCCGGCCCAGAGCTGGAGTTCAAGCTCCTCATTGGGAACTGAAGTCCTGGGGCACTTGAGTGTTTGAATAGCTACCCTCTTTCCCTGCCGAATGTGTGACCATTTAGCCCCCTACGTGGCTATCTGATTCTCCCCAAAGGCCCAGCCAATGTGTACAGCCCAGACCAGCTCAGTGACAGCATGGACCATCCCCAGAGACCAGCTAGTCAGGCCGAACCTTGGAGATCATAATTAATTTTCTTCTCAATTTGGCAGTAGCTTCAGGTCCTCTTCCACCAACCATGACAGAAACATGAGTTCCAGCCAAGCCAATTTCTCAGACACTACTTTTAGCGTTAGCTGAGTCAGATAAAGGAAAGGAGGAGGTGGAAAATCCCTTCAACCTCAGCTGCCTTGCCTGCAGCTTCAGGGCTACTGGAAAATTCATGGGGTCTGTGTGCAATTTTCGTTGGGGGTTCTGCATGGCCAGCTGCTGGGAGGTCTCCACAAACAGGAGGTGTCATGATTTGGCTCATATTATTTCACCTTTCCTGTCTTCTCCTTGTGTTGTTTTATCTCTTTTTTTTCTGAATATAAAGCATGGTTTCACCACTCAAGGGGCATTCTCCTTCATTCTCCTTGAGTCTGTTTCCTCTCCCTTCCTTCCTTCCTCTCCTCCTTCCCTCCCTTCCTTTCCCACCCATGACCACCAGCCCAATGCACTCTTTCTACTCCTCTTCTTTCTTTTTATTTTTTTAATGTTTTATTTATTTTTGAGAGAAAGAGAGAGAGAGAGACAGCGTGAGCAGGGGAGGGCCAGAGAGAGAGGGAGATACAGAATCCGAACACAGGCTCCAGCCTCTGAGCTAGCTGTCAGCACAGAGCCCGATGCGGGGCTCGAGCCCATGAACCGCGACATCATGGCCTGAGCCGAGGCTGGACACTCAACCGACTGAGCCACCCAGGCGTCCCTCCTTTTACTACTCTTAAGAGACAACTTGCTGGGGACCTGAGCAAGCTGCTGCCTTGCTTCCCATGGTTACATCAGCCACAGCCTTTCATTTCCTCACTCACCACCCTCTTTCCCTCTGAGCCTTTTGCACCCACATCATCCTTTCCCATCACCTTGGTATCTCATTGTTAATCATCCTTCAAGCCTCCTCTTACACGTCACTTCCTCCTGAAGGCTTCCTGTCACAGGTTAGGTTAAATGCATCTCCTATCTGCTCCCATAGCGTCTTGTACCCCCTCTCTTAAAACCACAGCTTTGCACAGGGGCAGTTTGTGCCAAGGGTGGCTTCCCTGGTGGTGGTAGGGGGTCTCATCTCCTTATAGTCACCACTAGTCCACCCTCCAAATAACCATGCAGCCCAAATTAGAAATCTCAGAGCCCCTGCTGGAGCCCCTCTGGACTGTTAGCTTTATGAGGGAGAAGCCCTGTCCTTGCTCATCACTGGGTCCCTGGTGGTTAGCATAGGGCTGTGGTAAATGCTCAACAAATATTCACTGAATCAGTAACTGAATGAATTGATTTTCTAGAATAATTGACCCTGGCTGGGGTTTTAGGACTCTAACTGAGTAACAGATAACAAAAGGAAAGAGCGAATATACCAGATATCCTGGTATAGCTGACAAAGTTTAAGTAAAAACAGGTCCTAACATAACCAGTTCATTCCCAAGTCAGGCTCTGGGCCAATGCCATTTCCTCCTTCAGGAAAATATACTGGAGAGGGGCAGAGAGGAAGGGAGGGAGGGAAGGGGAAGGGAGAGGGGGGAGGGACAGGGAGAAGGGGCTGGGTCAGAGGGAGGAAGGAGAGGAAGAGAGATTGTCATGCTGTGGCCCACCTGGGTTTTACCTCTCAATTCCACTTACCATCATCAGCAGTATGATAATTGTAGACCTCATCTTTCTTGGTATCTGTCCCAGGTAGCTTCGGAGAAGGATTTTTTACTTTCAGAAGAAGCAAGCCCAAAGGTGGGAATAATGTAATGGAAATGTATAATATAATTAAAAAGTAATTTTGAAAATGACATCATAAAATCAGGATTTCTTTCCCGTTTAAAAGTTTTAGAAAATCTAAAGAAAAACAGAAGTAAAAATACTATGTATCATCACTTAAGTGATGTTCAGAGAAAAATCCTCTTCTTAAATATGAGTATTGAGGAGAAAGAATTAAAATAAAGGAATGAAGCATCTAACTTGGTTTGAAAAAAATAACAACAAAATAAATGAAGAAAAGTGGAAGGAAAGAATAATACCAGAGGAGAGATTATGAATTATAAAGCAGAAAGTTACAAAATGAATTAAATATATCCAAATTCTGATTCTTTGACAAAACTGATGCCATAATGCATTAGCTATCTTCATCTAGAAAAAAAAAAGAGAGAATACAATAATACAAAAAATTTAAAAAAATGTTAAAGGAAAAATAAAAGTTATAGAGGAAATGAAAGAATCACAAGAGAGTGCTTTGTTCAACTCTTTGTAGAGGTATCTGAACACTAGATAAAATGGATTATGTTCTAGTATGCTTTACCAAAATTGACTTGGGAAGATAGAAAATCTTAATATACTAGGTACTGTAAAAGAAATGGAGAAAGTTGTCGAAGAACAGCCCAGGTCTGGATGGTTTCAAGAGCAATTCTCCCAAATCTTTCAAGAATAAATCATTCTACTGTCTTTTAAACTGTTTCAAGGCATAGAAAGAGGAGAAAAGTCTTCAAGTTCTTTTCATGAAGCAGGCATAATATTAATACCAGTCTCCATAAAACTGCACAAAAAAGAAAATCATCACACAATCTCACTTATACTGATGCAAAAAATCCTAAATAAATCCAAGAGCATCAATAGAAAAATATATCATAACCAATGGATTCTAGTCCAAAAACATATAGATGATTTAATAATAGGAATGGCTTCATAGGATGTTTTAATACTAAAAATGTTGATTTAAAAAAGTGTATTTATTTATTTAATAATTTACATTCAAGTTAGTTAGCATATAGTGCAATCATGATTTCAGGAGTAGATTCCAGTGATTCATTCCCTACATATAACACCCAGTGCTCATCCCAACAAGTGTCCTCTTAAATGCCCCTTACACATTCAGCCCATCCCCCCACCCCTCTAGCAACCCTCAGTTTGTTCTCTGTATTTAAGAGTCTCTTATGGTTTGTTCTCCTTCCTGTTTTAATATTAATTTTGCTTCCCTTCCCTTATGTTCATCTGTTTTGTATCTTAAAGTCCTCATATGAGTGAAATCATATGATATTTGTCTTTCTCTGGCTAATTTCGCTTAGCATAATACGCTCTAGTTCCATCCACATCTTGCAAATGGCAAGATATTATTCTTTTTGATTCATTCATCAGTCGATGGGCATTTGGGCTCTTTTTTTAAATTTTAAAAATCAAAGATGTTACATGAAAAAGTCAGAATTTCATTAAATCTCTTAACATGCATTCTATTATTTAATGTTTTTGATTGAGATCTGTGACATCCTAATAGTTTCGGTATTTAGGGCCTCTTGAAAGTGTTAGCCAGGTCTTCATTCAGGGAGAAGTTGGGTAGCTCTGCAGACTAGCTCTGTTGCATGGGGCTCCTGGGTTCTTCTGGTTGACATGGTTTAGAGACCAAGTGAGCCTAAGGCTCAGTGTGTGAGAGAGAAAGAAAGCTCCTCAAGGGGACCCCCAGAGGCAAAGCATTCATCTACCCGGCCCTCAGAAGGGTTTGGATTGTCATGGAGCTCAGTGGAAAGTGTCCCTTGCCTCTTGGTGGGGGATCCTACAGGCACTGGTACTTCTGCAATAGCAAAGGTGGCCACTCATTTCTAGGACATTTAAAATGGTAATATTTTTAGATGCAGTCAGAGAGTGAAGTTGACCTTGACATGGAGGAGGAAAGGTTACCATGTTGGGGATGAGCATCATAGCGAATCATAGTGGCCACCGTGAGCTCCGTGATGGCTTAGAGCAGAATCAATAAGAGGTTGCACCCATTTTGAACATTTCCCCTGACATTCCTACTCATGTATGTGATAGATATCAGTGTACATTGACAGAGAGACAGAGAGGAAGAGAGTGGGGAGGGACTGAGAGAGGGAGACTCGTTTTATTTTTCAGAGAAGATCAATAATTAAGGATCAATACTTTCTACAATGAACCTGCTAGTTATGGTGTTCTGGTTTGCAACAATAGCTGCTTCTTAACTAAGGTGATCACCATTGTGCTTGGCCTGGATTTGCTGACTTCTCGCTCACAAAAGAGCTGGCCAGACAGAACACTGGTCGGCTTAAAAATTTGGGGGGTGGGTAAGTACATAGTGCATCACATTCCCTTGGACAACTGGTCTTGTCTTGAATTCAATCATCAGCATACCCACCCATCTGCTAGTGCTTTGAGGACAGTGTCCAATCCAGTTTCTACCTACAAGCGCACAATGCATTTACAGAGAAATATGGCAAGTAAGGTCCTGGAGAATCTGCTTTTCTGGAATGTCTGTCCTGTTATGCCAGCTGTGTGGAACTCCAGCTCTGAGACAGCCCTGAAAGCCCAGAGAAGCAGACAGGAGCATGGCACTCATTAGCCCCAACCTCCGCTCTAGTCTAGAATCTTCATCACCTCTTCTCCAAGCTTTGCAGCCAGCTTCTCCTTAATCTCTTCTGGGGATGCAGTTTGTCACTGTAAAACCACACCCCCGATTTTCATTTTTAGTGTAAGAGAGCCTCTTTCAGTGAAACATCACCCACTTTATCATTTAAAAAACCTGTCAACTTTATAATTGAAAAGTGACATCTGCCATTGCTTTGTTTTCTATTTCTCTGATATAGAGGCATTGAATGTCTTTTATCATACGCTTATAATGGCCATTTATAGTCATTCTTTTGCGATTTGACTCTGCACTTCTTTGCTCACTTTTCCCCCCTATTGTTGTGACAATGTTTTTCAAATTAACTTCTAAGAATTTTTTATGACTTGGGGCACCTAGGTGGCTCAGTCAGCTTAGGTCATTATCTCATGGGTTGTGAGTTCGAGCCTCGCATCTGGCTCTGTGTTGATAGCTCTGAGCCTGCTTCAGATCCTCTATCTCCCTCTCTCTCTGCCCTTCCCTTGCTCACGCTCTGTCTCTCTCTTTAAAATATAAAATAGGGGCGCCTGGGTGGCTCAGTCGGTTAAGCATCCGACTTTGGCTCAGGTCATGATCTCACGGTTTGTGGGTTCGAGCCCCGTGTCTGGCTCTGTGCTGACAGCTAGCTCAGAGCCTGGAGCCTGTCTTCGGATTCTGTGTCTCCCTCTCTCTCTGGCCCTCCCCTGCTCACGCTGTCTCCCTCTCTCTCAAAAATAAATAAAACCACTAAAAATATTTTTAAAATAAACATTAAAAATTTTTAAAAATAAATTTAAAAAGAACTTTTTATGACTTAAAATAACATTTCTATGTTTTATATTTATTTTTATATGTCCCAATTTATAATTTACCTTTATGTTATTGTTGGTTTTAATGAATATTTTAAATTTTATGTAGTTATGTCTATCTAAAATATTTTGTTGTTTTTATTTGCAAGGACTCCTCCATTCTGAAAAAATTTAAATATCTCTTATATTTTAATATATAGTTTTACATTCTTTAAAAACATTTAGTATGTATTTAACTCATCTGAATTTTTGTTCATCGTGAAGTCTGGACTAGAACTAATTTTTATTCCCCTCTCAAAATTGGCCATTTTTGGGGTGCCTGGCTGGCTCAGTCCATGGAGCTAGTGACTCTTGATTTCAGGGTTGTGAGTTCAAGCCCCATGGTGAGTGTAGAGATTACGTACAAGAAATGGGCCATTTCCCCCCACACCATTTGTTCAACAATTCATTTCTCCCTCTTGGTTTATAACCCTCATAAGATGTAAATTTCCCAGGCACATTGGGCCCAGTTTTCTTGGAACAGCTTTCATCCTTATAAATTTTTTCCTACTATGAGCTAGAAATCTGTCACTCTTTTGCTTCTTGAGGCTTCTGTCCCTGTAGCCCCCCAAATATGAAGGCCCTGATCATGTCATTCTGTCCAAAATGTTGAGTAGCCCTGTGGAGAGCTGGCTCACCATTAGGAGCACCTGCTAGGGCCAACACTTGGTGGAAGGAGCCGACCTGTAGAGCTTTAGGTCACTGTGTGGCTTGGTATCTCTGAGGGCAGCTTTCGCCAGAGGCCAGGTGTAGGGAAAGCAGCCTCAACTCTCAGGGGAGAAGCGTTTTTTTCAAAATGTGTTGTTTTTTTAAAGGCTTACAAACAGCCGATTGGGAGTTGGCTGGATGGGTGAGGAAGGAGAAGAAACCGGGATGGTGGTTCTGAATCCTGAAGGGGATCAGCCGCCCCAGGGCGTGCCACTTCAGTGTAGGAATTATTTTGAGTTCAAAGCTTTTGTTTCCTGTAATCTCTTATCTGCCAAGCAGAACCTCCTCAAAAAACCCATTTGTCATCAACACACGCCCCCCCCCCCCAATTTTAATTTCTTCTCAGAGATGAGCAGGGGCATGACAACCAAGCAGTCATTGTCACAAAACGATCATGTTACCATCTATTCTAGGGGGCCATTTACCTTTCCAAAAAGTTGTTTGTTTTTCCATAAGTGCCTTTTCTGTCCTCCCACCTCTTCTAAGAAGTCTATTGTTCTCTCAGAATGCCCCTCTGCCCCTCATCTCCTAGTTAGATGGTATGTAAGCCCCACATTCTGTGAGTCACATTATTTCTGTGAACTCCCATGTACACACGTGAAGGAAAACGCCTTGCGAATCTTTTGTCAGTTTAATTTGCAGATCTCCAGGTTCTGAACATAAAAGTGTAGAGAAAAAAGCTTTTTTCTTTACGATAGTCTATAATGTAGCAGGTGCTGGAATGAGTCCTGCCTGGGAGTGTCAGAGACGATTCCTGTGCACGAGTGTCTAAGGGTTGGTCTGCGTCTCAGCTTCAACAACCACGGTCTATGGCAGTGAGAAATAGCTCTTGTCATGGGACCCAGATTCCAGTTCCATCACCTGGCATTGGTCAAAGTTGATTCTTTTGTGAGTGACCCCCTGGGATGCTTGGATAATCCAGTTGGGTGGGTGGAAAACCTCAAGAGGGATACACTGAACTAACTATTAATAAGGTTTATATGTACTCAAGTAATTAACTAGAAAAAGTAAAGAGACTGACATACATTGTGAAGTGGTTCAAACCAGTTAAACCCAATAGCTACTAGCTATCCCTCCCAAATCTTGTTGGTTTCAGACTGAATATTTCTATTATTATAACATCATCTTTAAAATGACTTAACTTCTTGGCACCCTTATCACCCTTATCTTGTTCACTGCCGACGTGCCAATATTGTCATTAAAGTATGGTGTCTGGAACTTACCAGGCAATCCAATAGTTATCAGGTTGGCGATCACTACTGTTCTGTATGGGTTGAATACACAGAATAGGTTGGCTATTTTCTGTTTGTCTCTTCATATCTGCTTTCCAACTTCTCCAACATGGGCAGAGCCTGGGATCCCTGCAGGCACATGGCTGGCATGGGTGCACCCATGGCTCCCTTATTCTCTCTGGCCAATGTAGGACACCACTGAGAACTCCAGAGGGCCAGAGGAGAGTGAGGTCTAGGTGTTTATTCCACTGCTCCCTCCCACTCTGCCCTCTACTTAAGGCCATACCTCCTTTTAGGCATGTTTCTAGAATAATTCCTCCCTCCTGGTCCCCTTCACTTGAGCTGGTGATCTCAGGATGGCACCAGGTCCTACTCTTGTATCATGGTTGGTCTGTTTAACCTTACCTACATCTTGTGAATAGTTCCTTTATTAAACACTCCCTAATCATTCCATTTGACTGTGCCATTTATTTTCTAGGTATATGCATTTCATGAAACATTCCAGGTGTTTCCCATGCACATTATATTTGAGAATCATTGAGAAGTGTTGGGGAGGCTGAAAGGAATTCTGTCCAGCATTTTACATGATAGAAACAGATACATGTGTTATAAGACCCTCCTCCTGCCTCCTTGTGAGAGGGCAGAGCTGTGTGCACTGTTGTCCTACTATCACCGTCTGGCTGAGTATCTACACAGCCATCGATGAATAACTCCGTAGTGGATCTCCTTACGTGGGTAGGTCCCACCTGGAACTCAGAGGCTAGATAAAGAGGAAGCTAGGGCCGGTGGAGTTACAGGAATTAAGAGTTGAGCAGTCTCGACAGAAGTGGTTACCTGACCTCACTCTCTGAGGGGGCCTGGAGACAGCAGTATCTGAGAGAGGAGCTGGCTGCCAGGGTCTCAGGGGGTGACCAGTGGGCATGAAAGAGCCTGTGGTTGGCTGGACAACCCAGGACACCTGCCTTTTCAGAACATATACTGGAAGAAGTTACCCTTGCGGTTGGGGGAAGGTGACACTTATTTATAGTTGCTTTCCCATTGCTTTGTTTTGCTTAAAGCAAAAATTTTACTCCCAGGAATAACAGTTGCCTGGGTTGGGGCAAAGGGCTACTCACTGGACCCTCCGCATTCACTCTCCTTCCTTCAGTTCGTTCTCCCAGGGGCAATCTGAGTCATACTTTAAAATGCAAGTCAGACCCCAAACTCTCACTTCCCCTCTTCCCTAATAAAGGTCAGGACTGGTTTTCTAGTGCATTTAGGGGAAGTTCACAGAGATACATGCCCCAGAGTCCGACTTCTAATATGTGCTTGTTTATCTGTTTATTTCCTTCACATTCCGATTGGATGACCTAATCAGATGAGCCAATGAGAACAGCTAAGCTTATGTGAACATGGTCAGTGTGAGGCACAAAAAGAATTGACCTCCTGGTTGTTCAAACCAATTCTGCCTGTGGAAGAGGCGGGACTGAATTGAGCAGGGGTGTTATGTACTGCTCAGACAGTACTGCTCAGTGGAGACATGATACAAGCCATTGATTGATTGATTGATTGATTGATTGCAGATGGGGGAGAGGGGCAGAAGGAGAGACAGAGAGACCCTTAAGCAGACTCCATACCCAGCACGGAGCCAGACTTGGGGCTCCACCCCACGACACTGGGATCATGACCTGAGCTGAAATTGAGTCCTTCGTTCCACTGACTGAATTGTCCAGGCACCCCAAGCCTGTTACATAAATTTAAAGTTTAAATAAAAACATTTGAAAGGCTTTTACCATGAAAACAGTGGCCAAAACAATTTTAACAATATGTAATAATTTCAGGTAAAGTTGTGTTCAGTGGAAAATAGTTTTATCTTGCTTCAGATTTCCAGTTTTCACTTTATTTAAAATGAAATAATATTAAAAGTCAAGTTCTGCAGCATTAGCCCCATTTAGGTGCCTACCAGACACATGAGGCTCCTAGCAGCAATCCTGTGCAATGCAGTCTTAAAGCTCTCGCTGCAAGCGTGGCCCTCGCCCAAGCTGTGGAGAAGGCCACTTGGTCTCTGCTGTTCCTTGTCTCCCTTCAGGGACTCCCGACACTCTCCACTCCTCCCTTGGACCCTGTGCACCTCGCTATTGTCCTCCACCGTCTCCACTCCTTCCATGTTTTCCCAAGCTCTCCTGGATGCCCTCCCCATCCCTCTCTTAGAATGTTAGGGGACAGATTAAAGGCATTTGCAGGGCAGTGTGAAGGAGGCTTCGGATGCAAATCTCCTTTTCCAAATTATCCTCCTCTAATTGCTGGGAGCGGGTGGGAGCCAATCATAATGAATTCTGTTGCAAGAGCTTTAGTTAATCCTGGAGTATAATGTTCAAGGACTCAGCTTTGTGAGCACAAAACTTCCCTACCCTTGCAGTAGCCCCTCCCTCACCCTTACCAGCGGGGGCCTCAGTTGGTGCAGCTCCTGTTACCAGTAATAAAGTAGCTGCCAAGTGTGCAGAACGGATGATGCCAGACCTCGTATTCCTGATGTCTGGAATCCCCACAATACCCCTGCATGGGAGCTGTTATTATCCCCTTCACACGGACTCAGAGGGTCAGCCAGGATGGGGATGTGAGTCTGTCTGACCCCTAGACATGGGCTAGGTAGATGCTAGACCCATCTCTCGGCCCTCTGCTGTCTGGAGGTTGCGAGAAAATATCCGAGTGGCAAAACGGTGTAAAAAGAGGCTGCCTCTGAGGGAGGCTCACGGAGAGCTCACAGCTGAGGGCAAGGTGCTAGAACAGAGACCTCTCCTTCTACTCGCGGAGCTGTCCCCCCAACCAAGACAGATTCGGGGGTCCCTGCATTTGGTGGAAATGATCTCCTGCAATGGTTTCTGTCCCCTACGATGGTGTGTTTTGTTGTTGATAGCGTTCCTCTCCTTTTCTATGAGATATAATAAAAAGCGTATATCCTGATGAATGCTGACAGTTGCGAACACCCAATGTGACCACCACACCAAGCAAATCATGGAGCATTGTCATCACCCCAGAAAGTGCCCTCCTGGAGCATTATCATCACCCCAGAATGTGCCCTCCTGTCTCCTTCTCAGAGAAGGGCCCCCTGCAGGGACAGGGCAATGACTATCCTAACCTCATCACTGCAGATTGGTTTTGCCTGTTGAACTCCATGAAAATATAGGAACCATCTAGGATATACTCTTCAATGTCTGCTCTCTGCTTAGCATTATGTCTGTGAGACTCTTTCTCGTTGGTATGTATTGGTACTGTATTCATTTTCCTTGCCGAGTGGTATTTCATCAGAAAACAAACCTTGGTTTGTTTGATTTTCGTTCTCCTGTTGATGGGCATTCGGGTAATTTCCAGTGTTTATCTATGACGACTGAAACCACTATGTCTTTTCGGGGACACATGCAGTCATTTCCCCAGAGTACATGTCTGGGAGTGGAATGGCTGGTCCATAGGGTACGTGTATGTTTAATTTTATTAGAAAGCATAGCACAGTTTCCCAAAGTAGCTGTATTGTGCCTACAGCAGCTTCTTACAAGTATTCTGGTTCCTGACCAAGCAGTCCATCTGGTCAAACAGATCATGGGAGCCTGGAGAGGTTGTCTGCGTATAACCTCCATCTGGATGTGGGTCAACAGAACCCAAGCTTGAACCAGCTTTATCATGAGGGGAGTCATTGGTTAATGGAGTCCAGCATGTCTGGAGCCAAGGGTCATCCATTATGCCCTTTCGGTCTCTCAGAGCTGCTTCTCATGGGTTGGGGTTGACCTTCTCCCAAATTGGCCTTCTCCACATGGCTGAAGTATGGCTACTGACAGCCTGGGTCCCCTCTTGACAGCTTGGCAAGCATTTGATATCTTCCAACCCAAAGATAAAAAATGCTGAGAATTAAAACCACCTCAAATGCCATTTTTTAACTTCTCAGACTGCCAATAATCTAAAAGTCTGATAGTACTCTCTATTGACATGGCTATGGGGAAATGGGCAGTTTCGTATGTCACAAGTGAGAGTAAATATTGGTACACCTCCTGTAGAGGGAGATTAGCCCACATATATCACAACAAACAACCTCATTTCTAGGAATTTGTCACACATATATTCTCAGACACATAAAGGCAATACATGTGCGAGATTAGTCATTGCTGTGTTGTTTGAAAAAGCTAAGATAGGAAATAACTCAAATGTCCAACCAAAGGGTACTAATTAAACAAAGTATGGTACATATATTCAGTAGAATACCCCGCAGTTGTATTAGTAAAAAACTACAGGTGAGAAAGTACTCCACATACTGGTATGGAAAGATCTCCACCAAGATACAATTTGAAGAGAATAAATCCAGGAGCAGAAAGTGTGCCCTTTATGCCCCCGTTTGTGTAACGAATGGAGGGTGGTGTAATAAAGTGGTATTTGTTGGTATAAGCGCCCACAGAAGTACATGGTTATGGGAGGAAGGTTGAGGAGAGGGAAGAAACAAGACTTTTTACTCTATACCTTATGCTTTTCTAGACTCTTTGATATTTGAACTGTATACATGTAGTACCTAGTTAGGACACGAAATACTTCGATTTGTTGTTGTTGTTGAAAATTCTAGCACCTAGTTAATGAAGGCAGTAGCCACTAGGGGCCTGTGAAAAAGTTCCAAGGGTTACTGAACATGGGTTGTTTTAAGGGAAAGACTTTCTTTCTTTCTTTTTTTAAATTTACTTTATTTATTCTGAGAGAGAGAGAGAACATGCATGCAGGTGAGGGAGGGGCAGAGAGAGATGGAGAGAGAGAGAGAATCTCAAGCAGGCTCCGCACTGTCAGCCCAGAGCCCAATGCAGTTGGGATCTCAGGACCGTGAGATCATGACCTGAGCCGAAACCGAGAGTCCGATTCTCAACTGACTGAGCCACACAGGCGCCCCTGAGGGAATGATTTTCTTGATTCTTAATTTCCATACACACACCTTTCTAGTTTTATTTGCATGAGAATATGTCTCATGTATTACAAAATGTATCCTCAATTTCATATATTTGTTTTACAAAATAAAAAAGTTGTACTTTATTATTATGAAAAAAAAGGAAAAATGTGTAGCCTTCACCCCATCTGACTATGGTATATTGTCACAGGATCTGAAAACCCCAAGGACTGGGACATTTGAGTGGCTCAGTTGGTCAAGCATCTGGCTCTTTATTTTGGCTCAGGTCATGATCTCGGGGGTGGGGGGGGGTGAGAGATGGAGCCCCGTGTTGGGCTCTGTGCTGACAGCATGGAGCCTGCGTGTAATTCTCTTTCTTCCTTTCTCTCTGCCTCTCCTCTGCTCATGCTCTTTCTCTCTCTCTCTATCAAAATAAGTAAATAAACTTAGAAAAAATGAAAACCTCAAGGAGAATGGGGAAAAATAGGGGAGGACTCCTTTATTGCTTAACCAAGATTCCATTACCTCCTGGACTCTCATTTCCTCATCTTATACATTTTGTGTTAAGGGGAAAGACAGTCTAAAGACAGTATTTTGGCCATGTTAGGACGCTCTGAAAATAGACATCCGGTAGCCTGTGTGGTGGGAGTCAAGATCATTGCCCTTCTTGAAGGTGAGCCCAATGACTGAAGCAGAGAGACTGTCAGAAACACTGAATGCTAAAGAAAAAAGAACTTGACCCTTAAAAATGTACTTAACTATAAGTTATGCAGTACTTTCTAACTACACTAAGTACTAATCCCAGGTCAAGTCTTAAGCTGAGAGAAAGAGCATCGCAGAACAGCCCAAGCATGTAGCTTAGTGACACCGATTCATTTAAATGTAGCCTGAAAGCCTTGCCAAGACATTCACAATTCTCAAGATAAATCAAATAAAACCCACAGCTAAAATTATTTAGGTGATTTGTTTTGGATGCCCTATTCAAGAGGGCAATTTAAAATCCTTTTTATGAAATCATATCATGAAATAATCCAGTGATATCTAATGCTTATTTTATTTTACCATATAAAATATTTAATTTTTTTACCTCCTATTAACAACAATAATATTATTCTAGCTTCTGGGCTGATTAATTTTCAACTGAATATACCTTTCTCTTTCATTAAATGCATATGACAAGTTAGATCATATTTCATCTCATTAAGAGATGCATTTCCAATTATATTTAACTGTTTATGTTTAAAAATGATGAAAATTATAATACTTTTAAAATAGTTTTTATTGTAGTTTTTCAGGTAGGCTTCATACCTAGCCCAGAGCCCAACACAGGGCTTGAACTCACGACCCTGAGATCAAGACCCAAGCTGAGATCAAGAGTTGGATGCTTAATCTACTGAGCCATGCAGGAGCCCCAATCTTTTTATAGTTTTGATGAGTTGTATGATAATTCTATACAGAACCATTTTTTTAAACATGGAGAGGCTTAAGGTCACAGGAATAAAATATTTTTTAATTTATTAAAATATATATATTCAATGTATTTTTAATGTATGGTAGGGTAATCAATAAAAGGTTTTCAATTTTTAAAGTATGCTAAATTCTATTAAAAGTCTGTGAAGTAAGTAGATAAGAAATGTGAATTCAGGGAGAAAACTGAAAGATGTAAAATTTCTCAACAGTGAAGAAGAGCTTGTTCATATATTTTAGGTTAAGTGGTCTGAGCATTAAATTATTATAAGCTCCAATTTCCCTTTAATATTTTAAAAGACTGATAGGTTTATGTTTAAATGTCAATATTTGTAGTAAAAAGAAAATTACATCAAAACTTTTACATGAGAACTTAAAACTATACTATGGGGTGCATTGTTTTTCTTTTAAAAATGTTTTCAAGTTTATTTATTTATTTTGAGAGAGAGAGAGTGAGCAGGGGAGGGGCAGAGAGAGAGAGGGAGAGAGAGAATCCCAAGCAGGCTCCACATCATCAGCATGGAGTCCGATGTGGGACTCGAACTCACAGACTGAGATCATGACCTGAGCCGAAACCCAGAGTCAGGAACTTAACTGGCTGGGCCACCCATGCACCCCTCAAACTTCATTTTGAGATATGCATGCAAGCAAAAATTTGAAGACCTCTGAGCTAAGGAAAAGCCACAGTGACAAATACAGGAGGTGCTGTTTCTCCTTCCTGATAACCCGCCTCCACTTGTCCAGTCCATAGCCAACTTGACCAGGGAACTCTGTGCCTGAGCAGCCTTCAGCTGGCCCTGCCAGAATTTTCTTTTCAGCCACTGCCCACCAAAAATAAAAATAAAAAACAATAACAAATGCATCAGTTAGCTCCTGCTATAATTCTACTGTATAAAAAAACAACCACGAAAACCTCAGTGGCATACAACAATCAATAATTCTCTCAGGTCATGAATCTCTGGGCTGGCTAGGCAGTTCTGCTAATCTTGCCCAAGCTCTGTGGGGAACATCTGGGCTCACTCATGCATCTGCAGTCATTGGGATGGCTTGTCTTTCCTCCACGTGAAAGCTTAGCCTCCAGGAGGCTAGTTTGGGTTTGTTTTCATGACAGCTGGGCAGGGCTCTAAGAGGGAGAAAGAGCATTCATACCATCTGAAGGCCTCACTCAGCACCCACACGCCCTTACTTCCATTGTGTCTTCTTAACCAAAGCAAGTTACAAGCTGGCCCAAATTCCAAAGGTGGGGAAGTCGTTTCCAGCCCTCGATGGCAGGAGAGGAGCTTCAGGGTCACACTGTAAAGGGTAAGGACATGAGAAGAGACATGGGAGTTGGGGCCACTTTTGCAATGAATCTCTCACAAATAATAACAGCTTTTATGACTTAGGTCCTTGTAATGGGCCAGATGCTGTGATTAGATGTTTCAAATGGGTGAGTGCGTTTGTTTCCCCAAAGCATGGAGAATCTCCCTGTCCTGGTATTTTTTCCCTGCTCTGCTCCTCTCAAAGGAGTCTTGAAAACTTTTTCTCTTATAAGAATCCTGAAAAACACCTCCCTCCTACTGAAGCAGAGACAAAGACTTATGGAAGCTATAGACCACAGCGACCAACAGAAAAGTTAGGATACACACTGCAGAACAGGGTTTTCTGCTCCCCCAAACAAGTAAGGCTGGGAGGTTGGTGGGCAGGGGAAGAGAAGGCAGACTAGGGAGGGAAGTATGAGCTGTGAATGCTCCGATGAAGGGAGACTAATGAGGAATGGGATGGACAGGAGCTGTAGATGCTTCTCCTGAAGTGTGGACCCCCGTTGATCTGTAGCTGGGACACAATCCGCCAGGGCCCCTTGAAACCCATCTAAATTGGTGTGGAGTCTGAACTATTTTCATGGAATGTGCAGGAAAGGTAAAACTTACGCCTTGGTCAAGATAGAAAGAATGGAACCATGCAGTAATGTCCTTATAAGCCAAGGCACCTATGGACAGACTGTCGTTATTTGAGCACATATTATGGGCCTGCTACTATGCAAAGTGCTTTACCTGTGCTGCCTCATTTAAGCTCACAACTCAAGACATGGGTAATTTAGGTTGTAGGATGGCCAGTGGTCCCAGTTAGCTCTGAAGGCTTTTTCCTTGATGTTTGGAGAGAAGGGGGGGGGGTGAAGAGGAGGAGAAGGGGAGGTGGAGAAGGAAGGATAGGGGGAGAGAGGGCCTCTTCCTTGCCAACAAACAAAAATCTTTCCCTTAATTCTGATTGGTCCAACCTAGGTTATGTGTCCATGGCTTGTCCAATAACCTTGTACCAAGGGAATGCTAAGTGCCAATTAGCTTGGGCTTGGGCTGCTGAGTCAATCCTGGCAAGGAAATGGGTTGTTATTGTTGGCTGAGACTAATCAGAGTCTACGTCTGCCCTAGGCATCAAGTTTTCAAACCACACTGGCACTACTCAATGGGGTAAGGGTAGAATGGAATCTGGGAGGTCATCCGCCCTGTCCACTACATATGTGCTATTATCACCCTCACATTGCAGAAGAAACTGACGCTTAGGGAACAGGAGGGTAGTGTGACAAAACTGTCTGTAGACAAAAGACAGGTGGGTTCAAGCCCTGGTCCTTCTGCTGCTGCTGGGGAGTCTGGGCACCTCACGTCACATCTCTGGTCTTCTGTCCCTCCTCTGCCGTCAGGTGCTTAATCTCTATAGTTCTTTCTGGTGTTCATGTTCTGGATTGAGACTCTAAGACCTATTTGAGCTCACAAGGCCAGGAAGCAGAAGTGCCCTGCACCAGAATTTGGTCAAATGGCCACACCTAGCTCAAAGGGCCTGGGAAATGTAGCCTCCAGCTGTCTAGCTAAAATCTGGGGGAGATTTTGTTCTAAAAGGAAGAGTGGATGTTGGAATATACTACTTTGACACAGCTTTTCTTTGAATAACATATGCCATCGTAGCAGATCTGAATAGTTCAAATATTAACACATTTGATTTATTTATTCGTCTATTTCTCCCAAGTGCAATTGACAATTTTTTATTCCCAGATACAACATGTAGAGGAATATTAGTTTGAAATTTTAATTGAAGTATCTTCGTTCTTGCTAATTTATTTTAATCTACAGTCCTTCCTCTGCTAAAATTAGACCATGAGGCTGAGCCTTATCTCCTCAGAAGCGGACTGAAATGTGGAGATAGAAATGAGCCAGTGTTCAGCTTTGGGTTTTGAAACAGACTTTTGAAGCTCATGGCAGAGGCAGTAACTTTGAGAGATAAGACTTTTTAAATTCTAGACTGGTTGAGTACCAGAAGCCCAAAGTTCATTCCCTAAACAATAGTTTCTGAAGGAGTGCAAGATGATAGAAGAGCTTATTTTCCTACCCAGAGGGAAATAAAATCTGCAGGAGGGGTCAAGAGGGGAGAGTCAGAGAGTTGGAGAGAAGGGAACACTGGAACATTGCTGGGTTGGGATCTGAGCAGGGCTCTCCATCTATTCCCACAGCCAGGCCAGATCTCTGGTCTGGGAGGACGCCGGGCAGCCAGGGTTATCAGACAGGGTGGTGGAGCCCGATTCCTCAGCCGGCATCCTAATGTCACTGCATTGTCATTTGGATAGCTTCCTTCTGTGTCGGCATTTCCTTTTCTGTAGGGTAGAGATAACAGTATTTACTTTATGGTGTTATTGTTAGGATTCAACGAATAAGAACGTACAAAATACTTAAAACAGAGCCTGGTACATAATAAGTGCCCAATAAATCTCTTGTTCTTAAACATCTGAGAGGAGAGGGATCTGTATAGAGTTTCATTTTGTCTCCAATTTTTAAATCTCTAATTATAGTATTTCTTCCCTATATTGTTTTCAGTTACATATGATTCAGACATTTTACACTTGAGAGTTTAAATATTTTATTGAGTAAATACTACTCTAAGTGTATAACACTCTTTAATTACATAAATTACATTAGGTAGTGAGGATGCCGAGATTCTTACAAACTCTGAGAGCATTGCATGGGATTTGAAATCTGTAAATAGTGTTGGATGATACACCTTGTAGAAACTGTAAACTTAGTTTCAAAAAGGTTAAGTAAGGAAGCATTCAAAGATGTATCCACTTCACAGCATACCTGTCACCTGTCGTTAACAACATTTCCAAGTTGACCAGCATGGTGTCCATCTGTGGATACTGGCAGGTGCGTTGGTTTGAGAGATAATGAAGTAACTATACCCAATAAAATTTGGTTGAACCACATTTTGGGAGAATATTTCTCCAGGCATAGACCTAATCTGGACAGGTTGGAAAGGAGTGGCTTCGAGCTGCCTTGAAATAGCAATGGCGGTTGAGTCCAGGTCCACTCGACCGGGGAGCCAGAGACACGACTTCCGGTAGAATCCCAGGGTCTTGCATGCAGTGGTTAGGCCTTTCTTAGTAGTAACATCATCCCTTTCCCCTGTGCTCCACATACTCATGTGCACACACAAACACACAACCCACGCTCTAGCGGGAAGCACGACTTTCCCCCAGTCGCCTGCTCTGGTTGCCATAGCAACCCGTGTAGCCAAGTTCCCAGGTGAACAAGTTTTCTGAGACACCAGAATATTTTCCTGCACTGCTCTCACTGGAGGAGCCGAGGCTGAATTGGGTGAAGATGACTCAAAGAGTGACCTGCAGGGAGGGCAGTTGGAAAAGGCCCCTCAAAGACACCAGACCAACTCCAGTGGAGCCACAGTGGAGAAAGACTGCCCACGTATTTGGAGCGGCTCACCAGGCAAAGGTCGGATTGTGTGCGGAACTCCCTCTCTGGCCCCTGCAGGATGCGGGGCTCCAGAGGCAGGAATGCCCGTGTCAAAGCGTCCGCGGCCGGTACCCGAGTGCCAGCCTGCGCACACGGGCTCCCTCTCTACCTTGTGGCTGGCAGGACTTGAGCTGGACACAAAACCTCCATCTCCAACTTCTCGAAAAACCCAAGCAAAACAATCTCTAATCAAATTCATGGTCAAAAATAGACCAACGTTTCTTCCTATCATCCTTTCTCAAGGCCCACTTGCTGCTGTGGATGGAGACTGCTCAGTTCCCACCACATTCCTTCCGTGGACAGGGCCTGAGTGTGGGGACAGGGCACGGGGTCTAGAACAAGGTGATGGTCAAGGAGTTCACTGAGAGGGCATGCTCGCAATGGCCTCCTGATGCCAGCACAAGGGCCGGAAGTCTTCTTTAAGGGGAAAATAGTCAACATCCTCTAAGAAGGTACAAGTTTGCAGGTAAGTTCTTGAAGCTTCACGAAGTCCTTTCCTTTAACAGTATCACACTGGAAACCTGTGATATGTTTGCAAGGCTAGGGAAGATCTTTTTGTGTCTGATGGAGAAACTATACGAAACTTGAGTGATATCTGAGGAACATGTACAGCTTTTATTAGAAAACTAAAAAGATTTACAGCTGGGGTGCCTGGGTGGCTCAGTAGGTTAAGCATCCGACTCGATTTCAGCTCAGGTCATGATCTCACAGTCTGTGGGATCCATCCTTGCATCAGACTCTGGGCTCACACTGCAGAACCTGTTTGGGATTCTCTCTCTCCCTCTTTCTCTGCACACCCCCCACCCCCACTTTTTCTCTCTCGGTCTCAAAAAGATTTACAATAAAGGAACTAAGATTTCTATTCAAAAGGCTGGAAAAGATAGCAAGATAAACCCAAAGATATTAAGAAATAAGATTCAAATCATGGCTCTGCTATTTATATCGGCTAAGAGAGTTTGGGGCAGGTTAATTCATCTCTCTAACACCTCATAAAATGGGTGCAATAATAAAAGTATTCACTATTGCACAGTTACTATAAGGATCAAATGAAATACCATATGCAAAAGTGTTTTGTGAATGGTATCACATATTATTAGAAAGAATTTTTCTGCACATGGAAAGGTACAGCATGTACCTTTGTAAAAATAACAGCATAGTATACGTAGAAATATCTGTACGAATCGCTACCAACATATTAAAATCCATGTTTATGGTGTGATTTCTCAACTTTTTAAACATAACTCCCATCCAGAGTCTTTTTAGACATCTCCCCCCAATTTTGTTCCCTAACAAAAGTTTTTTTAAGTTTACTTATTTATTTTCAGAGAGAGAGCACAAGTGGGGGAGGAGCAGAGAGAGAGGGAGAGAGAGAAAGAATCCCAAGCAGGCTCCATGCGGTCAGTGCAGAGCCCGATGCAGGGCTTGAACTCTGAACTGCGATCATGACCTGATCTGAAGTCAGATGCTTAACTTACTGAGCCACCCAGGTACCCGGGTTCCCTAACAAAATGTTAATACTACAGAGATACTGTATATCTATTTATGCATGGTGCACATGTTTGTGCTTTATACAACAGTAAGCTTTTCTCTCCTTAAGGGCTGGCTTTTTGTCCCCTTAGGGTTTTCATATCTTGCCCATTGAGGATGGATGGTGTATAGACAGCAGAAAAAAATGCAGATTTTTGTGTTTCTTTCATATTTTCCTTTACTTCCCCCCTTTATCTCTTGCTGTTCTCTTCCTCCTCCTCTTCCTTCCTTTTCTTCTCCTAATTAACATGCATTCCTTGTGTAATTTAAAATATGATTTTTAAATGATTTTTTTAAAAAATGATTTTTTAAAAAATCAAGATGGGTGATGCATGTACTGGACACTTCCAGATCCCTTCTTTATGTATTAAAAGTTAATACAGGTTAAAGGCTCAGAGCATCCTGGAATCGAATTGCTTGACTTGAATTGCTTGCATCTCCCATTTGTGACCTGGTGCATGTTGCTTACTTTCATGAAGCTTCAGCCTACTCATTTTCAAAACAGTGATACCTGCTGTGTATCCCCCAGAAGCGGCTGATATTAAATCATCTTTCACACTAAGTTGGTGCGTTAGCATTTCCATGGCAAGAAATGCGTGTAGCTGCCCCAACCACCCCCTCCCCCGCCGGGTAAAATGCCTTAACCTGAGGAAGCCCCTGGAAGGGAGAGAATTTTTTGACTCTAGAGTAAAAAGGAGGCTTGTCTTGCGCCTGGGGCATCAAACCTTATGGGTGTTTATTTGCCTACTCTCTTCCATCCTTCCTCAGCCTTAATTAAAAACCTAATGTCTCTATTACCATAACAATGAATGAAACAACTGATTTGTTTCGCCAAATTAATTCTCCTTTTGGGAACCTGGGAGAACATTATTTATCAGAGCAACAGACACAGATTTAAAAATGGAAACATCTTTCCAATACATAAGCTGAATTCAGAAAATGATGGGGCTTATATTTCAACGTTTGAAGGCATCTTGGAGATTTGTTCTCTGCAGTGTCCCCAGCAATGGGGACAATGCGGGAGAACAGAAGACACTCAGAAATTACTTGGTGAAGGGGTGAATGGAATGAGTATCACCAAGATCTCACTCTTCACGAGGTTTAACTGTTGCTTACACAAAGTTATTTACAAGCAGGTGCAGGAATTTAATTTGTTTTGACATTCTATGGAATGTTTCGTCTATTTCCTCCTGTTGGCCATTAAGAAAGAACAGGTTTACCTTTTCCTGTGCAGTCAAAATGCACAAACTCCTCTCACATCATTCTCTTTGCCAGTGATAAAATGTTCTCCGAGAACGAAAACACAAGATATTTCGAATGTAGGCTCCAAAGTCGCATTTTCTAAGGAAATAGAATGGTGGCCTAGGATACAAAATGTATGTATGAAATGTTGAACTCACTATTTTACACTTTAAGGTAAATATTTTGATAGTTTAGAGGACTCCCTCATGCCTTCTTTTTCTAATTTATTTTTTTAAGAATCAAGAAAATTTACGCGACCTCAAAATTGTATCCAGAGAGGAAAGGGTTAGAAATACCTTTTCCAGCATACTTTTAATGCATTACAATGTCATCTTCATTTATTTTGCGTATCTTTTTTATTTAAAAAATTTTAAAACTATATTTATTTAAATTTTTAATGTTTTAATGTTTACTATTATTTTTTGAGAGAGAGAGAGAGAGAGAGAGAGAGAGAGAGAGAGAGCAGGTGGGGGAGGGGCAGAGAGAGAGGGAGACGCAGAATCTGAGCTGTCAGCACAGAGCCCGATAACCCGGGGCTTGAATTCACAAACCATGAGATCATAACCTGAGCCAAAGTTGGATGTTTAAGCGTCTGAGCCACCAAGGTGCCCCAAAATATATTTATTTTGAGAGTGAGAGAGACAGAGAGAGAGAGAGAGGGAGGGAGGGAGAGGGAGAATGAGAGCACATGCATGCACACAAGCAGGGGAGGGGCAGAGAGAAGGAGAGAAAGAATCCTCAGCAAGCTCTGCACCATCAGCGCAGAGCCGGATGTGGGGCTTGAACTCACAAACTGCGAGATAATGACCTGAGCCGAGATCAAGAGTCAGATGCTTAACTGACAGCCATCCAGGCACCCCTTATTTTGTATATCTTAAGGTTTATTCTGAAGAATTACTGAGTGGAAATAAAATGCAATTATGTATCATCAATAAAGAAAAATTTGCAACATGGGAACCAGCACCTACTCAATCTCTATTATTAGCCAAGACCTGTAGAGCAGCAGGAAACAGGGCCAGGGACGGGGGTGGGACAGAGCTCCAGTGCCTGTCTTACTGTGTGTCATCTCTGATGGGTAAGGCTCAGTCATTCCTATATTTTTGTGACTAGATTTTTCTGAGCTGAAAATTGCAGCCACGGGCCCTGGGCCTTTGCTTCAGGCACTCCTAGGGTGTGATTTAGGAACTATTTCTAATCCTAATGGGATAATTTAGTATCCAGTCCCCAAACTACGTAGTCTGCAGCTCTGCCTTGAAGAATTATAGACTTTCAGAGCTGGGACTTAAAGGAAACCCAAACAAAAAAACATTCGAGAGGTCCTGTAGTCCAGGGGCATCCAACCTTTTTCGAGCAACAGAACTTACTCGAATGCAAGGTTATCTGGAAGTTCCAGCAGGTAATGTTGGTGCCCTGTCCACCCCTTAAATCCGCTTCCCAAGGCTCAGGTGCACCTCACTTCCAATGGCCAGTACTTGCACCGGGGCTAGCAGAGCCTGCTTTGCCCACGCTGGTGGAAAAGCAGGAGAGTCATGCCCCTCCGGAGTGGCCCTTACCAATGATGCATCAGTCCAGGAAGATGAGAGCTCTGAGAGGTTAACTGACACTCCAGAGCTTTCTGTGGGATAAGGTTGAGGCCCCTCTGATAGTCTTATCTTTCCCTGGCTTTCCCACTGCCAAGTCTGGCTTCTCCAACTTCCTTCTGAGTTTTCCCTGGGAGCGTTTCCTTAATAAATCACTAGCACACACAACTTTTCACCTCAGGGTCTCTCTGCCTAGTCTACGACAGAAGCCTGACAAGTGGAGTGAGTGAAGGGCGGGAGGGAAGTTTACAGACCATTATTGCGTTGAACTTTTGTACTTTCTTCTTTCTCAATTTTTCGGTTTCTGTCTCAGAGAGAAAATCAAGGCCGGGGTGGTGGAAGGGAGTCTGGAGGGGAAAACTTGGTATTATCAAGACTCTGGGTAGACAGTGCACTTAAAAGCCAATGGAAAACTCTGCTATTTCAGGAAGTGTGTTGCTGGCAGCGGACACTGTCAGTTCTGAAGCCACATCATTTATGCTTCCCTGAGGGTCATCTGTAGCTTCCGCTGACAGTTTCCAAACACCCCCATGCCTTCCTCCCTCGAGCCCCTGAGCCTCTCTCTGCTTCTGGATGGTCCTGGCTATGGCCAGCACGCAGAAAGAGCAGAAATACTGGAGAGTTCATTCTCCCAAGAGTAAGCCTCAGCCCAGGGCAGCTGGGAGTCGGTGACTGAATATCTGAGTTCCTTTCCCCTTCGCTGGGTCAGGTGTGATATCTAAGGTCTACACTGTCTCTCAGAGGGGACTTGGCAGGGTTGAGTTCCAGATGCCTGCAGTTATAACCTGTTCACTTGCCCAACTGTTATACGGTCCCCTTTTTGCCTCCTTCCCTTACCCCCCTTCCTATATGTCCTTGAATTATCTGCCAAAGAAGCTACTGTTACCGAGGCCTTCAGTTCGGGGCTGGCTTTTGGTGGAAGCCAAAGCAAGACATTCAGTTTGGAGTAGACCCAGCCAGGGTCTGAAATCAAGGTCCAGTCTCGAGGAAAGGCAGTTGCCAAGAGCCAGGGCTGTGTGTGTGTCTGATGGGGATAGAGGTTGCCCAACACTGAACTCAGTTCTAGCCCGGTGATGAGAATATCTCAGGAAACAAAGGCAGACAGCTAACTATGGACTGGCAGTCAAAGTTTTGGTCAGGGGAAGGTTATAGACTATAGACCTCAGGGCCGCAAGACTAATTCCTGATGCCCCCAGCTGGCCGTCTGCGGTTTCTGGCACATCACCGACTTGGTCAGGGCTCACTCTGGAGCCGGGGATGAGACTTCCCTGCCCTGTGCTGAGCAGAGCTGGAAATGGGTAGCACTCGGGCATCCCTGGCTGTTAGCTTTTCAAAAGGGCTGTCAGTTGGATAGATGAATTCTCCAAAATGGAACGTAGAGTGGGCAATGGCGCGGGGGTTGTGGGTTCGAGGCAAGAACAGAAGATCTGAGGAGGAGTCACAAAGATGCTGAGACACCTTCACCTGTTGAATTTGACTTTGTGACCCTATTGAGGGCCAATCATTCCTCTGTGGGCTTTATTTATTTATTTGTTTATTTTCACATAGGTTAATATTAAAATATTTAACTACCAGTGAGACACAGGCACTGACCAATCAAAACTGCCCTTGTATGAATGACCAGAAGACCCTCCTCTTAAGCACCAGTTCTACTAAGGGTAAAATGGGGTCAGTTTCCAAAGCAAGGTCAGCCTCATTTATGGGCAGGAGAAGAATTTAGGTGGGATAAAGATTTCTAGGTACACAGGAAGTTGCCGCCTCCCCCTTCTATAAATTACAGGTGTGATCGCAGGAACATGCCCCAATTATCTGGAGTTGCCCTGTTTCTGAATATCTCTCCTCAGACCCGGTAGACAGAGCATGGCGGCGGGGGTGGGGGGAAGGTCTAGCTTAGACCATGCACACGCTGTGAGATCCAGGTTCCTCACAGTTCTTCAGGCCTCGGTCTTCTCATTTAGTGTGCGTGTGTATGCATGCGTGCACATGTGTCAGAGTCAAGACTAGAGTAAGGCAAACGAGGTGCTGAGGTTGTAAACGTTAAGGCACTCGCTCTCTCACATTTGCACAGACCCTTGAGTAAATGCCTCCCCCCCCACCTTTTTTTTTTTTTTTGAGAGACCACAAGCAGGGGAGGGACAGAGAGAGAGAGGGACAGAGGATCTGAAGTGGGCTCTGCTCTGACAGCCGTGAGCCCAATGCAGGGCTTGAACTTACGAACCGCGAGATCTCTGCATCCTAGACTTTGGCTTGCTCCTCATTAGTCCTGGCCCTGGTGTGTGTGTGTGTGTGTGTGTGTGTGTGTGTGTGTGTGTGTATGTGTGTGTGTGTGGTGTGTCAGAGAAAGAGAGACAGAGACAGAGAAAGAGAGGTGATGGTGGGGCCTTCATGCTCGAAGAATACTGCCATCATTTGTACAGCGTTACATCATAGGCCTAACACTGTCTGAAGAACTTTTCTTACATTATTTCCCTTAATCCTCACCAACAACCCTATGTGGTGACTATTAGTTCCATTTTATAGATATAAAATCTGAAGCTCAGCTAGAAAGAGATCGAAATGGGGTTTGAGCCTAGATCTATTTGATGTCAGATTCTGAGCGCATAACCGCCAAAGCATACAGATCCACACTGTTTCAGTGATTTTCTGTGGATCCCAGTCCTCATACAAGGTACAGCCTATCTGCCTCTCTTTAAAGATAACCAGCGTGCCAAATTATAAACCAACATGACAGAGCCAAAAAGGGCAAATGCTTGTATTTCAGAAGGATTCTCCAGTGTATCAAGTACCTCCCAGGATAGCAGGGAGCTGTCCTTGGGTACCAACTTTGTTCAGAATTTGATGTGCCGTTCTGTTTCCATGAGATTTTATTTACACCTCCCCTATTACTCATTTAAAGCAACAAGGATGATTTATATTTATGGATCTCCTTTGAGAAGCATAGAATCCTCCACCATCTCTCCCAGATCTCCAACCTTCCACACAGGGATTATAATCCCTTTTTCACATGTGGGGTAAGGAGAGACAGAGAAAGATGAATGGATTAGACCAAGGGCACTGAATGGGGGCAAATCTGGGCTAAGGTTATACAGGCCCTGCGCTCCTGCCTGAGTGCCCGTGGCCCCTTCGTGGTGTGTCCACTAAGCAAAGGCTTGAGGAGGGTGATGCTTCACTTGAGAAAGTTCCTGCAGACTCTGCATAGCTAGTGTGGAGCAGCTGCTGGGTCTCATTAAGCTCCCCAAAGAGTGATTTTTCTGATGCCCAAAGGGCAATTGCTTCTTACCCATTTCCATGCAGCGTTTTACCTACTTGCATTTCCACAGAGCCTTGATAAGAGGGGGGACAAAGCATGCTCCCAGGTAGCCCAGCAATATTTTCCACACCTGTAGGAGAAATGGAGATTTTAGGGACCTGTTGTCCTTTCATGCCTGGAGGAGGTTCCACAGGGGTTGTGCCCTGTTAGGTGGACAGTCACTTCCCAGAGCAATTCTTTGGAGGCCAACGGGGGATGGAGAGGTAGGGCACAATCAACTTTCTGGCGCCCTGGCTTCATTCAAAGATATCAAACCCTGAGGTGCCTGGGTGGCTCGGTTAGTTAAGGTGCTGACTTCGGCTCAGGTCATGATCTCGCAGTTTGTGAGTTCGAGCCCCACATTGGGCTGACATCTCGGAGCCTGAAGCCTGCTTCAGATTCCGTGTCTCCTTCTCTCTCTGCCCTCCCTTGCTCACACTCTGTCTCTCTGTCTCTCAAAAATAAATAAATGTTAAAAAAAAATTAAAAAAAGATGTCAAACCCTGAAGAAATTCTGGCTTGCTTCTGTCAATGTTTTTTGTTCTGAAAGGTCCCAGGTTAGGCCGTGGCTGGGAGTAGGAAGTGGAGTTTCCTGAGAAGGGCACTGTGGACAGGGAGTGGAGACTCAGAAATGGAAGGAGGATTTTGAACAAGGTGGCAACAAGGTGTGGGCTACTTTGTCTTCATTTCTAACCCCAGAAATGCCACAGGCATTAAATCTCAGAAACCAACACAGAAACTGGATGAAAACCTCTGGGACTGTGAAGGTGGTAGGGTCCCAGGCTGGGGTGACCGTGGTGGGGAAGAGGCCACAGGTGGCTTTCCAGCTGCTCCTTGAGAGGATGATTGTCCTCTGGGTCATATTTCACATTTGGCAGGAGGAAGTCCCATCAGAAGGAGGTCCGGATGTCAGAGGGAAGTGCAGCAGCACCGTGCAGCAGCACCATGCGCAGCCCAACCCGAAGGGGCAAGCTTGCCTCAGGGGTGAGACTAGAGTGCTACATAAAGGCTCTGCCCTGAGAGGTGTTCCTGGAGGAGCACAGTGGGAGCCCTTCATCTCCAACCAAGTGGACATACTGGCTATGTCAGCCAACAATCCTAAGGGGTTGGGGTGAGCGCTCTCAGAGAAAAATGATAAGACCTCTGAGAAGCGCATTTGTTGGGTTAAGAAACCCAACAAATGGAGCAACTTGTACAGGAGGAGCAAAGCTAATGGAAAAAATGGAACAAGAATTTAAAATAAGTATAACAAATATCCTCCGGGAGATTGGGAAGTAGGAATAAACATTTACGAAGAAAACTAATTAGAGATAATAGGCATGAAAAATAGAATAGTTAAATGGGAGCACCCAATGAGTGAGTTGAGGAACACTGCAGATTCAGCTGTGGAATGAGTCTTGAGAGGGACATTTGGGTCACCCCTCTGACAGAAGGTGTCAGAGAGGGAAAGAGAG
Source organism: Cryptoprocta ferox (assembly GCA_028646485.1). Taxonomy (NCBI): domain Eukaryota; kingdom Metazoa; phylum Chordata; class Mammalia; order Carnivora; family Eupleridae; genus Cryptoprocta; species Cryptoprocta ferox. Next base: position 141,760,698 of record CM053573.1, on the reverse strand, counting down.
ATGGAAAGGATGAGAGGAAACAATATGGAGGTCAGAGTTACAAGGGTCCACGTTGGTTTCTAAGACTACCACAAAGAGGGAAATGAGTAAATGGAGGGGAGAAAATAGGTCTTTGAGGAATGAATGACTGAGAATTTTCCAGGTTTAATGAAAGAATTGAGCCCAAAAGATCGTGTGCCAAACGGGGTACATTCATGCACACACACATTGAGACACATTATAATGAAATTTAAATACATCAAAGACAGAGAAAAGTTTCCAGAGACAAAAAACAGATCTCTACAAATGAGTCCATTTCAAACAGACATCAAACCTCTCATCTGCCACGTGGATGCAGAAGAATATAGAGCAACGTCTGCAGAGTGGGAGGTGAAAATATCTTCACCCCTGGAATTTTATATGCATCTAAATTATCATTCTAAAGATTCTAAAGACATTCTTTGAGAGACACAGTCTCAGATGCATACTATGTAGAGACACTTGAGATGGTGTCTCCTGGGGGAGACAATGAGATGTGGGGGCAGTAAGATTGAACAAATAGCTGAGTCCAATTTATTGTCGCCTAAGCAGATGACAAGTTAAAGTACATATCCATGACTTCGTGGAACTAAAACACCAGGCCACATCAGCATTGCAGGGGGGTGGTGTGGGTGGAGAAAAGGGAGAGTTGAGGGAAGTCAAGGGGATGCGGGGAGAAGTCAAGATCTGCCTTATTCAGATGGAAGTCACACACGTGGACCTGGACCTTCTTTTTTAGCACTCATGAGTTGCAACCTTGCTCAGTGGCCACTCCCCACTCCACCACCCTCCCAAAGACACCTGAAGCAGAGGAGGCTTTCCTAACAAATACCAGCCATAACAACAGAGCCTCCTTCTCCTCCTCAACAATGGCAGCAACAACCATTCTGAATCTTGTCCTTTAAATAAGAAAAGCTCGGGGACAAATCCATTTCAAGAGGACTTCGGGCTAAGAAAGTCTCAACTGACCAGGGGGACCGAGTTGTTCCTAGGTGAGAGCAGGGCATCCCCCAACTTGTCATCTGCCTCACTTCCTAGGGTGTATAGGGCTAAGCTGTCTGCTCTGGCACCATCCCCTCCTATTGGCTTTCCAGGTGGTTATTTTCCCTCTCTGCCCTCTCCATCCCTCCCCTTTTCCTCCATTTCCCCAGCCTTTCTCTTGTATTTACTGGACCTTGCTGGGAGAAGCTGATCTTTGATGCCATTTTCAAAAGCTTTTTGTATGAGGCCAAGCTATACTGGTGTCTAGGTCTGTCTACACTAAAGCGGTTAAGAGCTGGGCTCTGGAGCCCCCCATGTGGTAGGTGTGTGAGCTCCAAGTGAGCACTGTTCTCTGTGCTCCAGGTTCTTCATCTGTAAAAGAGGGACTACTCATGATTTTTCCCATTGGGGCTGTTGTGGGGGGACAGAGATCATCAATGAAAGGGCTTCACACAGTACCCGAAGAGTTCAATAAATGTTAGTGTTTTGGTCAATACTATATCCTTTTTCTGTCATGTCTTTTATTTCTCCTTGGAATGACACAACAGTCCTAAAATTATGACCATGTGTTACAGACTAGTGGCCACCTAAATAACTTGCTGTTGGACCTTTCTCTGAAAGATAGAAAGTGATCTGGTCCATATTTTTGAGAAATATATATACATACATATACAAAAACATATGCATATACACATACATATTACATATATGTATGGAGTTAGAGAGATGATAAGTAGATATACATAGAGAGAGACACAGAAAGAGACAGAGACACAGAGAGAGACTATGAGCTCCGTAATGGTTGGGTGTGGTGGGTACTTTGGCTTAGGGCCATCAACAGATTCAGTTCATGATTGGAGTTGTTTCCATGCATGAACTTCCCAGAGACTATCTGTTTTTTTTGAGTTTGCGGGTGCTCTGCAGGGACCTCCTTTCCAGCAGCTCTAAACCTGACCCCTCTCGTTAGTATGATGTTGGCTTTAGGCCCCTTTCTCCCACTTCTCAAACCCCCAACTTTTTAAAAAGTTTATTTATTTATTTATTTATTTAGAGAATGCTCACAAGCAGGAGAGAGGCAGAGAGAGAGAGAGAGAGAGAGAGATAGAGAGAGGAGAAAGAGAATCCCAAGCAGGATCCACACTGTCAGTGGAGAGCCTGATGTGGGGCTCGAACCCACGACCCTCGAGATCATGATCTGAGCCGAAACCAAGAGCCAGGCACTTAACCAACTGAGCCACCCAGGTGCCCCTAAACATCCCCTTTCTTATTCCATGAACAGAAAGGATGTTGAGCTTGAAGAAGGAACATTAAACAGCCTGTTGTAATTTCCATCTGGCTTCCCAGGGCTGGGGACCCAGTACCCCTCCACAGTGCCCCTCCTGCACTGCCCGCAAGGGCCTCCTGGCAGGTGCCCAGATCCGGCCCAGCTTCTTAGGCTCACCCCCTCCACCACACACCATCCCCTCGTGGCTCTCAAGGGTGTGGAAGCTGATCCTGGGCAGGCCCAGTGTGAACACCTCGGCCCTTGGGACGGGATCCCACAGAGGTAGGGTCGCAGAGATGAGCACAGATGCACGTTAAAAGGTGAGGGGAGAGGCGAGTGGACTTTGAAGGGAATGGACCGCCTGCCCAACAAATGTTCACTCTCCACCTGCCAAGTGGAATTTGCTCAAACATATGGAGGTTACAGTTGGCTGCACAGCAGGCATCCTGGCCAGAAACTCCTGGAGCCTGGGGCCAGACTCGCCTCCAAATTGTACCAGTGTGGCTACTGTATCTCTGCTTGAATGTGCCACAGGCATTTCAAAAGCACACCTGTGCCAGCCTGCGCCACTCCAGCCCAGAGGATGCCTACTGGACGCTGACTGTTAGCTCTCCCTTGGGCAGGGTCTCCTGGAGCAGAAATCCCAGGCTTTGGTGAGAGGGGGACCTTAACCAGAATATCTGGTGCGATTCTTTGGGACTAAGCCTCAGGTTCCAATACCCAGCATAGTGCCTGGCAGGTAGCAAGTAGTCAATAACATTAGTTGAATGAATGGGGAGGGCTTTACAGAAACCTGGGTCTTGCTTCTGCTGTCAGCAAGTCTTTTCTGTGTAGAGGTCTGAGAAGATTAATGTGTACATTTCCGTGGGCATTGTGGCTGTGGTTCACCCCTCCCCCAGCTGCTGTCAGTGGCTGCTACAGCAGCCCTTTGGAGAATAACCCTCGGAGCCCACCTTGCCCAGCTGGTATGGATATGCCCATCCAAAGCAGCCTGTAGAGACTGGCTTACGGATAAAAGGGTACAATGCCCTTAGCTGCCTCAAAGGGGGCAACTCTATCATAGGATTTCTGCTCCAGAGTTCCCATTAATTTCAGGCTAAGGCTGAACTTACCTGAGACCAGGTAGGTTGGCCACTCCCTTTCTTTGTGCTGTTTCCCTCCCTCCCATGTACTGAATCCCTGTCTCAGGCTCTGCTTCTAGGGGAGCCCAGCTAACACATCCTCCAAGAGACTTCTGCTTCCACTCTGAGCTCAGAATTGATGACTTTGGAAGTGACCATAGACCTCAAACTCCTTTATTTGGAAAAGAAAGAAATCAAGGCTCAGGGTCAAGGAAGGCCATAGGGCTAGGCTAGGAGTGAGCCCATGCTGTTTTATTTGGCAGCTGCCTGAGATGCTGGGATGGAAGGTGCTTGCTTTGGCCCATGAATCTGTATGCTGTGGTGTGTGGGGAAATCTCCTCATCCCCTGATCTAACCTCATCTCCTCCTTACCCCCAGGATTTCCAGGGCTGGGGTCCCCAATATCGATACCAAGACAGCTAGAGGGACTCTGTTCACAGGAAGGAGAAAGGCCATTGCTGCTGCTTTCAGAACCATGAGGAAGAGATCAGGCCATCCCTGGGTAACTGTCCTGGGCTCCCATGCTTGGAAGTGGGGGACACCTTGGAACACTCCACCTTCCTTCTTTTTCATCACCATTAACATCTATCTTCAAAGTATTTCTGTTTACAATCATGTCCATAGTGGCCTCCTTTCAAATGTGACCCTCTTGGTGGCCACAGCCTGGCTGAGGTGCCGAGGGCTCTGAAAGCTTCTAGGAGAGACTGTGAAGGGGTTTGTTATGGTTGAATAATATCCCCTGAAAAACACATTGAATTCTTAACCCCAGTACCTGTGAAGGTGATCTTCTTTGGGCCTAGGGTCTTTGCAAATGCACTTAGATGCAAATTAAGGTAAGGACATGTGAGATGGGCACAGGCCCTTAGTCCACTATGAATAGTGTCCTAACAAGAGAGGAGAAGACAGACACGCAGGGAGAACACCAGGTAACGACAGAGGCAAAGGCTGGGATGATGTGCTGCAAAGCAGAGGAAGCCGGGGACCGATGGCCACAACCAGAAGCTGGAAGGGGCAATGAGGGAGTCTATCCAGTCTCAGGGAGCATGGCTGGGCTGACACCTTGATTCCAGACTTCTACCCTCCAGAATTTTGGAAGAATTGGTTTCTATTGTTTTGAGAACCCAGTTTGTGACACTTTGTTAAGGCAATACCGGGAAATTAATACAGGGCTGTTTCTGGAAACCCAGGCTACTGTGTACCCTTCATGCTTTGGGGAACCAAGTGCCTGAACAGGAACCAGCAGGAGAAAAGCAGTTAACTGGTGTCTCCACTTTGATCCTCCCCTACCCCGATGGTGGTCCGAATTCCAAGAATGAGAATCCAAGAAAGAATGAGTTCTTGCTTCTCCTCATGACAGTGTCATGGGGTTGTGAGGGGGAAAGGCTGTGGGGGAAAGCAGGGAGCAGAGCTCTGCCTGGCAACGGAGTTGCCTGAGTTCTAATCTGGGTCCTACCCCCCAGGGATTGGATCAAACACACAGTCTACCTTGTTTTCTCTGGGACACAGCTGAGTTTGGGGATGGACTCTGAACCTGGTACCACAACTTTCCCAAACCCAAGAAGGCCCGCCTCATATTTTCCAGTTTGGGTCTCAAAGGACTTCTGCCTTGGTCAGCCTCGACAGGCCCCAAGAGCGTTGAGTTTAGATTTTGGGCAGCCATCTTTCCCTCCCTGCAATCTGCTTCTGCCCGAGACTCCAGCTCCCTTCAGACCTTCTCTCCATCCAGTCTGCATTTGTGCCTCATGGAAGACACCCACAGGGACACCACATTGCCCACCAGGGGCTCTAATTTTGGCCTTCTTGCTTTTTGTTTAAAAAAAATCTCATGAAGCTGTTGGTTTATTAGTTTGTTCCATGAATTTTATATAAAGACTCACGGGGAAATTTCCCTTATCATGTTTATTTAAAATGTTTTTAAATTCTTCCCAAATTACATTTTAGAAGTTAACTCACTACAGGGGCATCTGGGTGGCTTAGTCTGTTAAACATCCAACTCTTGATTTTGACTCAGGTCATGATCTCACGGTTTGTGAGATCGAGCCCTGTGTCGAGCTCTGCTTGGGATTCTTTCTCTCCCCGTCTCTCTGTCCTCCCCCTCTCAAAATACATAAATAAATAAATAAAAGATAAACTCACTACAACTAATGAAATAATACAAAATTATATATATACACACATATATGCATGTAACCATTTCTACCTGCATGTCCCTCCATTCTTTCCTTTCCTGATAACCTCACTTTCTCATCCTCAAATTAGCTGTTGGAGACTGCTGAAGACTTCTCAGTATCCAATCTGCCTGCTCATCTCAGTTTAATAAACCTCAGCTTTTAGGTATTATATTGATTCCTAGCTAAAGATTACATTTCCCAGCTTACTTTGCAACAGGATGTGATCATGTTTCTAGATTCTAGTCGATGAGATGTAAGTGGAATTGTCCTGTGAGGCATCTCAGAGCCTTCCTTTAAAAGCAAGCTTTTCTTTCCCTCTGTCCTTCCTCCTTTCTGCTCTCTTGAATGTGGCTGGAGCTCCCGCATTCATTTTGGACCACAAGGACAGGGGTCATATCATGGGACAATGCAAGAGTGACCCAGAGTCTCTGGTGACTTTGTAGAGCTGTTTTGTTGGACTGTCTACCTCGAGGCTTCTTTTACATATGGGAGAAATGAGCTTCTATCTGAAGTCACTTTTTTTTCTAGTCTCTGTTACTTGCAATGAAACCTGATTCTATCTGATAAGAAGTATTGACAACCTTGGTGTTTCCTTCCACATACTTCTCCAGGCCATACAAATACATAAATATATATGTGATTTTTTGTGTGTCTTTTGTTTAAAAATAGAGTCAATAAATGTCTCTGTTTTTAGCTTTTCTTACTTGAAAATTATAGATATTGAAGTATTGTTTATATGGTCCAAAAATAAAATAAAACAAAAACTAGAAACAATTTATAAAGGTTATTGACTTTGGCTGGTGGACACTCTTCCCAGCCCTAAGGCAATTGGGCTGGAAGAAAATATAAGAAGAAATTTGATTACATTGGACCACTTCCATCATGAAAGGACTAGCATTTTGTCTTTACTGGTATAGACATTTATTCTGGATACAAATTTACCTTCCTTGCATTCAATCTTCTGCCAAAACTACTATCCAGGGATTTATAGAATATCTTACCCACCATCATAGTGTTCCATACAGCATTGCTTCAGACCAAAGAAACTCACTTCACAGTAAAAGAAGTACAGTAATTGGCCCATGCTAATGGAATTCACTGGTCTCACCACCATCATGAAGCAGTTGGTTCGATAGAATGATGGAATGTCCTTTTGAAGATTCAAGTTACTGTGACAGCTAGGTGACCATACCTTGTGGGGCTGGAGCAAGGTTTTCCAAAAAGCTGCATATACTCTGAATCAGCATCCAATATGTGGTGCTGTTTCTCCCATAGCTAGGATTTACGGGTCCAGGAATCAAGGGTTGGAAATGGAAATGGCACTTCTCACCTAGTGATATACCAGCAAAATTTTGCTTTCTGTTCCCATGACTTTATGCTGGCCTGGAGGTCTTAGCTCCTAAGGGAGGAATGGTGCCACCAGGAGACACAATGATTCTACTGAACTGGAATTTGAGACTGCCACTTGGCCACTTTGGGGTCCATATGCCTCTGAATCACCACACAAAGAAGGGAGTTACTGTGTTGGCTGGGCTGCTTGATCCAGACTACCAGGGGAGATTGGACTGTTTTTCTCTCATGCAGGAAGGAAGAGTATGTCTGGAATACAGGAGATCTCTTGGACATCTCTTAGTAGCACCATGCCCTGTGATTAAGGTCAATGGAAAACTGCAACAACCCAATCCAGACCCAACCCAATCCAATAGTAGTGGCCCAGAGTCTTCAGAAATGAAGGATTGGGTCACCTCACCAAGTAAAGAAGCGGGACCAGCTGAGGGGCTTGCTGAAGGTGAAGGAAATACAGAATGGATAGTTAGAATAAGGTAGTTATAAATACCCAGCCACGACCATGTGACCAGTTATGGAAACAAGGCTGTAATTGTCATCAGAATTTCCTCCTTGTTTTATGAATGTTTTTGTGTGCATGTACTGCCTTAGGAGAGATGGGCCAGGCCATCAAGGGCTATAACAGAAGCAGATTTCAGTTGAGGGATACAGGAGGAGAGAGCATTATTAGGGTTCTTTCTTGCATGTGCATTCTGATTTGTCTGATGCAATCAAAGAAAGCAATTCACTAAAAGGATAGTGGGCAGCTTGTGGTAAGCCCATGATGTCTGGAGAATGAGGTTGGGGGTTGGAAGTGGACAGAGGGAGATGCACTGACAGAACCACAGCCAGTGTTAACCACAGATGCAAACTGGAGAAGACACCCCTGCTTAGTTGACCACTGGATTCTGGATGCTGTGGCTACAGTGCCCCCATCAGCAGCAGGAGTTCCCCTATGTCCCTGCTTCTTTGGGTCACTAACTTCCAAGTGAAAGTCGGGGGAGGGTGGGTTTGATTGACCTAATTCCAAGCTTAGACCACCTGCTTATGCCTTACCTGCATGGTGTCATTGACTTCTTTTTTTAAATAAAATTTTTAATGTTTTTTTTTGTTTGTTTGTTTTTTACTTTTGAGAGAGAGCGAGAGACAGCATGAACAGGGGAGGGTCAGAGAGAGAAGAAGACACAGAATCTGAAGACAGGCTCCAGGCTCTGAGCTAGGTGTCAGCACAGAGCCCAATGCGGGGCTCGAACCCACGAACCATGAGATCATGACCTGAGCCGAAGTAGGTTGCTTAACCAACTGAGCCACCAAGGCGCCCCTGGTGTCATTGACTTCTGTGAAGGGAGGCAAGATTGATGGAGAAGACCCTAAACAGGAAGATGGAGTTGGGACACTGGGCAACCAAAAACAGGAGGGAGGAACATGTCATTACTGAATTGGCAAAATTAGTTTCACATGAACATATCAGATCTTTACAAGGCTTAGAGAAAAAGACTGAAGGTCAAGTTATAAGGTGGGAAAAGTGGTTTTGAGGGTCCTTAAGTGCCCACATATTAGTTGCTCCTTAATTAAGATTTGAAACAAATTAGAACTTGGATAAAAAGTAGGATCACACCTGGTATCCATCAGTACTCTATGTGATTAGCTTGATTCATATTTGAAGAAGGAAGTGTGACCTCAGTGCCTTCCCCCACTCTTACTCGAAAGGACAGGAAATGGACCAGGGTGACCTGGCTCTAAGATGGGTCATCACAAAACTCAGGAGGCCCAAGACTTCTTGGTAGCAGGTTAGGCGTCAGGCAAGGAGCTTTCAGCCAGTGGCAGCCAACATGAGCCTATAAATAATGGGCACTTTTATGAGAAGCAGGATCCCCACTTATTCCTCTTGCCTAACCCTTGGACTATGTGAGAAGGTCTTCGGGCACCCTGCTCTGATCTTTTAGCAAGAGGAATCACACCCACGTGTGTGCCTGTCTGAGTGCACACACATGCAGCCTCCCCTGGAATAAACCAACTCTTCCTCGAGGCCGAGGAAGCATAAAGATGGTGGGTGGGTCATTGGTGACCATGAGGATTTGAGACTCCAATCTAGGCCTCCTGCTCTCTCTCTGGACTCTTGAGGAAAAGGAAGAAGAGCTTCAACAGAGAAAGCCTCTGGCTGTGCATGGGAGGCCCTGTAGGGTCTTCAGAAAGGGGCCTACCTGGGAGTGAACCTTGAAGGAGGGGAGGACATTGCTGCTTGGGGGAGCAGGAGAGATCGTCCTTGCAGGGTGATGGGGTCCTTCAGTGCCCTGCCCTCCTCTTGCAAAGATGTTCAGTGAAGGTCTGAGCTTTCTAGTGATTCATTGAAATGTTTTTTTTTCAGGTCTTGCTACTGCCTGGGTCTTCAACCCCATGACTTGAAGGTCCTTCAAAGTCCTTCAGTGCCCTGCCCTCCTCTTGCAAAGATGTTCAGTGAAGGTCTGAGCTTTCTAGTGATTCATTGAAATGTTTTTTTTTTCAGGTCTTGCTACTGCCTGGGTCTTCAACCCCATGACTTGAAGCCAGGTCAAACAGGAACAGGTATTTATGAAAGCATGAGATTTCATACCCAGGGATACAAGGGGAATCTTGATGATAGAAGAGGTTGCTATGAGGGTTTCCTAAGCAACTCTGAGTTTTCAGGAGTCAAGCCTGGTGATGATGTGGCCCTCTCAGAGATGGGGGCTGTACCAAGTAAATGTTTCACAGGCAGCGTTGAGCATGGTGACTTTGATCTAGTTGTCAAGTTACAGGGCTCTTCAGGATAGAGAATCAGGGAATTTTCAAGAGGTGGAGCCTTGGAAATCTTCCAGCAGGAGGCCCAGAGAGGGTGAAAGATTTGAGGTCACACATCTCTGAGTGCAAGAGCAGCTGGGTACTAACAATTTTTTGTGCCACTGTGTTTTAGTACTCTTCTTAACTCAGGGAATTGTGAACATGCCCGGAATCTTTGTCCTGGAATTTCCTCCCACTTGGAGCAGGAGATCCCTTAATGGACTGGCATTCTCACTCATTACCATTGGACTGATCCTCACTGGACCAGCATTGTAAAATAGAGTGATTAGGCTCACCTGGGACTAGGTAGCTCTCATCATCCCAAACCACTGGGATTAAGAACGGAGAAGTGTCCATTTCCATGGAGAACTGGGTAGCTGATTCCGATAAAAGGGGATCTGGCTGCTTGGAAGACACAAAAGCCATAGACGTCTGCTCTGTTAGTCTATGTGAATCTAAGTGCTTCCTCTACACTGGCTGCAGGTCACTTGAACTTCCCCAACACTGGAAAGCCCAAACTGTACTTTATAGCTCCCTGGGGAATCCCAGACTTGTCTTTTATACTCAGGTGCCCAGAAGGTTCAACCACCAGGCGGTGTCATTGCCAGACTGGCCAGGGAAAGGGAGGGAAGTGGGGGAGCAATTGAGTCTACCATAATACATCATTCTACCCCAAATCGAAAGATTAAGCAGCTTATTATTTTAACTGCATAACTCATTAAAAGAAAATGCATAGTTTTATAGTCCTCTTTGATTGAGATGAAGTACCTTATTAATGCCTGATACACTTGCCAAGGATGCAAAGGGAAGGCAGTAAGCTTGGTGCCTGGGGACCAGGGGCCTTAAGGCCCCACACAGGATGCCCACCCTAGAAAGCCTGAGGGCTTTGAGGTGCATGCCTGTCACTCTGGGGACAGCACTTGCTTGGGCAAAGGTTGCATCCTCAGGGAAGGATGGGCAGGGGCAACAGATGTAAATGCCTGTGCTTTCTCGGAGCTTTCTCGGGGCTGAATGTTTTCACAGGCTGTGGTTGAGGAGGGTGACTTGGATCCAGTTGTAAGAGAATCCAGGGATTTTTGAGACAGATAGAGCCTTGAAAATCTTCCAGCTGGGGGCCCTGAGAAGGTGAGAGATCTGTTCGAGGTCACACTGCTATGAACATAAAAGCAGTTTGGACACTAACCCTTTTTTTGTGCTACCATGTTGTAATACTCTTTCCGTCTAATTCAGGGGACTGTTCCTGTGAGCGGTGTGGTTGGCCCTCTGGGCGCCCCAGTGCTCTGTTCCCGAACAGCCCTATGGCTTCGTAGAGCAAGCACCTGTTACTCTTAGCCTGCAAGCCTTCTCTGGCTGCAAGGCCTTGCGCCTGCACCAGGCAGTTAACCATCCCAGGAGCAGCCTTCAGCAACAAGGGGTGGGAATTGGTACATAAACACCCCAACTCTTCACCCCTGGTTCTCTGTTATTCTCAGAGTATCATGCCGGGACTGTCAGCATTGGCATCACCCGGGGACTTGATAGGAATGCAGATTCTCAGGTCCTACCCACTTCAGACCTACTACATCAGAAACTCTGAGTTGAGGGCCCAGTGATGTGTTTCAGACGAGATCGGGTGCGTTCAGGGTGGTATGGCCGTAGATCAGTGATGTGTTTCAACAAGCCACCTAGGTGATTCTGAAATGCGCTCAAGTCTGAGAATCTATTCTACGGTCTCCTAGAGTTTCTCCCTCAAAGCCTTGGGAGGCTGCTTATTAACGTGCCTTGCTTGGTCACCTCTCCCTTCTCTGCCTCACTCCCCACCCTCTACTGATGCTCTCTGAGATGGGCTCCAAATGATGAGCTGTTTACACTTGAACCCTAGCTCATTGCTTCCCCCAGAAACCAGCAAAGACACTGATACAAAGGGTCCCCCACACCTCTGAGGTGTCTTCTTTCTTTCTTATAACCACAGTTGGTTCTGCAGACAGAGTGGGGGGATGCAAAGCCCTTAATAAATCCCATCCCACATACCAACATGTAACGTGGCTGGTTCCCACACCAGCTCCTGGCTACTCTTTCAACTTCCCAGTTCTAATCAAACGGAGGAGTAGCACTGACCACCACAAAACACTAACTATAGACTCCACATTTGCTGGGCGCCTGGGTGGCTCAGTTGGTTGAGAGTCTGACTTTGGCTCAGATCATGATCTCCTGGTTAGTGAATTTGAGCCCTGCATCGGGGTCTGTGCTGACAGCTCAGAGTCTGGAGTCTGCTTCAGATTCTGTGTCTCCCTCTCTGTCTTTGCCCCTCCCCCGCTCACACTCTGTCTGTCTGTCTGTCTGTATCTCTCTCAAAAATAAACATTAAACTCTGCATTTGCAGCCCAGCAGACCCCACCCTTTCTTAAAATACAACTTGCTGGAATTTCCCCCTCTTTTTCCTTTGTAGGCAAGGATTGGTGATGGAACATCCCCTCACATTACTGTCTGCATGATGCACGGGAATGCAGACTTCTAAACGGCCAGGATTGGTCCAGCCAGACTGGGGCCATGGGGCGAGTTTCTGCTGCAGTGGACTTAGTAGGTCTGAGTAGGAATCAATATGCTAATTGCCTGGACATACTGAGTGCCAGGAGGGGGTGTCAGTACTGTCCTACAGGATTGCTGACTGTCAATCCAGCCTCATACACTGCTAACGACCATCCCTATAAGGGGAGGCGTGGAGGGCTTTCCAAGTCTCTAACCCTGCCATTTGTGAGGGCTTGCCATGTGCCACCTCTGCGCTTACGTGTGTTCCTTCCAGTGCTGACCAGCCTGTGGTCTCACAGTGAGGAGAACAAAATGAAGCAGATATTCACCGTGTTGCTAGTGGCTACTATAGAGCAAGGTGGGTCCTTTCATTCTTTCAAATCAATAATTTTAAGAAATAAACTGATACTAATTGCTTCCGGATTTGATTAGTAAAATAGATGATTCTTTCTAAGAATGTGAGGTTTTTATAATTGCGGCTTTTTGTCAACAGCTTTATTGAGGTAATTCGCCCGTTCGAGTGTACAGTTCGATACTTTTTAGGAAATTTAAAGAGTTGTGCAACCACCACCGTGACTCAGTAGTTAGCACAGCAGCTTCACCCACCCCCAGCCCCCAACAAGATCATCTCTGTTCCTACCCTGGCCCGGGTGACTACTAGTCTACTTTCTTTCTCCATAAATTTGAATCTTGGCTGTTTTAGAATGCAGTATTTCTCAGCCTCTGTGTTCTCATTTATCCAACTGGAGATTAGACAGGAGGCAATGCGGGGTGATGGAAAATGTGTGTGGCCCAGAAGTCCAGTGAGGCTGTTTCAATGGGACTCTTACCGGGTACGTGGGGCTGCATGTGTCTCCTCTTGGGGCTTCGTTTCTTCTTTGATAAAGTGAGCATCCCAATGTCAGCTTTGCAGAGTTGCTAGAGGTACATGATGTGAAAACTCATGGGAGCTATCAAGGTGGCATTATCCTGATTCATAGAGGAGGAAACCAAAGCTTAGTGGGCAAGGTGATATTCTATAGCCAATCAGCTAGAAAGTGCTGGAGCCAGGATTTACTCTCAGTCTTTCTGGTCCCGAGGCTCAGGTGTTTTCTAGTATGCCTTACTGGTCCCCCCAGATGAGTAGCACCCAGGTGCATTTTCAAGTCCCTGAGCTGCATGGAATAACAGAATTCTCCACTGAGCTTACATATAATCGACCTTCAGTGTGAACCAAGAGAAGGGTAGCTTTTCAAAAAATTTGAGTTTCGTTGACACACATGTTACATTAGTTTCAGGTATACAACTTAGTGATTTGACAAGTCTGTATGCTCTGCTGCCTCACCACAAGTGAGCCACCATCTGTCACCATACAGCACTATGACAGTATCATTGACTCTATTCCCTACGCTGTGCCTTTTAATTTTTTAATGTTTATTTATTTTTGAAGGAGAGAGAGACAGAGCATGAGCAGGGGAGGGGCAGAGAGGGAGACACAGAATCTGAAGCCGGCTCCAGGCTCTGAGCTGTCAGCACAGAGCCCAACGGGGGGTGGGGTGGGGGGAGGCTCGAACTCACAAACCAGAGATCATGACCTGGGACAAAGTCAGTTGTTTAACCGCACGCTTAACTGACTGAGCCACCTGGGAACCCCTCTATTTGCTGTGCCATTTATTCCCATGACTTATTCTCTCCATAACTGGAAGCCTGTACCCCGGCTCTCCTCTTCACCCATTTTGCCCATCCCCCCTGCCCCTTCCCTCTGTTTGTTCTCTGTATTTATAGGGGACTAGAAGCTTTTGCTGCCTGCCCCTGCTGGAGATGCACACATCCAGCTAGCAAGAGCTTAGAATTTCTTCTGGATTCACAGTTGTGCTGTCTGTGGCTTCTGTGAGTTTCTGTGTGGCGGCTGGCGCCCAGGCAGCTCAGTCAGACTCCTCTCTTCCTGCAGGCTCCTCTGGTCACTCAGCAATCCCATTTCAAACTGGTTCACAGCAATTGTTCTTAATCAAGGAGGGTCATCCTCTGGCTCTCCAGTTCTGTTAGCCAAACACTGGGGCTCACCTTCCTGCGAGCACAGGGCCACTGCCTTAAGAGGTAGCCTCGAGTTCTGCAGTTCTGACCTTGGTGATCAGACTCTCAAGACATTCCGCCATTAGTCATTTGTTAAAGTCAACCAGAAGGTTTTGTCCCAGGAAACAAAGAAGCCACAGCTCAAGTGATGTCTGGGATGTGAAGTCTCCCAGATCACCGGTCAGCTCAGTACATTTGCCAAAATAATTACCTGGAAAGGAATAAAAAGCCCGAGACGCAGAGCCTCCCTGAAATTCTGAACTTGCCCATAAGGAGTAAGATAAGAGGGACTTAGGGACTTACTGGACACTGGAGGCTGTTGTTGGCCTCGTGTTGGTCACGGCCTCCACTCTGGGACTCGGTTTACTCCTTTGCAAAACAAGTTTGATCAGTTGAGGAGTTTTTTAAAGTTATTTTCTACACCATTCTCCCTCCACCCTCTAGCCCACACATACCTAGTTCTGTTTTTATTCACTTTATATATTGGGGGTTTGTGTAAGATTGTATTAAAAGAAGAATTCCACTGCTAAAAAGAATGGAAAAAGCCTGGGTTTGTTGCCTCCAGCTCTAACAAATAATTTAAGACTCGGTAAAAGATTCCTTTCAAAATGGAGCTCCATCCCTGTGATTGATGTAAAGTAGCGCTTGGCCAACAAGCATTCTCCAGCTTTCTTTACAGACAGCACTTTAGGAATTCACCAACGGGCAAGCCTTCAGAAGTCTTATTTGGAACAAAAGATAAAGTAACAAATGCTATGCATGTCTGTGCAGCACCCTTCAGCCTTCACAATTAATAATTTGCTGTGGTCCTAGCTGCCTACATGTAGGTCACTGAGGAGGGCTCGGTCACCTGGAGGTCTTGAGAGAGCCGGTAGAATGGACACAGCATGAAAGAGTGGAAGATGCTTTGGTAAAGCCACACTAATATTTTGGCCAGAGATCCTGTTTTATCCTGCAGACCCAGCTTTATGTACTTTCAGTCAAGGGTATGTGAAGGGCTCCCTTACTGAGCCTCCTGGGGTTGTGAGACTGCATCTGAGTGTGCTTGGGGTGTGTGTGTGTGTGTGTGTGTGTGTGTGTGTGTGTGTGTTTGTGTGTGAGACAGAGACAGGGCTGGGGAAGGAGGCAGAGAGACAGAAAGGTACAGATAAAGGCACACAGAAAGAAAAATATTCACAGAAATAAAGTTACACTGAAACAGACATACACAGACAGAAACCAAACTGGTGGACAGAAAGATAAATGTAAATTGGAGAAAAAGTAAAACAGAAAGACACAGAGAAACAGAAAGAGATGTGGTCAGCCCCCAAACATTTGTTGACTATAGCTTAAATGGGATGTTAGAGAGTTAAGACACATTACCAAACATGACCTACGGATTGTAGATAGATGCTGATTTAAGGAATTAATGCTTTTACGAGTGTGTTAGTGGGATCGTGGTTATGGGTTTGACAGAGTCCTTTCATTTAGAGGCATCTGCAATATTTATGGGTGAGATCTGAGTTTGCTTCAAAATAAGATGAGGGGACCAGTGGGGGAGGATGTCCGTGACTGTTGAAACTGAGGAAACTGGGTTATATTATTCTGCTGCTTTTGTGTGTGTGTGAAATTTTACATAATATGAAGTTAGAAAATGTTTGTTGAATGCCTAGAATGAGTCAGGCATTGTGTGGGAATTGGAGCTAGGGTGATAAAACAGAGATGGAGACAGACATGGAGATGGAGGGATAGAGACAGAGAGAGAGACAGAGGAGAGAGAGAGGGAGGGAGAGAGAGAGAGAGAGAGAGAGAGAGAGAGAGAGAGAGAGAGAAATAGAGAGGAGAGGGATGAATGTTCAAGGCAGGAGTCAAAAGCAGGCTTCGTCCCCATACCTCAGCATTCTTGGGCATCCCAGGCTGGGTTAAAACCCAGATGACTTGGACCGTGGTCAGTCTACACACCACCAGCCAATGCAGGTCTTCAGTTCCTGCAGAGCCTCCTGTACCGTGTTTCTGGGAGTCCTCTGGGAGCCCAAGCCCAAGTCCCCTCAGCCACCACATGGTGTCCCCAAGCTCCCAGCCTCTTTTGCTGGCCTTTGGCTCCTTAGTGCTGCCTCTGAGGGGCATCTCTGTCCTTCCGTCTCTCTGGGCTCTGGGGTTTCTCTGGCCGCAGCTCCTGCGTGTATCCAGTGGGTCCTCTCATGCATTGTGGGCACCTCCATCCTTCCCTCCTATGGGTCACTGCTGCCTGTCCTGGGCACTGCCATGCCTGCTGGACATCTCCACCTGCAAGTCTGTGCTTCCATCCCACACTGGAAACTGCCAGCCTAGACAATGAAAATGCTAGAGACTCCACGTGACAAAATGCACCGTGGAGGAGAGGAGGGTGTCTCTCGCTAACTCACCCAAAGGGTGCTGGACCTGGGTGCTCTGGCTCCAGCACCTCCCAACTCTTCAGTCAACATCCCTTTCCCCTTCCACTTACGGTGCCCTGTCTTCCAGGACAGACCTGAGTCCGTGGGGCCGGGTGGGACAAATCCCGGGGAAAAGCACCGCACTGTGCTCAGCATCGTCCGCTTCTAACAACCAAGACCAAGCTGACTGCCCTTCAGATGACTTCCCTCCCTTGAGTTTCTGTGGTCTCCAGAAGTCTGCCCCCCTATTTCCTACCCCCAAATGTCTTGAGCCAGGCAGAGATGGAGCTTGGCAGAAAGCAGGTCCCTCCTGCACGCCGTTATCCGAGAGGGAACACTGCAGGCTCTGTGCTCTGTGCTGTCACATGGCCAGGCACGGCTCTTCCTTAGCCCCATCCTCTCTAGTATCTCCCTCTGCATTTAAACTCAAGGGGACACTATAAGCCTGCTGGATGCTGAAGTCCACCCAGATTTAGTTTTCTGAGTCCTAAGAGAGGTAGACATTTCCAGCAATGAACGAGTGATTCCTAAAACCATTCTCTGAGTGCAAGGATGTGTGCAAACGGTGCTGGGGATACATGGGGATGGTTTCATCTTTAGGCAGGTGGCTCCTTCCTCCTTCCTTTGTTATTAAGGACGGAAGCATGCTGGCAATGACTGAGTAGCCCTTGACGCTGAGCCCTTCACTGGTGAGGTCTCTCTACGTAAGTGTTCCCTTCCCACGTGGACTTTTTCCCCTGATTCGTGTGAGCAAGACCTCTCCTGGAAAGCAGGCAGACCTGCCCGCTGCATTTCTCCAGGGGGAAATGTGCATTCCAAACCTTCTCTGTGCATCTGGCTCAAGGAACTGGACTCAGGGGTGGATGGAAATGCACTAAAAGCTGATGGATTGCCCTAAAAAAGAAGAAAGGGGGCATAGAAGAAAAATGTACCCAGCTTCTGCTTAGATTTAGCAAGTGTTTATTGTGTATCTAGTGTATATGAAGCATTATGATAGGCGTTTTCATGTCCTTGGAGATGAATGGTATTATTTTAATAATAACTATTACGATTATAACAGCAGCTAGCATTTACTGAGCATGTACTACGTGCTTTCACTACTACTATCTCATGTAGTTTTCTCAATAATCCAGCGAAGTAGATACTTTTGTTACCCCCATTTTTCCCATGGAAGGTGAAGTCTGGAGAGCCCCAGATCCCACCTGCGTTGATGCCTTATTGCTCCAGCCCTTCTGACTCAGGGGTTGAGCTAGGGAGTGCGTGGTTATCGTGGCTCAAAGGCTCTGCGGCTGTGTCGCCTGGAGAAACCTGTTAGGAGGTCTGATGCCACTTTTACTTCCTAAGGCAACCTCTGGCTCTGGATCCGAAGGGGATCAGGCAGCCGAGGCCTTCCCTGTTGTAGGTAGAGCATGTCAGCGCTGAGATGCTGAGACCCCCAGCCAGGTAGCCACCTCTGCCTCATCCTCATTGCTTAAGCAAGTTGGGATCCCATCCCTCGGTTCAGCCAGATCGTTTTTGATCATCCCAAACAGGGCTTATGTCACTCAGCTGTGTCACCGTTGAGCCGAGAGCCACCACCATTAGCCTCAGGTGCAGAGCAGACATGTAGGACCCCTAACCCTGCCATTTGTCTTGTCCCAGCTCGGACAGCTGAGGCTTCCCTCTATATTTTACTCCACCACAAATTCAGTCACAGCCCCACTGCCTGGCCAATCTCTCCTTCTCTGAAGAGATTTTCCAGATGCACGGATGTGGCTTCCCGCCTAGCGATCCCTCCCAGACCTAGCAGTCTGAAAGTCTATGGACTTCCCCACCTCATCTCATTGCTCCTGTCAGATCAACCAGGGAGAAGTACAGGGTGGTAATAGAGACTCCAGAGGTCTCCCAAAGCTTGGCCTTTGGAAGTGTGTTCGATGGATCAGGAGTTCCAGAACCTGCTGAATCAGGACTTACTTTTTTAACAAGATCCCAGGTGGTCCTTATATGTTAGAGTTTGAGAAGGAATGCTAAACAAGTGGTTCTCAAACTTGGCTGCACACTGGAACCACAAGCAGAGTTTCAAAAAAAACCACCAATGCCTGGAGGCGCCTGGGTGGTTCAGTCAGGTAGGCCTCCGACTTGGCTCAGGTCATCATCTCGTGGTTCCAGGGTTCGAGCCCCGCGACCGGCTCTGTGCTGAGAGCTCAGAGCCTGGAGCCTGCTTCAAATTCTGTGTCTCCCTCTCTCTGTCCCTCCCTCGTTCGCACTCTGTGTCTGTCTGTCTGTCTCTCTCTCAAAAATAAAATAAACATTAAAACACACACACACACACACACACACCCCCCAATGCTTGGTCCCACCTCCCAGAGATGCTGATTTCCCAAGTCTGGGGGCCTCGGGGGTAAGGGTTTATTAGGAGGTGCCCAGGGGACCCCAGCGTGCAGCCGGGCTGAGAACCACTGCTTAGAGCATGGGCTTGTTCCACTTTACACAACATTGACGGACCAAGAGGAGCGGCCTACTTGCAAGGGCTCCATCTCCCAGGGCGCAGGCTCAACCCTTCCAGGACTGACTCTGGGCAGCCCCTCCCCCTGGCTCCCGGGCAGGAAGAGGCAGAGACCACTTCTTCCAGCAACTAACGGAGGGGCGGGGGGGGGGGGGGGCTTCTTTCACTTTGTATCAGGGGAAGGTGGGAGGTGGGGAGCAGCAGTTTCCAGCCGGGGTGCTTCCATTGTCCTGTGGTTAGGTGGCTACAGTCCTGGTCCGAAAGGAGGAGTTACTGGCTGGTTCATCTGGAGGTCAAACGCCTGGACGCGTACGCGCCTTTCCTGAGGGACAGAAAAGCCCAGGCTGCTGCCTGCCTTGCACTGGCAGGAAAAACAGAACTTTCGGTGGGAGGAGCCGGAGAAGCAGGGCCTCGCTGGTCGCCCCCCTGGCTAGCCCGCTCTGCGTGAGCTGCCCCGGGACCAGCGGCTGGTGAATTGCAGCGGAGAGCGGGGCCACGCCCCCTGCAGCCCTCTCCAGGCTCAGAATTCACCGCTGCAGAGGCCCCAGGTCTTGGCGGTTTCCTCTGCGTAGCTATTTTGGGAACAGGATGTTTGGGTGGAAGAGGGGTAGCCAAGGGCCTGGAGGCAGACGGGCCTGAGGAGAGGGCCGATGGCCGGGCGGGGCGACACTGAGCAGAGGCAGCCTCCGCTGGGCACAAAGGCGTGGTCACATGGCCAGTGGGGCTGCCACTTGAAAGAGCTGCTATTGTCCGAGCCTCGGGTTTCAGGGAACCAGACGCAGGAAGGATTTTTTTGTTTTGTTTTAAAGTAACAGGGGCTAAGGCCAACTACATTTTCAACCGCGGAAGGGGGTCTGCGCATGCGTACGAGCCAAACAGACATCTCCCAAGTTTGTTTTTCTGACACATTGGAAACCACACGGTTCAGAGAAAATGCGTTTCACATGCTGGGGCCTGCTTTCCCGGAACGTGTCCAGGGACTGCTGTGTCAACACTGCCACACTCAGCAAGCTGGCCTCCCAATGGGAGGGTGTGATTTGCCAAGGGAAAAAACACAGCCCAGACCCTGGGGGGATTGTGCACAGTTCAAAGGGAGGGTGGACTTCCAATTGGACAAGGCGCTTCCCCGATTACACAGTTGTCACTGACCCTTCCAAAGGCCACCGCTGCATCCCCTCGGGTTCCCAGTTCCCATCAGCTGCTGACTGTCCTACTACTCCCAAGGTACCTTTGGGGAGGGGATGCAAGGAGGAATGAGGCCTGGGGTTGAGGATCCTTCTCAGCTTCTCGAATATGCTCTGCCAGCAGGTGGCTTCGCATAGGGGGAAAGGTCTTCGCATCTTGGAGATGAGCCATGTGAGTCCCCATGTTGCTACATACTGCTGTTTCTCTGGAGTGGGGTTGCGAGTTTCCTCCTTTTGGGGATTTTCTAAGGACACAGCTCGGGGAGGGGGTAAAGGATGGTGGAGGTGCTGACCACAGGGCGGGGACATCATAGGTACTCACTGAATGGGGTTCCCCCTCACCGCTTTGTCCTTGGAGGCCTCGTGGGTGGCTCAACTGTTCCTTCAGCTATAATTTGAGGCCATATAGTCTTCCTTTGCTTTCAGGACACAGAAGACAGCTGCCCCTTCCACTGAGAACGTTTTGGATTTAGAATTTCAGTCACAGCAGCCCTCCAGACACCAAGTTCAGCAAAGGAATTCCTTCTCTTTCCCCCCATGGAATAAACCCCAGGTCCACTGGGCAGTGGGAGACTTCATCCAGTTCATTGCAATGATACCAGTCATTTCTAGGGTCAACTCAGGGTCTGTAGTTTGCAGTTTGGTCACAGTCCAGTCTAGAATGAGTCTGTGGGATTTCTTGCCCCTTCTGGTTCTGACTAAACTCCCGAGAGTGGGCGGTGGGCGGAGAGGGGGGGGTGGTCTGTGGTGACTGCCCTGTGTCGGGAGGGAGCAGCCACCTTGTTCTCTTCTGCTTTGGGTGTGTGCCTGGAGGGTGGTGGCCAGCTACTCTGTACAGGTGGACAGGAGACAGCAGCCCTGCTGAGCCTTGTTGCTCATGTGATTCAAACTCTGGGTGTGGCCAGAGAGGGTGGTCTGGTCTCCAAACAGCTCCTTTAGAACCAAACCAGCCATGCCTGACTTTGACCCTCATCATACAAGCTGTATGGGTGTATGTCTCCTTGAATTACCTCCTTCACGGGCCACATGCTGGCTCTTTCCACTGGGGGATATGGACCCATCGAAATCTTTTCCATACCACATCATGGCTGGGGAAAGTGCTGCCTGTCTCCTTCCTCTCCGCTACATCAATTCCTTTCCACTCTGCTGGCTCCAGCTGGCTGGCTGAGTGAGACCGCCACCTTTGGAAACTTCCAGAAGAGAAACAAGTGGCATTTCTCTTTTCTCTCAGCTCTTCCCAAATCTCATGGAGAATCCTCTTCTATATCTTGTTCTTTACTCTGATGATGATGATAATGATGATGATGATGGTGGTGGTGGTGGTGATGAATGTGTGTATATACAGTGGGATGCACAGCTTCTCATTCTGGATATTTAAACTCTGCTGTCCTCTATTCAGGCACAAGGAGAACGTGAATTTGTCCCCTGGCACCTCTTTGCATCAGTGTATCCAGTCTCAAGCTGGGAGCCGTGTTCTTTAGCAACTGGGGTCAGGGGCTTTGCTCCCGGTGCTGGGGGTATCTCTGTAACAATGGATGGTCTTGGTTTTAGTTTCCAGTTGGTAGAGAGTCGCAACAAAGAGTTATGGGATGGGGGAGTCAAAAGAAAACACATTTCATCAGTATTTCACATGTCAACCAGCCACAGTTATGTAATTTTGAAGTGAACTGGTTTCAGCCCACCTTGCAAGTTGTCCACTAGCCACTGACAGTCAGTCATCTCATGGTGTGACCTTGAGCACTGGACTTCAAATCTCTGAGTCGTGATTTTCCAAGACTGGATCATCTCGGAGGCCCCTTGCAGCTCTGAACTTCTAACGTGAATATGTTTGGGATTCTGGACAAGCCGCCGTCTGCTGCGCCTTGACATCCATGTGAAATACAAGGAGTTCTCCTCAGACTCCTCGTATAGATTCAGTATAACCCGCTGATAATCCAAAACCTCACTTTAGCCTTTGGTTTTGATCTCATGTATTAGAACAGCGGACAAGCTGCAAAATTGACCAATTTGAATTCTACCTGTCCCTTCCCCTTCTATCCTCTCAAAGACATGCTAATTTGATCTGTAATGTGGCCAAAGGGCAGACAGTAGAAGGGAGGAGAAGCCAGAGGCATGAAAAATCCCCAAACTGGATCACCCACCCCCTGGATAATGGGCAGTTGCCTGAACGGAATGCTCAATGAGCCCTCGTCCCTTTTCAAGCCAGCCCCTGTCCCCATGCCACCATAGCTGTAATCTCCATGGCAAAATGCATTAAACTGTCGAGCTCCTTAGACAGATTCCACCATTCCTCACTCAATTCGCAGGCAGGCTAGAGTTTTTGAAATTAGAAACTGGTATATTGCCGTTAAGAAGTAGCAGAATTTAAAACACCTTACCAAAATACTAGCCTGGAAGCCCAAGGACTGGGCTTTCTGCTGTGCAGACAAGTAAAAGCAAGCAGCAACTTGCATAAATTTTCATGTTTACCTTCATGATAAATGTCCTTGAATGAATACCTCTTCACCCATGAATGTTGCTGACTTGTAAATATTACTGAAATCCCACTTGACTTCCACTGGTCTCTCTCTAGATCACGATCTTCTTTTTAGGGGGCAGATGCTAACCACAATCTCCATGTATCTCAGTTCACATCTTTGAGAAGAAAATCTGATTGGACCAGCCAACGGATACACTGCCTTTACGTCAGATGAGGATGTGTTCATTGCCTGATTTACCCAGGGGCCCTGCTTGAAGAGAGGCTGCTCCATGTTCCTTAAAACGCTGCCCACAGGTTCTTGGACTGGAAGTGGACATGTGAGCTGGTCAGTGCTTGTAAGCCACTTGGGCTGTATGATAAGAATGTGGACCAGTCATGCAGCAAGCCTGTTTACCGCTGTGGACCCTACGGTCTGCATGAGTCTGAAGGTGCCTCAAGCTCTAATGCTTTATGTCTTTCCTAAGCCTGAAGACTCCCACAGTGTTTCTGGTAGCCAAGAAGTCCTACACCAGGACTGAGATGGGAGAGAGAGCTGGGAGTCAACAGAATTGCAGAAAAATCAGTGGCCAGGACTCTGTTGACCATGACCCCCAGGAAGGGAGGACAATCAAACTTCCAGGCTAAAACTGGTGTCACGGGGCGTCCTGGTGGGGGTTGGACACCTGGATGCTTCTGGCATAGGGAGTTGAGTGGCCCCATCTTTACCTTCTGATTTACCTTGGGGCAAGATAATTTCCAGTGAGGAAGATTCAAACCTTTCCCACACTGGGAGTTACGTTCCTCATTTTATTTAACCTCCTGGTGCATCCAGCCCCCAGCTGCTATGGGTGTTGGCTGCTATCGGCCCCTAGTTCTTCCCTTTGCCAGAGGATTGCCGTTGGCTGAACCTTAGGTTATACATCTCACCCTCCCGAGGTAGCCCATGACTAACTGATACAGGGATACAAAAGCAGGCTCCTGCCTTTAAAGTGGAACCAACTTTATGTTGCAATTAATCCTCCAAACTTGCTGTGGGATCAGGTCTCCAGCAGAGACCACATCCAAGCTGAGCTTCTTCTTTCTCCATCTGTTCCCTCTGTTCCCCTTCTCCTAAGACCCTTCTTCAATACACTGTGTCCCTTTGAATTCCTGTCTCAGGCTCTGCTTCTAGGGATACCCATCTAAGGGACAGTCTGTTGAATAACAGTTGGGAAGGGCCCACATTTTAGACATTCTATGAGGACCACCTTTTTTATGTCTATTTCCTTCATGACTTTGGGATCTTTCATTCTAACAGGTAGGATCCAACATGGGTTTATTAAGACTCTTAGGGAGTAGTGTAACCACTGTGCTACAAGATTAATTCATTTGGAGTAGAGAGAGAGTTTTATTTGGTCTTAAGGAGGGTTTTAATTTATTATGCACTGATAAAAATTTGTACTTTAACAATTGAGTTAGGAAAAAAAGAGAACATATTTGTGTTATTTTGAATTGTTTCCCAAACACACAAATTAATAAAATTTCTTAAAGACTTACCACATTTCTATCCTGAACTTTTGCTTTATTGTTTTCCTCTTAGCCCTTCTCCCCTCCCTCTTGCTCTTCTTCCTCCTCTTCTTTCTCTTTCACTCCCTCACATTCACTGTCACCTTCTTGCTGTGATGTTCATCTGCAAGTATTCAGCTCCTTGAGTGACCCTAGTGTGTATATCTCCTCAAAGGAGCTCTGTATTCAGTTCTTGTCCTTCAAACAATGATCTATGGCATGGAGGTGGGGGTAATTTCTTGTGGATGATAACTAAAATTTTGGAAATTGTGATTGATCTTTTGTTCCAAATTAGAATGGGTCCCCTGTTATTCCTAAAACATCAGGGCTCCTTGCTGTGTGTGCTGATATGCTTTTTTCAAGAGCAGGGTTACAGCTAGAAGACCAAGGAGTTTCTCTTCTAATTAGTACAAAGAACAATAAAAGTTAGATTTTTATAAGAGCCCAAGTGTAGGGATTATCCTAAGGCTGCAGAAGGGAAGTCTCTTCCTTGTAGTCTTCAGCTGTTACCGATGAGGTCAGTTTCTAGATTTGAGTGAAGGAAGTCAAGGAAGTTAAAGTCAGATAGTTTTTTTTAAATGTTTATTTATTTTTGAGAGAGAGAGAGAGAGACAGCTTGAGCAGGGGAGGGGCAGAGAGAGAGGGAGACACAGAATCCGAAGGAGAATCCAGGCTCTGAGCTGTCAGCAGAGTCTGACATGGGACTTGAACCCACAAATTGTGGGATCATGACCTGAGCAGAAGTTGGATGCATAACTGACTTAGCCACCCAGGTGCCTCAAGTCAAATAGCTTTAAGATGGTTATTTATTAAAAAAAACTTTCTGCTGAGAGAGGAACACCACTACCAGAGGTTCACAAAAAAAGAAAGAAAGCATAAAACTACCAAATGACATTGACATTGGAAACTGGGTTTTTTTGTCCCCCTATGACTCCAATCAGCATGATCATGTGCCTTGTAGGGGCAGAGAACATGGGTGGTTGGGTTTATTCAAAACAGGGGCTGGAGGATCAGGTAGATCAGAGCATACTGAGGATGCTGTCAAGAGTGTGCAATGAACAATGAACCTCAGGTCTAGGCTGCATAGAGAAGGAAGCCAGGTCATGCCTGGGGTGAGGAAGAAAAGAGGGGAGGGTGTGAAGGTTTCATTACCAAAAAAGAACAGGTGTAATTCCAAGTGACTTCAAAGCCTTGGAGGATAGATGTTGAACTCAGAAATGGGTATGATCAAGTTTAAAATTCCTCAAGTCCTGAGCATGGACAGGGATTATGCCGTTAACTTAGACGTAGGTAAAAGTTGCTGAAATTACGGTTTGGAAACCCTATCAGTTAGCTTTGCTGTGTATCAAACGACCTCAGAACTTAGTGGTTTAAGACAACAATCAAAATATAGTAGAGCTGGGTATAATAATGTCTCCTAGAACATATTGTGAGGGGCAGGCAAGGCTTGGATATTCAAACCAGTATTGCATGAACAGTTCTAGCAATGTGGAAGGCCAAACATGACTTTCCAAAGGAAGCACTCCATTATAAGGTAGGTTTAGATGCTAGAAAATCTTTCCTTGGGCCAAATGGAAACCTGCCTTCCTTCCATTTCCTTCCATAGGTCCCATTGTGTGCACTGGGCCAGAAACAGTAGCAAATCTGTGTCCATCACACAGTCAATCAAGAAGACTGTGCTAAGGTGAGCAATCTTTTTCATCTTCTAGCTTACCTCCCTTCACGTGCTTGAAGATCTTGATTGGATCTTTCCTCTGCCTTGCCACATGACCAGCTACACACAAGTCCCCATTGTTCTAAGTTCCTGACTCAGTTAATAAAGTTAATTCTCCTCTGAGAGGAGAGGCAGGAGTCACCAACCAGCAAGATGGAATTGTTTTTAAATCCTCTGAGGGGCACCTGCAAAAGAGAGATTGTGGTAATTAGAAAAGCTAAGTGAGGCAAAAGTCAATTTCCTGAGTCTAAAATATATACTTAATGTATTTTTTGTTTCTCTACCACTTTATAAATGCAGAACTAGTCAAAATAAACATACAGCCTCAAGAGGAGAAAATAACTTATCAAGGGAATTTTTGACTACATCATTTTATTTAAACCTTTTAACAACCCTGCAAGGTAGACTGGACCATTTGCATTTTTAGGTGAGAAAATTGAGCCTCAGAGAGGTTAAGTGGTCAGTCTACCTTTACCAAGCCAGGCCAGCCTAATTCTGGGCACGTTGGGACATAGTCCCCACCTGCCATTTGTGGATGGGGATTTAGGTGAAGACATGGGTTCCGCCACTAATGCACTTGGATATGCATGGTTCTGGTTGACACGAGCTAGGTAAGAGCAGTACCCCAAGGGCCAGGAAGGGGGGTTCCTTTTGATCCTGTGCTACTGAAGAGGCAGTGGTACATCCTTCCCTCAACGCTTGCTGCAAGGTCCCTTAGGCAGAGATGGCTGTATCACTGAATGGGGAGAGAGGAAAGGAGACCTGGGGGCTCCTAAAACAACAGCACAGTATTAAACACCTCTGGCTCCTGAGAAGACAGACTGCAGCAGAATTTGAATTATTGAAGACTGAGTAGGTTTTCAGCGCTACTCCCTCCCTCTGCTGAGACTGCATGCCTCCCCTCTCCTAGCCTCTCACCTCTTCCTCTCCGAGGTGTATAAATCTGGGCTGGTGCTTGTTCATGTCCCTGCCAGGCTGGGAGCTGGGAAGGAACATTCCCTTCTGCCCTCTCTTTCCATGAAAGGCACAAAGAGAAGGCTTTGGTTCTCCTCCCTAGGAACCTAATGTGTGGATAGTGGCTCCACCCGTGCCCGCCTGTAAGCCCTAAGAAGGCAGGTGGGAAGAGCAGGAGAGGCCTGACCTGGGCCTGGATCAATCTTCACTATGTTGTTTCCTGAAAAATTGTGCAGGTACCCAGGCTCAGACACTGGAGCTTCCCCCAGTGACTCATAAATCCACAGGTAGCTGTGTCCACAGGCTTCCAGAGTCTTGTGCTCAAATTTCGGGTGAGCTGAGCTATCACCCTGGGTCTGCAAGTTACTCACTTGTACCTTGAGAACTCATTATCAAAACCAAGTATCTGGACTCCATCTTCTCTAAGGGTTTTCTTTCTTTCTTCTTCTTCTTTTTTTAATCTCTGAAAGTTTATAGAGACAAGATTTAAATTAAAAAAGTGTTTTTCAGGTGGAAGGAAAGTTGTCCATCTAGTAATGTCTAATTGAAATCCCCTTGCTGTCTCAAAGTCATTCATGTATCCTACATTTCACATGGACCATGAAGGGTAAATAATGGCGATAATTCCTGATTCAGAATTGTAGTTTGGGCCTTTGAATATCAGTGATAAGCAAAATAATGGCCCCCAAAGATATCCATGTCCCAATTCTCCAAATCTGCAAATATGGTACCTTATATGGCAAACAGACTTTTGTAGATGTGATTAAGTTAAGGATCTTGAGATGAAAAGATTGTCCTGGATTATCCAGATGGGCCCAATGTAACTACAAGGGTCCTTATGAAAAGGAGGCAAGATCTTCAGAGAGAGAGAAAGAAGGAGGAAGGGATGGAGAAGGAGGAAGTGAGAGAGAGAGAGAGAGAGAGAGAGAGAGAGAGAGAGATGTGAATATGTTTTGCTGTTGGAAGAAGGGGTCCTGAGCCAAGGAATGCAGACAACCTCTACAAGCTGGAAAAGGCAAGCAAATCGATTCTTTCTCTAGAGTCTCCAAAAGGAACATGGCCCTGCCAACAGTCTGTTTAGTCCAGTCCCACCTCAGACTTACAAAACTATAAGATAATAAATTTACATTGTTCTAAGCCAGTAAGTTTATGGTGATTTGTTACACTAGCAACAGGAAACGAACAGGGTAGACAACTGTTCAAACTTGCTTGGTGTGCACCAAGGCTGATGTGAGGAAATGTCACATGCAGGCTCATATCTTTGGCTGGGTTTCCCAAAAGAAGATCCTGAAACTGATTTGAATGCAAGTCATTGGTTTGGAAATGTAGGAAAGTGGAGAAGTACAAGAGGGAGGCAAATAAAGTTATTCTTTCTGAGCAAGTTACTGCTGTGGGCAATCGGCGGTGAGTCTGTCTTAAGATCTGTGGGAAACAGTGTGGAGCAGGCCTCAGAGACATTCTGTATGAGGAGCAGGAAAGCTGGGGTCTGTTATTGGTCAATGGCTGCACTCGGCGGTTCTAAGAATTTCTTTTTTTTTTTTAATGTTTTATTTATTTATTTTTGAGAGAGAGAGAGAGAGAGAGAGAGAGAGAGAGAGCATGAGCAGGGGAGGGTCAGAGAGAGAGGAAGACAGAATCTGAAGACAGGCTCCAGGCTCTGAGCTGTCAGCACAGAGCCCGGCGCGGGGCTCGAACCCATGAACCATGAGATCGTGACCTGAGCCGAAGTCGGACGCTCAACCGACTGAGCCACCCAGGCACCACTGGTTCTAAGAATTTCTAGTCTGTTGTCACATGGACTGATCAAAGTCCTCAGTGAAAGAGTTGTAGGCTCCCAGGAAGAAGCCATCAATGTGTGGGGCGATGGTGAGTGTGGAGACAATATGGTGGCCCCACACGGTCTGCTCGGGATGATTTAATGGGGGGTCTGCCAAAAAGACAGGCTGCCCCCATTCTGCGGATTCATGTGGATCCTCTCAGAATTAATGTGGGCTATGCCTTGGAGTGTGAATATCTGCAGTGGTGAAGATCAGCATTTTTGTTGCTGCTTTCACTGTTGGGCCTCAGGAATAAGTGGAGGGTGTGGAGTGTGAACGGCTGGCTCCATGTCAGCAAGAAGAAGGTTATTTTTCCTGGACCGTGGCCTTTGATGACAAGGTGGAGGGTTCCTGGCCAGGGATGGAAGGCAGTTCAAGAAGAAAAGAAGGAAGATTTCATGATGACTTGCTTCCCCAATAAAGAGGGAACTTGATGAGTCTTGACAGAGGGAAGGAAGAATACAATCAAAGTCACCAAACATTTTAACAGGAAAAGTGAACAGCAGTCTCAAAGCATACTCAGGCCTGGTAAATAATGCGTCTGAAATATAAGCAGAAGGCCGCCACGTTCAACAGAATCACACTGCAGAATAGGGTGACCCAGAAACTCACGGATCCAAGTGGAGAAGCCCAGTGGAGAACATTCCTGTGAGGCTAGAAGCTGGAAAGTACAATCTGTTCTGTGTCAGGGGTTTTAGTGATGGGGCTGGGCTGGGGTGTCAGCCCCCCGATTTCTGCAGAAGCCCCCATTTTGCTGAAAGCAGAACATATTCCCAATGTGCCCCTGCTCACAACCTCAGCTCCCAGCAAGGCGAGGAAGTCTGCAAAGGGAGAAAAATTATTCTCGGATGGGTCTGACCACCACCAACAAACTAGCTGGCAAATGGAAGAGATAAAAGCTTTGTATAAGTGACTGTTGGACCCTGGGATTCACCAGTGAGGTATTGGGGACAGTAAAAATGGATTCTAGACATCAGAAGGCAGATTTCTAAAATGCCCACAAAAAATAAGTACCATCTGTGGCTAGAATATATGAATGATGATACGACATCAGACAAAATGGGGACTTTAAAAAAAAAAACAAAATTATAACAATCCAAGAAAATGGCATTTCCACGGGGGAATGTGCTAGAAATGAGGCTTTCAGATAACTATACTCTAAATTTTTTTTAATGTTTTTTATTATCTCTGTGAGTAGGGGAGGGGCAGGGAAAGAGGGAGACACAGAATCTGAAGGAGACTCCAGGCTCTGAGCTGTCAGCAGGGAGCCCGATTTGGGGCTTGAACTCATGACCTGAGCTGAAGTCGGAAGCTTAACTGACTGAGCCACCCAGGCGCCCCAAGATAAACTATACTCTAAAGAACAGGGGGCACAGGCAAGGACTATGAGAAAAGTAAGATAAGGGCCAGGAGGGCTTCAGGAAGCCTAAATGTCAGGAAAACCCTTGGCTACCTTAAATGCTGAAAAAAACAACAACCAAAAACTGAACATTTATTGAATACCTTCTATGGTCTAATCAGGCATATTCTCCTATTTGGTCCCTATATTAATCCTATAAGGGTGGAAGAGGACATTGAGGCTCTGAGTGACTGAGCGACTCCTTAAAGTTCATACTTGGGTTAAGCAAAAACATTTGCGGGTGAAGGGGACTTACAGCTGATTCAACCTTTGCTCAGAAAGCACTGACTCATGCCTCCATATTGACCTGGAGAAAGGCTGGTGGATTACCGACAGACTCTGCCTTTAGCCTGGATTTGGTTAATATTGTTTTGATAATTTTTTTTAATGTTTATTTAGTTTTTGAGAGAGAGAGAGAGAGAGCGTGACAGGGGGAGGGGCAGAGAGAGAGGGAGACACAGAATCTGAAGCAGGCTTTAGGCTCTGAGCTGTCAGCATAGAGCCCGACGCTGGGCTCAAACTCACCAGTCATGAGATCATGAGATCATGGCCTGAGCCAAAGTTGGAAGCTTAACCAACTGAGCCATCCAGGCGCCCCTGGTTAACATTGTTTTGA
This sequence comes from Cryptoprocta ferox, assembly GCA_028646485.1. Taxonomy (NCBI): domain Eukaryota; kingdom Metazoa; phylum Chordata; class Mammalia; order Carnivora; family Eupleridae; genus Cryptoprocta; species Cryptoprocta ferox. Next base: position 141,729,893 of record CM053573.1, on the reverse strand, counting down.
ATGCCCCTGATGTAGACTGCATAAAGCCAGAAAGCACACAGAAGGAATTTTGATAAAGATTCAAGATTATTATAGGGAGTTGGACTTCATAGATAAACCAGTGTTCACGCCCAGGGGGAGAGGCTCCCTGAGGGAGTCTCTGGGGGCTTTGTGGTGGCGGCCAGATAATCACACAATTCACAAGGGCTGGCAGCGCGTAGTGGCTGGTGGTGACGGCCTGGTGGTCTGTCTGCTCAGAGCAACTACACTCACATTGCAGGCAGGACCTGCCTGCCCGGTGGTGAGGGGTGCCCGGGGTGCACCACACGACTGCTCCACCGCAGGACCCCCTCCAGCTCCTGAATTCTAGCACGTGGGTCCTCACTGCTGGGCTCCCTTTCCATGGTGACACTGCCTTGCACACTCCTCGCTGCCCTTTCCTGTTCAATGTGATCCTCCCTGCTTCCGTCGTTCATGAGTTTCTCACAGCTGTTTGTCCATTGAGAGCTCCTCTTATTATTTTCGACAGTGTTTCTATCAATATGTAATGTATTCTTACGTGTTCCGTCATTTCTAAGATTTGGCTGAAGCAGGGCTGGCTACCTTGTCGGTCACCAGCCACACTCAAACCAGAAGATGCTGCCTACACAAAATTTTATGAAGTCTCTGTTTGGGAGCCATGGAAAACAGAAAAATTACGTTGTTTTCTTTTTAATTCCAACTCAGAAAGCACAGAGAGCTGTTTTTGTTTGTTGCCCACGTGACAGCCATTTCCCTTTTCCCACACACCCACACACTTGCATCCCCTGGTCAAAGACTGAAAAGGCAGTTACCCTATTGCTTCATCAAACACTTTTTAGACTTGTGGCAACGTTTTCTTTGTGAAATCCCAGAACAAGCCTTGGAGGATCTCCCAGAACAATAATTGCTTATAAGGTAACCAGTGAAATTATAATAGCTGGAGGCTGTGAAAAATAATTTATTTGGTGATTACAGAATGTTTCTATTTTTTTCCACCATAGATTATGAGAGCAACAACTTTTCATTTTTTTTCCAGAACACTTAATTTGAGCTTCCAAAATTCCTTATACTCGCCTCCTTCCTCTTTTTTTTCTTTTTGTCTTTGCGAGAGAAATATAAGAAAAGGGGAATTAAAGTGAGTCTTTTTATCTCATCTTATTATCAAGACTCTGTTCTACAAATTGAACATGAAATAATATCCAAATGTGGCTTAAAGTTAGTAGGACTAGTAAGATTCCCAGAGTCCAATTTTATCCTTTGATGTAAATCTCAGGAGATTTTTTAAAAAGACAAAGCAAACTTGGAGAGTCAGATTCATCAGAATCAACCGCAAAAGACTTGTAAGAAAATCTGGATAATGCAGAGGAGGATATACTCTTATTGAGTATACGAGGGTTTGAGAAAGTCGTAGAGTGGTGAGTCCCAAGTTGTCCTCATTGGATTTAAATTCTCCATGAACCGGCTCCATCCTTCCTTTCCAGGCTTATTTCCTATTATTTTCTTTTGTTCCCACTTTTCTTCATATGGTTCCCTTTTCTCTCCTTCCATATATCCGCACACATGTGCAAGCACACACATGCATATAATTCAGAGACCAGTCCTGGAAATTAGGACCATATCTGCATCGTGAGGATTAATATTCTGAGGCTGTCATACCTTGTTTCTTTCAGGGATCAACTGAAGTTCACCAAGATCCCCAAGATATTTTATTTTTTATTAAATTAATTTATTTATATTTTGAGAGTGAGAGAGAGAGTGCAAGTGAGGAAGGGGTAGAGAGAGAAGAAGGGAGAGAATCCCAAGCAGGCTCTGTACCGCCAGCGTGGAGTCCAACACGGGCTTGAACCTATGAACCATGAGGTCATGACCTGAGCTGAAATGAAGAGTTGGATGCTTAACTGACTGAGCCATCCAGGTGCCCTGAAAGGATCCCCAAGATATTTTCATAGTTGATGGTGAAGGCTAGAGTTGCCCGTTAAGATGTTAAAATACAGGATGCCCAGTTAAAATTGAATTTTAATAAACGACAAGTACCTGCTTATAATTTAAAACATTTTGTTATTTGTCCTAAATTCAATCTCAGCCGAGCATCCTATATTTTTATTTTGTGAAATTTGGCAACCCTAATGAAGGTGGTATGCCAGCCACAGTCTTGTCAGAAAAGAGATGACACACGTAAATGGGGCGAATTTGAAAGGAATTAAAAAAAGATATTATTTACAAAGGCAACAGCCTCAGTGGGTGAGCATAGGCAGTTCAGGTACCAGCTCTAGCGAGATACAAACTCCCCCTCTGCGGGTCTGGTTTTCTTGGGTTTATCTTTTCCTTCTCCCCAGCAATGTGTCTGGAGAGAAAGCTCAAGGAAACTTCTTGGCCTGTGTATTAGTCAGGGTTCTCCAGAGAAACAGAAATAGTAGAATCTATCTATCTATCTATCTATCTATCTATCTATCTATCTATGTAAAACTATGAGATGAAAGCATGATGGGATCCACACTGCAAGTCTCATGTTTTGTGACAGGAGCTTCCTCCAGTCTTTCTTTGGCTAATTATTGGTTTATCTCATGACTAAGTGAGATCAATTAATACCATTTTCAAAGATGGTACTACCCCTGAATCCTAGATGGTAAGGTGTCTACATTAAGTACTAGAAAATTGCAAAGTTGCCAAATTCCAAATGAAGAACTCCAAGGTAGTTTCTTGGGTTTGATTGTGTTTTTGCTGTAATGTCATTAACAACCAGCTGTTGATAAGCTTCACAAAGCCATGTTTTACAAAGGTTTTAGTTCCCAAACAAGATCAACAAGAGATTCACTGACTTTCAGTAGAAGTAGTGCCTAAGTGTCTCAGGTGAATTCTATTTTCAGTCTCCATAGAGCCTTACCTCACCCTGAGGTCTGAGTGCTGGGATAATGCTCATGTTACTAGTTCAAGGACATCTTGTTTGATTAGATGTTCAATCAATCTCTTATTCAAAGCAAGAGCTCCACTTATAGGTTTCAAGGGAATTGGGAAAATCGTTATTGAAGGCTCTAATCACAGTTCTGGCATGTTAGATTTGTGTTCTAGAAAGATCTTTCTGACTGTGGCATGGAAAAAGGGTTGGGGGCATAAAGATTAGCAGCAAGGAGACCAGTGGTGGGGTCTGCTGCAATCCTCCAGAGAATGGAAGGGTCTAAACAGGGCCAGGGATGGTAGAGTTGTTGAAAAGCCGTGTGTCTGGCCTCATGGATCTCCAATTACAGGGAACATAACTGACCACAGGCCCCGCTACAGGGCTCAGAAATCCATACTTTTGTTGAACCATGCTTCCCATGGACTGCTGTCCACCAACTGTTGAGGGCAGCAGTAATACAAATGCAGGACTATTCCGGGAGACCCAGAATGCCTCTGGTGGCTGATTTTGTCTCACGAACTCCCCAATGGCTTTGTGGAAACTTCCTTACCCTACAGAACAGTGTGGGGGACTTCCTTCCTTCCCTTCTCCCTCACTCAAGGTCAGACTGCATCATGGTCTGATGGTTCCCCCAACCTTTCCTGGCCTCCTCCACGTTTCCTGTCATAGACGTCCCCCTTCATCAAAGTCCTTGGTGTCAGCTCCTTGAAGAGACCGGACTAACACAGGATGCAGTTGCAAAATTAAAACATTTTAAAACATTGTATTTAAAAAATTTTTTTTAGTGTTTTATTTATTTTTGAGAGAGAGAGAGAGACAGCGTGAGCAGGGGAGGGTCAGAGAGAGAGAAGGAGACACAGACTCTGAAGACAGGCTCCAGGCTCTGAGCTAGCTGTCAGCACAAAGCCCGACGCAGGGCTTGAACCCACGAACCGCGAGATCATGACCTGAGCCGAAGCTGGATGCTCAACCGACTGAGCCACCCAGGCACCCCTAAAACATTGTATTTTAAATATCTAAGAGATAGAACTGATGAAGGAAGGAGAAGGATGAGGTGAGGATGGCTCCTGTGTTTCTGACCAGCATGAGGCCAGGTGATGGGGGCATCTGCAGAGGTAGAGAACCTGCAGGCATCAGGTTTAGAGTGGACAGTTGCTTTATATCTCTGGGGTCTCCATGATGACGGGCGAGCCCCGGTGTCGGAATGTCCACTCTTTGCCTTCCCTTGTGTCTAAAGTAGATCATGTGTTGCTGTTCTCGGCTTCTTCCTTTCCTGAGGGTTGAGGTGTGTCATGGTGCAGGGAGCCAAGCTACTGTCATTTATTAATTAATTTCATCTTCCCATTTGGCTGTGACAATCCCCACACTCTTCCCAGAACACAGTCCTTCATTTAGATCCTGTGTTTTTGCTCCTGCTCTGTCCTTAGTCTGGAAAGCTCACCCAGAATCCTTCACCTTCTGAAATATTTCTTTCTGTGAAAGTAGCTGTGTGAGAGAATAGGAAAGCACAGGGTTTTAAGTTGTGAGTCAGGCATTTAACCTCCAGCTTTGCCGTTAAGAGAGGCAGCTCTGGTGGCTCTGGGGAGGACAGCATGGGGGCAAACTTTACTATGTGAGCTTGGACATGTTCTTTTTCTTTCTTTGATTTCTTTTAAAGTTTATTTATTTACTCTGAGAGAGAAAGCCTGAGTGGGGGAGGGGCAGAAAGAGGGGGAGAGAATCCTAAGCCAGCTCCACACATAGCCCGATGTGGGGCTTGATCCCACGAACTATAAGTTCATGACCTGAGCCAAGATCAAGGGTCAGATGTCCAACTGACTGAGCCACCCAGGCACCCCTGGACATGTTCTCCACCTTTCTGTGCCCTAGCTTCTTCATCTGTAAAATGAGAATGGTAAGAACCCCCATCCCATTGGGCTGTTGTGAGGTTTAAAAATCAATCTCGACAGTGACTGTCACGTGGTACTATGTTGGGGCACGTCTGTTCGGTTTACATGTGTCTTTTGTTTTATATTTCACTTGCTTGTGTGCAAATCTGTCTACTCCACTGGATGGGAAGCTATTGGAGGGCAGGGAATATGCCACATTCTTCCTTGTAACCCAAGAGTGACCAGCAGAGTACTTGGCAAGAGTGCAAAAATGTAATTAATTACATTAATTAAAACGGCTTCTAGAAAAGGATGGCGGCGAAACTGGGAATTATTATAATAATAGACATAGAGATTGAATTCTCACTCATACCAGTCACTGTGCTGAAGTACTTTTTTTTGTTTTTGTGCTAAAGTACTTTTTTAAAAAAAAGTTTATTTATTTATTTTGAGAGAGACAGAGAGACTGCAAGCAGGTGAGGGTCAGAGAGAGAGGGAGAGAATCCTAAGCAGGCTCTGCTGTCAGTGCAGACCCTGATGCGGGGCTGGAACCAATGAACCGCGAGATCATGACCTGAGCAGAAATCAAGACTCAGACTCTTAACGGGCTGAGCCACCCAGGCATCCCTGAAGTACTTTTTAAACATTATTTCCCCATCGGCTTTGACCATAGACTTGGTTCTTCCCATTTTGCAGTGGAGGAAAGAGGTTCACGAAGGCTTGGCAGCTCAGCAGTAAGCGGCAGAATTCAGATGGCCAATTTAGCAGGCATCCAAAGACCACACTCCTTATGCTACATTGCCAGAGTCTTCCATGCTTATCATTCCTCAAACTCCTGCGGGCTAATTTGTGCTGTAGTCCACCTCCAAGGCCCCAAAGCCACCATGTTGTCCCCTGCCTGCTAATTGCACCCCTCCCCACCCATCCCTCGCACCTGTGGTTGTCATTCCAGGCTGGCCTTCCCCTGCAGCATTCCATGCACTAGCTCTCTCTCTCCCCATCGGTACCTCCTGTTGCCCTAAAACCTTGCTGGATGGATGCGTTCGTGCATCCAAAGGTGCTCGGTACTCCTAAGACTGCTTTTCCAGGACAATGTTCTCCCTCAGGCTGTTGATGCCTTAAACCAGCATGTGAGACCTTTGAGTGTAAGGCAGGCTGGAGGGGAGATAAATGGGGAACAGAAAGATCCTTTGGTCCCTTCCTGAAGCGGATGTCAGACACTGTTACTTAGTCAGGTGCATCCGTTTCTTATTAGAGAGCGAGCGAGCACGCGCTGGAGATGTGACACGAACCTGTTTGTGCTAAGCTTACTCCTGGGGGGATCTGTTAATAGAATCATAAATCTGTGAAGGCCCCGGAGCCTGTCGTTTCTCTGATCAGGCAACTGAAGCCCAGTGAGGTTAGTCACAATGACATATCCAAAGTGGCAGAGCTGAGGCTGGGAGGAAGGCACAGCACCAGAGCAGGGCCACTCATGCATAAGCTCCCTCCCCCCATTCTCTGGCTCGTACACACATGTCCTTGTTGCTTTACCAAAGCGGGAGGGCTAAATCACAGCCACAGCTCAGAGAGGTCAGTTTCTGGGGAAGGCAGGTGCTGAGGTCACAGAGCTGCCTGGTGAATCACTCTGGAAGGTCACCTCAAACACATTCTCCTGTGGTCAGCTCCACGGGGTGCAACATTTGTCAACAGCTGCAGAGAAACCTGGACAATCCTGTCTGCAAGATGAAACCCTTCCTAAGAGTTGTAACTGTTTTAACCAATCTTTGAGGATCTCTCTGTACTGCAGCCCCAGCAGCCCTGGGGGCTTCCTTCCCCAGGAGATGCAAAGGCCCGTTAGCAAGACCATATATGGCCCAAAGTTGGGGGAACAAAACATGAACCTAAGTAGGAGAAAATGAATCTCTCCACGAAAGCACCATTATTTAGGAAATTAGAAACGACAAGAATTAACTCAAAAAGTGGAAAACTTGGGGGCGCCTGGGTGGCTCAGTCGGTCAAGCGTCCGACTTCAGCTCAGGTCATGATCTCACAGTTTGGTTCATGGGTTTAAGCCCCGCATTGGGCTCTGTGCTGACAGCTGGGAGCCTGGAGCCTACTTCGGATTCTGTGTCTCCTTCTTTCTCTGCCCCTCCCTTGCTCAAGGCCTCTCTCTGTCTCTCAAAAATAAATAAACATTAAAAAAAAATTTTTTTTAAGTAGAAAACTTACACAGATCAATAATTATAGAAGACTCTCAAAAGTTATCCAAGAATTGCTTGAAAGAAAACCTACCATTTCCTGATAGGAAATGATTAAATACTTAAAAAAAGAAAACTTTGACCAAATACACAATTCCTTTGCTATGTAAATTAGTCTAGGACTTAAAAATGTGAAAAGCTCCTCTGATTCACTTTACAAGGCAAGCACAGCCCTGATACTAAACCATGACAATTGCCCTTCAAAAAAGGAAATCATAGACCAATCTCATTTATCATATAGATATAAAAATTCTAAACAAAGAGGTTACCACTCAAAAGTATCATGAAAAGAGTATACATCAAGGGTTCTGGGAATGCAAGAATGCTTTGAAATCCGATAAACTGTAAGGAGAATGCATGACATCAGCAGACCACAGAGCATTCATGGAGTTGACATTTATTCTTGATGTTTAAAAGGGAATAGAATGATATTTACTTGAGGTCCTCGTTATTGCCAGATTTTGCTCCCAGATTTTCTTTTCTTCTCCCTTTCTTATCCTGGGTTCTTCTGTCGCTCTGCAGACAGTATCTCCTGGACTCCTGGGGTTCTGCCTTTAGACTGTGTTCAGTCATTGGATGTCCACAGAAGACTGGAAGACAGAGAGAAAAAGGGAGTTTAGAGTAATTATTCTCTGCATTCCAGTCCACCTCCCTGTAGTTCTGGGAGCGGCTGTGTTCCCAACCCCAGTGATATTTTCCTCTGCCCAGTCGCTTTAGGCCTAGAGGAAGAAACATATTCTCATTGCTGCTGGTTCCTGGGTACCTGATCATTTTTTTCGGTGGTTCCTTCAACCCAGTCCATACCTCTATGCTGAGTTTCCTCATTTACTTCTATTTAGTTCATTTTTTCTTCTTGCTGCCAGGATCTTGACTAACACATGTGGCATAGTGGATAAAATGTATTACAAACCAACAAACAGCATCGTAGTGTGATTCAATTATTTGATCATGTAACAACATGGGAAAAAACTTAATTGTCCTCTTAGATAATTTTTGCATCAATGAGAAAATTGAAGTTGAAAGGGAAAATTCTAGAAATTAGTAACTGCAAATTCTAGAAATTCGTAATAATAATTAATATGTAATATTTTCACTTCAGTAATGAAATACAGCATTTCAAAATTCAGGGAAGATGGCCAAAGCTGGTATCATAGGAAAGATACAGTTGTAGACATATATATTAGAAACTACAAGTGAAAGAATTTTTAAACAGCCATTCAGGAATTTAGGGGGAAAAAAGATCAAAGGTAGCATGTGGAAACAGAAATGAACAAATTACAAAGCAGGAGAAGAAATCAATAAATTTAAAAATCTGCTGTTTCTTCGACAAAACCACTTATATTAGAAATAAACAAAATTATTCTACTCCTGAAGCCAAGACTACACTGTATGTTAACTGACATGAAAATAAATAAATTAATTAATTAAAAAAAAGAAATAAATAAAGTTAAAAATTAGAAAGGAGAATTTAACGAGCGGTACAGAGGACATTAAAAAAGTTTCAGGGAACCACTGGCAAACGTAAGTGCCAGTCATTGAAACTGGGATGAAATGATGAATTATTTACGAAGTGTAGAAATTACCAAAATTACATTAGAAGAGATCAGAATTCTAAACAGACCAATAATCAGAGAGGAATTTGAGAATGCCGTATCCCCTAATCACCGGGCCCAGGTGGTTCCTCAGTTCCTCAGGTAAATAAATTCAAATGTCCAGGAAAGAGAAATCCAACGCTTACGTTGTCTCTGAGCACAGCAAGAGAAGTGCTTTCCCAGGAGGCCCGCATGACATGGGTCCTGGAATCAGAGAGAGCACAGGGAAGACCCACAAGTTCATTTATGAATGTTGATGTAAAAGTTGTGATAAAAATTAGCAACCAGTACTGAGCAGAATATTAGCAAAATTATGGCTTTTAAAAATTTATTTAAATCCAAGTTAGTTAACATCGAGTGTAATAATGGTTTCGGGAATGGAATTTAGTGATTCATCACTCACATATAACACCCAGTGCTCATTCCATCAAGTGCCCTCCTTAGTTCCCATCACCCATTTAGCCCATCCCCCCACCCAATACCCCACCAGCAACCCTCAGTTTGTTTTCTGTATTTAAGAGTCTTTTACAGTTTGTCTCCCTCTCTTTTTTTTTTCTTATTTTTATATTAGCAAAATTATGAATGAAGGCTCAATGAGGTCCATTTTCAGTAAAACTAAGGATGGTATAGTGTTAGGAAGTTATCAATATAATTCACCCCAGGGTGCCTGGGTGGCTCAGTTGGTTAAGTGTCCGACTTCAGCTCAGGTCATGATCTCATGGTCTGTGAGTTCAAACCCTGCATCAGGCTCTGTGCTGACAGCTCAGAGCCTGGAGCCTGCTTTGGATTCTGTGTCTCCTTCTCTCTCTGCCCCTCCCCTGCTCATGCTCTGTTTCTCTCTCTCAAAAATAAATAAACATTTAAAAAATACATATATATAATTCACCCCAATATCAAATCAGAGGAGAAAAACCATATGGTCATCTCAAAGATTCAGAAACATTTGAAAAAAAAATCAGTATTCATTTCTTATGAGATCTCTGGATAAAATAGAAATATATAGGGGTGCCCTGGTGGCTCAGCTGGTTGAACCTCCAAATCTTGGTTTTGGCTCAGGTCATGATCCCACAGTTGGTTAGATCGAGCCCCAAGTTGGGCTCTGTGCTGACAATGCAGAGCCTGCCTGGGATTCTCTCCCTTCCTCTTTCTTTGCCCCTCCCCCCTCCCCCACTTGTGCTTTCTTTCTCTCAAAATAAATAAAATAAACTTTGTAAAGAAATATATAGCAGCACCTAGGTGGCTCAGTTGGTTAAGCATCCAACCTCGGCTCAGGTCACAATCTCTTAGTTTGTGAGTTCGAGCCCCACATCAGGCTCTGTGCTGTCATCACAGAGCCTGCTTCGGACTCTCTGTCCCCCCCTCTCTGCCCCTCCACTTCAGATTCTCTCTCTCTCTCTGTCTGTCTGTCTCTGTCTCTGTCTGTCTGTCTGTCTGTCTCTCTCTCTATATATATATATCAAATTAAATAAATAAATAAAATGACTTAAAAAAAAAAAAGAAAAGAAATATATAGATTCTCCTTGACATGAGAAGATTGTTACCATCCTGAAGTCAGGGGTCAGGTTCATAGTGAAAAAGTTCATAGGGATATTGCAATTAAAGTGAGAAGATGTGCCTCCTGAATGGACTCTTGTGGTTTTCTGGAACTTTCAGCCTTTACAAATAAAGTGGTTTATAAATAAGGGATTAAATAATGGATGGGGGAGGGGAGGCAGGCACCCCAAAAAAATCAACACAGAAAAACTGTTAGCAATAATAAGAAAATTCAGTAGAGTATTTAGAAAATATATAAAGTCATTAGCCTTTCTATTCACAAATAATGACAGATAATATTTTTTAAAAAGTCTCAGGGAGCCTGGGTGGCTCAGTTGCTTAAGTTTCCGACTTCGACTCAGGTCATGATCTCACCTTTCGTGAGTTCGAGCCTCTCATTGACTGTTGTGCTGACAGCTCAGAGCCTGGAGCCTATTTTGGATTCTGTGTCTCCCTCTCTTTCTGCCCCTCCCCCTGCTTGCACTCTCTCTCTCTCTCTCAAAAATAAATAAACATTAAAAAAAAAGTTTCATTCGTAAGAACAACAAAGATGATGAGACATCTTAGCAGTAAAAATTCTGCAGGACACTAGGGTTCAGGTAGTCCCGTCTGATGCTCTCACACGGAGCGTAACATGGAAAAGCAAGATCTTTTTCCTCCTCACTTGTCCACAGACTGAGTGACCAACCATCCTGGTTTGCCAGAGACTGTTCTGGTTTTACAAAAAACTCTCCCTTGATTTTCAAAGTGGGTGCAAAGGTTGGAGGAAAAATACAAAATCTATATGGCGGTCCCCAAAATAGAGACTGATGGCAACATTGTATTAAGTGTCAAGAGGATATACCTTGGGGTCCCTGGGTGGCTCAGTTAGTTAAGCATAGGACTCGGGCTCAGGTCATGATCTTGTGGTTCATGAGTTCAAGCCCCACGTTGTGCTCTCTGCTGTTAGCACAGAGCCCGCTTCAGATCCTCTGCTCCCCCCTCTCTCTGCCTCTCCCCTGCTTGTGCTCTCTCTCTCTCTCCAAAATAAATATTAAAAAAAATAAAAGAATACACCTTTCCATAGTTGCTCTTGGTATTTTTCCCTGAATGCTGGTGTTGATAGTCATTATTTGCTGTTCACAGTAACAGAAAATTTACTGTTGCATTTCTCCCAAGTGAAGGGACTTAAGTATGCAATTTAGGTGCATTGCAGTCGTAACCATTCACAGTTTGTCTTTAATTTGCCTGTGGGTTAACTCTTGGGGATCGGATAGTGATAGAGCTAGGTTTCTTTTAAACAACTTTATGGAGATATAATTCACACACCATAAAATTAACCTATTTACAGTGTGCAATTCTGTGCTTTTTGGTATATTTATAGAGTTGTGTAGCCATCACCACAATCTAACTTTGGAACACTATCATCACCCCAAAGAAAACCCTTACTCATTAGCGGTCACGCTCCCCACCCCCCCCACCCCCATACACCATAGGCAACCATGCATCTACTTTCTGTCTCCATGAATTTGCCTGTTTCGGACACTTCGCATAAATACGATGACATACTATGTGACTTTCGTGATTGCCTTCTTTTCTTTCATTTAGCATACTGTTTCCAGAGTTCATCTATTTTCTAGCATTTATCAATACTTCTTAAACTGAATAATACATCCCATTGTATGGACATACCACATTTTATTTCACCATTCATTAGTTGATAGACGTTTGAGTTGTTTCCACTTTTTGGCTGTTGTGAATAATGTTGCCCTGAAGGCGGCTATTTGTGTCCAAGTTTTTGTGTGGATGTGTATTTTCATTTCTCTTGGGTATACACCGATGAGGGGAATTGCTGGGAATTTTACCTCTGGCTGGGAATGCCAGAATGCTTTTCAAGGTAGCTGCAACATTTTATGTCCCCAGCAGTAAGTCTGGGGGCTTCAATTTCTCCCCATCCTTGCCAACACTTGTTAGTTTTTGACTTTTCGATTACAGCTGTCACAGTGGATGAGGTGGTAGCTAACCATTTTGATTTGCATTTCCCTGATGGCTATGAAGCTGAGCATCTTTTGACGGGTTTATTAGCCATTTGTATATCTTTGGAGAAATGTCTATCTAGATCTTTGCTTGTTTTACAGTTGGGGTGTTTGTCTTTTTATTGTTGAACTGTAAACATTCTTTGTCTATTTTTGGATACAAATATCTTATGAGATGTATGATTTGCAAATAATTTTCCTCAGTCCATGGGTTGTCTTTCTTATTTTCTTGATGGCCTCCTTTGAAAAAAGTTTTTGATATTGACAAAGTCTGATTTATCTTTTGTTTTGTTGCTTTGTGATTTTGCTGTCATACTTATTAAACCATGGTCTAACTCAGGTCATGCGGATTTCCTTCTAATTTTTATCAGAAGAGTCTTAGAGTTTTAACACTTATATTTAGGTCTATGATACACTTTGAGTTGATTTTGTGTATGGTGTGAGGTAAAAGTCCAATTTCATGTTTTGCATGTGGATTCCAGTTGTCCCAGCACCATTTGTTGAAAAGACTATTCTTTCCCTGTTGAATTTTGGCACTTATGTTTGAAATCAATTGACTATAAATAGAAGGTTTATTTATAGACCCTCAATTCTATTCCATTGATTTATATGTCTATTCTTATACCAGTACCAATATTAATTACTATAGCTTTCTGGTAAGTTCTGAAATCTAAATGTGTGGGTTCTGCAACTTTGTTCTTTCTACTCAAGATTGTTTTAGTTATTTTGAATCATTACATGTAAATTTTAGGATTTTCTCTTGAATTTCTGCAAAAAAAAATCATCTGGTATTTTGATAAGGATTACACTAAATCTGCAGATCAATTTGGGGAGTATTGCCATAGTAAGAATATTTAGTCATTTGAGCCATGAATATGGGTGCATTTACATCTTTAATTTCTTTCGACAGTATTTTACAACTTTCAGCGGACAAATTTTGCACTCGTTTTATTAAATTTAAACCAAAGTATTTTATTAATTTTGATGCTATTACAAATGAAATTGTACTTAAAAATCTGTAATGTTTATTTATTTTTGAGAGAGAGAGAAAAGGAGAGAGAGAAAGGGAGAGTGCAAGCAGGGGAGGGGACTCACAAACCCTGAGATCATGACTTGAGCCGAAACCAAAGTCAGACACTTAACCGACTGAGCCACCCAGGTGCCCCCAAATAAAATTGTATTCTTAATTTCATTTTCAGATTTTTTGTATTGCAAGTGTATACCAATACAACTGATTTTTGTACATTGATCTTGTATCTTGCAATCTTGCTAAACTTATTTATAAGTACTAGTAGTTTTTTAATGGATTCCTTCTGATTTTCTTTTTTTTCATTTGATAAAGAATATGAATGTTTATAAACCAATATTCAAAATAGTTTCACGCATTTGTTTTCACTTTAATAAAAAAAAATCCTATTGTGACAAATCTTACAACCTTAACTTAAAATACATGAATATTAACATTTACTAATATATTTACACATTTTATTTACATCATCAACAAATCTGATGAAAAACAGCATATGTTATTTTAACACAGCAGGTTTTGACCAGTCTTTGAAAATTGATCCAGGAATGTACTGCATTTAGTTAGAAAACATTTCAGCCTTTTCTGAACTCCTAGAAGTTACCTACTCACACAAAATATTCCAAGGCCTCTGTTTAAAAACAAAACAAAACAAAACAGGAACGGCTGTATTTAATCTTAAAAGACTATAAAACTGCTTTGTTTAAAAATATGAAAATTTTTATGGTATTTTTTAAGTGTATGCTCTTAGTTTTTGCATCAAAATTACTTAATTGAACATTAAGCATCTAATAACAGTTATAAATATTCTATCATCTGTGATACTGTGTACTTCATGATTTGAAACAGCTACAAATTAGTGTTCATATAACACCCTTATGAGGTAGGACCAGTAGTCATCTCATTTTACAAAGGATGAAAATGAGATGTGTCTATACGCTAGTGAAAAGACTGAAGTTAAATTTCTTTGCTTAAAAAACACACTTTCTTATTAGCCTACCTAATTTCTTTTACAAGTGAAGAGGTCTGCTTCAAAACAGGGGACTGGAGAGGTGGGGAGGAGTGTGTCATTCAGGTATTTCTCAGAAAGCAAAGAAAACTACATTCTATGTTGGATACTTAATTAAGGGTGAAAAAATTAGGATTATGGGTTACCTGAATGCATCTACCTAATCAATGGAAATTACTAACAGAACTGCAAAATCCTTCACCAACATGGTACTTTACGGTTTTTTAATTTTTCCTGAGGTCCAAATACTGTTTATTTTTTTACTCAGAGGTCTTCTAATATTAAGATGTGAATTATAATCCTAATGTTACACCAAGAGCTCTTTAACCTAGTGTGTTTTACTGCTCCAAACTTTAATTAGATACCAATGTATTTCCCACCACTGACCACTAGGTAAGTTAGGAAAGCGTTATAAAAATAAATTTAAGAAAAACTAAATGAGATCTCTTTTCGGGTTCGTCTTTGCACAAAGAAGATTCTGTGAACACTTTTAAACCAGTATCTTAAAATTCCAAATCATTCAAGTATCTTTTAAACATATGTCTACATATTAGGAAAAATTGAGGCAAATATGTAAAATCTTAACATTCTCTTCTGTAATTCCATGGAAATCATTTACAAAGAGCTATTTGCCTTCTTTAAAGCCTTCTCAATATTATTTCTTGAGAAGCAAAATTCCATCTTGCATTACTATTCTTTGCATTGCAAGTTTTAGCACTTTCTATTGGGTATTTAAACTAATTTTTCCTGAATTCTCCCTTCCCTTTTTCTCCCTCTCATCATTGCATCCTTTTCACACTGTTACTAGCTGACAGTCAAACACTAGGGCTACCCAGACTCATCTTCTAATTTTCTAAATACAACATAATGTCATCTACAAATGGAAATAACTTACCTTTCAAATCTAGATATTGTCTACTTCATTGTTTTGCCCAATTGCCCTAGCTGGTACTTCCAGGATGATGTTGAATAGCAGTATTAAGAGTGGACTTCCTTTCTTTTTCCTGATCTTAAGGGGAGATAATTCAGTCTTTTACCATTACATATAATGTTAGTTGTGAGTTTTAATTTTTTTAATTAAAATATTTTTGTAATGTTTATTTATTTTTGAGAGAGAGAGAGAGAGAGAGAGAGAGAGAGAGAGAGAGAGAGAGAGAGAATGAGTGGGGGAGGGGCAGAGAGAAAGAGGGAGACACAGACTCTGAACTAGGTTCCGGGCTTTGAACTATCAGCACAGAGCCCAATGCGGGGCTTGAACTCACAAACCGTGAGATCATGACCTGAGCTGAATTCTGACACTTAACCGACTGAGGCAGTTTGTAGTTTTCTGAGTGCTTTTTTTTTTTTAAATCATGAAGTGGTATTGGATTCTGTCAAATGCTTTTTTTCTGTCAAATGCTTTTTTCTGTATTTATTGAAATGATCATATGGTATTTGTTCTTCATTCTATTCATGTATACTTAACTGATTACATAGTTTGATTTTTGGATATTAAAACAACTTTGTATTCCTGAGATAAATCCCACTTGGTCGTGTTTACATGTTGCTGGATTCTGTTTTGTTAATTTCTTTGAGAAAGTTCATCTATTTTTATGAAGGATATTGGTCTGTTTTATTTTCTTATGGAATCTTTGCCTGGTTTGGTGTTGATGGAATACTGTCTCATAGCATGATTTGGGAAGTATTCTCTCCTCTTCTATTTTTTTTGGAAGAGTTTGTGAAACATTGGTATTAATTCTTTTTCAAATATTGGGTAGAATTCACCAATAAAACAACCTGGATCTGGGCCTTTATTTGTGGAAAAATGTTAAATTAGTAACCCAGTTTCTTATTATACACCTACTCAAATTTCATGTTTCTCTTTGAGTCAGTTTTGGTAGTTTGTGTCCTTCTAGGAATTTGTCCAATGTTGCAAGCTTTGGTTAATCTACAGAGTTATGAAAATTTTGATTTTAACTTTTTTTTTTTTGCCGTTGTTGTAATTGTTTTCTGAGGAGCAGATTTACTCTGGCAGTCTGGAAGTCTCACTTTAATTTTTAACATTGTGAGTAGTATGCCTATGTTTTCTAAGAGTTCAGATAATAAAATGGGGACAATTATGGTATGAAGGCCATTATAACTCAGACATCGTCTAGAAAGGACAGTTGACTGTGCAGTTTTAATGATAGATGTAAAGACACATCTATCTGGATTAGGGAGGTAAAAAAAATCAAAACATAACACACCCAATATGTAGAAAGAATTTTGCACTGGGCTTGGTGGAGAAGGGGATGTGAAAACACAAATGGAGACTGAATTTCCCAAGTATGGGATAAGACAGACAAATGCTTCTAAGCCCATCAAATGTTTCTTCGTCTCCAAACAATGCAATAAAGTTTACTTGAAAAAAGCACCTGCTGAATGACTTGGGCATCCCACACAAACCAACACGAATTATCATGTTGCTCCCTTGAGTGCTTGATGAAATTGAATGAAGTTTCATTTCTTGATTCAGAGATTGCAGTGAACATACCCTGTAGGTGAACCCAAGGGGTGCTTTTTAAATTGAAGTATAGTTGACCCACAATACCACATTAGTTTTGGTGTACAACAGTGATTTGAGAGCTCTATACGTTATGATATACTCACAAGTATAACTACCATCTGTCACCATACAATGCTATTACAATACCATTGACTGTATTCCCTATGCTGTGCTTTGACTGATTCATTCTGTAACTGGAAGCCTGTTCCTCCCACAACCCCTCACCCACTTTGCCCATCCCACAGGCAGGCAGAGACTATACAGTAGAGAACAGAAATGAGATCCAATAAGAAAGGAGGCACTTCAAGAAATGTCAGTAGTTACACTCTCATTTAATTACACAAAACTCTCGGATAGATCCCACAAAGAAAATCCAGCTATACGCTATCTCTGAGAAATGTATGCAGAAAACATGTACAAGAAAAAGGTTGACATTAAAAGATTGGGCACATCTGTGTCATCCAAGTGCAAATGAAAAAAATCAGGGTTCACAACACTGACCTCAGAAAAAATACGATTGTAGATGAAAATAGACTAAAAAGGACCAATAAGATAATTTAATCACCCAAGGTACAGTCAAGATAAGATACAAATAGTATCTAGGTATGTGTTTGTCTATCTGTCCCCTCCACAGTGGCAAACTTTAATTCATGTCTCCCCGTCTTTGAAGAATTAGACAAATCATTAATTGTGACAGAGAGGACTTGAATAATAAAATCAATAAAGTTTATTTAAAAAGTATCCAAGAGGGGTGCCTGGGTGGCTCAGTCGGTTAAGCGTCCGACTTCAGCTCAGGTCATGATCTCACAGGTTGTGGGTTCAAGCCCTGCATTGGGCTCTGTGCTGACAGCACAGAGCCTGGAGCCCACTTTGAGTTCTGTGTCTCTCCCTCTCTCTGCCCCTCCCCTGCTCCTGCTCACACTCTGTCTCTCTCTCTTTCTCAAAAATAAATAAACATTAAAAAGAATTAAAAAGTATCCAAGGAACTTTGTGTTCTTTCAACAGAAAATATATATTCTTTTTTATTGCCTATAGAGAACACACACACACACACACACACACACACACACAATTCCATACTCTTTGTTCACAATACCATGAAAGTTGAAAACAAAAATAAACAAAAAAACCCTCTAACATTTGGGAATTAAAATAAATGCTTTCCTAAATAACTCTCAGATTAGAGAGAAAATCAAAACTGTAATTATATAATGTAGCAACATTTGTGGACTGGGTCCTGAAGCTTTACCGAATTGGAAATCAGTAGCCTTAAATTCTGTTAAGTAGCCTTAAATTCTGTCATTAATAAGCAGAGTGAAAATAAATGAGTTCCTGATTCCATTCAATAAGTTATATAAAGAACATCAAGTGGAGAAAAGAAATTAATGATGATAAAATGCAGAAATTAATTAATTAGTGAGCAGAAAAGCAGTAGAACTGATAAATACCTCTGAAAGCTGCTTCTTAAAAAAAAAGAAAAACAATAAAATAGAAAATATTCTGACCACAAAGGCTGAAGAGAGAAAACACAAATTCATGAAGTTACAAATTAATAAAGGATGTGCCCCAAATGGTGTTTGACAAAATGATTTCTAATGCTGGTTAGGAAGACTTGTAGCTCTAAATTTGCTTGGAGATATAGTTCTTTCATTTTACTGCAGGATTCTTTTTTCCTGCATGTAAATATACCACAGTGTGTTTATATGTTCTCCTACTGGTAGACATGGAGATTGCTTTCTGGTTTTTTGCTACCACAAATAACACTACAATGAACATTGTTGTACACAGACCTTATGCGTATATGTCAGAGTTCCATGAAAGCAGTAATTCCCGAAGTGTGGTCTCTGGAACAGTAGCAACAGTATCTGTAAGAAATAGTAATGCAAATTCTCAGATCCTGCTCCAGACCATCTAAATCAGGAACTCTAAGATTGGGTCCCAGCAATCTGTGTTCTAATAATCCTTTCAGCTGATTCTGATGGATGATCTAGTTTAGGAAGCACTGCTTTAGAAGTAGAATCCTTGGATTGTAGGGTAAGTGCACCCTTTTTTTTTTTGAGAGAGAGAGTGTGAGTGAGGGACCCAGCCCAGAGCCCAACGTGGGGCTTGATCCCATGACCCTGGGATCATGACCTGAACTAAAATAAAGAGTGGGACACTTAACTGACTGAGCCAGACACCCTGGTGAGCTCACCTTTTTAAAAAATATATAGGATATGACCAATACGCTTTCCTAAGGGCTCTGCCAATTTATACTTCTTTAGCGGTGTAAAAAATTTTCGCTGTATGTAGTCTTGTAATCACTTGGTATTATAAAACTTGTTAAATGTCAAACGGATAAACGTGAAATAGTCTTTGATTTGGTTTGTATTTCTTTAGTACCCAGTGAAGTTAAGCACTTTATCCATGGCTTCTTGATCATTTAGTTTTCTTCTTCTGTGAATTGCTTGCTCATATTTGCCTGGTTTCCTATTGAGTAGATGATCTCTTTCTAAATGACATGCAGAAGTTCTTTCCACGTGTCAGGCATTTGTACTGCAAATATTCTTTTCCCTGTCTATAGCTTATCTCTTCACTTAAATTATAGTGATTATAATTGTATTATACAAAAGTTTTACCTTTTATGTGGTGATAAAATTTATTGCTTTTTTCCTCCCTATTTTTCCCCTAGTTTGTGTTCATGTGATATTTTTGGGGGGTGGGGATTGAATCTTGTAGAATAAACCCTCCTTGCTATAAAAGTATTTTTCCTACTTTTCTCATAGAATGGGGACAACCCGAGAAAAGGTTAGTAAACACTTAATATACCATCTGCTTCTGGCCGAGTTCTTGGCCATAGTCCACTGGCCTCCTTGTGTGCTTCTCCATGAAGCAAGAAAAGTTCACTTCTTTTTGTATCTTTATCTCCCATTCTATCTCTTCTGTCCCCACCTTGCTTCTAGCCCCATTTTTCCACACCCAGGTGGAGACTGCAAATCCCAGACACTAACTGCATATGTGATGGCTGAGGTGATGGTGGTGGTGAGGAAGTCCATTGTGGAAATGATGTACTCAGTTCTGAGAGGTGTAATACCCACCATTAGCCATATGGAGAACAGAAAGTAATAGAAGTCCACCCAGAGCATCGTAGTTTTTCATGTGGAACATTATTTAGAACACAGGTAACAAGTCGGACAGGACACTGCGTGACAGGCTACCTAAACTTGGAAAATCCAATGGCTAGTGTTGATATGAACTTGCCCTTCAGACAGAGATTTGGGAAGACCTTTGAAAAAATCCAAGAGGTCTATTCAGCCCCATCTAGTTTGGATCTACTCTGAGGATAAGGAAGCAGATTTGTGGGCTTTTGGAAAAAATACTGAAGAATGAGGGAATGGAATTGCACCTAGAATATTCAGAGGAAGAGCTTCCCTCTGAAAATGATCTATTACAGGATCCAGAAGAAAAAATAAAAAGAAGAACTCACTTAGCATACTTAATGGAATGCTAAGTACAGAGTCTAGAACTCAGTAGCATAAAGTTATAAAGAGAACAGGCTAAGGTGGTAAAGCAACTGGAAGAGAAAAAAAAGAAAATAAAGTAAAAGAGAAATGGATGCGAAGGTTCACATGAAAACCAAAATCTAAGTACCTGAACTAAAGTCTCCAGTGAAATCAGAAGCTCCTGTAACGTAGAAAGAAGCCATGTCAAGGGAAAGATCGATAGTAGCACGGAGGCCAAACCTGAGACACTCTCTCAGAATGCAGATGAAATGGACAATAAAGTGACACTGAAGGAAAGAAAAGATGATAAATACGGAAATAGATACAAAGATTATTCAGTTTCCTTAAGACTGTATAAAAATCCTGTAACAGGTCATGCCAAAAGAACAACAGCAACAAAAAACCCAGTGGAGCTCATTTTTTAGTGTTCAATGTCAGAAAATTCTGGGGCATCAGGTGTAAGGCTTTGAAAAAAAGCAATCCATAAATTTCATACCCCACAAAGTGCCTCTCGTGTGCAAAACATGTGACAGGACCAGAGATCCTTCATAATAGATCCAATGTGTGTATTCTTCTTGTAGAAACTATTAGTTCAACCCAACAAGAGAAGATGAAAAAGTGAGAGCTCAGTGTAAAACTAGAGAAAGCTAAATAACTGATGGGCACAAATGATAAAACTGAATGTCAGTGGAACTTTTGCGGGATGAAAAGGCAAGGCTGTGCAGAGAGTAAGCACTCCTGGCAAGAGGGTGTGAGGCATAGAGACTACGGACATTTTCTTTTTACTTCTTTGAGAGAAGTACATCTAACATTTTCAAAAGCATATTGTAAAGTTTTTAAAGCAACTTTAAAAAGATCACCGTCCCAATTTATGCAAAACTTTCCCGATTCTGTAAGATGAAGGTGAATAACCTAATAGAAAATTTCTCAAAAATGAAAAGACATGTCAAAAAAGGAAGATTAGAAATAGAATTAAAAATGCAAAATAAGAGGCACTTGGGTGACTCAGTCAGTTGGGCGTCTGACTCTTGGTTTTGGCTCGGGTCATGTTCTCACAGTTCGTGGATCCGAGCCCTACGTCGGGCTCTGTGCTGACAGTGCAGAGCCTGCTTGGCATTCCCTCTCTTCCTCTCTCTCTGCCCCTCCCCTGCTCCCTCTCTCTCTCTCTCTCTCTCTCTCTCTCTCTCAAAATAAATAAACTTTAAAAATGCAAAATAAAAAACCAAATTGATATTTTTATTTCAACCTACCAAAATGAAATAGGCTAAAAAAAGAAAAAGAGACTATCTAGCCTTAGCAAGGGTAAGAGGAAATGTACCTGGCTTATGCAATGTTTATAGAAATGTAAACTGGAATGATTTTCCTGGAGGGCAATTTGGGGACATATGCCAAATGCCTTATAAGTATGCATATTCTTTGACTCAATAATTCCACTTCTAGGAATTTTTCCTTGTGCTTTTCCTTCATAGCACTTGCCTCATTTTTTAAGAATCAATTGTTAATTATATATTTATTTGTGTGATTATATGGTTAATGGCTATTTCCATAAAAGCAGAGATTAGTCTGTTCGTACCCTAGCACTCAGCATGAGATGTTCTTTGAGTATTTGGAGCTCGGACCCTGATTGGCAGGAAGGGGATGGGAGGGCAGGTGGGCAGAGCGCCTCCATCTGCTTCTCTGTTTGTACCCATGAATATATTAGAGGAGTAGAGCTGCTGTCTGGGGAGCTGTGACAGAGGCCTAGCATCTTCCATTTCCAGGCAAAGGTATTACAATTGATCTGAGGACCGGGATCACTCTGTGAAGGCCACCTGCTATTCACACTGGGGTATGCTATTCACACTGGGTGCAATACCCCAGTGGTGAGCACGGTTAACTCACCCATTCACATCGGTTGAGTGTGGGCTGCTAATGTCTCACAGCTGACCCCTGCTTCAGAGAATTGCCCTGGGCTGACCAGAAGTTGCCTTGCCTAGAAGGTTATGCTCCCCACTCCTTCCCTGGGGACAGCCCATAGCCAGTAGGTGTCTGGCATGAGGTATAAAAGGCTGGACCCCTTTACCCCCAAGTGGGATAACTAGGCACTATCCTGTTCCAGAACTCCCTGTGGGATTAGGCAGACTCAGCCGAGACTACACTCTTACTTAGCTCCTCCCCTGTGAGGTGCTGCTTCCCTCCCTTCTCCTAAGAGCGCTCCTCCATAAATTAATTGGCCAAGAACCCCCAGTTTCAGGCTCTGTTTCTGGTTATCCTGACCTCAGATAGAGGCAGAGAGAGATTTTATTGGGAGGGTAGGTGACGACTTGATCAGAGTTAGGGCGTGTGTCGGCTTCCAGGTCTGCTCTGGTAATCCCAACATGGTCGTTCTGGTGGGGTCTTGCTCTCAGTAAGCAGCCATGTGAAGGAACCTAAGATCTGAAATTGGAAAGACCAGGTCACTTCCAACACGGAGTACACTTATCTGAACAAAACCCCAAGGTGGGAGCATGCTTCCCACCCTTGAAAGTTGGGCAGAGACCCAGGAAGGTAGGCTCAGCAGGACTAGGATCTCTGTGGGTGCCCTGGCTCAGTAAGCAGTGACAATACGCCTCAGGATTTATGGGGACTACTGGAGGTCAGGTACAAAGATGCCCAGAACTGATGGCCAAGTTGGGATCTTGTCTCTGGGAAGTGTTGGGCTGTTAACAAGCTGTGGATGGGGCGCCTGGCATCACCAGGAGGCGAGGAGGCAATACTGGGAAGAAATTATAATAGTGTTGATGTGGGCACATTAAAAAAAAAAAAAAAGACTTCCATGCTTCCATGGGGGCCCAGTGGAGTTTCTGCTTCATTGACGAGTGAGAGGCACCAGGAATGAAGGAGGAGCCCTAGGGAGTTTTGCGCCTGCTCATTAACAAATATTATCAAGCCAACCGTGTGTCAGGTGCTATTCCACACTATCATGGGTTATGTTCCTTGGCAAAAGGCTCTGTGGCAGCAGGTTGCCCGCAGCAAGTTTGTTGGGGAGCCTTCTCAGAAATAGCATCGGTAGAGGAGTTAAGGAGGCAGGAGTGGATAGAGGGAGGTGATCCGTGATGCAGCCAGTTCCACGGGGGGCTCTGTAATTAGAATGGACCTTTGGAGTCATCCCAAGCTGGGGCAAGGGGGTTGGGCCTCTGTACTCCCAAACCTACAAGTTACTCTTGTGGGCGACTTTGTGGAGGAGATGTAAACTTGGAAGAGGCGCTCCCTTTCGTTGAAGGTCATTCCTGAACAAAGGCTGATCTGTGAGCCAGTGCACTCCCACTCCCAACAGATTGGCTAATGAGAACCTTGGCCTTGAACTTGTGGTTTGGGCAGCAGACCATGTCATACACTGCATAGATCCCAGGGATGCAACAATGATCAAAAGAGACAAAATCCCCGCTTCATGGAGATTATATTCTAATGAAGGGAGACAGATCATAAATAAACAAGATGAACATGAAATGTTTTATCACAGTGATCATCTCTGGGTGGTTGAGTTCATAAGTGATTTTAATTTTTCTTTTATTCTTGCTTATGTGCATTTCCTAAGCATTCAGTAATACGCATGCATTACTTGGGCAATTAAAATATAAAAATTATTAAAAAAAATCTTTTGGAAGGATGTGTGGGTGAGAACAGTCAAGATTAATTTTGATTAGGTAGACTCATCAGGGAACCTTGTCCTATCAAGATGCTTAGAAAAATGGAAAGATGCAGGACCGGACAGGCAGAACAATGAAGTTAAACAGAGACTGCATGAAATGACCATGCCCCATGTGACAATTTGGTGTGTGATGCAGGTGGCATCACAGCAGAGTGTTTAAGATTTGGGAGTCAGAAGGTCTAGGTTCTCTAGGTTCCTGTCTCTTTCCCTGCTCATCCTCTAGGAGACTCAGTTCCCAGATCTGCAGAGTGTTGTAAGGTTCACAGCAACTGACATATGTTAGTTTGCGAGGGAGGATCTAGCACAATTCTGAGGGGATAACAAGTACTGATAAATGGCAGTGGGGATGATTATTAATAAAATCACTAATATTCACTCTCAGTGCATTAGAGATATGTCAAAAAGGGAAAGTACATTCCAGGTGAATTACAAAATTACAGGTAAAAAATGTATCAGTGCATTTCCAATGAGTCTAATAATTTTGAAAAATCCACCCATTTATATGTAAACGCCCCCAAATAAAAAATGTTAAGATTATTTTACTTTACATGCAATTGAACATCAACAAAAAAAAGGTAAGGAATGGAATTTGGGTATCATTAGAAGTCTCCTCACGAAGGCCAGACTCTTCCCTTGCAGAATCAATTTGCTTCCCTCCGTTCTGATAGAAGCAGGGGCTTTGCCTCTTGTTTGGAAATTCCTTCGAAATATCTGTTTAGAATTCTGCAGTTGCAGCCTGCTATTTCCCTCCGCCCCTGCCTCCTATTTTATAGCACCCAGAGCTTGCCTAATAGGCACCATCTCCAGAGACATTATCTGACCTCCTCCGTCTGAGATCTAGTAACTCGGAGAGTTTTACACCGTGATCCGAGGAAATATTTTACCTAGCAATTTACCAAGTTTCACAGAACCATTTTCCCAAACACTGACAGCGTTTTGTGAAGGAGAAGTAAGAGAACCCTAGAAAATTGCAGGGATGAACCAAACATCCAGTGACTTTGCAGGTGGATCATTACCAGACCCTCACGAAATCTTGTTTACCTTGTTAAAGATAAATTAATTAGACACGGGCAAAATGGTTTTGATAAAATAACCGTAGTTGGCATATGCCTGCTCTGACCTTCAAAAGCACTTCAAGTCACTCATCTGTTTTCATTTTCTGGTTTCCACTAGTTCCTCATGAACAAAAGAACATTAAAAAAATACTTCTGTGGGGGCGCCTGGGTGGCTCAGTCGGTCGGGCCTGTGACTTTGGCTTAGGTCATGATCTCAAGTTCTTAGGTTCGAGCCCCGCATCGGGCTATGTGCTGACAGCTCAGAGCCTGAAGCCTGCTTCAGGTTCTGTATCTCCCTGTCTCTCTGCCCCTCCCCCTCTCATGCTCTGTCTCTCTCTGTTTCAAAAATAAATAAAACATTAAAAAAGGTACTTCTGTACCTTTGTTTTATTGATTATTATTCATCACTCTTTGATTGTGTGAGCTGTATATTATGGAGAAGTGTGAAAATAGGGAAAAGCAAAAAGGTGGGGGGGATTCAATATTAATCTCATGGAATAGATATAACCATGTCTAATGGTTATGGTTCTTCCATCTTGTTTTCCATATACTCAGATGCAACACAATTGGGATAACACTGGGGCGCCTGGGTGGCTCAGTTAAAGCATTTGACTCAGGTAGTGATCTCGCGGTTTGTGAGTTCGAGCCCTGCATCGGGCTGTCTGCTGTCAACACAGAGCCCACTTCACTTCCCAATCTCTCTGCTACTCCTCCCACCTCAAAAACAAACAAACAAACAAACAAACAATTAGAGGAGGTGCCTTTTAAAATTTAAGATTCTATAGTAAACTTATTTCCTTAAATTATATTCAAGAACCTGGTTTTTAGAAATGAAGTGTACCCTTACATTGAATTATTGTAATTTAGCCAAGCCATTCCTTATATTTGGACATGCAGGTGGTTTTCAATTTATTACTATTTAAGTAACTTCATTGTAAATATCTATCAATAAATCTCTTTATCATTGAATTTCTTATATTTTCCCAAGGTAATTCCTAGCAATGGAATGGTTGGTCAG
Source organism: Cryptoprocta ferox (assembly GCA_028646485.1). Classification (NCBI taxonomy): domain Eukaryota; kingdom Metazoa; phylum Chordata; class Mammalia; order Carnivora; family Eupleridae; genus Cryptoprocta; species Cryptoprocta ferox. The sequence continues at coordinate 141,703,964 of CM053573.1, read as the reverse complement.
AAAACATGCATATTTTTAAGGTTTTTCATATGTTAATTCATCTCTTTGCACCTCAGTTTCCATATTGTAAAATGGGATAATAATAATACCAACCTCACATGATTGTTGAGAACATTGAGTGAGGCAATTTATTGCAAGTTTGGAGTGAACTATGAAGTAGCGTACACAGTTTATTATCATTAATCATTCCATTCCATTCCAATCCACACCAGTTGGTTCCCAGGCAGGCTAATTAGCCGCATCCTATGTCAAGCTTGCCGAACACAAAGGCAGAACATTAATAAGTTTCTGGGTAGCCAGCGGCTGCTGGGACGCAAAGCAGGCGTTTTATTCCCTTGAGAAGTTGCCAATGCTTTTGCTCCATTTCCCTCCCTGTATGATATGCTACGGTGATGCTATGGGCTGGAACAGCAGCTTGTCTGTTTTCTGCCCTCCCGAACCCAAAAATGCAATCCAGCTCTGAGAAGTCTGCCAAGGCTCCCCTGCTCCGTGGCATCAGGAAGAGTTATGAATAAATACGGTGTTTTGTTGTCTTTAATGGAGACTTTAACTTCCCGAATTCTCTCTGCATACCTATTTACATGCACAGGCACACATGTACACGCACCATATGCATCATTACCAAGATTGACATCGGTGTTGGGGACAGGGTCTCAGGGCCAAGGCTGGCTCGGCCAGGCTCAGTCCCCATGGCAGCTGAGTCTACACAGGGGAGGTGAGGAAACAAAGCCAACAGCCACTAGCAGAGTCCTTCTGAAGGCCGTCTTGGGGATCAGAGCTCTCTGACCATAAACGGTCTAAGGGATAATGGGCTTCAAGCCACACAATGAAGCAAAATGGAAAAGAAATTCAGGCCAGTTAAATAAAGTTGAAGTGACTGGTGTGCTGGGGGGTAGCAATGGCTCACAAGGAGAATCTCGTTTCATCTCTAATTTGCATACGGAGAAGATTGATTTTCTACGGCTAATCCAAATTTATGACACATCAGGTGATATTTAAAGGACTCAATGGAGCATTTAATAGCCAAACATTTTTCCTGATTAGTACCCACTTGACCTGGTGACCCAGAGATGAATGCTGATCACCCTGCCCCCTCTCTTTCCAATGGCCGTGAGTACAAGAGTGGCCAGGAGACCAGCACATAAACAGACCAGCCCGTAGTTGGAATGTCCAGCTCTTTAGACGCCTGGTGCTCTCGAAGGGGGGGCAGGGCTGGGGGGCAAGCTGGTGGGCTTATGTGTCCCTTTTGCAAAATTGCGCATGTCATGTCAGGGACTTTAAAGCTTTCGTGCCCCTAGTCTTATTTATGCAGAATACATCTATGGAACATTCATTCATTCATTATATGCATCATCTTTCTTATACCTAATCTTAATCATCTCAATAGATAGAGATTCTTAATCTCAATCGACAGATGAGGAAACTAAGTCCCAGGGAAGTTAGGTAATTTGCCCAATCCCCTAGCTAGTAAGTGGTGGGGCCAGGATCGAACTTGATTCAAGTGACCCCAAAGCTTAAACTCCTTCCAGTTTAAACCCTGCTCACCAAAGACTCATGGATCATTGCATTGGGTGGCAGCTGGATCTAAGCAGAAGATATCAGGGGTCTGGGTCAAGGCACAGGGGAGAGAGTAGTCAGAGCCAGGCCAGAGTCTCCGCATGAACTGGGAAATTTTGATCTTGACTTTTGTTTCTTCACAGCGTCCATCTGGGAAGCTGGGAAGTGGGTCACAGAGCTTGTGTCAGTTGCCCAGCATGAATAGCTGCAATCCTCCATTATTCGTGAGCCTATCAACAGGGGGACTTCCCTGGAATAAACTTGCCCACCCCTTAGGTTTCATATCAGCGAAGTGATTTCTCCTACCAAGATGGTGATGGACTCATTTGTTCTCAGGAAATCTATGTGGCCCTTTGTTAAAGATTTCAGGAGTGTATTATTTATCTATTGATGCATAAGAAACCACCCACATAATCTGAGGGTTTAATACAATAACCATTTTTCCTCATAATTCTGTAGGTCAACAATTTGGACTGGGCTCAGCGAGGCAGTTCTATGCAGGTCTCTCTTAGAGAACACCCACATGATTGCTCTATCTGGCAGCTCAGCTGAGACTAGGTGATCTCTCATGGCTCATTCACATGTCTGGCTACTGGTTATAGCTCTTGGCTGAGCCTCCTTCTCCACAGTTTTTACATCCTCCAGCCAGCTAGTTGGGGCTCCTTCACACAGGGTTCTCGGGGTTCCAAGAGGGGGAAAGCTGAAGCTGCAAGGGCACTCGAAACCCAGACTTGGACCTCCAACATCATCACTGCTATTGCAATCTGTTGTTGAAAGCAAGACATGAAGTGTCCAGATTCAAAGAGGTAGAAAAAGTCTCTGCCTCCTTTTTTTAAGTAATTATCGCTTTTTATTTTATTTTATTTATTTTGAGAGAGAGAGAGCATGTGCACATGCACATTGGTAGAGAGAGACTCCCAAGTAGGCTCCACACTGTCAGCACAGAGCCCAGTACAGGGCTTGAATTCACAAACCTCAAAATCATGACCTGAGCCAAAATCAAGAGTCTGCTGCTTAACCGACTGAGCCACCCAGGCGCCCCAAAGGCTTTGCCTCTTGATGGGGGGAGCAAAGGGAGCATGCGAACAGAAGAGGGAGGAATCTGTGGCTGGCTTTTACCTTCTGTCACAGTGAGAAATACTCCGCGCCAAACAAGGGCGGAGCTCTGTGGAAGTGCTCTTCACACAGTAGTATACGCATAAACCATCTGGAGAGCTTGTGACGATGCAGACCTGATTCAATAGGTCTGGTGTGGGGCCTGCGTGTATTTCTAACAAGTTCTCAAGTGATGCTGGTGCCACTGGCTTGCACACTATACTTGGAGCAGCAAGGTTCTAATCATCCATATGGTTGTGTCCACTCCCTTTTTCCTGCCGAGCTGGGCTAGTGCTGGCCTGGCTGATAATGTACTGGCTCTTCCAAGGGTAGAGAGCCACCCCGCCTGTGCCTTGAGTTTGGAATACGCAGTCAGTGCATGCGTCCATGTCCATGGGTGTATTTTCCATGCATGAATTTTATGATCCCATTAGGAAAGATCACCAAATCTTAATATGAAAATGTTCACTCTAATTTCAAAAAATGCCATCCATCTCTTTGATAGGATTTTTAAGAAGATTCTGAATAGTTTCATATTTCAAGTATTATTACAGTAGATTGCTTAGGCCAGATGGATAGTTCTCAGAGTCCAGAACAAGTAAAGCTTGTCTGATGGCATTCAGTCCCAATTTTCTTGCATAATAACTCCTCCTGGACAGGGGCTGTGCATACCACTGTCTCCGGCAAGGTTCCCAAGCTCAGGGACACGAGCTTGAGTAACAAAAACCTGGGCTAATGCCTAGGACTCTGGTCACTAGGAGCCCACACCGACTATATATTCTCTTTCTGACATGAACAGATGATGTGATTTATACTAAATAAAAGCAAACATTTTGAGCTTGTGCCTATGTTCTGGCTGACATGGAAGCAATCAGCCATTTATAAAAGAGTGGTCATTCATTGCATTTGTTATTTTGCTTGTTTTCTTTTGTTTCTTTTTTTAAATTTATTTTTTTAAGATTTTAAAAATGTTTTTTATTTATTTTGAGAGAGCACACGTGCTCCTGCATGAGTTGGTGGAGGGGAGAGATGGAGAGAGAGAGAAAAAGAATCTCAAGCAGGCTCCGCACTGTCAGCACAGAGCCTGACGCCAGGCCCAAATTCACAAACCATGAGATCATGACCTGAGCTGAAATCAAGAGTCGGACGCTTAACTGATTGAGCCATCCTGTATCCCAGTTTCGTTTTGTTTCTTGATGTCACCAAGCCATTTTATTTTTGTCCTCCCATATGCTGGTCACCTGGGAGAAACTGAGGCAATGCATACAGTTCTTCTTTGGATAGTGAGGTGCTACAAAATGAAAAAAATGGTAAGAAACATGGACACAGGTGATAGGCCGCTAATGTGCTTGTTTTCCTTTTTGGATAGTGAATAAAAGTCTAATCAAAGGTAGGCATCACGTCAACACCTAGAGGCAGTTGTTTATTCTCTGACAGTCACCTAGGTTCCTTTCAAAGCAGAGGATTGAAAGTACAATACAGTTAGGCAAGAGAGAGAAAAAGATCTGGTTATAAATTAATGGAATATAAGTGTTGAAAGAGAACTCAAAGATCAATTAATACAAGGCTGTCATTTTACAGATAGGAAAACTGAGGCCCAGAGAGATGACGTGAGTTTCACGAAACCACAGAGCTCACTCTCTGCTATCCCAATTCACTCTACAGACTCAAACAAGGGAGGTGATTTGCCATTGTGAGGTAGCTTTCCTCCTTCCTCATTGAAAACTTCTGGTCCTGGATTTGAGATTTTCCCAATCACTGGTTCAAATTTGTGAATCTCCTAACAGCCCTGTTTTCCCCTTAGGGCTGGTTCCATTCTTTCCTGGAAGTTTCTCATTTCACATCATAACATTTTTATTAAAGTCACGTTGACAAACGAGGAAAATAAAACCCTTCTGAGGGTTGCTCTCTATCAACCTCTGTCTCATGCTTTATTAAAGATAGAAAGGACAAGAAGAACCCAATATTAGAGCCAAACCACCTGCAGGCATTTTAGAATTATACACTGAATTTGTTTTCTCTGGGAGGGCCCATTAGGGTTTGTGGAGGAGGAAGGGGAAGAAATTCCATGTATAATTGTGGACACTTTCCATGTACCAGCCTATTTCATCATTCAAATAATTTTCCTCTCTTTTCCTGAGAAGAAAATGGAAGCTCAGAGAAGTTGAATAACTTGCCCAAGATCACACAATTAGTAAGTGGAAGTACCTTGCGTGGAATTCAGACCTTTAAACCCTTTGATCTTGGCTATATTCCAATGGCTCACAAATGCTTATCCAGGTTGTGTTAGAGTCATTGTGGAGATTTCTAATCATAAATTCTCAGGATTCACTCTCTATCATGATCTGATAAATCTGAGTTGGGATCCAGATATCTTATTATACATACTTCAAATTTCTACTTTATTTCTCTATCTGTATCTACATCTATCAATTTTGGTATATAAAAAATTGCCCCCAATTTAAAAGTTTAATGTAAACTTTTATTTAGTTCGTGATTCTGAAGGGAATTTGGATTGGTCTCAGCTGGGTGGCTCTTCTGCTGGTCTTTCTGGGCTCATGCCTCGGGGGTCTGCTGCCACGGTGAGTGAGGACTTCCTGGTGTAAGGTGGCCCCCGCTAGAGCAGTTGGTATCTTTTCCGATTGGTCTCTCATCTGCCAGCAGGCTAGTCTGGGCTTTTTCATGTGGTGGTCCCAAGAGTAGCAGGAGAGGGCAAGCCCCCATGCACATTCCCTTTTCAAGACTCTATTACATTTGTATCACATTCGCTACTATCCCGTTGGTCATTGCAAGTGACCTAACCTGGAGATAAACCCAGAGGAGGACTACACACAGGTATAGATAGAAGGAGGACAATTACTGTGATCATTTTTGTAACAGATCTATTATATAGGTAGATATGGATATTTACTGAACACACATGGAGATACAAGTTCCAACAGTACTTAAAGGTGTGAAAATATTTCTATGATTTACCCAGTCCCCTCCATCATAATCCTACACTCCAGAGGTAATCACTTTTAACTAATTCTTTGGGTAGTTTCCTCCATATTACTGAGTTAGATATTATACACCATTGGCCATTTCAAGTTGAGTGGCCAAACCTAAATCCTAAATATATCCAGATAATATCTATCTCTATCTCTGTCTCTATCTCTATCTCTATCTCTGTCTCTATCTCTGTCTCTGTCTCTATCTCTGTCTCTATCTCTATCTATCTATGTCAAGCCTATGTCTGTATCTATATCTATGTATATGTGTGTATATATATACACACACATATATATAATGATGCTCTGTTTAAGTGGACCAGAAGAATCGAGAGCTCTCTCTCTCTATATATATATATGTATATATATATATATTTAATTTCTATTTTATTTCTATGTCTGTATATACATCTATCAGTTTTGACATATAATGAATATGTATATAAAGGGATTTTTTGAAAATTTGCTGTTAAACTTCTTGGTGTCTCTTGTCCTCCCTCTTCAGAAGATGCAGCTCCAGCCTCTTCTGTCTTATCTCTGCCTTTTCAAACCACACACCATTTGCACCCCATTTCTTGCCAATGGAGCTCCCACAACTTTCCCTCCTGCCTAGGTGGCCTAGGTCAGCTAAAAGAGTTAGTCCTCATTCAAGTTCTATAGTTTCCAAAATTTTTCTTAAAAATTTTGTTTGAATGTTTATTTCTTTTTGAGAGAGAGAAAGAGAGAGAGAGGTTGGGGCAGAGAGAGAGGGAGACAGAATCCGAAGCAGGCTCCAGGCTCTGAGCTGTCAGCACAGAGCCCGACGCGGGGCTCAAATTCAACTCACAGACTGTGAGATCATGACCTGAGCCGAAGTTGTATGCTTAACTGACTGAGCCACCCAGGCGCCCCCCAAAATTTTTCTGATGTCATATTTTACTCTTTCTCTTTGTTTTCATTAGACTATGTGTTTCAAAAAACCCCTTTACTGCTTTTTCTTTATGGTTTTGAGACCGAGAAGAAAATGTATTCATGTGGTTAATCTACTATCCCAACCTGGAAGTCCCATAATATTTTTATTGATTTATCAATTTTAAAAAATATCTATTGACTCTCTACTTGAAAGGCAAGAATATTAGTTCATTTATATTATCTCTTCTACTCCCTTCCATTACTTTAGTTTTGGATTGGTTATATTTTCATTTTTATTTTATCTATTTTTGTCTGATTCTAAGTAGTGGAGATACAACAATAACAAAATAGATGAAGTGTCTGTATTTCTAGGGTTTACATTCCAGAGGGGCAAACTGAGTTTAAATGGTTTGTACATACATATGCATATAACTGTTACAAATGTAAAATAATTATGTATAAAATTTTATATGTATAGATATATAAAATTTATGAACTCTTTCTCATTCTTTTATTGCTCCTTTTTATAGATACATGTTCTGTTTTAATGGATGCAGTAGCCACTCTCAACTTTCTCTAGGGAGAAATTACATTTCTCTAAAGTTCTCTCCTTCAAAAGTTATTTCGGCTCCCCTGGGGCCACTGTTCTCTGTTCATAGTGGCCCAAATTCTTTGTTCTGCTTGTTTAGTTCAACCACTAGTGACCTTGGTTGTTGCATCTTATGTGTGAAAGAAAAACTATGGCAATGGCAATGCCAATTAATATGGGTAAGTAGCTGGGATTTTCTCCACCCTTTTGAAGGTCCGTTTTCTTTTTTCCTTGTTTTTAGTGTTTGTATTTTATTTTTGAGAGAGTGAGCATGAGCAGGGGAGGGGCAGAAAGAGAAGGGGACAGAAGATCCGAAGCGGGCTCCATGCTGACAGCAGTGAGCTAGATGCGAGGCTCAAACTCAGGAACTGTGAGATCACGACCTGAACCAGAGTCAGAAGCTCAACCGACGGAGCCACCCAGGTGCCCCAGAAGGTCCATTTTCTCCAGAGGCTCCTATAAGCTCCGTATAAGTGGACCAGATGGATCGACCAGCAAGCTTCACTTTAGGAGGCCTGGCAGGACCAGGTGGTCACTTGGTGCTCCTCAAAAGTCAGGACAGAAAGACTCCAGCCCAAAGCTGCAGCCCCTTCATTAGATGTCCAGGCATGCTTTTCATTTATTTGGAATTCCTCTCCTAAGGTCCTGCCTCTCCCTAGGGGCAGGAGTCACATCAGTTTTGAACCGTTTGCTCTTTCCACTTTTTTTTTATCCACCAACCAGAAGCCAGCACTTCCCCCAACTCCTCTCCTTGGGTCCTCTGGTCATGATGCCCCCCTGCTCTGGTTTATTCTCTCAGATCGTCCCACCCTGCCCAGAGGTTTAGCAAGGTCTCTGGTTTTCTCCACCATTTCTCCTCCTTTAATAGCATATCATCTTCTGACCACTTTTCTGTCATTTACCGGTAAATATGTGAGGTCACTCCACCATCTTGAACCAGCCAAAAAAATCTGTATTTTAAAAGACTCCCCAGATAACTGAAAAAGGACAGTGAAGGTTGAGAATCACAGCTTGTGAAGCTCACAGGTCCTCTGGGCATCAGGGAAACTCTTGCTAATCTTTCCTTCAGACCGTTAAAGAAACTTTATATTAGTGAAAAAAGAAGACACAGACCTAGTCTTGGAGTGAGGCAATCTCAGTGTGGATTTCAGAAAGTCATTGCACAGCTAACAAGTGCTGTGAAGATACAAAAGGTCTTAAGCTATGGTTCCTGACTGGCAAGTTGTGTACAGTCTAGTGAGGGTCATTGGTATAGTATGAGAGGGAGGAACAAGGGATTGTACAAATGCTTCGGAGGGAAGCATCACTTCTAGCTGTCTTGACTGCAGAAGCTGTGAAGAAGGTAGTGTCTAAGCCAGGCTCCTGGCCCAGGATGTATTGATCAGGAATCTTAGGTTCATGGAACAGAAAGCAAAAATAGCTTAAAGAGCAAAGGTAATTTATTGACCCAAGTAGCAGAAGTCCCAAGTCAGGGCAGCCCTCGAGGTTGATGGATCACATGGCTCACTCGTCACACTAAAGAAATTCCTCTTCTCCCCACCTGCCTTCCACAGTGCTGTCTTTGTTCTAAGGCTGGCTGGTTGATGGCTGACAGCAGCAGATGGTGTCTTCGCTTCCCCTTTTGTGTCCAATGGGAGAGAGAGTGCTTCTGTCCCAACTTCTGCCCAAACAAGAGACCTCAATTCCCACTGAGGGAATGCATAGTCACATGTCCACTCCTGGACCAATGACTGAAGTCAAAGGAGATAGCGTTCTGGTTGATCGGAAGCAACCAGGACCCACCTGCTGGATGGGGCGGGGTCAGTTCCTGGAGAGAGAGAGTGGATAACTAAATAAAAGTTAGGGCACTGAGGAATTTCATGATGGAGAAAGGATGCCAGAGAAGTAATCAGCAATAACCACTGCTGAGGAAAATGGCATGTTAGACCAAGCATCAGTAGGAACAGAGATTGAGGAACACAAGACTGAGAAGTGTGTCTGGGTTGGGAGACTGGCAAGTATCCCAATGTGACTACATAGAGAGGGAAGTAGCACCTGCACCTGCCTTTACCTGGAGGTTGACCCACCTCTGGGTCTTTGATTTTCTTTTCTGCAAGGAAATAAGGATCTTCATGTTGAGGTCTTTGTATGCCAATAGGTCCACTGGACGGACTATAGGGTGGTTTATAAACCTCATGCAATTATGTACCGAGTTGGATGTATTTGCCCATTTTTCTGGGGCAAGACACCTGAACATCACTCAGATTTATAAAATGGCACATGATTCTGAACAAGTTAAAATCATAAGCCCAAGTAAGATGACCCATGCCTTGGGAACAATGTAGAAGGCTGGCAGTCTGTGCCCTTCTTGCTGATCTTTCTGATTTACCCTCATCACTGCCCACCTATATCCTAGACCTGAGTGCATGCCTCTTTCTTCCCACTTCTGCAAATTTCCATGGACGTGACCTACTATGCACTTGATCCTTCCCCATTAGCTCACTTTTAAACCACCTTTAAACCAACAAAGAAAGGACAGATTGTTAATAAACCTGAAATATTTTGAAAAGAAAAGCCTTGTAATTTCTATATGAAAATAGATTCCATATGGTGTAAGGGAATAAATGTAAAAAATTTCACCAAGACTATACCAGAAGACGTTACACTTGAATAACAATGTACTTTTAAAGTATTAAAGGAATTCCTTAATATAAGCTCTAGGGCAGTTATCTTAAAAGAAAATTATGTAGGGATTAAAACCTCTGAACATCAAAAAGTAACAGAAAAGATTAAAGCCAAATAAACTAAGAAAAAAATATATGAAACATGTGTGATCAAGAATTAATATAATTAATCTATAAAAAATCCTTGTAAATCAAGAACAAAAGATGAATTCTCCAAAGACAAATGGGCTATGGACACGAGCAGTTAGTGTACAAACGATAAATTATAAAGTGCTAATAAAAATGTGAGAAACTTTCATTTTACTTATAATAGGAGTAGTAAAATGAAGACAATGAGATTTTTTCTTTAAGCAGTAACAGTAAGTAACAAAAACGCTATAAGGAGTTGAAACCCGGTACACCTGCTGGTGGAGTTAAAATTAGCACCACGTATGTAGAGAGTGACTTGACTGTTTTTAGTTTGTAACAAAAGTTCTACAAATTGTGTGTGTGTGTGTGTGTGTGTGTGTGTGTGTGTGTGTTTTGATTTAGCAATTTCACTTTTGGAAATTATTAGTCACTAATAAAATAGTCACTCATGTAGGTAAAGATATGAGTTCAAGGATATTTATTACAACGCTTCTTGTAATAATGAGGACTGGAAACACTCCACGGTTCTACAATAGGATATTGGTTGTAGAAATTATGGCCCATGCTTACACTGGAACAGCATGGCTATTATGTATAATTTTGAAAAATTTGTCTCTGGACATGGAAATATGCCAACAATATGTTAAAAAGTAAAAGATGTGGATTATGAAATAAAAAGTACCATGCTCTTGCTTTTACAATATATGTATATGTACAGAGATGTACAGAAACTGATTATCCCAGCAACACCATCCAACAGAAATATAATGGAAGCGCCATATGTAATTATACATTTTCTAGCAGTAACATTGCAAAAGGTAAAAAGAAACTAATACAACTGATAATAGGTTTTATTTCACATGAGATATTCACCATAGTATAATTTCAACATATAATCAATGTGAAAATTATTGAGATATTTTATATGTTTGTGTGTGTGTTAAATCTTTAAAATCTACTGTGTATTTCCCCTTACAACACATCTCAATTCAGGCTAGTCACATTTCATGTGCTCAGTAGCCAAGAGGGAATAGTGGCTACTGTTTTGGACAGCACATGTCTAGAATCATATTCACCAAGGTTTTTAATGTTTATTTATTTTTGAGAGAGACAGAGCAGTAGCAAGGGAGGGGCAGAGAGAGAGGGAGACACAGAATCTGAAGCAGGCTCCAGGCTCTGAGATGTCAGCCAGAGCCCGATGCGGGGCTCGAACCCACGAACCATGAGATCATGACCTGAGCCGAATCTGGCGCTTAACCAACTGACCCATCCAGGTGCCCTTCACCAAGCTTTTGATAGAAGTTGCAACAATTAGTGTCCTGTGTGCTCTTTATGTTATTGTATCTTCTGGAATAATTATATGTTATTTTTTTTCATAGAAAAAATAACCAAAGAAATGTTTTTATTTACTCAGAGAAAGAAGTCAAAAGAGTCATTTTAATACTAGATCAGGCAGACTCTGGAAAATAATATGAAGCTTCCTCAAAAAATTAAAAATAGAACTACCCTATGATCCAGTAATTCCATGACTGGATATTTACCCAAAGAATACAAGTACACTAACTGAAAAGAATATATGCACGCCTACGTTTATTGTGGCATTACTTACATTAGCCAAGGTATGGAAGCAGTGTCCACATCCATAGATGATTGGAGAAAGAAGATGTGATTGATACATATGTATATAATGGAATATTATTCAGCCATAAAAAAGAATGAGGTCTTGCCGTTTGCAACAACATAGATGGATCTAAAGAGTATAATACAAAGTGAAATCAGTCAGAGAAAGACAAATACCATATGATTTCACTCCTTTGTGGAATTTAAGAAACAAAACAAAGAAAAAAGAAAGAAACAATAAAACAGACTCTTAAATATGAAGAATAAACTGATGGTTCCCAGAGGGGAGGTGGGTGCTGGGATGGGTGAAATAGGTAAAGGGCATTAAGAACACACTTCTCATGATGAGCACTGAGAAATGTATAGAATTGTTGAATCACCATATTGTACACCCAGAACTAATATAACACTGTATGCTAATTATACTGAAATTTGAAAAAATAATAATAAATTAAAGAAGCAGAAGGGAGAATCAAGCACACTGACCACATATGCCTAGAAAATGGAACAGAATTTCTGAGGTCTTCATACATATACTCTCAGGGCCCCAGTCCATAGGGTGCTTACTTGTTTTAAAGAACACTGGAATTTCGTTCAAGTAAAAAATACTGATAAACAAAAAATAGCTATCACTGGGGCTTTGGAAATCAGATAATTCCCTTTAAAGATATTTCAGAAAATTCTATGGGGTTGTGATAAAAAATGACAACAACAACAAAAAGCATTTAAAGCTTTTCTTGCTGTGGATGTTGGCATTAAATGAAGAGTGTTTGGGGTAATTCAGCAATATACCCTTCAATCCAGCCAGATTGATAGGTGGAAATGTTCCAGCAAGTTTAACATAAAAATAGGATGATTATTTAATCACAATTTAAATTCTTGGAATATCTCCACCTCAGGTAGAACTTAAAGGAACAAATAGAAATAACTTAGGGCACCTGGATGGCTCAGTCGGTTAAGCATCCGACTTCAGCTCAGGTCATGACCTCATGGCTCATGAGTTCGAGCCCTGCATCAGGCTCTGTGCTGACCACTCAGAGCCTGAAGCCTTCTTCGGTTTCTGTGTCTCCTTCTCTCTCTGCCTCTCCCCTGCTTGCACTTTTTCTCTCTCTCAAATAAATAAACATTAAAAAAATTAAAAAAAAAAAGAAGTAACTTGGTCTAGTCATTAGGACATATATGTAACAGACATAGGAATACACCAGAGGAGCCATGGGAAGACGGTGAGCTGCACAACTAATATCATTCTTGTGAGTGAGCGTGTTTTGCCACACTCAAACCTGACAATTAATTTTATTTAACTCTATTGCCAAACTGTACATTCCATGTCTTATTTGCTGGTGCTCCCTCAAGACCTAGCATGGCACCTGCTACATGGTAGGTGCTTTTTACTACTTTTCTTAATAGCACTGTTTAGTGAGTGTCTATTATGTGTCAGACCCTGTTCTCCCTGCGATCCATCACAGAACAAAAGGCAAAAGTCTCCTATCCGCACGAAGTTTCCATACTAATGAAGGGAAACGGACAATAAACAGTAAACATACTAAATGAGTAAATTTTATAATATTGTATAAGGTGATAAATGCAATAAAAAAAACAGAGGAGGGTACAAACTCACATTCATGGCAGCACTATTCACAGTAATCTAGAAGTGGAATCAACCCAAGTGTCCATTGATGGATGATAAACAAAATGTGGTGCATACACGCAATGGAATATTATTGAGCCTTAAAAGGGAAAGAAATTCTAACACATGGTACAATGCAGATAAACCTTGAAGAGATATGTTAAATGAAATAAGGTAGCCATCAAAAGACAAATACTGTATGATTCCACTTATTTGAGGTATCTAAAATGGTCAAATTCATAGAGACAGAAATGGAATGGTGGTTGACGGTGGCTAGAGGGAATGGGGTGTTGTCGAATGGGTACAGAATTTCAGTTTTGGAAGCTGAAAAAGTTCTGGAGGCTGGCTGCACAATTCTTTGAATATACCTGGTACCACTGAACTCTACACTTAGAAGTGGTTACAATGGTAAACTTTACATTACGCATTTTTACCACAATAAAAAATAATACAAAAAATGGAGGAGGATAAAGTTGATTAGGAGTGCTGAGGGCAAGGGTTTGGGGGGCTCTCAACTTCAATGATGTGATTAGAATAAGGTCTGTGCTCCCCCATTCATATGTCAAAATCCCAATCCCCAGTGTGACAGCATTAGAGAGTGGAGACTTTGGGAGATCGTGAGGGTGGAGCCACCATGATGGGATTTTAAGAAAGGAAGAGACCCAAGATCTCTCTGCACCATGTTGAGGACACAGCAATAATGGCTATAATCTGCAAACAAGGAAGGGGGCTCTCACCAGACACTGAACCTGTCGACACCTTGATCTCGGACTTCCCAGCCTCCAGAACTATGAGAAATAAATGTTTGTTGTTTAAGCTACCCAGTGGATAGTAATTTGTTACAGCAACCCCAACAGACTAGTCCTCACTGAGAAAGTAACATTACAGTAAAGATTTGAAGGAAGAAAGGGGGTGGCCATCTGGGTATCTGGGGGATACTCGCATTCCAGGCAGAGAAAATAGCCAACACAAAGGAACAGGCCTGGTGTGTGTGAAAAGCAGTAAAGAGGCCAATGCAAGGGGAGTGGAGCAAGGGGGAAAAGAGAGGGTTACGGGGACAATTGGGATGGTAGCCTGATCACTAGGGCCTTGTATAGGAAGGACACTGGCTTTTGTCTGGGAGAGGAACCATTGAGGGTCTGGAACAGAGAAGTAATGTGGTTTGATGCAGGCTTTGAGGAGTTCACTGGTGGGGGGGAGGGGTGGTGTATGGAAAAGGGAGACCATTAGAATGGTAGAAAGGTGTTGCTTTTTAATTAAAAAAAAAAGAATGAAGAAACAAATGAAAAAGTGGAAAAATTAAGATCTTTTCAAGCTGTTACATATTATAGTGAAGAATTATCTTTACTCAAAGCAAATTCTGACCTTTGCTCTTGGCTTCTGATCTCTTGGAAGCTGCTCTTTAGTTCCCTAGAATGTCCTGCCCGATAAGAATGTCTTTATTTGCCTATGAGCTTTGACCACTGACAGTCTCATAATGTGATTTACAATGGAGGTTCCATATCACTTCTGAACTCTGAAGAACTGGAAGCCAAAGGTTTTACGTTGATCCTTGGGAGGGGCTGAGGGCTAAAGCTCAGCCTCAGTGTGTGGTCAGTATGTGATGGGGTGCCAGTGAAAGTTCTGGACCCTGATGCTTGGTTGGCAGGACTCATAGGAGTGCTGCCACATATCATAGCCAGGAAGAGGAATGCAGTGTAGGAGTCCATGAGAGAAGACCATGAAAGCTTTATGTTTGCCCCCCTTCCCCACCTCGATCTTAACTTATGTGTCTCTTCCTTCAGCTGGTTCAGATTTAAATTCTTTTGCTGTAATAAAACTTTAATTACGAATATAGTACTTTCCTGAGCTCCATGAATAATTCTAGAAAATTATCAAACAGAGGGAGGCTGTGAAAATCTCCAAATTTGTCACCTAGTCAGCAGTGAGGGTGGCTCTGAGGACGCCCAGACTTGCAGCTGGTGTCTGAATCTTCAGCTGATACAGTAGATATGTGGAGGACTGTGCCCTTCACCTTGAGTTTGGCAACCCATTGCAGTTATGTATTTCATCACAGTCTCTATTCAAAGATAACACACACATTCTTTTACATATTGTAACTTCCTGGGCCAGAAGATTGCAGACACTAGCCCATGGGCCAAATCTGGCCCACTGCCTATGTTTGTAAATAAAGTTTTATTGTAACACAGCCATGCTCATTCCATTACATATCATCTGTGGCTGCTTTCCTGCTGTTACAGCTGAATTGAATAGCTGTAACAGAAATTGTATGGCCTGCAAAGCCTAAAATATTTACTATTGAGCAAACTTTCTTGAACAGAAAAAGTTTGCTGATTTCTGATCTGGACCTGAATCTGACCTGGGAATTGGGAGTATGGACTCGAATGATCACTAAATATGGGCTAATTATTATTATCTTTCACAGGACAACAGATGGGCAGGACATACAGGAAAAAGAAAGTGAATCGCAGTAATGAATTCAGCAAAAGAAGGGCAAATTACTAGATAGGCCATAGTGCTATTATGTGATAAATGTGAAATGAGAAGTTTCAAGGCTGGCCTCCACTGTAACCTCTTTGTCATCAAAATACATTCTATAGGGAAACTTTTATTTTGTCCCCATGATACATTATTTCCAATTTTAGGCTAAGCAGTGGTGGTAATTTACATTAAAAACTATAAAGCTTGCCAACCACTGAGATAATAGATGTTCAACTCAAAAAAATGCCAACTGGCATCATTCTGTCCTGGGAGTAGATCAAATTCCATCCTGAATCTTGTAGAAAGTGAAATCCTGCCCTGAGATGTCTGCAAGACCCCAGAGGTCATGTTTGTGGGGTCACCCCTCACCCAGAGCTGCACCTCTGCGAAGCTGGTTCTGTTCCCAACTCTTCTTCCCGCCTGTTCCTGCTGTCCCCAGCCTGCCTCCCTGAGTCATCTTTGACACTCACCTTCTTGCCAACACTTACACATGCTCTCTTCAGGTGTATCGTAGCTTGCTGAACGTTGGGAGAGACAGGACAACATGGCAGTCCACACTGGTAACGTAGAGTGAATGCTGTAGAACCCGGTTCCCAAACTGTGTGCCAAGGCACCCTGGGGTGCTTTGGCCAACTCACAGCAGTAATGGAAGATATTTTATATTTTCAAAGGAAACAAAGTGATGTTCAGTGTCTGTCGGGCACTGCACAAGTTACTAGCTTAAAATAGTTCACTGTTTCAACAGTAGATTGCGCTACGTTCCTTTCAATGATATCTTTGTGAATCTTGGATGTTCAAGGTTGCTGAGATTAAAAGCACGTCTAGAGAGAAAATCAACATGGAACAGGAAATGAGGGTGGAAGCGTCTAATCCAATTCCAAAGTTGAGAGGTGCATACGACCCAAGATGCACTCACCTGATTGATAAATCATTGTGGTTACTTATCAATAAAATAAAATAATTTTTAATTTAACTTTTCTTGCAGACTGTCGTTAAATTGTTAGGCCATATTAAGCTGTTTGAGCTCCCCGCTTAATAAAAGAACCATTAGGTAATTCATTTGACCTAGGGGGCACCATGAAAAAGATCACAAATACTATGGGTGCTGTCAACTGAGAAAGTTTGGGAACTGCTGTTATAGAAGTTAAACCATTGAAAAAAGTCAAGGGGTCATTTCTTCCATCGTAGACGCCAGCTTCTGGTCAAGGGGTTCGTCATTTCTCTCTCTCTCTCTCTCTTTTAATTTATATTCAAGTTAGTTAACATACAGTGTAGCCTTGGCTTCAGGAATAGAACCCAGCGATTCATCTCTTACATAGGACACCCAGTGCTCATCCCGAAAAGTGCCCTCCTTAATGCTCATCACCCATTTAGCCCATCCCTTCACCCACCTCCCCTCCAACAGCCCTTGTATGCTGGGTCCCTATTTCCCAGCTCCTGATTGCCTCCAGTACAGAAAACTTGGGTCATCACTGCTGACTTACCCCTCAGGGTGTTCCCTTGCAACTTCCAGCAGCTTATCAAGGTATCTTCCACACAAAGACAATTGCTCCTCCCACCCCCAAGGAAATTCTTTTACTAGCAAATAAAAAAAAATATTTCTGGGAGGTCTTCTAATGTACATTGTTGTGATACCAGAGATGAGGGTGTGCATGATGAAAGCACCAAGCACTCAGGAAGAGGGAGAAAGAAAGGTCAACTCAGAAGCAAGATTGGTGATGAAAAAGACAGAACGAGATCCAAGAAAAGGTTACCTACTTCGCAATGGCACCCTGACCACGGGCTGTGTCACCAAACATGTTTAAATCTGCCCAGTGTCCTAACACAGAGCATGGAACACAGATACGATCTCTTCTCTATTGCTACAAACTTTAAATTTTGTCTACCCTCAGAAGGCAGGATTGTATAGCATGTCAATATCCCCCTGCAGTTAAATACACTGGTGTAAGCTGTGGGGGCCAACCCTGGTAATTTCATCCAGCAGCTTTGTCTGTTTTCTCAAACGATTTCTGCAAAATTAATGAAAATTTTCCTAGTTGTGTCATCCTTGGGCTTCGAGCACACACATCTTCCTCGCGATAACCTTTATTCCGTTCTTATTTAAAAGAATGTTGTACAACTTTGCCAGTTTTGGGGGATTGGCGGTGAAAGAACAGATTCTTTTACAAGAGCAGATCTGACCTGGCGTTGGTGAAGGTTTTGCTGCACTGTTTGTTCTGAGGTCCGATTCATGAAAATACCCGTGTTCTCTCGACCTCTGGATTGCTGCAGCATTATCCTCCTCCATATCCATCACTGTCCAATGGCTGACAGAATGATAGACACACAAAATCATTCCTTATTGTAGCAGAAATCTCTCGCCCAAAGTGGTTTTCGGTAGTTCCTCTGACACATCTTTGGCCATAAGTCTCCTTTAAAATGGGTTCCACATTCCACTCTGCACTACAAGAACCACCTGTTACCATGTTTCTTTGCATTAATTTGCATTAATCCCCATGGCAAATAGGACCTCTGTGTTGCTTACAACACTATGAAAAGGTCATTTACATGGCATGGATGTAATGAGTGAGGAGGAACATGGCATTCTTGAGGCTTTGGTTGGGAATGCCTGCTTAGAATTATTTCTTGTTCATCCATCCTAAGGATGGAAGATCTCCTGAAATTTCAGGTGGACAGTCTGTGTTTCATTTTCTATGTAGAGCTCTTAATCTAATCTCAACCATCATTGTGGGGGGGGGGGGAAGAGATGAGGGTGTCCCAGGCACTGGACTAAGGGCTTAGAGGCACTGGTCTACATATATGACCACCATCAATTCCTTCCCATGCCACATGCACACATTGCCTCTCACTCGAAAAGATGGAGCTTTTGAATCTGGGCTGGCCCTTTGGTCTGCTCTGACCATCATAATGTCAGGGTAATGACACTGTGTCCGTTCTAGGCCTAACCTTTAGGAGGTCTGGGGGCTCCTGCTTCTTTTCTCTCTTAGGAGCCAACTGCCAAATAAGAAGTGCAACTACATGGAGACTTCCATGCTGGGGGGTGGCCCAAGTTTCTAAATGGAGAAACCACAGAGAGACAGAGGAGAGCGCTGCTTGGATGCCCCCCCATTCCCGCTGTCCTGAGTATGGTGAAAGATGTGTGCACCAAGAAGCCATCTTGGATGTTCCGGCCCAAGAGTCACCGCAGACCACCAGCTGAGCACAGCTTCTAGGCAGAGTTGTGAGATCACCAACCATCGTTGTATGTCACTAAGTTTTGGGTTGGTGTGTTGTGTGGTAGCCGATAACCAGAACTATTCTTCATCAGTATTATTTCATTTAATAAATATAACAACCAACTTGGTGAGGTACAATCTGCCCAGCCTGCCCCATTTCACAAGGGAGGAAACTGAGGCTTGGAAAGCTACATGATCTTCCAGATGTCACACAGCTAACTGTGACATGGCTGAGCTGGCACGGGGTCCCAGACCTGCCTGATTCCCAAGCCTCATTGCTTCACATCAATGTGCTCGTGCTTTGCCATGGAGAATGAAAAGCCCCACATGGTATATGATAGGGGTATTCTCTGTTCAAAAGAAATCTGTTAAAATGCTTGGATTAACAGATGCTCATAGCTCCTGACTACCCTTCCCTTCATGTTTCCTTAGAAGAAACCCCCGTGTCGGGCTTTTCACAAAGATGGATTGGGGCCATGTGAACCACGTCTGGGAATGACAGCTGCTGACAGGGACGGAGAGGACAAGGGACAGCTGGGGAAGGACGTAGCATTTGTTGAACAGCTACCATGGGCTTGTTGTGCATGACGGACTGACTGAATCCATAGGCAAGCTGGTAAGGATGGCATAACCACGTCTGCTTTGCAGATGAAAAAACTGAGCAGAGAGGTTGAGGAACTTGCCCAAAGTAACCTGCAAGCGAAGAGCGAAGACAGGATTTGACCACAAGACTGCCTAGCTCCTAAGTCTGCATTTCTGATCTCATGAAAACCAAAGACCCGGCCCTATATGTACAATTCTGGGATTTTTAACGTCGGAGGTGAGGAGGTTTCCAGTTTTTACGTTTTAGTTTGCAGTATCCTCATTTTTGCTGAAGCCAACCTGGGGACAGAAACATAGGAAGAGAACAAACAACAGGTTTCACAGAAAGACCTGTGAGAACTAACTGAAGTACAAACCTATTCAGGAAAGCGAAACAAAATCAGGAAAACTCCTGGTGTGGGTGGAGGTGGTGGAAGGCTCACTGCACAGGATGACAGTGGACAGCAGGACCCATCCTAGCAGCCAGGTCTCGAGGCCTCCCTGTAAAACTCCTTTAGCAGGGACTACCAGTTGTTATGGTAGTTTCTAAGGAACTTAAAAATGTTTTGGGAAATCAGAACGACTTGTAAAAGCCACCCCCCTACACGTTATGGCCTCTACAAACAATAGCAGCAAAGATTTCAGCAAAGAACTCATGGCCCCACGGAGTCACCTGTAGTTCCTGTCCCTGAGTCCTGGGACAGTCTGTCTGCCCTTGTGAAGGTGTACACATGCACACACACACACTCACGCACACACATGCATATACACACACCGGTGCCTGCATATGCACTCATGCACACATGCTCACTCACGCCTAACAGACCTCACAGCACACTGCCTCTATCAGCAAGCCAAGCACTGTCCCAGTTTCCCTTGGGCTCCCTAGTTACTTAAGAGTCAGCCTGGATAGCGCTCTCTTTCTCAGAAGAGAGGCCCTGGGGACCAGGCAAGTGTTGTCTGTGTTCCGTGCAGTCTGCCTGGTCTGTTCCTGCATTCTTTTTTTCCCCTGCCTGTGTCTCCAGCATGGAAGGGACACAGGCATCTTTGGAATTCTCCCCCTTCCTCAGACCCACAGCAGGTGCAGAGGCTCTGGAGGGCTGTGCTGCTCGCAGGGCTTGCCTTGGGAGGGAATGCAGGACTGGCCACTCCCGGGCATCCCCCTGTCTGGTCTCTGGTCTCCTCTCACTACAACCAGGAGTTCTGCAGCAGAGCTCTTAAGGGGTCCTCCCTCCTCTGACATGCTGAGACCAGAGAGTCTTTTTTGGTCAGCAGACTGACGTGCTGGGGAGGACCATTCTGTCCCTCTAGCTCTTAAAGTCTCAGCCCAGTCATGTCCAGGTGGGGTGCTCTCATCAGGGTCCTTCTGGGAGAAGCAATGCATGAGTGGGTCTGTGAGCACCTGTGGATTTGCTCCCCGCCCATACACAGGACCCTCTGGTTATAAACATGCATGTAGGGCTGGCTTAGTAATTAGTTATGTAACTGGTCCCCTCCTTTTTTTTTGCTGCCAAGTAATTGCAGCATCTGGTTCACCCCAAGAATGACTCTCCTATTAAAAAGTAGGAGAGAGGAAAGGAAAGCCTTATTAATCCACCCACATGTGCTGGTAGAGCTGCTGGTGAAGTAGACGAATTAACAGTCTCATTTTGTAATTCTGTTTAAAGCAAAGTAGCACCACTGTCGCCACCCCTCTCCCTACCTCATAAATGCTTCTGGTGGCTTTGGACAACTGGAGCTTATGAGAAATTGAGTGACAATATTTTCATAGCTATGAAGTCATCTGCCATACCATGGCTCTTGGGCTCCAGGCTCCATGACCCTATATAATACCATATCTTACTTGCTGCTCTACCCAGAGCCATAGGATGGTGTTTGTTGTCCTCTCCACAGCTGCCTGAAAATGATCTGTGAAACTGTCTGAAGAGGCTCTTCCGTCATCACTGCAAGACAAGGCTCAGGCTACGGCTGAGCAGGCACATGTTCTCAAATAAAAAAGATTATGTATGAAAGAGAGAGGACAGATCAAAGATCGGGACAGTGACTTGGTGAAGTCATGAAATCCTTCTGAGTTTAAGTGCTCTTGTCTAGAAAATGGGAATTAGAACACACGCATTTGTTGCACAGAGTTATTTTAAGGCTTAAACAAGGTGGATGCCTTGATTGGGTAAGCCCAGAGTTAATCACTTGAAGACCTTGGTCTTACAATCTTTCCCAAGGTCTAGGTTGATTTTATTTTCTTCATCTGTAAGGAGAGGAAATGCACACCTAGGGAGGTTCATAAAATTGCCAGCCCTAGGTTTATGACAGGCAGAGCAGAGGTCGGGCATCTGAGAGCTCTGGCTGCTTTGGGGTGGTCCCCAGACAGCAGTTTTGGTGGTTTCATCTCCATTAAGGAGGAAGACACGTGTGTGTCAATGTCCCCTCTCTCCATCTCAAAGTCATTCTTCCTTTATGCCAAAATGTAATAGGCATTTGTTGAATTGATTTGATGAGACTCTAAACAAAGCAACACAAAATAAAATGGCCTTGGGAAAAGATGATAGTGAAGTGACCAAATTTTCGATGAAGACGAAGTACAAGGTGTCAGCTCTGCCTACCCAAACAGACGGGGTTCATAAGGAGTCCATGCCTCACTAAGAGCAGAATTGCCTCAGTCAAAAGTGTGCAGGAGTCAAGTCTCTTAGAGTTGAAAGGTCTTTATGGATTCTCTTTCTTCAACTCTTGTTTCACAGATAAGGAAAATAAGAGGAAGGGATTTGGCCAGGGTGACCCAGAAGATGGAAAATGTTGCCAGGGCCTTCCTAACCGTTATATTTCCAGCAAACCCAGGACTATAACTGCATAAAAAAGTGGCCAAAGTTCCAGGCCCATATCTGTAGTTCTTAATCCAGAATACCAAGTGATGGTGGGTTCATCAAGGTTCAGTCAGAGCCCTTATCCAACCAGATCCCAGGGGCCAGCAGGGCAGACTATTGAGACATCTTAGGCACTAGAAATGTACCACAAGGCTGACAATGAACCAGAAAGGCCCCCCAAAGATGCAACATAGAACCTGGATAGGATATAGAGGACAGTGTCCAGGCAGAGGATGAATGAATAGCAAGCTGTATTGGTGGGAGGCTGAATGGGAGAAATATGGGAAGACAGCAGGGTGTCAGAAAAGTGGCACAGTGTGGGTAAGAACAAGAACGTTCTGGGGAGCCTGGGGAGCTCAGTCAGTTAAGCGTCTGACTTTGGCTCAGGTCATGATCTCGCAGTCCGTGGGTTCGAGCCCTGCGTCGGGCTCTGTGCTGACAGCTCAGAGCCTGGAGCCTGCTTCAGATTATGTGTCTCCCTCTCTCTTTGCCCCTCCCCCGCTCACTCGGTCTCTGTCTCTCAAAATAAAATAAAGACCTTAAAAATTAAAAAAAAAAAAAGAAGAAGAAAGTTCCTATAGGAACTGAGGCAGGTGAGAGAAAGAAAGCTAAAGCCAAACTGCTAGAAGTGGAGTGTAACACATCAGCTTGGTTTCAAAAAACAAAACAAAAAACCAAAGGGATGCCCAGGTACCAGGAATGGATATAAGAGCAGCACAGTCCTAGTGTGGACAGAACATAACAGCTGGCCTACCACCCCATTAATTATCTTAGGATCCATAAAGAGGATTGTCTAGAGGTGGTTGTAGTAGTTCCAATTACGTTGGAAAGACTACAGGGGGTGAGAAGGCAGACAGATCCTGTTCTGTAAACTGTACCCAGAACCCATTTCTTCCAGAGGGAAAGGAAAGGAAGCCAAAGGCAGATGAGTCGATGCATAAAGACTTCTAAAGCATTTATTTCCAAAACACACTTAAAAAAAATTGGGAACTAGTGGCAAAAACACCTAAGGGCTGGGGTCCTTTTTTTGTTGAACTGACATTGCTCAGTTAGTCCTACAGTGGACAACAAGGAAGAGAGGGCAGAGGTCTCTTGACACAGCCCGGGATGGTATCTGGAGGAAAACCAAAGCCTCGAGATCTCCTCCCACTTCCGGTCTTCAGCATATTTTTGGAAATATATGGTACAGTTAATGTCCCATTCTCATAAAGATTTGAGCCTTGAAATCTCTGACTTTATTCACAGCTGGACCTGGGCCTATTGACCATTGCTTAAGTGATTCCATGCCTTGGGGAGCCTAAGTTGGGGCTTTCATGTTCAAAGGACATGGTCCATTGAAGACTTGGAATATGGACTTGCTCTGATGTTCTTAGTCTTTGGTTCTCATAGCCAAAATAAGGCTGATTTCAAAAAGGTGACTGTATTATCTTCCTCTCTTCCCCCACTTTCCATATTATCAACTGTTCAAGGGCAGAGGAGGATAATGCTACATGGGAACGGAGGAGTGGCCTTACTGGCAGAGTTTAACTCTCAGGCTCTCAGAGTGTTTCTTTCCAGTAGGCAAACATCTCCAAGACACCCTTCTGTCATGAAAAGCACATCATGTCAGATGAACTTTTCAACTGGACTTTGAGGGCTGGACTTGAGATAAAAGAAGAAAGATTTTGAAATCTGTATTCAGCCAGCATTGTCTGAAATTCCAAATCTGCACAAATTTAAAGGAGAGATCACATTCTTCCTTTCACTGGGAGCATAATGAGAATGTGAACCATTGTCGAGGCTCAAAACATCAAGACAGGCCAGTTTCAATTCAGCCCAGGAACGGGCTCTACCACTCAGAGGTGTCGATTTGGGCAGGAGCGGGGGTGTCTGCCCCATGGGTGAGTGGCGTAGTGCTGCAGGGTAGGGGGAGGGCGCACATATGAGCAATGGGTAAGCAACAGGTGAAAGCACTGCTTGTAAGTTTGTGATAAGATCATGCACCGTGGGTGGGTGCTAAGAAAATACAGTTGGTGCTGGGGCAGCCCAGGAGGTCCTGGGCAGGCATACCTGGCACAGACTTGCAATTCACTCCCAGGGGAAGGGGGCAGTGCTTCCTATGGAGAAACTGTGATAGAGGTATGTGACTAGAGACTAATTAAATACCCATCAGGAGCTAAATATCGTGTAGGCGTGTGGCATGTAGAGCTTTTCATGTAGACACACCACCTATGAACTCGGTCATGATTCCCTAATTTGCAGGGGTGGAAACTGGCAGCTCAGAGAGGTAAAGGACTGTGAGAGCTGTGTTTCCCCCCTATCCTGGGCCGGGGTGGCCAACCAGAAATGTTTACAGCACCCTGCCTTGCTCTGGGGAAGAGCACACACTGGCCAGCCTTTATCTGTCAGACCAAGAATTGCTGCTTTAACTTGAACAGAAAGTGAGCAGCTTCCCATCAGCACCAAGCACCACGTGCTGCTGCGGGAAAAGCTGGCCTAACCTGCCCAGCAGGATGCTTGCTTCCAGGCTCTGGAGAGGAACTCGCCTTGTATCTCTCGCATCCGCTGGGCTTGGCTTTAAGAAATGTAACCATGTGACTTAGTCTGAAGCATCAGACTTCGGCTCAAGTCATGATCTCATGGTATACGAGTTCAAGTCCCGCGTCGGGCTCTGTGCTGACAGCTAGGAGCCTGGAGCCTGCTTGGGATTCTATGTCTCACTCTCTGCCCCTCCCCAGCTTGTGCTCTCTCTCTCACTCTGTCAAACATAAATAAACATGAAAAAAAAAAGAGAGAAAGAAATATAACCATAGCCACGGAAGCCCAGAAAACAGAACCCATGCCGAGTAGTTCAATCAAGGTTTTTTTTTTAAAGGGAACCTAGTTACAGAGGTTTTAGAAGAACTGAAAAAGAAACAGAGGGGCAAAGTGAAGATTAGAAAAATGTGACCACTCTTAGAGCTAGAGGGACAAAGGGCAGAAATGGTGTCGCCAGAATGTAGGAGCCAGGGCTGCCTAGGTGGAGCTGAACCTTGGAATTGGAAACATGGGGGAGCCACCCAGTGGGAGCTGGAAGCCTGGAGAAGAGTGATCACACCTGCTCTCAGTTTCCCATGGGCTCTTCCATTGGTGAACCTAACAGGAAGCCAGTGGACAAGGAAGCCTGGGAAATGTAGTTTTTAGGGGGCTGATGCCACATAGAGCAGGACAGAAGTGCAGAGACTAGATCTAAGGCCAAATAGGCAAATGACCAGTATGATATAGTATGAAACTACAAGTAACACACATATTCACCTATGGTGAGTTATGTATGTCAGCTACTCATCTGCCCGCCATAAGCCACTAGGGAAGCCTTCAGCAGAGAGAATGGAAAAGCCTCTGGGCTATTTCTCTTCTCCCTTCTTAATACACGTTTCAGCTTTGGATCCTTCTCTGTGGCCCATGTTGGTTGATCCCGGGCTGGTCATTTCCCATAGCCTGACTGTTGGTATACTAATTGCAGAGAATTTCGTAGTCTCTTTTTCTCAAACTTCTCACTCCAGGATTTGCAGTAGAATATCTTTATTGTCTGTGCATCCACATTTCCTGTTGTCTTTGATCTTACTTGGTGCTGCACTATTCAGTGCAAATGTTGGAGTGGAGACTCGCCTCTAATTTTCTAAATAGGATTGCAAACAGCTCAGGAATGCCACCTGGTCTCTGTATTATTATAGACAAATAGATTGATAAATGTCCCAGTCTTTCGTGGGAAGGGGACATCCTCTATCTAATCTTGGTGCGGTGGGAGAAGTGTCCCCTTCCCCACTCATTACTTTTACACATGCTCTGGGTCATTATCTGTGACTCTATCACCCTCCCCCCCCCCC
>CM053573.1:141243167-141677722 GCA_028646485.1 Cryptoprocta ferox | reverse complement strand
CACCTCATTTCCTGGGCCCCAGGGATGGTTATGCATCTGATTCACTAGCCATCTTGCTGTGAGGCTCTCTGAGGTCATGCCTTGCATCCAGAGATGTGAATGCCTGTGCGAAGTTCTCAAACAAAGGTCCTTTAGGGACATCAAATATTTTACATGAGCCTCCTGGATTTCTTACTTGGTTGACTTATTCATTCACTCAACACATATTTACTGAGCATCTACAATGGACCAGGCCCTAAGGATGTGTTGATGAGTGTAGGTGAATAAAGGGCAGAGAGTATGCTGTAAACTTGATTGATCTGCTCTACAACACTAGCAAGATCAATAAATATGTTCATTCTTCCTTTCAAAAACATAGCAAGAGAAGACTATGTGATAGGTACACATTTAGTGATTAACATGGTAGGGAGTATTATTTGTCTATGTGTATTCCTGTTTTCTGTGTGGTGCAGCTTACTTCCGCTCCCCATTGACTCTGAGCCTCGATATGGGATTTGCCCTGGCCGGTGAAAGGTGAGGAGAGGGGACAGGGTGTCAATTTGGAACAAAGGCCGTAAAAAGCATCATATACCGTTTCTTCTCCATCTTGGGGTTTCTACCCTTCGCCCTAGGAAAAACCTTCTCAATGAAGTTGTGGGGCCTGCAGGTGGGGTCCTGAGATAACAGTATAGGCAACTTGAAGTCTGGAGCCTGAAGCCGAGCCCACCTGAGTTGCAGCTGACCTACAGGCTCATGAGTAACAGGTAAATGCTTATTGTTGAAATCCACCGAGATTTTGGGATTGTTTCTTACACAACAATATTGGGACACAAACCTAGCTATTAAGGCAAACTCTCCAAGTGCAGCTGTCCTACTTCTTGCAAGTCCTGGATCCTTGGGGCTCCTGGATCCATGGGTTTCAAAGGAAAGAGCATGTAAACTACTAAGCACAGTGCCTAGCACATATAGTAAGTGCTTAGTCAACGGTGGCTTTAACATCATCCATTAGTATTTTTTAATGTTTTATTTTAGTTTTGAGAGAGAGCGAGAGCATGCACATGCATGCACAAGTGGGGGGAAGGCTAGAGAGGGACGGGAACAGAGGATCCGAAGTGGACTCTGCTAACAGCAGAGAGCCTGATGCAGGGTTTGAACTCACTGCCTGTGAGATCATGATGGGAGCTGAAGTTGGACCCTTAACCGACTGAGTCACCCAGATACCCCCATCATCATTAGTATTAATACAACTATAAGATTTATCCATTGAGTCCTTTTCAATGACAATGGCGTTCATACTGTGCAGTAGGTTCTAGAATAATCTATGGCCATGTTTTTATAAAGCCAGAGCTCATATGATGCCTAAATCAACTAGGCTCAGATCATAATTGCTCTCTAAGCTGACAACATTTTAACTTGAATATCCTTTAATATACCAAGTGAAGACTGTGTGAATTGCAGGTGCTAAAATCCATTACCAAATCACTCGGTCTGAGATCTGTGGGCCAAGGGAATATACTACCACAGTCCCTTACACATCATTAAAGAGCTGGTTTTCTCAAGAACATCAGGTGAGAAGAGTAATTTAATGAGAGCAATAATAGGCTTCCAAATGAAAATTCAAGTTTTGAGAATTAGGTCATCCTAAATGGAACTCAGAAACCAGAGCCTAAAAATAGACAAATTCCATGCGAGGTAACAGACAGAGACAGAACGTGGAAACTGAGACCCTTGCACAAAGCCAGTATACTCAAATGCCCCAATCTTATTAAACAATTTTCTGGTTAATTTTATATGTCAACGTGGTTGGGCCACGGTGCCCAGATATTTGGTCAAATATTATTGTGGATGTTTCTGTGAAAGTTTTTTTTTTTTTTTAATGAGAATAACTAGTAAATCAGTGGAGATTGAGTAGCAAGCAGATTTTCTTCCACAATCTGGGTGGGCCTCACCCAATCAGCTGAAGGCCTTAATTTAAGAACAAAGATGCCTGGGTGGCTCAGTAGGTTGAGCATCTGAGAGCATCTGACTCTTGCTTTTGGCTCAGGCCATGATCCCGGGGCCATGGGATTGAGCCCTGTGGCAGGCTCCATTCTGAATGTGGAGCCTCTTTGGGATTCTCTCTCTCTCTCTCTCTCTCTCTCTCTCTCTCTTTCTCTCTCCCTCTGCCCCTCTACCTCACTTGCACTTGCTCTATCTAAAAAAAAAAACACAAAACACAAAACAAAAAATGAACAAAGATTAACCTCCTCAAGCAAGAGGGAATTCTGCCAGCAGACCACCTTTGAACTCAAACTGCAACTCTTCCCTGGGTCTCCAGCCTGCTGGCCTACCCTGCAGGTTTTGGACTTACGAAGTGTCCACAATCATGTGAGCCAATTCCTTAAAATCTCTCTCTCATATGTACTTGTAGATACATACATGTGTATGTATGTACCAGGCCATCCTGGTGGTTCTGTTTCTTCAGAGAATCGTGATACAAACAGTGAACTAAAGAAAGTCTATCCACTATCAAAGAAAAGTGACTAACAAGTTTGAATCTCTTTGAAACTTTCTCTCAATGGAAAAGATTTTTCTTTGGGAATTTGCATCCCAGGGTTGCCTCATATAAGTTCCAGCTTCAGACTTATCCTAGGACACTCCAAGGAGTACCCAAGGACACTCCAAAGTGATCCTCAGTAAGCAACATCTTTGGGGCAACTGGATAGAAGCAAAACTAAAACCCTTTGGGAGAAATTCCTCCCGCTCGCCTGTCCACACAGGGCACCCACAGATAGATCCCACACAACATAAGCTTGCAAAACAAAATTCCATGAGCTGGGGTCAGGAGAATCAACCAGCAGAAGACTTAGACTCCTAGGAATTTCAGATGATAAAAGTATCAAATTCAGATATAAAATAAATATATTTAAAAGGATTAAATAAAAACCGTATAATATAGAGGTTACATCACTGTAAAATTTTGGGCAAGTTACTTAATCTTTATGTCTCAGTTTCCTTATCTGTCAGTGGTTCCCTGAAGTCTGTGTTTTTACCAGATCCTTAAGGGTTCAGATGAACCGCACTGCCCCTGGCTATACTGGGTTAGGAACATCATAGGACAGAGATATCTTTCTGACTTCAGGAGGGAGAGTCATCCTTTCTATTGCCCATCCCCCACTTCTCTCACTGTACACAGGCAGTAACACTCTCCCCTGATCAGAGCAAGGAGTAGATACTCTGCGTGGTGCTTTTACAGCATGTTTAATACCAACACAAATGATACCATTAGGCTTGGCTGACAGTCCTGGTTACCAACCTTCTCTGCTTTGAGAATAGGCAAAGGAGGTGAGCCACTGGATGAAGAGCCTAAGAGCCCAGTTACAGGAAGAGTATCAACTCTCTCAGCACAGCAGGGACCTGACTAAATTATGTTGTCCCGGGAGGGTGCCAGAAGCTGCAAGAAGGGGACCAACTGAGATACAAAATGGAGGACAGTATGCTAGGAACAGAATGTTCATTACTGAAAGTCTCTCTACTGTAAGACTTACCCTGCAATGAATACGGGGAAAAAGTGGAGGAGGGCATACTGAGGTGGCTCAGATTAGAAATAGCCTGGTTATTTTTTCCTGAGGGAGATGATGGGAAAACTATCCTCATATATGCAAAGTTCAAGAGTAGGTAGCTCACTTCATGGGAGTGGGGATGAGGAGCATTTTCTTAGAAAGTGGGTCTGATGATGGACTCCCCAGGGACTGTAGCAGGAAAGTCAAGTATGAGCCTGAGGAAGATGGACACAGCCACAGAGAGGGGTCGGTCAGGGAGCTGGGGAGGGAAAGGCTTTCTCACAGATTCATTTCATACCGGCATAATATTATTTGAGCCTTACAGCACACACATGGATGGCCCAGAAGTGGACAAAACATAGAAGAGTGAGGAAATCACACCCTTGGAAACAAAGCACAAAGGAGGTGAGCAACTCACCTGGGGGCCAGGCTAATGCACACACCCAGAGAAGCCAGAGAGTCCCTCCCATAGTGGTGGGTGGCGTGTCTGCTGAATGAAAGGAAGTCTGTCCTAGGGACACTGGGATGCACAAACAGATCTCTGGCAGGAGCAAATGTGGAAGGAACTGATCATTCAACCTGTTTTTTTTGTTGTTGTTGTTGACAGAGATTCCTCCTCCCTTTCCTTTGTCCCATGAGTGGGACACAGTCCGCTTTGGGAGGGGAGGGCACTTCCCGGCCACCAGGACAGAATGTGATTGTCTCCCCACTAGCTGGCAGAGTTTGAAAGCAAGCCCTCCCTGCCTCGAGGAAAGGAGAACCAGTTTTTTGGTTGCTAAATGTTGGAGTTCTGGGTTTTAATGAGCCAAAGTTAATTGTGAAAGAAAAGAAAACAAGGCTTTTGTACAAAGAAACAAGAGAGTGTAGATCAGAACCCAAAGGAAGGCTGTGGGAATAGGAGCAACCAAGGGTCCTGGATGGGGCCCTTTGAACATCCTGAGGTGGGGTGGGAGGGAACTCAAGACCTCTAGCTTGTGATAGTGGCTAGGGATGCCCTCTTTATAGGACACTCTATGGAGTTAGTCTGAAAATCCCCAGACACTCATTTTATACCAGAAGAAGATACCTGATTAGCTATTTTGGCATATGAATAGCATGGCCATGACACCAGGGGAGACAATCTGTTCCTTCATAGCCAGTTGCTGACAACATCTGCTTTCAGCCTAGCGGGCACAGGCTTGTCTGGAGGAGTGCGTCCAGACAAATCCCAGACATTAAACCCAACTGTCATTTTACCTTTTTTTAAAGGAAACAGCCCAGGAAAATAACTCCCAACCCCATGAAACAACAATAAGCCAAGTAGAGTCCATTAATATGCAAACCACCTCAGGCTTCTTGCACTTGCTGTTTCCTTTGCCTGGAATGCAAGACAACATCTCTCATTTCATTCCACTGTCTGCTGAAGCATCACCTCCTCAAAGAGACCTTCCATGGCCACGCTATCTGAAATAACATCACCCTCAATTCTTTCTAACTCCACTTTTCTTCATAGCGTATATTATTTCTGGCTTCATTCTGTACATTTGTTTACTTTCTGTTTCTACTAAGATGTGTGCTTTGGGAGGGCAGAGAATTTGTCTACTTCATTCCCTTTTGTATCCTCATTATCTAGAACAATGCCTGGCACATGGTAGGCACAGTTAATAGTATGTGGATGAATGAACCATCAAGATAGAAAAGTTCGTACTTCAGCTAAAACATAGATATATTTCAAAGGAATTTTATTTCAAGTCAGTGAGATATCATCCCAGCCCAATATGACCCTCTGAGAGCTAAAGAAAACCAGATTCCTTACTAAATCAGTCTTCTATTAAAAAAGAAAAGTGGTCTCGGAGCCTGAATTACCTGTTGGACTGCTCCATCAATTGATTTCTCAGTCATTAATTTATCTTGGTGTAGTAGTAAGAACTCAAGAATACCAGTCAGCTAATGCCTGTCACCGATCCACAGCAAAAAGATAAGAGTCTGTCTTGTCACTTCTGTTCTTTATTGTTTTCCATCTCTAATTTAAGAGTAATTTTATTTCCTCTTGATTTAAAGAAATACAAGGAAAGCATAAAATAAACTCAATGTAAAAGAGTACAGTAAAAAACAAATTTCCTCTTGACCTCAAAGACCCTTGGTCTCCCTCATCAGAGACATTCATTGGTATCTCATTGTGGTTGCAATGTACACTGCCCTCATGACAATGAAATTAAATCAGCTTTTCATATATTTATGGCTGTTTGGACATCCTTTTTCCTAAGTGATATGTTCAAGTCCCTTGCCTATTTTTTTCATTACCTTGTACTTTTTTTCTTATTGATTTGTAGTCATTATATTCAAGATACAAGTTCTCTGTCAGTTATATGACTTTCAAATATTTTCTCCCACTCAGTGGCTTGCATTTTCATGCTCTTTTCATGCTTAAAGGTAATTTCAAGCTCCTAAAGGTGATTTTTATGAACAGAAGTTCTTAATTTTGAGTCTGGTTTAGCAATCTTTTTAAATGTCAGATGATCACTCTCTGGAATGTGAGTTCTGAAGAGAGTAATACAAAAACTACAAAACTTCCTGCCACAGAGACCTCTGGAGTACCCTAGCTCCTACCATTTTTGAAACTTGGTTCTTCAGCTACAGCTTCCATTCTGCAATGTATAGAGTATACATGTAATGCATATGAGATGCATAAATATACATATATACATCAGTATAGGAAAAGCATACCATGTTCATAGATTAGAAAACTCTATGTAAAAGTCATCTATTCTTGTTGAATGGATACTCCAAACAAAGTAGGAATAGAGTTTTCTTTCTGTAAAAATTAAGAATAACAAAGACACTCTTGAAGAAGAAACATAAGGCATGATGATTTGCTCTACCAGACAATAAGAATTACTATTTTAAAGAGAGTGATCATCTGATTTATGTCAGGTGCCTACTTCTTGGCCAGGAGCAGTTAAGGCAGACTAGTTCCTCAAAAACAAATATTTTATCAGAAGATTTGGGACTGGATGTGGGCAGACAAAAATAACCCATATCTACTACTTATACAGATAGAGAAATATAGCAGGAGAAACACCAGAGCATGGAAGCAAAAGAGAAAAAAGGAAAAGTGGAAAGAAATGAAAACAGAAGGGGTGGGTGGTTTGGACTAGTGTGAGCCATCTGAAATGTGAAAATAGGCCAATAATCATAAATAAATAAATAAATAAATAAACAAACAAATAAATAAATAACTGAACTCCTCCTCAGAGATTCAGTATAACTTTTATGGGTCTTTATGAGTCTCTTTGTTCATTTAAAAAAGGTTTAAAAATTCTATTTTATGACTGTATTGGTATAAAGACAAATATCATCCAAGCTGGATTTACTTTTATATATTCATTATTATTATGTCCATTCTTTCTTCTGATCTTAAAAGAAACTAAAATTAAAATATTTTCATGGGCCCCAGATGTTGTGCCTAATGAATGAGTCAGCTCTGCCTCTGCTCTTTTGTCCCCTTTTTCCTTGCTGTTCCCCTGAAGGGTGCAGCCTGCTTTGGCTTTTACCATTTCCATGCCTATTGGCCCATCTCTTTAGGGCTAGCACCTGGTGCACTTTGCCTGAAGCTGGAATTGATAGGGATTTCCTTATCTAGCAGCTCTAAAACAGTACGTAATGGGAGATAGTGTGTAAATACCCTAGTTTCTCACTTCTCAGGCCAGAAGTTCAGAGGCCCATGTTCTTCATTGACTCCCAGAGCACCCAAGCAGGATTTACCTCCAGTCTACCAAAGTGTAACTTGTTCGATAATGGATCTTTTATTGTCTGTCTTCCCTTCCCTTTCAACTCTTCACTCCCCTACCCATGTTTTCTGGGATCCTCTCCTGAATAAACTATTTACACTCAAATTCTTTTTTTTAAGGTTTATTTTTGAGAGGGGGAAGAGGGGAAATGAGATAGAGAGAGAGAGAGAGAGAGAGAGAGAGAGAGAGAGAGAATCTGAAGCAGGCTCTTCACTGACAGCAGAGAGCCTGATATGTAGCTTGAAAACACGAACCATGAGATCATGTCCTGAGCGGAAGTCAGCTGCTTAACTGACTGAGCCACCCAGGCTCCCTTACACTCAAATTCTTGTCTTAGGGTCTGCTGCTGGGAGAACCCAAGCTGAAGACCTACTCTTTGGATTACCTTGTATTTGGGGACAAAGCTCTAAAACATGCCACCTTGCAACCAAATGGGAGGGCGTGGTCCTTCGCTCTGCAGAGAGGAGAAGAACAAAGGCCCACCAAATATTTTCTTACAGAGATGTTAGTTGGGAGGCGTAGGCTCTCTTGTTTTAATTTCATATGAAAACTTTAGCAATGGCCAAAAAATAATGGACTATTTAATTCAATCAAAGCCTGGTAAGATCTTTCTCCTTGATGTTTTGGCTGGCTGAATCCCTTAGTTTATACAGACCAACAACAGTGGGGCAAAGCACTTTGATAATATAAAGGGTTATGGAGAGACTAATTTATATTAATCATCTGA
This sequence comes from Cryptoprocta ferox, assembly GCA_028646485.1. Taxonomy (NCBI): domain Eukaryota; kingdom Metazoa; phylum Chordata; class Mammalia; order Carnivora; family Eupleridae; genus Cryptoprocta; species Cryptoprocta ferox. The sequence continues at coordinate 141,669,704 of CM053573.1, read as the reverse complement.
GTTAGGTTTTCATTTGCTTTAATGTGGTGGACTTGGCCATGGGGAGAGCAGGCCTCATGACTGCTCCTCAGAATGAAATTTTAAAGGAATGCATATTTTTGGAGAACCATGTTTCTGTAACACACCCCAAATTCTTGTAAAGATGGTTAGCTTGCAACACTTCACATGAAGAGCCAATATTTACATTATGATCCACGGCAGAGTGCTTGGGAAACTCTGGAAGAAAAGAATCTAGAGGAATCATACAAGTTTTCATGGCATATTTATGGGTGGAACTTTGGAACAAATGTGCTTTATTCTTTCTTTAAAATAGCTCTTATGGCTTTACCCACATTAATACAACTGCAATACTCTTCTCCACAGTCCCCAAGGGGTCAGATCACACACAACACAATGATTAACAGCATGATCTTCAGATTCAAAAAGATCTGGGTTGAAATCCTAGGTCTACCACTTACGTGTGACTTCAGGCTAGGTACTTAACCTTAACAGCAGGGATTTGTTGAATGGGGATAATTATTCCTGGGTTCATAAACCCATGAACTTAGTGTTAGTATAAACAATAATGCACAAAGTGCTTAGCATGTACAAAATACATTATATACAAACTATTGTTCTTAGCCAATGTTCCTTTAACTTGAGTTCCCCTGCTCTTTGGTAACTTTCTAGATGATTCACAATGTCCTCACAAGTACAAAGCTGCTCTCACTCAAGGCCAGGACAGTTCTCTGTATAATGCTCACCTGGCGTAAAATCTGAAGATGCAAGATGTTACCCCACACTCATTTCTCCCAGGCTTCATCCCATGCTTATTTCCTTGCCCACCTTGTCAGAAAGTCCATGTCAGACACTCTTTGGGATTGCTTGACTAAGGTGAGACTTGACCAGGTCAGGAGATACAGTCTCTGCACAGACACTGACATGGCATTTGAGGGCTTGCCTCACCTTCTCACCTTTGTGAAGGAAAGGTGGTTTGGTGAGAGAATGAGCAGAGGCCTGAAGAACAGGGAGGCAGGAAAAGTAAACTTCAGTTGGGGCCAGGGAGGGAATAACTGACCTGCACGATACTTTAAGCAATGAAGGAACATAAGGCAAAGATAAGGATAGATGGTGTTCAGGGTTATCCAAAATCCAGCAGTGCGATGACCATAATAGGTGAACTTGGGCACCCTAAACAGTCAACCCAGATGACCCAGGAGCTAAAGGTAATAATCACAGAAATAGTAACACGTTCTGTTGACTCTTCGTTTTATAGCTTGCAACGTATTTTCATTCATTCCTTGTAGAGAGCTACCTGGAGGCTGCTCTATGTCACAGTCACCAGCAGTCATGTCTGTTTCCTGGGCAGAGACACCAGGGCAGAGCAAGCAGTTGGGAGTGAAGAGACTGTGGAGGGAGTCTCTGCTGTGTCCCTCCCATTTATGAGCTGAGTTACAAGGGCAAGCGCACAGCCAACTGAATCTCAAAAGATTTACCCATAAAGAGAGAACACAATAATGTCTACCACAGGGCTGTTGGGAGAACCAAATGAGGCCAATTATGGGAGATGCTTCATAAACTTGACAGGGCTGGGTAAATAATACGTTATTCAACGCGTGGCACTTAATCCAGGGCTTTGTACCTGTAACAGGGTGTTAATATTGAAGTTTCCACAGAGACAATGAGATACAATGGTGTGAAATTCCAAAGCCAGATCCCTCGTGTGAAAATTACAAAGAAAATTGTCAAGAACAGGTTTCATGACTTCTGAATCTTCTCGAAGCCACTCAATTATACTCTGTCCGCAAAATATGCAAAAAGCGAGAGAAGAGAGGGAGAGAGAATTTTGAAGGGGTGTGTGTTATTTATGTATTTATTTATTGAGAAAATAATTGCTATGCCAAGGGGTTTCTCATTCCATCTAGGGGAAATGGTATGAGTGCTACTTTGGCCTCAGATTTAGGGCAGTGGTTGCCATGGGACTTCTCAGAAAGTTGTGACACGGGTAAGCTGCATTCAAAGTGTGGAAGGAGAAATCAGGGTCTCCCTGCATGGCTGATAGAGACAAAGTGGTCCATGACTGCAAGGTTGAAGGGATGGAGTTGAATGAAGGTGTGCTCTGCAGAAGAGGGGAGCAGGGTCAAGTTTGCCTACATTTATCTTTACAGAGGCCCCAGGGGCTGATGGGAAGGCTGGATCTCTAGGGGCTGTGGAAAGAGCCCAACCAACCCCTGGAACAGAGGGACATCTGTTGGGATGGAGGGAACGCCCAGTGAAGGGCCAGCAGGGAACATCCGAGAAGCCCACAGAAGCTCCCTGAGAAACACAGCTCCAAACATCCGCCAGAGTTAAGAGAGGAAAGATCGGGCTCTGCTCTATCAAGCAGGATTTTTTCCTGCCCCTCTTCTCCTCTATTCTCCCACTGCTGACCACCCTGGGGCATCAGGGATTGTCCACCAAGTCATCCTCTGTACAGTCTGATGGCTTTACGCTGCGAATACGCTATCCTGGAGACACTGCCTAGCTGGAGAAATCTGCCGCAGAGCCTGTGAGATTGGTGAAAGACACCCCAGGGACATTTCACCTTTTCCTCTGCCTCTTGGCAGGCAACCCCAAACAACTCTTGCTGTGGGACCCCAGTCAGGACTGGCCTCATCATTTGTGGGGCCAAAGACAAGATGAAAAGGCAGAGTTCATTGTTTACAGATTATTAAGAAATTTGAGACAGCAAGAGTAGGGCATTAAACCAAGCCTGAGGACCTTCCAAGTGGGTAGCCCTGTGTAACTGCATGGGGTGAACACACGTAACGCTGGCCCTGCCACCAACTTATGCCCTCCAGTAGTAAGCATAATAGAGGATTCTGGAGTCTGGCTGCCATTCAGGAAGATCTTCCTTAGGCTGCACCCGCAGAGTGACTTGAACAAGTCTCAGCCTTCCATTCTCCTCCTCCTTCTCCAGGTGGGAAACTGAGGCACAGAGGATGATTAATGCCGGCTGGAGCTCTAGGAGAGCCCACAGACCCAGGAAATTCTCTTTCCAGCAATGTGGATGAAAAGAATTATTCGGCAGGATCCAGCCTCTGTGTAAGAGCCCAGGGATGGCTGGGATGTTCACCTTCGGCCATGAGAGCTGCAGAGGGGCTCTCAGCCCACAGTAACATGGGCCAGTCCAGAGCTGTGTAGGATTTTGTGGAGTTGATATTGAAATCCGGGCCAGAATCTTCTGGGAGGCAGCCATATCCCCCCACGAGCTGAGCCTCTTCTAAGAGGCTGAAAAAAGCAAGTTTTAAAAACAATGTAAAAGAGACCTGGGTGGTTCAGTTGTTTAAGTGTTGGACTCTTGATTTCAACTCAGGTGATGATTTCATGGTTGTGAGAATGAGCCCCGCATAGGGCTCCACACTGGGCAGGGAACCTGCTTAAGATTCTCTCTCTCTCTCTCTCTCTCTCTCTCTCTCTCAGTTTCTCCTTCTGTCCCTCCCCCAATCCCTCCTTCCCTCAAAAAAAAAAAAAGTAAAATAATTAGAAGGAGGTGTGAACCACTCCAAAGAGCCTCCTGCAGGGGTTTCGCCCTTTAACTACATGGGTTCACTGGCGGGAGCCAGCTCAAGGGAGATGGTGAGACTAGTAATGCAATTGGGTCCCTAATTCTAACTACATCCCAGCAGCTCCTAAAGCAGAAGAAAGATTCTGGTGGTCACATTTTTTCCTAGACTCACTTGCACTCCTCCACTGTCTGGGAAATGTGGCTTTGGAGGCAAACAATCCCACTACAATGAGGAAGACCACCCAGCCACCACGTCCCCAAATGGATGCATGTGCTGGTCTAACATGTGCCTTTCCCCCTGGTTAACAAGCTCTGAGGGCACAGGCTGTACCCATTTGGTGTCTCACGTGCCAGAGTGTACATAACATGCTTCAACATATTTGTTGACTCAATGAATGGATTTAAAAGAGAAATGCATATGAAAAATTTCACAGAGGGCCTGAGTAAGGCCTTCTTATAAGGTCTGGTTATATCTCCCTTTGTCTTATGTTACCTTCCTTACAAGGAGGGCTTGAGAAGGTGATCCAGTGCATGTGGCTTGCTGACAGAATGCTCTCGGGGGAAGGGGAGGGAGGGAGGGAAGCCAGATGGAGCAAGAGACAGAGCAAGGATGGGGTCTCAGCTGGAGACTGCTTGGGCTTGGCCTGACCCCATGAGGACTTGAGAGCATGAATTGCACCACAGCCTTGTCTCACCAGAGGTAAGGGGCTGACCTTTTGTACCCCCATTTCAGTCAGTCATGGGCTGCCGGCTGCCCCTGGATAGGGGAGCAGGGGATATAAACCTCCCAAGGGCAATTCTCTGGAGAAGCAGCTGTGACTCCTTCACAGCCAATACTCATAGCAGCTGAAGGATCTGTGAACCAACTAGCCTCCATTTGACCACCCAACTCTCAGTCCCTCCCCCAACAGGCACGCCTGAGCAGGTAGGCTCCAAGATTTAAATTCTCAGAATAGGAGAAACCTAGGCTTTGGTCCGCAAGCCTAAGCCATGTTCACGGCCTTAGGGGTATCTGGTGCTTTCCCAGTGATCATGAAAGGGATGCTTTGTTTCCCTTTGGCTGCCAGTGCTCTTGAACACAGAAGACTCTGTCTGGGACCCTGGAAGGGAGATGCAGGGAGTTGGAGGACGACCAAAACCTTGCCCTCGCTCTGTGTTAGACACTGCCTGTGAGGAAAGCGAGAGGGGTGCATAGACAGAGCAGTCAAAGTGACTTACCGCCATAATGGAGAGTTGCCAGTAATGGGCATCAGCTCCCACAGCCGTTGCTAGAAACTCCAGCCTGGCTTTGAGTGACACTTGGATGAAAATCCAAAATCTGCACCCTATGTGCAAACCTCATCTCACCTGGTCCCTGCCCACCTCTCTGGGCTCACCGCCTCCTCTTAGCCCTCTTTCATGCTCTGGCACCTCGGCATCTCTTCTGTTCCACACACAGGCAGATCTCATTGCTGCCTCGGGGTTTTGTGCTTGCTCTGCCCTCCACCGGGGGTGCTTTCTCCCTCATCATCTGCCTAGAGAAGCCAGTGTTGGTCACTCTGCCCAATGAGGTCTACACCTCTAACCCACTACACCCTGACCTGTCATCCCCTACTGTTTCTCTTCTTTTGCCACCTGTTTATTACCTTCTCCCCCTTGGCAAATGCAACCTCCATGAGAACACAGATCTTGACTCACTCACTCATGGCTGTAACTCCAGCAACACACAGGAAAGTCAGGGAAGGGAGCTATTTGAGAGTGAAGGAGGAAGAATCATATAGTATATTTGGTAGAAGTCGAGTTTGATGTTCTAGTGAAATATGTGGATGAAAATGCCCAGGAGACAACTGGAGATGCCTGGCTAGACCCCAGGGAGAGCCTGAGCCTGGGATATATATTTTGGAGTCCTTCCCATAGAACTAATAGCTAAAGTCCTGGGTGTGGATGAGAAACTAAGAACAGAGCCTTAGGCAACACCTACTTTCTGAATATTTGTCTTATCACTGCCTAGAATGTTCTTCCACCTGCCATTAAGCACCTCTCTCTCACAACTAAAATTGCAGCTTAAGAATTCCTTTCTCCTTTTCCCATGTTTATAATCCCTGCCCTGTTGCAAATGTGGAATAGCAAGCACAGCCGTTCTGGAAGCAGCCCTCCCCCTCCTGGCAGCTGCCAGGAGGCTCTCAGGCCAGGCTGGTGCTCTCTGCATATGGAAGTTCAATTACTGTCAATGGGAGGCCCATCTGCGGGGTGAGGGCAGAATACACAGCGGAGATTGGTACACCAGATAGTAGCCTGGATCAAAGAGGAACCCAGAGTTTGTGAAGCCCTTTCATCCTCCCTGATGAAAGGTGATACACGAAGGCAAAATTATCATGATTATTTCATTGGGTTCCAATTGGAGATGGGCTATAGCTCACTAGTATGGACAATAGCTAGCAGACTGCTTGGACATTTCTATAACACACATAGACGGGCTGTATACAATCAAATGTGTGTGTGTGTGTTCATCAGTCACATCACCCAAGCCCTCTTTATTGTGAAAGAAACCCTAAAAAGAATCACAGACGTGAACTCACTGAGTCCTATAGATACAGACATACCATGAAATATACATATTTTGTAAATGCATATAGAAAAGCCATGAAGCAGAGGGTAAAGGAAACAGTAAGGACATTTGGATTTGTCAGTGTCTCTCCAGAGAGAGCCCTGAGGATATACCATTCTTAGAATAAAGCTTTCATTTCACAGTGCATCAATGGGAAAATTAACAAGCTCCCTTCGTCCTGTTCCATAATTCATTCTCTTTGTTTTAGATATTGAGCTGAGCTGGTGACTTAAAGCCATGCAAAATAGCTTTTAAATACAGATCTGGGCCCGGCAGTTTTGCCTTGCCAGTGACGGAAGGCCAACTTGTCCCATCATTAGGGAGATGGACATCATGTCACTTTGTCATTCAAATTCCATTTCGATTTAACTTCATGTCCCTCACTGGTGCTGGCTGTGGCACTGCAGAAGATGTGGTTTCTGGGTTGAACACTTTCCTGCCACTCCGGAATTAGTATTGTGGCTGGATTTAGAGGTCCTTAGCTTGGAGTGAAGATAAGACACAGTCTATGTGGGGTGGGGGAGGGTAGGCTTTCTTAGGCCCCGTGTTTACCTGACCTTGCACATAGCTCCTTCTTCCTCAGGGAGAAGCTGACTGCTACTTTTGGCAGCTCTTCATGCCAAGGGAAAGTGGAAGGCCACAGGAAGGTGACAGCTGAGGCAAGGCTATAACAGCAGGTCCCGAGGGCGGGTCATTCCCTGGGCTGACAATCCAGTTGATGCTTGCTTGGGTTGGGGCCTTGCACTAATTTGGGTGCTGACATCCTGGTGACAGGAGCAGAGGGAAAGTGAGTCGGAGAGCAGACATGGGAAACCTTGAAATGACTCCCCTAAATGATGGTTGACTTGTTTTGTGACATCATACCCCCAAGGCACAGGAAGGCTGAAATGTCAGGTAGGCAGGCTGGGTACGTTTCTATTTAGGACATGGTGGCAACAGTGCCCAACAGAGTCAGTCCAGTGGCTTTGTCATCACAGGGTTTTGTCCGGCTGGGTCTGGATGTCCATTAATCTAGGTTCCATCTTCTCTGCTCACATTTTTATTCCAGCAGAAATGGAGGGCTTTCTCTCTGCAGCCTAGCAGAAGAGGTACAACTCACAGGCAGTTCCTCTGAAAGGACACAGCAGATTCTTGAAGAGAGCATAGCAGGCTTTATGTGAATCAGATGTCATGACTCAACAGCTTCTCCTTGATCCTTTAATCTCACATCTGAAGCTCAAGACCTAGTCAGGTTACCTGGGCAGCACCACCATGTTCCAATAGCACTCCTCTTCTGGAAGGTTGAATAATCTACCTGCTATACCTTTCACACTCAGTTTGAGACTCTGTCCATGATTTGTAAGTGTGAGTTATGACTTTAAGATCAATCAAAATCATGCCAGGGAAATTCTGTCCTCTGGGAAGAGAGCCACAAGGACCAGGCCAGTGCAAAGCCCCATGAATGCCAAGAACCCTCAAGAAGAAAGGGGCACCACTAAGTTAGTTGGAGGGAGAAGAGACAGAAGAATAGTATAGACCTTAGACTAAGAAGCACAGGAGTGAGTTTTACCTCCATTTCCAGCCACTGCCACATACACAGTCCCTTTCAAAAATGCCAGTGGCCTTGAAGAAGAGACAGCTGCCTTCCCAGTCCCTCTCATTCATCACCTGCTTGTTGCCCTAGGACTGATAAGACAAATCCAGATCAAATTCCCTGGCAGCTGGGAGAGCAATGAGATAGGGAAAGGGGATCTCGGCAGGAGTCCAAGAGGGTAGCAAAGATCAAATTGTGCATTACATTTTCCAGGAACTAAAACCTTGCTCCCTCTGCAAACCTAAGGGAGGCACCTTAAGTCAGTTAGCACCAAACAGTTTTTCTTGGAAAAAAAAACAATGCCTTCAGCTTCCACAAGAGGAATTAAGAAATCAGAGAACTGATAGACCAGTCCATTCTCGCTGGGCCAGATGGTAGGAAGATGAAGTCAAAGGGCAGAGATGAACATTGTAGCAGAGATGAGCGAAAAATGAGAGCAGCTCTGAGCAAGAGAAGGACCACTGGACTGAGCATGAGGTATAGGTTCTTGTTCTCTCTCTCTCTCTCTCTCTCTCTCTCTTTCTCTCTCTCTCCTCTTCTCTCTCTCCATCCCTTCCCCATTTTGAAAATGCACTCAAACCCATCAGGGATTTAGATTTTTGTTTAATGTACTGGTCTCTTCAAGTTCAGATCCTTCTGGCTTGAAGCTTTCAAATTTTCTTATTACCAAAGTCTTCACAAGGCATTCCATCTGATGTCTAACTCTTTTGACTCATTTCTTTTACTGACTGACACCTCAAGTTTTGGCTACAAAATACCCCAGAGGTGTTGCTAAAGCTTTAACTTTTTTTTTTTTTCACTCAAATCCACCAGTTTTGTTTGGGAAGTTGCATCGTGGCATGAGGTCTCAAAATATCAGTGACCTGAGGAATTCTGGGAGGAGCTGTTCTGTATCTTATTTGTCATACAAGTCTTTGCCAGCATTAAAAATCACAGAATTATGTGCATCAAAAAAGGTAAATTTTACTCTTTGTAAATTAAAAAAATATAAAGACAGAAATTGTCAGTGATGCCCCCAATATTAAATCAAGCAAACTCCCTAATCAGACGAGCTCTCTTCCTTCACCCAAAAAGCAAAAAACAAAGATGGTAGGTGTGGTAGACTGATGACATCCATGATCTTACTTCCTCACCCCTTCTTGTAGCCATGACCTCTAATGACCTCCTACTCTCTGTGCATCCAGCCATGTGACTTGCTTTATCCAATGAGATGTTAGTGGATGAGACACAAAGACGCTTGAAAGAGCACTTACATGTTTTCTTTTGCATTTCTGTTCCTACCTTCTGTCACCACCAAGACAACGTGCCCCAGCTAGCCTGCTGGAGGATGGAACACAAACGTGGGAGCAGGGATGAATCATTACTCATCCCACCCAAGATGGTCAATAGTCAGACAATGACCAGACATGTGAGTGAGTTCTGAGACCAGAACTGCTTGGTCAATTCAGCCTAAATTGCTAGCACACAGACCCATAAATGAAGTACATGTTTATTATTCTGGACTTGGAGACTGTCTGTTATGCAGCATTATTGTGACCATGGATAACGGATACAAAAGTAAGGAATTATGAACCATAAGAAAAAGGCATTTGAACCAAGAAACGAGTTAACTTTGGGGAGGTGGGAAACTATAGGATTTGGGCACACATTCCTGAAATGCCCTTTTATTTATTTATTTATTTATGTGTTTGTTTATAGGAAGGCCACCTAAAGAATGCTGTGCAGGGAGATGAAGGGAAGGTCGGAGTAGAACCAATCTAGGGATGTGTCACGTTGTGATCAGTTCCTGATAGTGAGAGTGTCTTTAGATCTCCAGTTCCTGATAGTGAGGGTGAACTCATGGATTCACACATACACAGCCTCAGATGAATGTAACCAAAATGACTGTAATAAAAACAGAGCAGTGCCATCATCATTCCATGAATACTTGTGAATATGCACGTATGTATTTTGTATATAGATTATGCTTGTTGCCTCCTTACTTTCAGAAATCTCTCCCACACTCTAAGGTCTATGAGGATAGAGATCAATTCTGTCTTGTTCACCACCATATAGTGTTTTTGTTTTATTTATTTATTTGTTTGCTTTTTAAATGAAATACTTTAAATTTTTTAATGTTTATTTATTTGTGAGAGAAAGAGAGAGAGAGACAGAACTTGAGCAGGGGAGGGGCAGAGAGAGGGAGACAGGATCTGAAGCCAGCTCTGAGCTGGCAGTATAGAGCCCAACGCAAGACTGAAACCCACAGTCAGATCATGCCCTGAGCTGAAGTTGGACGCTCAACCAATTGAGCCACCCAGGTGCCCCATATTTGTTTGTTTGTTTGTTTTTACACAGTTATCTGGAGGTAGGAGTAGCTTTGAAGCTTGGACTTTCCTCCCTGCTTTGATCCTAAACGCTGGGTCTCCAATCCTCTTCAGGTTGGGTTTGAAAGAACCAGGAGAAAACAAGACAATATCAGTGACCTAGACTTAATTAAATGGAAATAATTAAGCGTCAGGCATTGGCGAAGCCATGCTTTGTGGTCAGAGGACAGTTGCCAGAGCCAGAGGGGCATTCGATAGCGGGAGACCTGAAGTGACCACAGGGGAAACGGCCTTGAGTCATCGGAATCTTTTTGGCAACCAACAGTCTAGATGACATCTCTATCCCGCCCATCATCAAGGAGGTCCCACCCTCTGGCCCTGCCCCATCTCTTCAGCGCTGAGCACAGGCACTTGATAGGAAGTCTTCAAAGACACTTTTGCAAAAAGCAATATCACAGAATCCTTATATTTCAGGGGAAATGAGCTCCTCCTGAGTTTTTAACGTTTCACAGATCTATGCAATCACACATAGGTACCAAAATAACAGGGCAGCAGAAATAGAATTGCTGAATTGTAAGCAAGACAGGAAGTCTCCATCCTTTGAATACTGGACATCGAACGGCTTCTGCATTTAGCACCACATCTCAGACACTAGAAAATGGTCAATACAAGGTGAGTTTGTTTGGACCAATGTGGAAGGAAGGTCTTCATGGACTGTTGAAGGAAGTGACAGCACGAGAAGAAAGTCCCAGAGCAGACACTTACCCTTAGCCTCCTCTCTCCAAAAGACGCAGCCATTTCTTAGGAAGGAGGGATGGGAAGTAGCCGTTAGAATTGCAGGGGAGTTAAGCCTGCATGTATTTTATAATTTGCCTCCGTGTATTTATGCATTTTAAGTAGGGCACAATTAGTTTAATATGTGCATTTTATTTTATTTTTTTAACATGTCCTTTTTAAATAGAACTTTCTGGACATGATGCTTTAATGACTCCCAATTTGTGACTCCAGCTGTAGGAAGTTCAAGCTTAGGGCGGGCAGTTCAGGGAGGTACTTTGCAAGTGGGCGGTATCTTCCAGCATTCTTGATACCATCTCAAGGCAACAACTTTCTAGATCACTTCTGGGTATGGCCAGCTCTCCTCAGAATACTAAATATCACCAATGGGATTGGTTCTCCAAAAATGCTCACCCCGTGCTCCAGGGAATTTGACTTTCTGTCACAAAGGGGCGCTAAGATGGGGGCCTCATGCCAGGGTGAGACAGGCCTCGTGCCAGGCATTTGCCTGAAGGGCAAGGTTTCTGGAGGCCGCTGGACATTCCATAGGGCAGAGTCAGAGCCCTGGCTTGGGGAGGGGTCTCCGGAGCCACGGCCTTTGCTAGAACTTGGACGCCCCACCCCTGATTCAGCTTGCTCCTTCCCCTCCCCCAACCCTGAGTCACCAGGCATCTAGAAAAGCTCTCTCCTTGTTTTATCTGGCAGAACCTTGGGGACAATAATTGGACTGGGTTCAACTGGCCGGGAAACCAAAGCCCACAGAAAAATGCCTCATGACTCCTGCCAACCCCTGCTCCATGCCAGTCCCAGTGCCGGACAAACAACCTTGCCAGCATTTGGATTTGAGAGGGGAAGTACATTCCGTATGTGGAAGCCGCATAATAGAAATTATGTACTTTTCGGGGACTGAACCGGCCAGCGCCACTGCTGCTCCCATTATGTGGCTCATGAAAGGGTTTCACCTCCTGGACTGGAAGGGAGTCGGTCTGTCTGCAACAAAGGCGTTTGCCTCTGTGGCTTTCTGAAAAAGAATGTGTGTGCTTGTCAAAACAGAACTTTCCTGCGTACTTGGAAGAGGAGGCCCGTCTGCTTGCCAGAAAGGAGCAGGGCTCAGTCTGGTTAAAAAGGGAGAAAAATTCCACTGAGCAGGCCCGTTAGCCCCTGGCCGGGACAGGCTGCCTCTCTCACAAAGACATTTGTTCACTGTGCATCTCCGCCTTCCCCAGTAACTTCCCGCCAGTGCAGTTTGATGCAGTCTGGAAGGCGAGGAGTGGGCGAAGTCATCGGGGTGCGTGTTTTCCTCTCATGGAAAGGTAAATAAAACTTTTCTCCATGGTGGATGGGAGCCCCAAGGCTCACGGAATTTTGAGTAATGTGTTGGTAAACATGCTCACTTTGCTTTTCCAATCATTTTTTTCCCTCTGAAGTAGGCTGCTATTCCCCCTGTGATAGTGGAAAAATAGAGACACAGAGATAACTTGCTCCCCGGACCTGGAGGAGGGCCCTGAAAACCCACGTAGGGATTAATCAGCTGGTTATGATAGTATGGCTCTCCTCCAGAAGTTTGCTCTGGATTCGACCTCCCAATGCAGACCCGGGAATGTGCTCAACCAAAGCAAAGTTCAGGGTCCAGATTGGGTACGGCTCCATGAGTCCAAGAAATACCACTGGTCTCTTCTGCAAAGATCATCTAACTTGGGTGTGATTGGCAAATCATTCCCTCAATGGCTCCAGATTCCCAAGGAAATCTTCATGAAAACTCAAAAGGTCACTTAGAAGACCTTTGCTTCTGTAAATGGATCATGACTTCATAGGACAGATCAGCACAGTAGACTCCTTGAGGCTCCATGTGGATTTGAAGCCCCTGATCGTGAGAACTGCATCCATTTAATTTGGGCAGTGGGGTAACTTTCCTTAACAAATGAAAGTTGTCTCCCTGCTTCCAAGGTAGAAAAGAAAGAATACAGGCAGAGCCTGGGTTAATTTCACATTTGCCTTGCTCTTTGTGGTTGAGGAAGCATTATGTTTTGAGATACCACAGCCCTCAAGTATCTGCCTGAATTTCTGGAGACACGACCAGAAGTCTCTGCAGCATGAAGGATATTTTTGTCTCTAGTTCCTAAAATGCTAGTTGTGAGCTCCAGGACAATAATAAAGTATTACCGCAGATCGTAACTGTTGTGAATTTTTGCAAGCTTGTTTAGATGAAACTGGGAATTTTTGTGAACTGACACGCTCAAACTTACACGTTGCTTATTGATAACCAATAGCTCACATCTGTGACTGTGGTTGCTTTGTTATTAAGAACGTGCCTGACTCCCTGGGGCTCCGAGGATGAGTGTGTAACACAAGCACCTGGTTCAATGCCATGCACTCTTCCATGCCAAGCAGAACTTCATCACTGTTTGAGAGGTTAAAAACGCACCAGCAGGGGATGATGGTAAGTGTGGCCAACAAATGAAACTTCAGAAAGAGTTTCTTCCATTAATACCTGCCGATCTCCAGGGGTCTCATCTGCTGGGTGCGCTCTGGGCTTCCTCACGGCTCTGAGCTAATACCTAAAGTCAATGGTAAGAACTTACAAACGCAGACCACTTGTGATTCAAGAAAATATACTAAGTTTAAGAAAAATGACAACATGTATTTAATAAGGATGTGCGCTAGGAAGTTGCCGTGAGCATGATGTATCTCTTTATATGATGCAGTTGAAAGCATACAATACTCCCTAAGAAGTATTCTTACCAGAAAGAATGAAACCTGGCTTTAATCAAGCATCTGCAGGTAACTACTGCTATACAGGAAATTAAGGAGATAGAGGAACACGCTAAACGTCATTATGAGAAAGAAGGAAGCCAAGTCCAGAAGATGGGAAATTCTACAGGACAAAGGACTTGATTCCTTCAATATGCAAAGGACTTTGAAAACATGGGGAGTGGAGAAACTGTTACAGATCAACAGAAACTTGGGAAATGTATTAAAAAAAAAAGCGTGGACCCAATTTGGATCCTGATTTTATCCAACCAATCGTGAAAGCTTTTCTTGAGATATTCTGGAAAATTTGAACAAAGGCAGGTTATTAGATAATCTGGGTTGGTGATAATACACTATGGCTGTGTTAAAAAAAACAAAAGTTCTTGTGTGTGTGTGTGTGTGTGTGTGTGTGTGTGTGTGTACCTGCGATTTGCTTTGAAATACCTTAGCAAAAAAAGTGGATATAGATATGTAGATGAAACAAGATTAGCAAAATGTTGCTAAATGTTGATGCCTAGGTAGTGTGTTCATAAGATTTCAGTATACTGTTCTCTCTACTTTGGTGTACATTAAAAGTTTCCAGAATATGGGGGCACTTGGGTGGCTCAGTCGGTTAGGGTCTGACTTCAGCTCAGATCATGATATCGAGGTTCGTGAGTTTGAGCCCCATATCAGGCTCTGCGCTGACAGTGCACTGTTTGCTTGGGATTTCCTCCTCCCCTCTGCCCCCCCATTCTCTCTCTCTCTCTCTCTCTTAAAATAAATAATGAATAAACTTTAAAAAAATATATATGTTTAAAACATTTCTAGAATATGTTTCCAAATGAACAGAAAGTGGCAGAGACATACAGCTTCCCAGCAAGGGAATCTTGAAAGCTTGCCGCTCCCTTACTTGGTGACGAAGGCAGGGGTTGTTCGAAGCAGCAATGTGAGCTCAGAGGCTGAGGCAGAGGAGGGCTGCTGGTGCATGGGACAGCCAGGCAAGCTAATACTGAAGGTGGCCCATGGGCTGATCACGGCTTAGACACTGGAATCGTAAAGACCGTTGTCTCTTCCCACTCCTCATCCTGTTTTCCATTCATCCTCAAATAAATATTGACTATTCAAGATAATGTTTCCTGGAAAAACATAAGAAATAAAGCAGGTGCTCTGTTTTCAACAAGTGGACACACTAACACGGAGAGGATTCAGGAATTAGTTTAACAGTACAAACCCCTAAGCATCCTTGGCCACTCCATCCATCCAACTTCAGGATATACCAGTGGAAAATATGGTGGCCACATGGTGGTGTGAAGATGGAAGCGTCAGCAGTCTTCAGAGGATCTGGGGCCTTTGGCCACAGACAGATGCTTGGGAATGCTGGTCAGGCTGCCCCTGATTAGTCAGCCAGGATCACAGCAACCAGACCAAGGGCCCTGGTCTATGCTGCCTGGCACTCTGGCTTAGGGGGCCGATCCGAGCATGGGTGTTGCGGAGCTGTAGCTCCTTGGCCACAGGCACTTCCTTACTGGACTTCAATCACTGGCCTTGGGGCCATATAATCTGGAACAGCCTCCAGGAGGCAGATGGCATACACGTGCTGGATGCTGCCTTTCCTGGGGATATTGCCCCATACTCCCAGTTGGCCGAATGCCTTTGAAAATGTATTTGCATTGACTCCTGGGAATAACCATTTCAAATCTCTTAACCCGATGCACTGTTCCCTTCCTACCTCCTTTCCTGTCATGGACACAGACCCAGGCAACCCCGTCCTCCACTTTGCTGCTCTTCCAAGAACCTGGGATCACCTTCAGCCCCGTTAATTATTCTCTTTCCCTCCCCTCCTCCGCACTTGTTTTATTTGAAGAACTCCAAACGATTGTTTGGGCTAATTGCAAAGGCTGTTTGAATGAGAACAAGTCTCTGGTGAAAGAAAAGCCAGGGTTAGAGAATGCTTTGTTCAGAAGCAATCTTGTTTCTGAAAAGTATGCATAGTAACTCTAACTGCTTATCAAACAGCTCCAACTGTAGATCTTACCTTTTGAATTGCTGTTTTTTAAGCTGGCCTCCCTGGCCTCCTGGTCTCTGCAGAGGTGCTTGAGGGGCCAGTGAAAGAGGGATAAGATAGAAAACGACACCTGAGCTTGCAGGGTCCCACAACCCACCTTCGCCTCAGAGAACTCCCCTTTCTTCTGCTTCGTCCATGATTTAAAAAATTTCCCTGTCTAAAAAAAAAAGCTGAAAACCAACTGCTTTAATAAGTAAATATTCCAGCTGATTGTTGATTTACATAGAGCCTTTGCTAAAGGGTTAGGGTTAGTTGGGAAATGATTTCCTAAGATCTGAACACTCTACCTGCAATTTTGTTTCATCTATTTGTTTTGCTGACAAACCTTTCCTTCATAGCTATCATGAAGACAAACCAGCCCAGTCCCATGGGATTTTGTACACATTTGCACAACTGGGGGATCCAAAGGTAATTGCATTTCCTATAACTAATCTTTTTCCCAAGTGGAAGTTCAGTGTCACCAATCAACCAACACCCCATTATGGGCATGCCTTTGTGGCTCGATGCACCTGCCCCAATTCCATATCGACATTTAGAAGCCACCTGAACATGGCAGGGGCCATGGGGGAAATAGTCTCTCACTGATCATGAAACCTGACCCTTTTCCTGCTGGAAAGCCAGACTGATAAATCCAGGTAGCCTCAGACATGCTTCTCTTCACCTTCCGACTCCCATAATTCCCCCAGCGAAAGGCCAAGAAACATTTGATAGTGACAGGAAAAGCGGCAACACCATCGATCACGAAATCGCAGGGCAGCAATGAGAGTTAATCACTGCCTTCTTGTCACTATTTCCAATAAAAACAATGGCAAAGTTACTGCCTCATAACTACAAAGTACCTTCATGTTTCAGAGCAGATAAACAAATTGTGGGTGCCACTATCTCTTCCAAACCCCAGAGGAATGCAGTGAGCAGAGGCAAGGGAACAAACCAAAGAGCAGAGAATGATATCCTGACAACTGTTGTGTTCCCAGTAAGGATCAGACAACCATATTCTCTGGCCGACCGTGGGGGACGGGGCATTCCATTTTATGACAACAAATATTTGTGGAGCACATGCTCCAAGCAAAGCCCTATGATCTCACTAAAGGAGCCACAGGGACAGTGAGCGATGTCTTGTCCTCAAGCAGCTTATGATCTTGTGACACAGCGAGGTTGTATTCAACTAGCCATAAAACATAAAGCACATGTGTTAATGTCATGAGAGGAAACGGCACAGGCACCAATGTCAAGGGGATGGGAATGGCATACTTCCCTGAGGCCTGGACTTACAGGGTTCAACCAATCACCAGACCCTTGCATTTGACATGGACCATACTTCAGGGATGTCTTTGGTAATGCTGCACCCCTTTCCATGTAAGCAACACATATGCAGGATAGAGGTCTCTCTGTGGTTACTGTGAGGACCCAGGGAGACTTCCTAGAAGCTAGATTATTGGCCCCAGGAAGTGCAGAGAAGGTGAATGCTGTGTATACAAAGGAAGGAAGGGCAGTGGTCTACTTGGTCTGATTTCAAGACCACAGTACTCTTTATTCCAAAATATCTCTCTAGTTTGCTTCTTTTGAAATGAAAGATGTGCCCTGTAAACAATAATACCTTTGTATTGTATGGAATAGCACATTGGATTGATAATTGACCAATGGCACATTGACATGCACAGATGTTCATAACTGGCAGGTTTGACAGAAAGAACGTATCACTCAGTCACCCCACCCCTCCTGTTCCTCAGCCTCATTAGGAACTTCGGGGCCCTGATTTCTCCACTTCTTGCTGTAAATCATCTTTTCCCTCGAGTCCCTCCCCATCTAGCTATGGAGAGAGGGTGCTCACTCCAGAGAAAGTTATTATAGAGTTATAGAGAGGTCCTTATTGAATCCAAAGATGGGAAACTAACCTAGGCCTGTAGGGATTGAAGTGTTTAAGAGTTAGGGCCTTTCTCTCCATATCTTAGGTACTATTTCCTCATTGCTGCTGATTTCTGCGTACCGATTTCCTTCTCTGTCTGCAGATCAGCTTCTTTTACCATCTCATTAACTTGTTTATGGCCCCCAAACAGCCACTCTGGTCCCAGGTCTATTGGGATTCCCAGTGTTCCACACAAATGACATCCACATGTCCATGTGTTTTGGTTCAAATTCCCAAAGCAGAGGTTCTGATGACTCAGCTTGCACACCATGGCTTGATGATTGGCCTGTCGTCAGGTGTCAGCTGGGTCAGATGCTCATCTTTGCCTCCCACCAACAGCCCAATCAGGGAGGTAAGACCACGTGATCCAGCGCATACAACAACGCATACTCCATGTTTCAGTCTGCTAGGGCCGCCACAACGGGGTGGCTTAAACAATGGAAATTAATTTTCTTGCAGTTCTGGAGGCTGGAGGTCTGAGATCTAAATGTTGGCAGGTTTAGTTTCTTCTGAGGCCTCTTTCCTTGACTTGCAGATGTCCACTTTCTTGCTTTGTCCTAACATAGTCAACCTTCTGTCTGTGTTGTCTGTGTCCTAATCTTCTTACAGGACATCTGCCATATTAAATTAGGGCCCACCCTAGTGATCCCATTTTAACTTAGTTACCTCTTTAAAGGCCCTGTCTCCAAAACCAGTCACATTATGAATTATACTAAGGGTTAGGGCTTCAGCATATGAATTGGGGGCCCAAGTCAACCCATAACGACCAATGTGCCCACCAGAGGGGATGTGGGAGGGAAGAGAATGACTGATTTCTCTCATACCATGGTCTGTCATATTCTTGCCAGAATTGTCAACTCTTGTGTCATTGTCTTTTCATCACACACTGGGTGGGGGGGCACCTGTATATCAGTCTCAGTGTCTCAGCCTATACTTATGCTGCAGATCACTTTTAAAGAAAACCACCCCTACCATACAAACTAGTGCTGCGGCTGGTTCTCCATCATCTGAGGGGCCCAGAGAGATCTCTGTGTTCTCTGAAACAGCCCTTCCCTCTTTTTTACAGCATCTGTTTCAATCTCTTTCTACTCTTTTCAAGCTTCTTCCTTCTTGGCAAATATTATTCCTTGCTTCTCCCTACATAAGATGGAATGCATCTGAGAGGGACTCCTTTGATTTCCTGTTATTGAAATTACAAACATACCTGCATCTGCTTCCATCTTCTCTCTCCTTCCAGTCAAAAGGAAGGAACTCCTCTCCTTCCCGACACCAGTCCCAACCTCTGGGCTCTGGGTTTCTCCTCTTCCAATTTCTGGGGTCTCCTCCCTCCATTACCCCTTCTTCATTCCACTGGTTCATTTCCATCAGTATTTATACATAATCAGATTTCTTCCACGTGAAAAAAATCCTCCCACAACCCATGTTCTCTCCAGCTAATCTTCAGGACAAACATTTAAAAAGGCTTGACTATTAATGCTTTCTACTTCCTCACTTTCCATTTGTTCCTCAAGTCCATCAAAGTGGCTTCTGTTCCAATCGCTTTGGTAAATGTGCATCACTTCCCCTTGCCACGCCCTACCATACTCCTTAACTGAAGCTCACCAATCAAGCTTCAGACTAAGTGTCACTTCTGGGAAGCCATCTCTGCTTTTAAGACGGGGTTGTATACCTTTTATCTATGTTCTCATAATGTTTGACTTTTCCTCTTATCATGAAACTCATCGTGATGACTTCCAATGATCCATTTACTTCCGGATTATAAGCTCCTTGAATAGAAGGGCTATTTTTCACTTACTAAGGCATCCTACTGCCTCTGTCAGTTTCCAGAACAAAAAAGGTATTCAAGGTTTAGAGCTAATGATGGGCAGTGCTGTGACTCAAACCAGAGTCAGTGCCAAACCCTATCTAGAATAGTCTCTGTATCTGATTATCAAAGAGATTTCTCTAGACCAGGGCTTCTCAAACTTTAATGTGTGATGCTCATCACCAGAGCATCTTGTTAAAAGGTGAATTCTGATTCAGCAGGTGTAGGGTGGGGCCCAAGATCTGCATTTCTAACAAGCTTCCGGGTGATGCTGCTACTGTTGGTTCATGGGTCCTACCTAAAAGCAAGGGTCTAGTTGATATAAAAACAAAATACTTCTGTAGACAATATCAGAGAAAGAGAGCCTCCCTCACTCACTGTAAGCTCAGATCCCAAACACAGTGTGGGAGGGACTGAAAAGGGGTTCCTCTGTCCTCTGTTCTCTTCTTTCTCCGGCCTCAGAGCACCTGCTCCCAGACAGCCCATGAGAAATGAAGTCAATGATTCCTTCTGGTGCAGTTATACATTTTAACTCACCCTGCAATTCTTGACTGCATTTCTCGCTCTAAGAAAGATTCCAGTTTGACAGTGGAGGATGAGATAAACCCTGAGTTATCAAATTGTATTTCCTGGATCTGTCCAAAAAAATTCCCTCAAAACCCGCTGAGGAAATGGTTCTGCTGTTTCCCCAGTATTCTGCGTAGAGTTGATGTCATTCAAAACCCAGAGATAAGCCAGCGTCTTTCCCTTCTGTTTCTTTAAGGTGCATCACCCAAAGGAACTCCACACCTCAGAAATGGTTTCTCTGTAAGAAATTGAAGACATAGTGCCTGTGAGCCAACCAAGCAAGGGTTTGCCACTCCACAGCTGGGGAAGGCAACTGGAGGTCACAGAGGGATGCAGTGTGCTGAGTGTCAAAGACACCGACTGTTGGTCACTTCTAATGAGCACGCATAGCTTTCTATTTCTTATTGAATTAAGTACAAGCTCTTCTTTTCAACTTTGTATCCGCCATTACTTTACTTTACCATACCCACTCAACCATACCCATACCCAGTCTTAATACTGCTTTAGTTTATTTATCTATGTCCAATCAACATACAAAAAAAGAGCACCAATGAGCTGAAAATTAAAAAAGGAACCCAAGCACATAGATATAATGATGCAAATGGGAGCAACCAAGAAGTCATTAAAACAAGAGGAAATTAACAAGAGCTAAGTCTCTAGGACCTTAGGAGACTTAAGTTTCCAAATATATTATCAATTTATTTCTATTCCAAAGTCGTCTATGAAAATCTAAACCATAGCCAGCTGTCTTGCAAAAATCTAAATTTGTACTGATGTTCAGAAAGGAGACAGGAAGAAATGTGAGGCTGGATTAGCTTAAACCCTCCCCTCTATCAAGAAAACCTTCCATGTGTGCTCTGCTGATGAGGGGGGGGTCAATGGCAATGTGCTTATTTGTCCCATGTGCTTGCTTTCCTTCCCAGCTAAGTTGTACATTTCTGCACACGGGTATTTGTCTCTCTTCTGAATGTAAAAGTCTTATTAAAACTTCAAATATTACCACTCCCCCAGCTCACCTTAGACTCCTATCTGAAGGAGCTCCACTGAGCTTTATGTATAAACTGTTGCAAAAAAAATCCATAATTATTCCCCTATTCATGTCCACACCCCTGTGCAATGTGACTTAGCTGCTCCTCCAGTCAAGAACTGGAATTATTCCCCTACTCTTAAAAGCTGAGCTGGCCACATGACTTTCTTTGACTAATACAATGTGGCAGAAGTAATATGTGGGCGTTGCAAACCTAGACCTCAGGAGATCTTATGGGTTTCTGCTTGCTCTCTGGGGCCCCTGGTTTCTGCCATGGGAGCAAGCCCAGGCTAGCCAACAGGAGGATGAGAGACAACATGGAGTAGAGTCAACTCAGTTATCCCAGCATAGGTACTAGACATATAAGAGAGCACAGCCAAGATGAGCGAAGTCAGCTCTAGTAACCCACCGGCTGACTACAGCAACATGAGTGAGCTCAGCCAAGATCACCCAAATGTGGCCAAGATGAGAAGAAAGCCCAGCTGAGGTTCACAGATATTTTGATAAAATTTCAGTGTTTATATTTACCAAATTATATTAACTTATGGAAATAAAATGAAATAGATGGTGCCATTCCAGAAAGAGTTTCTGGATTTAGAAATAAGATTAAATCCTAAGTGTCTATTTGAGGACCTTCATGAATGTCTGGCCGTGACTGGATGGCTTGCCTCCCTACCTCCCCACCCCTTCCATGATAAACCATTTGCCTAACACAGAGCTGAGCACACAGTAGGCCTTCAGCATAATCAGGATGAATACATGTGGCTTCCCATCTGTCTTACGGAAAACTGGAATTCGTCATTAAGAATCCTGTAGATCAAGATCAACTGTAAATAAGATTATTCCTTCCTAGACACTGGGGGACAAATAAGGGTAGGAAGGCTTCCAAGGAAGCTCCAAGAGTTCTCAACTTTTTCCCCCCTGTTCTAAACACCTTGAGTGACACACACTTAGATAATGGGAGCTCACTGCAGAACTGGGCAGGGGCCTTCCTCCCGGGGTGGGAGGTGGTATTTATCAGAATAATAGTGTGGGTGTGCTGTTTGAAAAAGTCTTCCAGGGGCACTTGGGTGGCTCAGTCCAACTTTTGATTTGGGCTCAGGTGGTGATCTCCTGATTCATGGGATCGAGCTCCGCATCAGGCTCTGCACTGACAGCAGCAAAGCCTGCCTGGGATTCTCTCTCCCTCTCTCTCTCTGCCCCTCCCCAACTCATGCTCTCTCTCTCTCTCTTTCTCAAAATAAATAAATAAACATTAAAAAAAGACCTTCCAAGTAATTCCGATCTGTCCCCCTCCAGCTGCATGGAGAATCACCAGGCCTAATATATCTCAGAGTGGACAACAAATCTGTCTTCAAACTTTCCTTAAACTATAAGCTTTTAGTCCTCTGCTATTCAATATGGCCTCTAGGCATATGGCTGCTCAAATTTAAATTAATTATAATTAAGTAACATCAAAAATTTAGTTCGCCAGTAACATACTGTAAGTGTTCCTTGGCCACTTGTGGACGGAACAACACAGAGACCGCTGCCATCACAGGACTGCCATGGGACACCTCTATTCTAGTCAGCCCATGAGCTCCCCTTAGGCTTCTGCAGCCTCCCTGTCCCATACTAAGTCATCTCGTTGTCCAATCCTCGGTGTATCTGCTCTCTTTCCGTTTCCGTTTTATCTTTTCCGCTGCTTGCCCCTCTCGTGCCTTCTCCCCTTTAGTTCATACGAGCCCCCCTGAACACCTTCCCCCAGGCCCTGGGTGTCCGCAGCTTCAGTATTTTTCTTTCTCTGGGAGCACATTGAAAACCCACATTTACATTTAAATGAAGGCTCTACTTCAACCAGACAGAGGTATGCTTCGAAATAAATCCGTATGTTTCAGGCAGGGGAGTTATCTTCATTCTTGTAATATAACCTGTCTGGACTCTATTGGAAATGATTACAAATCCACCGTTCCCTGTGCCTTCAGGAACAGAGTGCCGATTTGGTCTGTTGGCTAGGAATCCAGGTTGCAAACCCTTGCTGAAGGCTGGCTTCCACTCTTTCTTTGGCTGTGCTGTCTCTAAAATAACCGATAGCAATTTAAAACTGAGCAATAAGTCTTGCTGCTATAATTGGACATTGAGCAGAAAAAGACCTTGAGCTATAATGGGAGGTATGTTTGCTAAAGGTGGTCCATCTTTCTGTCTTTCAGGCATCTGCTTCTGCTGGCGATTTCCAATCTAAGAAGGATCATCCTGACCTCTTCCTACCTTTGGGTAACCTAGTTCATCTCTAAATAGCACAAAGCTGTTGATTCAGAGTGCAGACTTTATTAATCTTGGAGAACTGGGGAGTGGCGGGGGGAGAGAAATTAATGATCTTGGAAATGAGAGGAATGAATAAGAATATGCGTGCTTATGTTGGGCTCCTCTGGAAGCAGATCGTGAAACAAGGATTTTTAATACAAACAGTCTCTCTAGGAGGTGATCCCAGAAAGCACCAGGATGGGAGCAGGTGAGAGAGAATGGAAGGAAGCCAGTGTAGGCAGTACTGATTACATCTATAATGCCACTAGGGTCCTCCAGGAAACAGTGTAGACAATGCACTCAATGACCATGTCATTGAGATGGGGCATTCATCTTCCAATTCCCAATTTGTTGATGGAGGTTCCTGGGGACATTAACTACCTACACTGCCCATGAACAAGTCAAACACAATCCTGTGGTGAAAGCTCTCAGAATAATTGCAATTGCAGGGGCTGTAAACATGTATGAGAATGGTAACACCAAGGGGCTATGCATGGGGCGCCAATAGACCCCTCTGTTTACTAGACAAGAGTTTCATCCATTTTCTTAAGCAAGCAGGAGGTTTGTTTTTATATCACTTGGACCATTTAAGAAAATCATCCTCAGTCATGATGCATGGTGAGAACCATATGGTGTCATTCCCTCCCCTAGAATATTAAAGTCAACGCCAACTCTGACAAGTTATGGTGGGTACAGTGGATTTGCTGAGTTGGCCTGCTTGGCTTTCTTTTTGCCGTCCCGCATGACTGTGATGGTGGGGTCTGTGAATCACAGAAACCTGCCTGTCTTTTGGCAGCAGAGGAGGACATATGGTCCGGGCCAGCCCTATCATAGCCCTCATAAGGTGAATAAATGTTCAAAGGGCCCGAATGGGCCTCAAGCAGGGTCAATCAGAATGGTTTAATGAGACTTCATATGTAGATGCTGGGAGAGCATGCTTCTCAAGGGCCATGTAAGCCTGGAGCTGTCAAGGACCACCTTTCCATCCACAGAAAGAGAATATCTGGAAAATGAAGCCATACAAAGGAAAGGAGGACCACGGATGGAATTGTAGGCAGAGACTGAGTTATGGTGAAAATGTGAATCCCTGCATCTTGTTTTCGCTGAAGTCAGTCCACTCCTGACTTTGAAAGCTCACAAGCTGACAAATGCCGCTGTTTGCTAAGGTTAATTTAAACTGGGCTCCCATCACTTCAATGAAAGAATCCTGTCCAAACAATGTGTTCAAGAGTATTATGCTTTTTGTCTTTTTGAGGGCAGAATCTTCATCCATTAGACTATACTGAGAGATCAGCCACTGCATTCATCATTGGGATATCAGTGTCCCCTTTGTGTGCCTTGCCTTTACCCCAAGGGCCACGGAGGAAGGTTAACTTTGTCTAAGATTTACTTGTTACATGGACAGTATAAACTGTATAACTGATCAGTTTCCCTCCTCCCACCGGCTGCTAGAAAGACCTAAGGGAAACGTGTCCTGTTTTTCATTCCCTTCATTGCCTAATTTCATCACATCTTTTATGTCTTCAAAAAATTTTTTTAATGTTTTATTTATTTTTGAGAGATAGACAGCGTGAGCAGAGGAGGGTCAGAGAGAGAGGGAGACACAGAATCCGAAGCAGGCTCCAGGCTCTGAGCCGTCAGCACAGAGCCCGACGAGGGGCTCGAACCCACGAACCATGAGATCGTGACCTGAGCCGAAGTCAGACGCTTAACTGACTGAGCCACCCAGGCGCCCCTTTTATGTCTTAAAACTGTAGGTATTTTTGTACATCACTGAAAATCTGGGCTTTTTTGTTTTCCTTTCTTTTTCTTTTCAATGTGAAGAATTGCAGCAGCTATGTTCACACCCTCCAGCGTCAGCTTGTGGCTACGATGAACTAATCCTTGCATTTAACAGTAACCCAACTCACTGAGCTTCTTGGCTTTTCTGCCTCAGAGCTTCTCCAAAGCCACCAGGGCTTACTCAGTCCACACAAGCACAGCCCAGAGGGTTGGGGGGATTGACATCCTCAGGATAGATCCTCTATCAAAGGAGGATGGGGATTGGTATAAAAATGTGCCTCTTTTAACATGTATCCTACACAATTCCTTAGGGGCCCCCCCGTTTGCAGAAGGTCTGCTCAGGTGCCCATGGAAATAACCAGTTTTTTCTTGCTTTAAGAAGTCACCATTTATTGACTTTTCTTCTTCTTCTTATCTCACTTTCCCCATTTCTTTATGTTACTTCCTGGAATCACCTTGCAAAACACGTAAGCACCCAAGTCCGAGTTTAGGGTTTGGTGTTTGGCCCAAACCGAAAGAGAAGTTAAGTAAAAACAAACAAACAAATAAAGTAGTTAACAACCCTTTTTTTCCTGTCACTTCATTTTAGGAGATGCTAAGTGAAGCAGCATTGTGCAAAAAATAGAGCAAAGTCAATACGTTTGGCTGAAAATGGCATTGAGAGTATCTGAGAAGGTCCCCCAGCCAAGCCTGGGGATCATATTCCCTCGGTGGGGAGGGATGAGATGGGGTTCTGGAGGGAAGCCAAACAATCACAAGGCTCAGTCGGACACTTAGCTGCCTGCTGGTTGCAGAGTAAAAGCAAAACCACCGAGGTGAGGGTCTCCTTCTAGACTGCAGGCTTGCAGACACATTGATATATACATACCATGCCATTATACTAAAGAGAGTTACATTCAAACCAATGGAACACAAACAAATACAAAACTTGAAACTTGAAAGAAAAATAAATTAGCTAATTATTCCACATCAAACTAACCATTTGGTACAAATGACTGGCAGGACGTAACGTTCTCCCTCCTTCTTCTGTGAACAAAATTTCCACGGCATTTGTTCCCAATGGTGTAATGTACTTCCTGTTGTGATTTGTGCACTGTTCATACCAACCTGATGTTGCGAGTCAGTTAAAACTTCCCCTTACACCAGGCAGGAGCGATTACGCCATCTGGGATGGGATGGGATGGGATGGGTGCCCAGTGGCCTGGGGCTGGGACTCCCCTGGTCTGAGACCCAAGTCCTTTCTCCCTTGTTTAGTCATATG
This sequence comes from Cryptoprocta ferox, assembly GCA_028646485.1. Lineage (NCBI taxonomy): Eukaryota > Metazoa > Chordata > Mammalia > Carnivora > Eupleridae > Cryptoprocta > Cryptoprocta ferox. The sequence goes on along the minus strand of CM053573.1, from coordinate 141,643,510 downwards.
GGACTTTGAGCCTCAGAAAATTCAGCCAACACCCTGAGGCCTACTCACCTCAGCACGTTGGCGCTCGAGGTCCAAGTCTCTGCTCGTTCCAGAAGTGTAGAAAGTGGCTGTTTAGAGGAGCAGGTCCTGAGAAGGACCAAGCTCAGAATTCTCCAGGATACACAGCCAGGAAAGATTTCCACATGAATAAAACATAAATTAAACATAGCCAGTGGAGTTTGGCTCCCCATCAATCTCTTTGCAAAAAAATAAAATAATAACAGAAGGGAAATTGGAGCTGAAGGAAAGAGGAAGGAGATGGTGGAGAACAACCGTGGGCTTCCTGTGCGGGGCGCTGTGAGGCAGAAAGGAACACTCTGGCTAGTGGAGACCTGGGCTCTGTCCAGGCCTCCGTGTCTTCTCTGGTCACGACTCGGCTTTGCACCAGCTTCTTGGGGTCCTGAGGAGGTCCTCCAGGCCCCAACATGTGGCTTTCGCTGAATCCAGGGTCACCGAAGGGTCACGGTTCTTTGACTGTGGCCCTGGGAGGTCCCAGAGCTGCCCCTACATGTCTCCAGGAAGCGTGGAGGAAGCGTGGGTGACCACAGGGCCCACAAGGAAGGGCCTCACTGGTGGCTCTGTCTGGGCAAGCATCCCCCTGGGTTTCCTTGGGGCCTGTCTGACTCAGCAAGCTCCCAGGAGAGCCTTGCCTCGAAGGGATCCCAAGCCAGGATTGTAAAAGTAGAGCCAAGAAGCTGTGATCACAGAGGAACCGTTTCAATCCATCAAAGACCCAGGTTTTGAATGCCTCACACCGAAGCTCAGGCTTGTGTGGAATGAGAGTGGGCCTGGGCCTTTTTTCCTACCCTCAGCTGCAGCCAGGCGGGTGTCCCAGGAGGGGAACTCGAGCTGACTCCCAGTCTCCTGAGTCATAGCCATTTCCCTGGCTCAGGTGGTAAAACACACTCCAAGCCAGGTCCAGGGGCTGGGGAGGGGTGTCAGCTCCAGGAGGGTCAGGGCGGCAGGCTCAAGGGCTGGAAGACACCCCCAACAGAGATACTTGCTAGGCCTTATTAATCTGAAGCAGTTTGAAGACAGGGTGGGGTGACAAGGAGGCTGTCTCTGGGGTGGGCCTGGTTCTGGGTAACGAGGCACAATCAGGCTTGGGGTGCGTGGTGCCCCATGGAAGAAAGACACACAGGGCTATTGGTGCTCCTGGAAACAGGAAAAGGAAGTGTCAACATCCCAGGTGTTACTGTTCATTATGCTCTGTGACCTTAGGAAAGCCGGTCCCCATTCTGGGCCTCTGAGATTTCTCACCTCTTGGCAAAGCTCAGTGATTGCTCCTGAAGAGAAGGGAATGGCAATGGGCCCCGTGACTGTCAGCGTGCAAAGGCTCAGAGAGGCCTCTGGTACCCCAAAGAGGCAGGACAGCTGGCATGCAGGAAGGCGTGGTGACTCCTGCCCCCCACACGCATCTACCCTGAAGAAGCTCCCAGCCAGCAAAGGTCAGCCCCCACCACAGTGCTCAGAGAGGGAGGAGCCCGGCTGACGTGGGGCGAGCCCACGGGGAGGCTACACAGCCCAGCACTTGCAGGGATTGGTTTCTCTCTCAGCAAATACTTGGCACAACTGCTTGTGGGCACTGGATCTGCTCTCCTGTAGAAGAACCAGGAAAGGAATCGGAGGAGGGACCGTCCTGCCCAGGAAGGAATGGCCCATTTCTCTTCCCCCCCTGGGGCAGCTGAGCTTGGTGTTTAAGAGCTGGGGTGCTGGGTTCAGGCTGCAGCAGATTCAAGGTCGGGCTCTGAGATACCTTTCTTCCGTCTCTTTGAGCCTTGTTGCCTGGTGTGTAACATAGAGGGATCAAAGGTAGCAACCTCGGAGCTGTTATTGGGATGATGCAGGTATCTTGTTTGTCATAGTCTAGCAAACAGCAATGGCTCAATAAATTCGAGTTATTGTAACTATTGAGCTCTGAGGCAACGTTGCCCAACACATGAAAGAGGCTCCCTAAGTGAATCCTGGCACAGGTGCCAACCTCCAGGAGGTTGGTGCCCTGAGGCCTTGATAAGGGGAAAGGAAAGGGGCTGATGCATGAAGATGCTCCAGCTTGGCCTCCCTCCAGCCATCTGGCTTCCATTGCGTCCCAGCCTGACCCACCACATTGGCTCAGGGGAATGAAAAGATGGCCCTCCAGGCCTGCAAGGTCTCCGGTTGCAGATGGAAGAGGAAGGAAGGGGATTCTAAATCCTTCAGGGAGCGCCTGGGGGACTCAGTCGGCTGAGCCTCCAACCTTGGCTCAGGTCATGATCTCTCGTTCGTGGGTTCGAGCCCCGCATTGGGCTTGTGCTGACAGCTTAGAGCCTGGAGCCTGCTTCGGATTCTGTATCTCCCTCTCTCTCTGTCCCTCCCCGCTCATGCTCTGTATCTCTTTGTCTCAAAAATAAATAAAACATTAAAAAAATTAAATCCTTCAGAAACCCATCTTTGAGGGATCATGACACATCAAGGCTAGGGAGTTGGAAACTGACTTTCAGATTTCAGTTCTGTCATTTTTATCTTGTATAACCTTGAGAAATAGAGGTATGCACCCTTAACTTGGGAATAACTGTAGGGATTAACTGAAATCATATATGTATAGCTCCTAAGAAATGTTTCCTTTTAATTCCATATTTTATTTATTTTTTAAAGTTTATTTTTTAAAGTTTATTTATTTTGAGGCAGAGAGAGAGAAGAGAGAGAGCGAGCGAGCAGGGGAGGGGCAGAGAGAGAAGGAGGAGAGAGAGAATCCCAAGCAGGCTCTGCACCATCAGCACAGAGCCCGAATAGGGGCTCAGACCCACGAACCGTGAGATCATGACCTGAGCTGAAATGAAGAATCGGCATTTAACTGACTGAGCCACCCAAGTGCCCATATTATTATTTTTTTTTAGTAACTCCTACCCCCTAATGTGGAACTCAAACTCAGAACCCTGAGATCAAGAGTCACATGCTCAGCCAATCAGGTGCCCCCCCAGGAAATGTTTAATAAATTTTAATTTCCTTTTGTTTGCAGGATAGCTCCATGAAATCTCTGTCTCATTCTCTGTTGTGTCTTGGTTTCCCTCTGTACAGAATCAATTGCCAAGCTTCTAAAGCAAAGATCTCATTACCTTCTGTGTCAAACCATGCTCCGCCCAAAATTGCACACACACACACACACACACACACACATACACAGACGGCTCTTTTAAAAGGAAATTTACTTCCAGTCAGAGAAAGACAAATGCCATATGATTTCACTCATATGTGGAGTTTAAGAAACACGACCGATAAGGGGGCGCCTGGGTGGCTCAGTCGGTTAAGCGTCCGACTTCAGCTCAGGTCATGATCTCATGGTTTGTGGGTTCGAGCCCCATGTCGGGCTCTGTGCTGACAGCTAGCTCAGAGCCTGGAGCCTGTCTTCGGATTCTGTGTCTCCCTCTCTCTCCGACCCTCCCCTGCTCTTGCTGTCTCTCTCTCTCTCAAAAATAAATAAAACATTAAAAAAAAAAAAAGAAACACGATGATGAACATAGGGAGAAGGAAGGAAAAATAAGAGAAAAACAGAAGGAGACAAACCAGAAGAGAAAAGATAGAGAAGAAACTAAGGGTTGCTGGAGGGGTGGTGGGAGGGGGATGGGCTGAGTGGATGATGGGCATTCAGGAGGGCCCTTGTTGAGATGAGCACTGGGTGTTACATGTAAGTGATGAATCATTAAATTCTACTCTTAAAACCAGTACTACATTGTGTGCTAACTTGAGTTTAAATAAATTATGTGTTCTAAAAAAATAAAATAAAAAATGAAAAGGAAATTTACTTCTCATAACCAATCGCCTTCCAGCAGGAACAAAGGTCCCAGCCACTGTGACAAGAACTGTGAATTCAACCCCCTGTGTCCCCCTTGCCTTCTCCTACCAAGTACCTGAGCCCTCTAATTGCATCCAGGGGCTTTCTTTCTGCCCAGCACTTGGACAAAAGGATGAGTCACTCCTGAGGAGGCTGAAGCTCTGCAGATCTTCTAGGTGCCATCCCAGGGGGTCCCCATGGAAAACACCTAAGGCCACCACCAGAGTCACAGGTTACACTTATGGGATGGAAGATGGGCTTCAAACCCCAGGGATGACAGTTATTTGAACTTCTTGGTTGACAGTCCCACCACAAGCACGATGCAAAAATCCACCCCGAGTTCCTGTTTCAGGGAGAACCCAGCCGCAGTCACAGACAGCCCTGCTTGAGTCGGCCCATGCACCCGTATCCATCACTCACTCAACAAACAACTCGGGGGAAAGGCTGCTATTGCCAGACACCAGGTAAGGAAGCCATGTCGGTTCTATCCTGTCTCTTCTCCATCCCATGGTTACTGCCTAAGCCCAGCACATCACTGTCTTCTATGTATCCGTGACAATGGCCTCCCAACAGAACACCCGTGAAGCCACTGTTCCTCTAGGAGCAGCCTATTCGGCTCTGCCTGTCCGGTGCTGCTTCTTGGTGCAGCCTCATTGCCGGGCTCCCCATTCATACACACCATGTTTCAGTGAAACTAGCTTCCTGTGGGTCCCCATTTTCTCTGCCTAGAGTCACCATCTGGCTTCCTTACCCTTCCCCCACCTGCCCGGGGAACTAGGATTTTCTGAAAGATTTACCTCAAAACTCCTCTCTTTTGGGAGCCTTCCTGAAAACCCAGCCAGAGTGAGTCATGGTGTCCTGCAGGCTGTCATTGTCCCTTTATCCCAGTCCGTTGTTTCCCCACCTGACTCTGAGCAACTCAAGGCCAGAAACTCTGACTTAGTCATCTTTGTGGACACTGTCCCTGGCACTGAGGAAGGGCTCTGCTCAATGTTCGTGTCTTCCCCAAATTCATATGTTCATTCCTAACTTCCAGTGTGGTGGTATTTGGAGGAGGTAATTAGATCGTGAGGGCAGAGTCCTCATGAATGGGATTAGAGCCCTTTTAAAGAGACCTCAGAGAGCTCTGTCACCCCTTCCACCATGGGAGGACACGGTGGAAAGACAGCCATCTGTGAACATGAAGCAGGCTCTCACCAGACACTGCGTCATCTGAGACTTCCCAGTCACTAGGACTGCGAGAAAGTAAATTTCTGCTGTTTAGAAGCCAGTCAGTCTATGATATTCTGTGACAGTAGCCTGAATGAACTAAGACAGGCTTAATAAAGTTTTATGGAATGTATTATTTATCCAATGTTATCAAACAAGGCGCTCCAAAACTTAGAGGCCTAAAACAATACATTTATGAGGCCTCACGGTCTCTGTGGACCAGGCTCCAGCCTAGCTGAGTGGCTTGGAGTCTCTTGGGAGTCTCTTGAGAAGTTGTGGTCAAGTTTCCAGCCTTGACTGCATCATCTGAAGGCTTGACCAGGGCCAGAGGAGCCACTTCTAAGATGATTCACTCACATGGCTTCCAGTTGGGGGCCATGTTGATGGGGGGGGTGTTAGTTCATTTCCATGAGGTAGGGTTGCCGGAGATATACATATACATACATATATATATATATATACATATATACATATAATTTTTGTTTGTTATTTTACATGTGCGTGCAAACTGGGAAGGAGCAGAGAAAGAATCCCAAGCAGGTTCTGCGCTATCAGTATAGAGCCCGATGCAGGGCTTAATCCCATGAACTGCAAAATCATGACGTGAGCTGAAATCAAGAGTTGGACACTCAACTGACTGAGCCACGCAGCCGCCCAAATTATATTTTTATTTGTTAAATCTGTCTACCCTAACATGAGGGCCTCCCTACAGGTTTGCCTAAGAGTCCTCACAACATGGGGGCTCGCTTCTCCCTGAGTGAGTGCTCTCAAAGTAGAAGCTGCAATACCTTTTGTGACCTAGCTTCAAAAGTCACATGCTGTCACTTTCCCCATAATCTTCTGGTCACATAGGCCAGCCCTGATTCAGTAGAAGGGTAGTACATGAGGGCATGAATTCCAGGAAATAAGACTCAGTGGAGCCATCTTGGAGGTTGGCTTTCATATGGAGTAGATTCTCCAGTGGCTGAATTCCATTCCTAGCATCTCTTTTATTTTCAGGATGCCAGTTGAAACATCCAGTTCCTCCATCTTTAAAGTGGGAAGTATAGCCAGTCCTGCTGGGTGCTTTTCGTAGACCAGATCCTTAAAGATGTGAACCAGCCACTCTTAAATGCCTGCTTTAGTGGAAGGAGGTTGAAGCTTGAGTAATCCCACAACCAAGTGGATGATCTAAAAAACCTCAGCTGTGTATATTGGAACTGTAAATCTAAATGCATGCAACATCCTTCTCAGTTCCTCTAACCCATTAATCCTTCCCTTATTCCAGACTCCTCTTTCTCCTGTCAGAAGCCACCATCACTCACGAAAGGAGAGCTTGCTGTACTGAACTGTATTGCGAAGTATTCAGACAACAGGATGGTCCTCATCAACTTCCAGAAAATATGATAATCCAGAATTGTCTCTACCTCTGCAGCACATTTAAACTACAGACTCATCTTTGATCCCACCTCAGGACATTTATGCCTGCCATTACCTCTACCTGGAAATTCTCCATGACACCTACTCCCCAAGAGTCTAACTATCTCTTCTCATTATTCAGGGCTCTGCTCAAATATCACCTCCTCCGATAGGCCTTTCCTAACCAGCCTATGTAATATCAACTACCACCTTCCTAATCTGGTCAATTTATATCCCTTTAACTTTCTTTGTTTTCTTCATATCACTTGCTATTCTATGAAATCTCACCCTTCACTGTTTGTCTATTTCTTCCATTTAAAGTGTAAGCTCTAAGAAGACAGGAGCTTTTTGTCTTACTGTGTCCCCAACAAATTGAATGGTTTCTGGTACTAATATGTATATTATAATATATATTTGCATAATGAACAAATGAATGAATGTCCTAGCAGATATATTGTTTTATAGTAGACTTTTTTCCCCTTCAAGTTCATTTATTAATTCACTCATTCACTGAAAAAATATATATTGTGTGCCAGGTTCTATTTTATTTACAGAGTAATCAGAATAGACAAGGTCATATTCATAATCCTTTTCAAGATGAGTCTCTCACTATAGACTTAATCACTGCTATTTCGGGTATATAATTGGCTGTGAGATATCACCCTTAAAAGTCCTGGAAGCCCTCCTGTCTAGTTGAGTGGACTTATTGGGGACTACCTTAATTCTCTCAGCATCTCATAACCACATCCTTGATTTGATATTCCCTTGACATCATGTATTAATTTGATCTTTTCCCCACTCAAGAGGCTAGAGATGAGGAAGTTTTTATTTTTCAAATCAAGTATTGCTATATTCCCTCTAAAGTTGGCCTGCAAACCAGCCAGTTCTCTTTTTGAGTTCATTTCTTCTTGTGGCCTATTATTGTATATGGCTAGTAAGAGCCAACTGACACTTTCAATATTCTGCCTGGAGATCCTATGGACATGGTCAAAATTTCATTTGGTACATTTTCTATCTTCCACATTAGCACAGGCAACTGGCTGTTGGCTGATCAGGATGATCTTGGCTGGCTCAACTTGCTTCTCTACCAACTCCCCTTCAGTCTCCAGCAGACCAACCAAGGCATGTTCTCCTGGCAATCAGAGACCGAAACCAAAACCAAAACAAGAACTTTTTAAATCACTTTTTATATGGCTCCAAGCAACAATTTCTCACTACCTGTCATAACTGTGTACGTGGGCTGGAATCATCTGGGTAGTTTTCACCTGGGCCGTCTCATGAAGTTGTGAGTCACATGGTGGCAGGAGTTGAAGTCATCTGAACACTTGACTGGGCCTCTATCCAAGATGGAGCCTTCACTCATGTGCTCAGAGACTCAGCTAGGACAACTGGAAGAATGGGGTCTGCTCAGCATCTTTCTAATGGCTAGGTTAGGCTTTCACAACAATAGTCTTAGAAGAGCTGGAGTTCTTACACGTTAGCTGGCTTCTCCTGGAGTTTGCATTTTAAGAGCTGTATATTACTTAAAAGCTTTAAAAATTACTACACCTTTACTTCTCCACTGCATTTCTCATGTGGCAAGACACTGGCTGTGAGTGGAGTGACGGGGCTGTCCTTACCATCTAAAACATAGGAGCAAGTCTAACCACCGGTGGGTAGCAATTACAGGGTCATCACTAGGGGCCTCAGAGCATTGGAGTCGTCTCAGAATTGAGTGTGTCTTCTTTATTGATGAGTGTGGGGTTCTGAAGTTGGGGCCTCCTATTTTCAGAGTTTCTGGGACCTCTGGCTGGCATTCTCATATGACATCAGAACATTTGGCACCTTCTGTCTTCCTCTGGTATCAGAACAAATCCACTTGCCTTCTACCTTATCACAATGATACAATATTTCTGTCTTTGCTGGAGTTTCCCCGAAAGTAGAGCCTGTGATGAGAACTTGGGAACATTTATTTGGGAGGTGACCCCAGGAAGTACAAGGGAGGGAGTGGGGAGAGTGAGACTGGGGAGGAGGAAAAGCCAAGAAAGGGGCATTAAGTGAGCCACCACTGTGTGCAGCTGTGCTCCGTTCCACTGGGACCTCCGGAGAGTCATAAGAAGTGTTTCCTAAAACTGTCCATCCAAAGGATGGATGTTAATCCAGTCAGGCATTTATTCACAAGCTTCCCCCTAGTTGGGGGCTGCCCCTGCAGGGCTAACCATGGACTCAAGCTCAGGCAGAGAGAATGAGCTGGCCTGGGAGAAGCCTTGGGGCAGAAAGCGGAAGGACTGATACTATGTCAAGACGCTGTCAGCTCAAGCAAGTCTGAGCTTGCACAGAACTGTCTTCTGTGGTTGTGGCCGGCAGGTGTGACGCAGGCCACTAGAGGCATCTGGTGCAGTTTCCAGCAACCACCTCTTTCTATTCAGGGGCAAAGGTTTTCATCCCAATTCTTGTTCTTGTAGCCCACAGGAGCCCATTTAGCCAGCTCATCACCAAACACTGAGGAGAGAGCCAGGAAATTCTCATCTTGATTCCACTTAATCACAGTTGCTTTCCCTTTTGAGAAAAATAAGTGCGTAGGGGTTTACTTTTTCTTTACCTTGAGGTTCACGCACTGTTTTCAGGAAGGCATTTATTTCTGCATCGCATTCTTCTCAGAGAAGGGTGTTTGATGAACAAGGAAGGCGAAGGGATAACCCCACATGCTCCCGGGAATCAGATTAAAACTTGCTCGCTCAGAGGGGTCCATGTTACCTGAACCTCAGCTGGCCTCTGGGGATCCTCTTTACTCCTGGAGGTCTAGGGGAAATTACTTTGAAACTGTCTTCCCGTCTCCAGGCATATTCCACCAGCCGAAGGAGCCTACAACACTCTCCCAGTGTTCTCCCAGAATTCTGACAATTCTTGGGAATTTCTGTTCTCCTAGGTCCACTGCCTCATAGGCTCCTGCTTTGTGGGATGTTTTATAATGCATCAATCCCAATGAGAAACTCAAGCTGGTGTTTCGTTCCAGCAACAGAGAATTGTTCATATCCAGCATGTGTGAATTTGGTGAATTTCACTAAAGGCTGGGGAGAGCGGAGCTCAAGAAGGGAGTCTCACCCCACTTCACACAGGATTCAAACACCTCACTGCTTCCTTCTCTCTGGCCCTTCCATCTTTTATCATCACGAGTAACTTTAAGAATGGCCTGGGAACTCCAAAACTTTCTGCTTCTCTTATGCAGCTGTGCTCTCAGCAAACTTGTCCACCAAACACTGAAGTTTGAGGGGCTTTCAAAAATGTTTCCCTGTGTCCTTATGAAAGCTTTGTTTTGTTCTGTTTTTATTTTTATTTTTTAATTTTTTGAGATGGAGAACATGTGTGCAAGCGGGGGAGGGGCAGAGGGACAGTCTTAAGCATGTTCTATGCTCAGCGTGGAGCCCCACGCAGGGCTTGATCTCACAACCATGAGATCCTGACCTGACCCGAAATCACAAGTGCTATGCTTAAACAGCTGAGCCACCTAGGCCCCTGTTTTGTTTCATTTTTAAAAACAAAGATAGTTCCCTAATTGAGAGAAGTTTGGTGCCAGCTACTAAGATAATATTACCCTATTCATTTCATTAGTGATGTTCACTGATGTATTACTAGAAACTCTGTGCTACCCTCCCCAATTCCTTACGGGCTTATTTGCTAGCACTCCCTCCAGGTACACCCTTTGCCTCCCCATGGCAGGCCATCTCTGCTACTCACACCTTGGGTGTGACCTACAGGCTGCGGAATGAGTGGAAGCAATGGAAACCATTAATTAATTAATTATGAGGATTTACTGGAAGAATGCTAAGGTGGTTTATGGAATATGAGAAACTGGGGAAGCCCCTAGCTCCAGGAAGGCTGGGATCAGAGCTGCCAATAGCAGCATAAGTCTAGAGTTTCAGACCTATTTCTTTAAGTGTCCACCATTAATGTGACTCTGCTTGAAAGACTGCCAGTCCGTATTTGTGTATGTTCCAGATTTCAAATGCCCAGGACAGAGACTCTGATGGGCTCAGCATGGGTAAAACATCTGTTTGTGGATCTATGAACGATAGTTAAGGGCAGAAGAAAGTGAAGGCTTGTGGTAGAGACATGGCCCTTTTCCACAGGTGGGATCAGGGAGGTGACCAGGGGAGGGTGAGACTACTGAACTAGGAAGCCCTCCCAACCCTGCCAAAAGGTCTGATGTAGCCATTCATCGATAGTCTTTATTGCACTCATATTGAGTGGGTCCTCAGTTCTGATATAGCCACCTTGGGGAGCCCAGACCTTGAGCCACTTGATATTGATGGAATTGATTTAAAAATTTTTTTTTTAATGTTCATTTATTTTTGAGAGACAGAGTGTGAGCAGGGAAGGGGGAGAGAGAGAGAGGGAGACACAGAATCTGAAACAAGCTCCAGGCTTCAAGCTGTCAGCACAGAGTCTGACGCGGGGCTCCAACTCACAAACTGAGATCATGACTTGAGCCAAAGTCGGATGCTTAACTGATTGAGCCACCCAGGAGCCCCATGGAATTGATTTTTTAAACAGAGGGTAAGCTGTGGACTCTGGGGAAATTCTATGCTTTAAGGCTTTGAGACCTGAGAAACATATTCCAACTTTTCCCACCACTGCCAGGTAGGCCATAATATAACTTTTGGGATTTTATATCATGGCTCTTGTCATCTTTATCTTCCCTGTACTGTGAGGCCTGCTGCCCTCAACTTCTCAAACACGATCCTTCTATCTGTTGCTTTTCTGATTTTTCCTGACTCTTCTTCCTCCTCTAATCATTTAATGCAGGCAGTCCCTCCCCACTTGTATTATCCACCATCTCATCTTTTCTCAGGGTGAGAAAGACATTTTATAAGGAAATTTGGGAATTAAAACCAGTTAGCTTAAGCTCTGTAGGTATGACTTATACTGTATAGTTTTAAATATTTCCAAACAGAGCCTAGATGTCTATTTCTTTAGAATTTTGCATTGTCATGGATTCTTTTAAAATTAAGCATCAGATTGTATGGTTAAATTTAGTGGTTTGAATAAAACAAATTATTTCTACTTTTAGTGGTAAAAAAAAAAGATAGAAAAGCATGGAGATTCTCAATCGATCAAACCAGTGAATCTAGTCTTGCTCATTTAGGCTTCGGGATCATGACACTTCTGCCACCTACTGCAGAGGACCCCGATTGCTGGTTGAACATTATGATGTGTGATTAATAATTGTTGGTGGCATTTTTCAATTATTTTCTATGGGGTAAGTGCTCTAGTGGCCCCTCTGCATAGTGTATTAGCTTTCTTGGGCTGCCGTAACAAATGACCACAAAGTTGGTGGTTTCAAACAATAAAATTCTATTCCCTTACAGTTCTGGAGGCCAGACATCCAAAATCAAGGTGTTGGAAGGGCTGTGATCTCACCAAAGGCTCTAGGGGAGGATCCATCTTGTGGCTCCTGGCGTTCCTTTGCTTGTGACAGCTCAATGGCAACCCCTGACTCCATCTTCATGTGGTCTTCTTTCTGTCTCTCTGCCCTCTCCTCTTCTTCTATCAGTCATTGGATTGAGGGTCCACCTTAATCCGGTATGAGCTCAGCCTGAGTGTTAACTAATTGCATTTGCATAGACCCTATTTCCAAATAAGATCACATCGTGAGGTTTTGAATGGACATGAATTTGGGAGGGGGCAGTATTCAACCCACTACACATAAGGATTATTACATAACACTGTTTCCATTTCATCATTGGGAAAGCTGAGATCTGAGAGGGGAGGCCACTTGCTCTGTCACTCAACTGCCCACTGGCAGAGCTAAGTTGTAGTCTCAGATAAGTCTGAGGTCATTCCATGCTTTTTCTGGTACACTGTGCTGCTTCTAGAAAACCAGTCTGCAAACTCAAGCCTTGAAAGTAATGGCATCAATGGTTGTCCAACAATTGGCCCCCAGATCATACCACCGGAGGCAAAAGGTCAGAGGGGTCTGTGAGAATTCGGTTTTCATTTTAGGTATGGTGTTTAGATCTAAGAGGATAATGAGTTCATCACTGTTTCATAAGTGGAAGTGGTCATTTCGCGCACTGAGATTCTGTCCAACCACGATGCACCTATTCAACCATGACACAAGGGTGGGAATGTCGGGGACTACTCTCCTCTGGGCTCCCAGTTGTGAGTGGTCAAGTGATCTTAAGAAGGTCACTCTTCCAGGTCTCTGTAACAGAAGGGCCTAGCATTGGACAATGCCTTCACCGCAGGTGTTTCTCAAGTGTATACAATACACTTGTATCGTCACAGGAAGGTGTTCTTGCCCATATGTTAATGTTTGCTGGAGTGTGGGCAGGGTAGTACAAAGAATGTACATTGACTTTTCACCTCAAAGTTAATAGTTAACTTTGTCTCCTTGTTTGACTATGTTGCTTGTTAGCTTTGATCAGAAAGAAAAATTCTGAAACATGGAATGGAACTGTTTGAACATTTACCTTTCTTCACCTACAGTTTATTTTTGTCAAGTTAGGTCAGGATCGCTTTTCAAAAATATATTTCAAAAATACAATATACCACTATGCTATTTACCATATAAATCTTGGAACAGATGTTAAGTGTTCAAAATAAGAGAATTTTCTTTATAAGCTCGTGCTGTTTTTAAAGGTTAGAGGCATCTATTTGCAGTGATCTGGAAAAATCATTCTTTGTGGGTGGCTCAGTCAAGGCTAGTGGCAGCTCTTTGTGGTGTGAACACCATGAATTTTGGGGTCACACAGACCTAGGTTCAAATTCAAGTTCTGTGACCCGCTAGCCATATGACCTTGGGCAAGTCACATAACCTCTGGATCTTAGTCCTCTCCCTGACTGTGCCTTGAAAAAATCACTTTGTAAAATCATTGTGACTTTCAAAAGGAACATATGTAAAAATCTGGCCTGTAGTAGGAGGTCAATAAATATCACTTACCCTCTTCCTTCCTTAAGTCAGCTGTTCTGTTGGGTCAAGATCTGCCATTTTGAAAATGTGGTTAGGACCTTACAATTAAATTCTCTTCTCTTCCAAGTTTACTAGGGAAGTGGAAAAGGCTGATCTATTTTTCTCATCCTAATTAGGCCTTGGGGCAATATTCTGGAGGAAACCCAAACAGCATGGAATGTTTCTTCTCCTTTCAGGGAAGTGTCTACGTCCAAATCTGTAAGTTCAATCTGCCATTCTTCCTCACCAATGGATTTTACCTATTGTGACCCTGAAACGAAAGGAACACGGTGGACCCGGCAGCAGGCTCACTTGATAAATCATTGTTGGAACTAGAGGGAGTTTCGTTGCAGAAGTGACAAGGGACCACAGCCTGCTTTGGTGCCCAGCCCAGATAAAATGTGGCTGAGACGCAGAATTGCTTACTGTTCAGTGCTGTGGCACATTTCCTGTTGGCCCTGCAAAGAAGTGACAGATGCCCATGATCATGAACCAGGACTTGGTCTGCCAGGGGAGCTTGTGTAGAAGGGACTAGACAATGAAGGAAATGGGGATGAGGAGGAGTGGCTAAGTTTGCTGTGTGCAAAATCCCAGACAATGATGCCAGGGGCAGGGGAATGGGTCAGATCACCTTGCCATGCCCAACACCAAACAAGTAATAATCCTCAGTGGGTTTCCCTCCTTTGTAAACCTTCCTCTGTGCCCCTAGATGGAAGAATGAGGAGACATGAGAAACAACTCCTATCTTTGACATCCCCACTTAGTGCAGGAGACAGCCTGGTAACCATTCAGTGCAATAAGGCAGAGCGGTGGCCCTTCCTGCCCCTGGAAGGAAGATCACAGTTCAGAGCAGAGCCCCTGGAACCCAGCAGCCTGGGTTCAAATCCTGCCTGAGCCACTTCCTGTTGGGTTATCTGGAGCAGTTACCTTACCTCACTGAGCCTCAGTGACCTCATCTGGCAATAATAGAAGTTACCTGGTGGGGTTTTTAGAGGATTAAAAGAATATTTTTTAAGTGGTTGGCACATCACAGCACTTTGTTGTTATATTTTATATAACCCTTAAGGAATCCTTTTCTATTATGGGCTGAGACACCCACTTATTCAATCTGAAAATTAAGGCACTGAATATATAAGCAGAGCTTTCCTGATTTATAAGCATATATTCATGAAAAGTCTTAGAGAACGTGAAAACATTAAACATGTTTGTATTTAACAGACCACCTTTTACAGAGAGAATCCATGTGTCTGATATTAGCACAGTATCTGTTTTTCGCCACTGATTCTTTCTAGCAAAGGCTTAAGGAGCTCTTTCTATCTTGGGGAGAGCTGGAAGCTACCCCAAATCTTCAATAAGCCTTAGTTGTAAGAGCAGTGTAAGAAGGGACTGTGTGTGATGAATCTTGGGAACAAAATCGAAAGACTTCGTGAAGCAGAGCGAGCCAGCTGGGGCAGAAACAAGTGCTTTCCCAGGCTAGCTTTCTCAGTGTTAAGTCTGTTGTTTTCATTCTACCCATCCTGATCCCACATCATCATGCAACATGCCCTGAGCATGTATATGTGTGTCTGTGTGTGTGTATGAGCATGCACATAGGCTTTCGAGCACACACACACACACACACACACACACGCATGCATGCACCTGAGCATTCCAGGATTATCCTCCTAAGCTCTCCTGGCTCTGATGCAATGACACTGCTTCTGACTGAATCTAAACAGGCCCCAGTAACACCATCCACTCAGGCCCAGAGGTCTGGGAACTAGCCATATTTCCCACACACCACTGGTCTGTTGCCTGTCTTTCTTCTGACTCTCTCAGTACACCCTTGTTTCCAGCCCAAAGCTCTCCTCTCTGACTTGGAGACACAACTTGGCAATCAGGCTCCATGGGACACAGCCTGCAGTGCCCCTCTTGCTCAATACTGGGAACCTGACCAAATCTGTTTCAGCCACTGGGACTTCACCCAGTGTAGATGGCCAGGCCTTGAGCACCTATTCAAGTGAAGAGGTGTCACTGTGTCCTTCTGAAGCTGCAGCCTCTGCTAATCCTCACATTCTACCATTTTTCTCTGACCTAGTTTATAAACAGCACTTTTCCTACTCTGAGGAAGCATCCTGGTGGCATGCAGTGATGAGCAGATGGACCTTGACTCAAAGGCTGTTCTAGTTGTAACTTTTGGGGGGATTTCCATGTGCACTTGGGACGTGATTTCTCCCTCCCATATCTTAAGCATCCTGTGAAGTTGCAGAGCTGGAAACCCTGTAAATTTCTAAGGGAAACTATCCTCTCTTGCCCTTTCTGTTCTCAGAACTGCTCTCTTTCCACCCTTGTCCCTCATGCCTCCCTCTCCATATTAGAAACAGTATTTTCATTAATTGTCAGTTTCTTTGGCCACCTATTTCTGGCCACTGATTCCATGCAATAGATACACATAAGCAATTAAAGACAGAGAACATGAGGACTATGAGTTCCTCAAGAGAGTGACGGTGTCTCCAGCCCAGTGCCTGGTTGAATGAATGAATGAACAAATGAATAAATGACATGATGTGTTTGCTACTTAAGATGGAGGGATGCCTCATGCCATCCAGACCGAAGACTCCATCTGGTAATGTGACTGCAGGATCCCATCAAGATGAGCTCCCCAGTGAAGACTAACAGAGTTGAAGATGGTGTGCCACGGAAGTATCCCTGCTTCTGCACTGCTCTTTCTGAACTTCTCCACCCCCACCCCAGCCAGGACTCTTCCAGAGTTCACCAACGGAGCACCCACATGCTCCAGTCAGAACATTCCTTCAAAATCTCTCTCTCTCCCACCATCATTGAACCTTGGTCATCCCACACACCCACATTTCTCTCTCTTGACTTCAACTGCTAATCTTAGCCATGATCATCTCTTGCCTTGTTTACTGTAGAATTTTATCTTATTTTAAAAATGCTTACTTATTTACTTTGAGATTGAGAAAGAGAGAGACAGCATGAGCAGGGGAGGGGCAGAGAGACAGGGAGAGAGAATCTCAAGCAGACTCCCTGCTGTCAGCACAGAGCCCGACTCAGGGCTCAATCCCATGAATTGTGAGGTCATGACCTGAGCCCAAAATCTAGAGTCAGATGCGTAAGTGACTGAGCCACACAGGCACCTCATCTTACAGAATTTTAGACCTCCTAATTTGTTCAGGCAGAGTAATCATTTTATAGTGAAAATCAGGTCATGTCATCATGTCCTTGCTTAAAATCCTTCAGCAACTTTGCACTGCATTTAGAGCAAAATAGAATTCAAAATAAAATTTTGAGAGTAAAAGCAAAACTCCTTAGCGTAACCTATCTGTTAGAATAATGCTAGCTGCTGTAACAAATGGAACAAAAGACATGTATTGGTTGAAACACAATAAAAGGACAATTCTCAGATACATAAGAATTCAGGGTGAGTGCGCCTAGGCAGCCGGCAGCTGTCCTCTAGGATTTAGGAGCCAGACTTCCTTCTCTCTTACAATTCCACAATCTTTCAGGTCCTCATAGACATCTGCTTCCAGCTGAAAGACTGGGAAAGGAAGTGTATGGAGAAGGTAGACCTATTTCTTAAAATTTTTAGCCTGGAAATCTCAACATATCACCTTCGGTTTCTAGTAGGAAGTGGTCTATAGCCACATCTAAATGCAAGGGGTGTGGTCCTGACCTGCCAGCCACTTCCCAGAAAAACTCCATTCTCTGGAAGGGGTAGTGTGAGTTTTGGTGGAAGCTGGTCATCTCTACAACATGTAGCACCCAAGTCCACCTGTGATCTGGTCTGCTTTTACTGCTTCGTTTGGGGCCACCAGCATATCCTCCTGCAGGGTGGTCACTCTTCTCGTTCCTTACTGGATCCCACTCTCCAGTTCCCTCAAAGCGGCCAAGACACCCTTTCTCCAATCTTGAGTATACCAAGCTCTTCCTACTTCAGGGTCTTTGCACATCCTGCTCTACTCCAAAGTTCTCCTCTTCCTCCTTCCTCACACTTGTGGTTTTTCTGGGCTATCTCTAACAATTCCTTCAGATTCAACTTAAATATGTCTTCTTCAGAGAGGCTTTCCTGACCTCCACATACAAACTCATACCTGTCTAGTATGCTTTCTCATGGGACCATGTTCTTTTTCTTCCTAATACACATGTAACTAAAAGTTCCTTGTATGTAGCTTTGTTAATGCCTATTTTCTCCTGTTAGACTCCACAAGGGCCAGCAGGTTTGCTCATCACCAGGGTTACTCTTGGGTTAGACTCAAGGCCAGTGCAGCGCCATAAATATTTGTTGAATAAATGGATGTATGAATGAATGAATGCCTTGTTAATGTCAGGAGACAAGGTAATCTTGGATTTATTTAACATTTGTTATATGCCATCACCTGGCTAACACCTTTACACACATTATCTGATTTCATCCTCAGTCCAACTTTTTTAAAAAAAATGTTTATCTATTTTTGAGAGAGAGAGAGAGAGAGAGGAAAATGTGAGCAGGGGAGGGGCAGAGACAGGAAGTCACAGAATTCAAAGCAGGCTCCAGGCTCTGAGCTGTCAGCACAGAGCCCAATGTTGGGCTTGAACTCACAAACTGCAAGATCATGACCTGAGCCAAAGTCAGACGCTTACCTGACTGAGCCACCCAGGTACACCTCAGTCCAGCTTTTTAAGATAAATATTTTTCTTTTCACTTTCTCTATGAGGAATCTGAAGCTCACAATTCCTAAGCAGTTTGCCACGGTTCAAATAGCCAGAAAGTGGCGAAGGCAAAAGTCATACCCGTTTTTACCTGCTCCCAAAGCACAGGGCTCACTAGGGGTTTTACAAGGAGTGTGCAAGGGAATTTGACCAGCAGGAAGTCTGGATCGAGCAAACTGCTTGAGGGCCAGCCTGCTGCCTGCACTTTCATTTATGCTTTCTTTCTTTCTGTGTAGGCAGGTGCTGTGGGGTGTGTTTTCTCTTTTTCTCTTCATTTAAATAGGTTTGGGTAAAGTTTAAGTATATCTCTATCCCCACCCACTTCACTCACAAAAATTCTCCCTCCTGTATTTTTCATGTTCCAAGAAATACAAATTTTATAGGACCTTCTGCTATGAAATGTGTCCAATCAGAAAGGCAAGTGATCATGTACAGGTTTAGCCACTGAGGCCTGGGAGTTGCAAGGCCAAGCAAATCCAACTCTCCGTGAGGATTTCCCCAAGGCAGAAAAATATTACCAGACCTGAAAAGGGAGACAGAAGGACCTGTGGCATAAAAGCAATGTAAATGGCTTTGAGAAAAGGTAATTTCGCATTTGCACTGAGGTCCCACTTTGGAAATCTCTGTAAGGTCCCCTCCCAGACTCCCCCTTACCTCCCAGTACCCCCGTGCCCAACACTTCATTGTCCAAGTACAGAATTCATTTTGAGGCTAAATGAGAAGGGCCAGGAGAGAGGCGGGGCGGGGGAGGGGAAGGGGGGTTCAATATGGAAACGCCATGGTCAAACCAGGCCACATCTTGTCCCTGTTAGGATGACCAATTGTTCTGGTTTGTCTGGGACTGATTTTAGTGCTAAAATCAGCAAAGTCCTGAACAAATGGTGGCAAGTTGGTCACCCTTGTCCCACTGACAACCCTGAGAAGTTTGTGCTCATACTTTCGTGGCTATTATTTTCTAACTCCCAGCCACTAAAAGTTAAGACACAAAGGTAATATATGCTAAAGCAATTTTTGAGACTCATCATTCTATATTTTTGAACAAGCAAGATATAGTCTAGCTTTACTGGTGCTTTAGAAAGATATATTAGAATAATTTGCAACCCAGAAATTGCTTAAAATTAAATATTAAGATAAAAACCAACATTCACCAAGTTAAACACAGGATCTATGCATTTTTTTGTATTTATGTTACATTTTAATATAAATTTTGTTAAAAAAACAACAAAATTTCTCATTTTGGAGATTCCTATTACTGTTTCACAAATAGCAACTGCCATGACTTTATAGGTTAGTGATTGGCAAGGAGTTTAAATTTTTAATTTGAATTCAGGTTATCTGTTTACATATAATTATACAATGTAAGAAAATGCAGGGAAACTTGTCATTAAAAATGATGGCATTTGACAATAACATAATTGAATACTTTAAATTTTAATTTTATACATTGTGATAGTATCTTATAAAGCAAAAACTACTATAATCTATTCAAATTAGAGTCCATGTATAAATGTCTTCTCTCTGCTTTTGTTAACATTTTTGAATCAAGGCCTTCATTTTAATTGAAAAGTGAATATCAATCTGTGAAATAATAATATGAATTACATTTTATACAAGAGCATTGATTAAAGGACAAAAAAGAAAAAGGAAAAGAAAATAATATAAGTGAGCCCCAGATTTAACGCACCTGGAAGTTCTCAGTTGGCCTATGTGATGGGACTGTATTTAGAGACTTGCTGTTTTATTAAAAATGTCAGAAGAGGCAGTGTTGATTTATTCAGGTTCTATGTAAATACAGATGGCCAACCTAAATGATTTTGCATACGTCGGTTCTAAGTAGAAAAGTTAAAGAAAACCCAGGAAAGAAAACATGTGGTTTATTTAGCATTACGGTGTCTATATGCACGGAAGAGAGTCCCTACTCTTCATCATGGATGGGAGAGAAGACAGGATACCTATGTTCTTTACCTTTTAACCCAAAGTGACCTCACCTGTTAGAGGACATAGCTGGGCTGGTGTGCTGTTCCTCCCTGGGAGGAGGGAGAGGAGGGGGGGAGGAGCAAGAACAAAATGAGAGGGGACTCTCAAGGGATATGGCCAATTGCAGCGTGCAAGAGACTCCTCCACTTAATGGTTCCAGTGAGCTCTGACTTTGATTAAAAGAAAATAAAATGGGGGCACTGAGACCCAGATCATGCCAGAATGTACATATTCGTCCTTCTTATTCTCTCATGTATATCTCCTTCAGCCACCTCTCTTCAGGATGGCTGTTTTCTGTAAAGGGGACATATCTGTTGAATGCACTCCTACTTGGGGAGATGTTTGTTAGATAATATGATTCATATTATGAGTCTGCTTGCCTAGGCTGTGGTGCCTAGTTGTTTGGTTGAGCACCAGTCTAGACACTGCTGTGAAGGTATTCTTTAGATGTGATTAACATGAACAGTCATTTGATTTTGAGTAAAGATTACCATTTAAATCAGTAGAGTAAAGCAGATTACCCTCTATAATGTGGGTAGGCCTTATCCAGTTAGTTGAAGGCCTTACTCATAAGAGTAAGGACTGAGGTGTCCTGAGAAAGAAGGTATTCCCTTTAAGACCACGCAATATAGAAATGATGCCTGTTTCCAGTCTTTGGATTCAAGACTGCAACATTAACTCTTGCCTGAATTTCCAGACTGCCAGCTTGTCCTACAAACTTTTGGACTGGCTAGGCCCCCATAATCGCATGAGACAGTTTCCTAAAATAAATCTCTCCTCTCTCCCTCTCTTCCACCCCACATATATATATTCTGTTGGTTCTATTTCTCTGGAGAACCCTAACTAAAACAACATTCTTTCTGAAAAGAAGGCCTAGAACATCACAACCAACCTCTGTCACAAAAGGACCCTAGACGGATCAAGCTGGCCAGAGTGAAGGCTGCTCACCAGGCTGGAAGGTCCTGGTGCCAATTCTAGCAAGCGGAGGAGAGTGGCTGAGGGTAGGGTCAGCTTTCTGCAGGTCCCTGGTTTATCAGTTTGTTCTGCTGTAATTCAGTAGATCCGTCCCTAAGAACCCATACAAATGGCTGCTTCCACTGGGTGGGGGACGGGAGCCCAGGCAGGAGTTTCAGATACTCAATGGTAAAGTTCTATTTGTCTGCAGGAATTGTGACCATGAGGATAATTTGTAATAGCTGTCTGTGTTTGTCTGAAAATTGTCCTGGAGCAGGGGTGGATCACATCTACTTTTGGCTCAAGGGCTCAGGACATTCTTTCTCCACCAGCAATTCCATTAGCTTAGGGCACAAAGCCACGCCACCAGAGTAGTTTCCTGCCTAGAGTCTTGGCTCCAGAAAGGTGCTAGCTCGTCCTCACCTGCCCAGTTTAACCAAAGATCTTTCACCCAAAGCAAATCTTGTTTCCTAAGTAACTCCCTCATATTCAGTTAGCATTACAAAGCACATCCTCCAGGGAGAAGGCTCTTCTTTCAGGATGGGTCATTCTGGGGGCAACTTTTGGTTAAGGTTCTTCAGCAAAGAGCTATAGAGGTGGCTGCAGAGATGTGTGCCCTCTAATCCTTTTGACATTTAGTCAGTTTAGAAGCTGGAATTGAGGTTTGCAATGGTATGCCAACCTCAAGAATGCGTGGTATATTCCCTTAGGGAAGACAACTTAAAACCAGAGACCCAACTGGATGCTCTTGTTGGTATCTACCAAAGGTCTAAAGATTGCATTTTCCAGGTAATGGCTGGACACATAGGAGCGGACACACACAGGGCACATTTTACACTCAAGGAGTTGATGGTTTCTGATGGACCCATATTGCCACCCATAAGGGAATGTGGATATATTCCGGAATTCATTTATTAGTCCATGAACAGGTATTGAGTGCCCATGGTGTACCCAACATGTCTCTGGGTGCTGGAATTTGATGCTTGGTTTCCCAGAAATTATCGCAAATGGTCTGGGTCTGTCATCTCTCTTAAGACTCTCTGGCCACAGGAGAGAGGTGGACGGGACTTGTGAACTCAGCACTAGGTACATGAGCATACCTGCAGCTACAGAGGGATAAAATATTCTTGACTGACCATGTTCCAGAAAATCTGTACCATAGGCCATAAGTCAAATATCTGATCACCCTCTTTGGTATAAATTCCAACTTCCCGTCCCACAACCTGCCTGATGAGGAATTTCAAAAGATGAAATAGTGAAGACGGAGGTGTGCCATGACTGGGCAAAGAGGCCACAACAGGCCTGGAGAGTTTTCAAACTGGTTTTTTACTATGAAATATAGTTTAATAAATTACTGAATGAAAGAGTCCAGGAAAAAAAGGAGGGCACACTCAAATGGGGTAACTGAGTGTAAGAAGGTTATTTTTTGAGGGTGTGGAGAGGGTGGGAAGCCAATGGGGTGGGTGAAGCACTTATGGCTAGTAACGGTGGGGTCCTGAGGTGGCAAAGGGAGTGAGTGATGACGTGCACAAGAGCCTTGGCCTTTGGAGGAGGGCGTCAGCACACACATGCATGCCTCCCACAGCCCCACCAAACAGAAAACAGGGATGACAGGGATCCTTGCTATAGTCCATTGGGGTCAGCCCACTGGAAAAGGCAAAGGGAGACTATCCAGCCCAGTGGCTAATGAATAACATCATCACAAAAGAAGGGTGCATCCTTGAGCTCTCGTGTGCCAGGCACTATGCTAGGCACTGGGAAATGCATTCCCTATTTAACCTTCAGATAACAGGATTGAGTCCTGTAGGGGTTAAGAATCAGATCTCAAAACTTTTGGGGCTCCAGCAATGAAACCAGTGTTGTATCCATGGGGCATGGGAACAAATATTCTTACCAAGCTATGTGGAAAGAAAAGGAGCTTCAGAACAATATATGGGTGGGGGGTACTATTAAACAAATAGGTCCTCTCCCCCTGTGCCCCCAGCACAACCCCTGGCCAGAGTCCTGGATTCTGGGCCCCAGTTCTGCCTCCAACAAGTCAGACAACCTTCTGTGTCCTGTCTCCCTGACCTGCTGCAGGATTTTGAACTCCCATCTACCTGCCCACCTAAAGGAACACTTGTTTCCAGCAGTTCAGCTCTGTTGACACACAGTGAATGGGAATGAATTACTCTTCCCTTCCCAGTCTGAAGTTTCTAAAATTATCACTCTGTCACAGAACAAAATTAGTCAAAGCCCAGGTGAGCCATTAAATTAACACCCCATGAACTTAACTCTCCTTACTTGACTCCTAAGACAAGTTTACAATTTTAAACACTGTTCTTACTGAGGAAAAACAGGTGGAGGGTTTGTCTGGAACTTTCTAGATTGCTTTCTGGAGTCACCTGACCAATTCACTTACTGTGATGTTGTTCACACATTGCCCTGTTCACTGACGCTCATGTCAGCTCAGTCATTTGTGGTGGAAGTGAAGGTGACTTTCTGTAGCAGGAATTCCACACCTACGTGGTGTGAGGGTTTGGTTAACTGGTTAGAACTAGGTCGTCCCTGGCACCAGGTCTTTGAAGCAGTAAAAAAAGCTCACCTGCTCCCAGAGGCCACCAGCCTTGGGAATTTACAACTTGTGTTAAGTGATCAGAATCTTATCCCTTGACCCACAGACTTGTTCTCATGGGGGGTGAGTGCTGCCTGCACCAAACTCACCAGGTGACAACTTGTGAGCTAGACTGGCAGTGAGGAGGCCAGAGCTCTGCTCCTGATCTGCACTGGGGAAAACACTCCTGGTTTAAAACCTGGCAGGGGCACCTGGGTGGCTCAGTCGGTTGAGCATCCAGCTTCGGCTCAGGTCATGATCTCGCAGTTCGTGGGTTCGAGCCCCGCATTGGGTTCTGTGCTGACATCTAGCTCAGAGCCTGGAGCCTGCTTTGGATTCTGTGTTTCCCTCTCTCTCTCTGACCCTCCCCTGCTCACGTTGTGTCTCTCTCTCTCCAAAAATAAATAAAATAAAATAAAATAAAATAAAATAAAATAAAATAAAATAAAACTGGCAAACGTTGGGGCATCTGGGTGGCTCAGTTGGTTAAGCGCCAACTTTGGCTCAGGTCATGATCTCACAGTTCGTGGGTTCGAACCCTGTGTTGGGCTCTGTGCTGACAGCTCAGAGCCTGGAGCCTACTTCGGATTCTGTGTCTCCCTCTTTCTCTGCCCCTCCCCCATTGCGCTATTTCTGTCTCTCAAAAATAAATAAACGTTATAAAAAATGTTAAAAACTGGCAAATGTTTCCCATTATTCTTCAGCGGGAGCCTAGATTCCTATCTGGCTTAGCCGACCTTGCTTGGCCCCACCTGTCCATAGCACCTGGCTATGACCCTCAGAGCCGTCCCCTGCTTGGCTCTGTGCCACAGGTGCCCACCATGCAAACCATGCATCCTAGGGTTTCTTCCCTCCCTTCTCTTCTACAAGTCATGTCTCTGGCGTGGTTGCATCTTATTCGTGGATCCAGCTCACATCTGGGCTCTGGCAACACCACCACCATCACCTTAGTTCCCCCAGCCCAAGGTGGGAACAGCTGCCCACTGCTGCCGACCTCAGGGTGGCCCGTGTCCCCCACATGCCCTTTCAGCCTTTCTCTTATCTCCAATACCCTGCACCAACTTCCTGGGATGGGCTATGTCTTCCTGTCTGCACCCTTCTGATGCACTGGCTTTCTTTTTGTTACATAAATGGGCCATGCCATTTGCTCTTTCTCCCATTCCCTGCAAAGATGCAAAATGCCCCTATGCTTTTCACAAGCCATTCTCCCTTTCTGGGGTCTTGCCAGCCCAGAGCAGCAGCCTCTGTTTCGGATTCCTAGACAGAGGTTCCTTTACAAAGCAAGCCAGGCCCCGGAGCTTGGGCCCAAGTTGTACGCAGCTAACTCACTTCTACCTTCCCAAATTCTGAAAAAGCCCAGAGATACCGGCGCTTACACAAAAGGTCACTGCTCATTTTAATCAAACCACATTGCTCTGCATGGCTGGGCTGTGGCCTTCAGTCAAGATTTCCTGCGTGGCAGATTTTCTCTCCTCTCGGATAACAGTGATATTTGCTGCAAGCATCTAATAGAGCTTGAAATTACCCTGGCAAGTTGTTTACTCTTCTCCAGAGTGGCACTGGGCTCTGTGCAGTGTTTATCCAGCACCGTCATTGTTTTTATTAAGTAAGCCCTTGCACATCCAAAGTGTGCTACAGGCTCTGTAAATATTTTATTAGCCTTTGTAATTAGTTGTTACATCTCACAGCCCTGCTGGAAAGTGGGTCAGTGTGACAGTCCCCATTTTACCACGGAGGTGAAAGACACTTTTCCTGGAGTTGGGAAAAGGGCCTTGGGTCTGAAGCCAACGTCCAACAAAGGGCAGGGACTTTGCTTGCTGGCGTTGATAGGGATCTGATAGTCCAAATGCGGAGCAGTGAGAATAACCGTCCATCACCCCCAACATGGTTGGTAATTCCTCTGTAGGACTGTGCTGAGAACTGAATGAGAAAATACAAGAAAAGCTGAGGACACGCCGCCAGGTCAGCAAGAGGCAGGCCCTCTGCACCACTCCCCCGCCCCCACCTCTGCCCCTGCTCAGTACCACACTGAGGCTTGATGGATGCTCCCCTCAATCCCCCCACCCAGTGTGGGAAGGGGAGGGACAAAAATGGCCACAGTGTATGAGGGATGTGTTTCCAAAATAAGATCTATGAAGTCTCTTATGTTTTCTTGGAGGTCAAGTAAATGTTGATATTTGTTTGTTTGTTTGTTTGTTTATATATAGAGAGAGGGTGCAAGTGAGTGAAGGGCAGAGAGAGAGAGAGAGAGAGAGAGAATGCCAAGAGGGGGAGAGGGAGTGAGAAAGAGAGAGAGAGAGAGAGAGAGAAAAAAGCGGGGCTCACCTGAAGCAGGGCTCCAACACATGAACCTTGAAATCATGACCTGAGCCGAAGCCAAGATCATTAACAACTGAGCCTCCCAGGCACCCAAATGTTGATTTTTAAATATGCTTTCCAGGGTAGAAAAAAGTTCATATAGAGCTATTAGATGAACTTATTAGTTGTGATATTTAAATACTCCTTGGTATACACCCAATAAGGAAAGAGATGTAATGAAATGTACCCCCAGGGTGGTTTTGTCAAGCCCTCCTCATATTTCTGGGCATTTTTGTTCTGCGTATTTAAAAAAAATTGTTTTTTAATTTAAAGAACTTTATTTATTTATTTATTTTTAATGTTTATTATTTATTTTTGAGAGATAGAGCACGAGCGGGGGATGGTTAGCGAGAGAGAAAGGGCGGCACAGAATCCGAAGCAGGCCCAGGTGCCAAGCTGGCTGTCAGCACAGAGCCCGGTGCGGGGGTCACACTCACTAACCGCGAGGTCATGACCTGAGCTGAAGTTGGATGCTTAATCCGCTGAGCCACCCAGGGGCCCCTAAAAACTTTTAAATAAAGGCCAAAGTAATTGAAAATGAATCAAATAATCAAATTTTAAAACAAAAGCTACATGGAAAATGATAATATAATAAGGAACTGCAAAGTAAAAATGTAGGATTTTTGAAACCAAAGGTAAATACCTGAAGGGGAAAGCTGATGGCGTGGCATTTATAATTATGGGCAGTCTCAGCAAAATTCGAAGTTGAAGGAGGAAGGAAATAGCAAGTAAAAAAAATAAAGTTTCCTTCACCATGAAAGTGAAGGGGGCTGAGCGGGCAAAATGTTTTATGGGGACAGATGACCATTATGTAATTTCATGTAGCAATGGAAGATAGAGGATTAAATATACTAATATTTACCCACCATCATAATGGAGAAGCATGGTAACAGCTCTAAGTGGATGGTGATGAGAGAGTTAGTATAGGAAGAAACCCCCAAAACTCGGCCAGGCCACATAGTAGGAAAAAATAGACAACTTGGGACCAACAATTATAACGAACAGAAAACATATAGAAGAATGGTCTGTAATTCTGTGTCTCCCTTTCTCTTTGCCTGTCCCTCGTTCACACTCTCTCTCTCAAAAATAAATAAAAATTATAAAAAAACTTTTAAAAGAAGTTTTAAATCAGTTTTGTTCTAACTTGGGTTTGCCAGAGAGCAAACCCTAAGACCAAGCCAGACAAACTGGGGGTTTGATCCAGGGAACGGGGCACGTGACAGGAGGTGAAACAGAGAAGGAGGCAGAGCCAGTTCAAAGATGCACTCTTTCTTGGTCATGACTGCAGGTGACCGGTTGCTCTAGCAGGAGGACAGCCTGGACAGCTGCATGAATATGTCTTAGCACTAGCCATCCACGGGAAGAAAGAGGGAAGGATGTCTCTGTCAGCTCAGGCTCCCCCCACCCCCACCCCGCCGCCCCAAACCAGGTGGTCAAAGATGTGACTCACGGGGAGTTAACTCGACTCCATTTCCAGGTTGAACATACATCAGAAGGCAGGTGGCTCCTGCCTGGGTCTTCGAGAGAAGCCCAAGGGCAGGAAGTAAGAAACACATGCATGGGCCAGAGGCCAGGCTGCACCTGCAGGTCGCTGGCCAGATCTTGTAGGATCTGGCACTGCTGACGAGATTGGAGTAAGAGGCAGGTGAGCCAGGACAAGCTGAGGCATAAAGGGTTTCAGTGTAAGCAGAGTTCCTGCAAATCACCACCCCATCACATCATACCGAAAGGCTTAGAAGAATTACCCCGCCCACCCCCAACCCTTCCTCAAGCCTGCTCCCTTAGAAGCAATTTCTTTTTGTCTCTTTGAGCTGTTCACTTCTGATATTAACCTGCAGGTTTCTCTTTTTTTTTCTTAATTTTTAATGTTTATTTTTGAGACAGAGAGAGAAAAAGAGAGCGAGTGGCGGGAAGGGCAGAGAGAGAGACACACACAGAATCTGAAGCAGGCTCCAGGCTCTGAGTGGTCAGCACAGAGCCCGATGCGGGGCTTGAACTCACTAACTGTGAGATCATGACCTGAGCCAAAATCAGACATTTAACTGACTGAGCCACCCAGGTGCCCCTAACCTGGAGGTTTCTAAATACTTACATATCTCTAGTTTCTTATTCACTAGTTTTTAGAACTTATCTATTAATATCTTGTTCAAATGAGTCAAACTGTTGTAATGCCACCAAACACCCACTTCCCTGCTCTCATCCTCCCAAAAACCCTTACAGAATTGTTTCTTGTTCGTTTCATAACAGTCAATGTTTACAGGATTGTGGCTGTGGAAATAATGTTCATTGTGGTGGCAAGTAGAAGATTATATTTGTTTTCTGGTACAATTTGTTTTCATTTTTCTGAAATTAACGGTTGCCTGGTTTTTATGTACCTGTGTCTCACCCACACGCAGCATCTGATCCACCATATGCCAAGCAGTGTTTTCTCTGGAGGACTCCTTCGTATCAGATCAGCTTGGGGTAAACAGTTCCCTTCATTCTCTTTGTTTGGCTCTCTCTTTCAGAGCCCCTGCTCTTCTCTAATCTGGCTGCCTGGACCTGCTACAAAGTTCTCAGCCAGAGACTTCCTTTCTTGCTCTTCCCGACAGGAGAACGTTTCTTAGACCCTATGCATTCCTCTTCTTTGGTTTACTCTCTTAATTTGCTGGAGCTCATCCATCAATGGTTGCCTAGGAAAGGGTGATTTGCAGGGTGTTTTTCAGCCCGTGTCTTTATTGTCCCCTTCGCACCTGAATGAGACTTCGGTTGGCAATAGACTCCTACACCATGTATTATTCTGTCTCAGAATTGTAAAGGTGATTCTCCTTGGTCTAGCACCCAGCATTGCTCTTTAGAAGACCCATGCCAGTCTGACTTGTAATCTCTCTGATTTTATTTCCCTCTGGAAGAGTTCAGGAGCTCTGAGGTTTCAGTGGTTTTGCATTGGGTAGGTTATTTTTCACTTTTGCTCTACTCTTTCAATAAGGAAACTCATGTCTTTTCATGTTTGGGAGGGTTCTTTGAAGTATTCTTTTGGCATTTTACCTTCATTTTCTCTCTTTCTGGAACTCATCATTTAAAAAAATTTTTTTAAAGTTTTTCACTTATTTATCTTGAGACAGAGAGAGCATAATTGGGGTAGGGGCTGAGAGAGAGAGGGAGAGAGAATTCCAAGCACATTCTGCACTGACACAGCACAGAGCCCAATGCGCAGCTTGAACTCATAAACTGTGAGATCATGACCTGAGCTGAAATCAAGAGTCAGACGCTTGACTGATTGAGCCACCCAGGAACCCCTGGAACTCATCATTTTGATGCTAGATGTCTTAAATTGATCTTTTAGGTCTCTTATCTTTTTTTATTTTTATTTTTTATTTTTTTGAGAGAGAGAGAGAGCACGAGCGAGCATGAGAGTGGGGGTAAGAGGGTCAGAGGGATAGACAGAGAAAATCCCAAGCAGGCTCCATGCTCAGTGCAGAGCCTGACACAGGGCTCAATCTCATGACCATGAGATCATGACCTCAGCCAAAATCAAGAGTCAGACACTCAACTGACTGAGCCACCCAGGAACCCCTAGGTCTCTTATCTTCATTCTATTTTTCTTATCATCTTTTTTCACTATGTTCTATTCTTGGTTTGTAGCTGCAACATTTTATTTTATCTCATATTGAGTTTTATAATAGGCAATTAAAAGGCACTCCATAGACACTGGTTAAATAAATGAGCCTCTCTGAGGGTAAGATAATTATTTGGAACTATCTTCTGTTCCTGGTACTATGTTTGATCTCCAGATTCCTGTTTATTTGTTGATTTCATTTAATATCTTTCTTCATGTATGAAGTTGAGTCACTTAGAATTGGGCCTGGCTGAAAGCAACAGAAAACCATCCATAGTGATTTAATCGAATAGGGGTTATTCTCTCACACAAGACAGCCTACGGGCTTGCAACTTCTCCATGAAATGATCAAGCACCCAGGCTCCTTCTAACTGCCCGCTCGACCTCGCTAGGCTGCAATATGGCTGCCTCACCCCCAGGTATCACATCCACATTCCAGATAAAGGTAGAACAGAGGAAAGATGAAAAGGGAAAATGTGGATGTAGTTTAGTAAAGAGCTTTCCGTACAGGGAAATGTGTTGTTATAGCTCATTTACTAAGCGCAAGCCGCGTGACCAATGCTGCCTGCCGGAAGTCTGAGGAATGGAGCGTGGGCACATTTCAGCGCAGACAGAACCAGGGCTTACACTTATCAAAGAAGGGAGAATGGTGGGAGCAACTGACAGGGTCCAGTGACTGTTCATTGACTGTTTATATTTAGAAGTGAGCCACTGGAAGTCTGACTATCCACGTGCAGGATTGTTAGCGGAGGGTTTCCCTGTAGATCAGTTGGAGACCTGACAATCTGACAAAGACTGAAAAACGTTAGCAGGTTGCTGTCTGTTTTCTAGTATCCTCAGGAATGGCTCTTATTCACAGAAAACACTCTTTAGAGATTTGTTTTCATTTTTGTTAAGAAGACTCAATTTTTGAAAACTCATTCTTCTTAAACTTTTGACTTGTATTTACATATGTTATTACCCTACTTCTAAGTCTTGCAGGTCTTAGTTCGTTCATTAGATACCTTCAAATATTTTTAAATGCATATACAAATTAATACATTCAATTTTCTTTTTAAATTCTTTATTTTCCTGAATTAACAAACAATGCTTTCCTGAGCACATAAATAATTTTTATGTTTAGAGTATTACATTTATAAATATGTTGAATCTAAAGTTATCTTATATGTTTTAATTCAACTTAAAATCACATATTTAAAACAAATATTTAACACATATTTCTTTCTCCTTCCTTCCTTCCTTCCTTCCTTCCTTCCTTCCTTCCTTCCTTCCTTCTTTCCTTCCTTCCTTCCTTCCTCCATCACTTCCTCCCTCCCTCTCTCTCTGTCTCTCTTCTTTCTCTTCCTTTTCATTTTAATTCCAGTGTAGTTAACATACTGTGTTCTATTAGTTTCAGGTGTACAATATAGTCATTCAGCAATTCTGTACATTATGCAGTGCTCATCAAGATAAGTGTGCTTTCCAATCCCCATCACCTATACCACCCATCCCTGCAACCACATCCCCTGATAGCCATCAGTTTCTTCTCTATACTTAAGAATTTTTTTTTTTTGGTTTGTCTCTTTTTTCCCCCTTTGTTTGGTTTCTTAAATTCTCCATATAAGTTAAGTCATATCGTATTTGTCTTTCTCTGACTAACTTCACTTGGCATTATACTCTCTAGATTGATCCATGCTGTTGCAAATGGCAAGATTTCATTCTTTATTTATGGCTGAATATATATCTGTGTGTGTATATATATATATACACACACATATGTATATATATCTCACATCTTTATCCATTCATCTTTTGATGGACAACATTTGGGTTGCTTCCATAGTGTGGCTATTATAAATAATGCTCCGAAAACATGGGGGTGCATACATCCTTTTGAATTAGTGTTGCACATTCTTTGGGTAAATACTAAATAGTGCGATTACTGGATCATATAGTAGGTCCATTTTTAATTTTTTGAGGAAACATCATAAAATCCTTCTCAGTGTCTGCATCAGTTTGCATTTCCACCAACAGTGAATGAGGGTTCCTTTTTCTCCACATCCTCTGTAACACTTGTGTTTTTGACTTGAGCCATTTCTGACAGGTGTGAGGTGATATCTCATTGTGGTTTTGATTTGCATTTCCCTGATGATGAGTGATGTTGAACATCTTTTCATGTGCCTGTTTGCCATCTGGATGTTTTTTTTGGAGAAATATCTGTTCGTGTCTTCTGCCCATTTTTTAATTTGCTTATTTGTGGATTTTGGTGTTGAGTTGTAGAAGTTCATTATATATTTTGGATACTAACCCTTTATCAGATGTATCACTTGCAAATATCTTCTTCTATTCAGTAGGTTGTCTTTTAGTTTCGTTGATTGTTTCCTTTGCTGTGCAGAAGCTTTTTATTTTGATGCGGTCCCAGTGGTTTATCTTTGCTTTTGTTTCCCCTGCCTTAGGGAACATGCCTAGAAAAATGTTGCCACGGCCAATGTCAGAGACATTACTGCCTGTTCTTTCCTTTATAATTTTTATTGTTTCAGGTTTAGTTTCTTAATCCATTTTGAGTAGTCCAGTTTTATTCTTTTGCACGTAGCTGTCCAGTTTTGTCAACACCATTTGTTAAAGAGACTGCCTTTTCCCCATTACATATTCTTGCCTCCTTCATTAATTAACCATATAATTGTGGGTTTATTTCTGGACACTCTATTCTGTTCCATTGATCTATGTGTCTATTTTTGTGCCAGTACCATACCATTTTGATTACTATAGCTTTGTAATATGACTTAAAGTCTAGATTATAATACCTCCAGCTTTGTCTTTTTTTTTTTCAAGATTGCTATGGCTATTCAAGGTCTTTTGTGGTTTCATACAAATATTAGGATTGTTTGTTCTAGTTCTGTGAAAACTGCTAGTGGTTATTTTGATAGGGGTGCATTAGATCTTTAGATTGCTTTGGGTCATATGGACATTTTAACAATATTTGTTTTTCCAATCCATGAGTGTAGAATGTCTTTCCATTTGTTTGTGTAATCTTCAATTTCTTTCATCAATGTTTCATAGTTTTCAGAGTTCAATTTGTCACCTCCTTGGTTAAGTTTATTGCTAGATATTTTATTGTTTTGGGTGCCATTGTAAATGGAATTGTTTTCCTAATTTCTCTTTCTGCTGCTTCATCTTCAGGGTATAGAAATGCAATGGATTTCTGTATATTGATTTTGCATCCTGCACCTTCACTGAATTCATTTATCAGTTCTAGTCATTTTTTAGTAGAATCTTTAGGGTTTTTGTATATACAATATCATGCCATCTTCAAATAGTGAAAGTTTTACTTCTTCCTTACCTATTTGGATGCCTTTAACTGCTTTTTGTTATCTGTTTGCTGTGGCTAGGACTTCCAGTACTGAGTTGAATAAAAGTGGTGAAAGTGGACATCCTTTAACACACACTTTAAATTTGAGTTCCAAGTTTTCATTTGTAATTAGCCAAATTCTAACATTACAAATACTTAAGATACCAAATACAAAATATTCCTTCTTAACCAAAAGTATCAATACAACAATTTTTAATCTCTGAAGTCTTTCCATCCTTAATTCTAAATCTTATTGTGGCTTAAAGATGCCTAACTACTAAAAGTTCAGCTTTGCCCCCAGGTAACCAAGGTTATTTCCTGTTAGAGATTTTTCCAGGACCTGATACCTGGAGCTTCAGAAACTAGAATGATCCCTTTATCCACCCATACTGTCACATCAAGCCCTTCTTTAGTAGGTTGAACCATATGTAAACAGCATTTTTAGGGGTGTCTGGGTGGCTCAGTTGGTTAAGCGTCCAACTTCGGCTCAGGTCATGATCTCATGGTTCGTGGGTTTGTGCCCTGCATCAGGCTCTGTGCTGACAGCTAGCTCAGAGCCTGGAAGCCTGTCTTCGGATTCTGTGTCTCCCTCTCTCTCTGACCCTCCCCTGCTCATGCTGTCTCTCTCTCTCTCTCTCTCTCTCAAAAATAAATAAAAACATTAAAAAAAGAAAACAGCATTTTTATAGCATCGCAGATATGTGAGTATTGGTTCAACTTAATGGAGACATTTATATCATGGGTTATAAAACACAGGGAAGCAATATTCTCATAGTCCTTTCTGCTTAATTCTCCAGGACACACATTTCTTATATATATCTGAAATGACATTTGAGTGATCTTGAGCTATCTTCATGAAGTCATTTTTAGGATGTCATTCTACCCTCATCTCCCCCTGACCCAGGGTCAAATAGTACCTTCTAAATTTGGTATGTGTTCAATTCTTCATGCTTTACTGGTACACTGAACAAATCAATAATACCCATATGATAGCAGCATGAGTAACGAGACCCAACAGGAATACATTCTATCTCACTTACCTTCACATTAACTTCTCAGTCTGGGGATATTTATCCTCTCCAGAGGTTATTGCTCCAGTCCCTCTTGGGGAGTCCATTCTTGACCGCCAGCCTCCTGAGGAAGGCTGTGGGGGAGGTCCTTGTGTGCAGGCTGCAAACTTTCACTTAATTCCTCTAGTTAAGCTTCAGGCATTACCTCCCACTTTCCACGGTCTCTGCTGTCCTTTGCATTGTAAGTCTTTCTAAGTCAAGCTCCACGGGCGTCCTCCTGACCCTGGGATGGAAGAGAGTACAGCAGAAGTGCAGATGGCTTTAACAAGTCTGCCTGATTCCAGCTCCCAGAGCTGCCCCGCCCTTTGCTGTCCCTGGTGCTTTTGAGTCATGTTCTGCAGGGTCAATTGGCTCTACCATGCCCCCCCCACTTTTTGATTACCAAACATCTACTGAAACCTCTCATCAGTCACTGTTTCTTTTATAGTCTTTTGGACCTTGTGGGGGTTTTCCTTTGTAAAATTCATTTACAATCCTTTGAATGGGGTCACAGGAAAGAAATGTAAACATGTGGTCAACTTTAACTGCAAGTCCATCCATTTAGATTTTACTCGGTGCATTAGAAGTGAGAAGCCCACTGCTATTTCTAGTCCTCTGCAGATCTTGGATCTCATTTGATTTTCATCTGGTTTGCATTCTCCTGTCATGAATTCTTCTTAGATAGACACCTGGATAGTGTACTCTCTGCGACTTTGAATGTTTCAAAATGTTTTTGTTTTTGTTTTTGTTTTTTGTTTTTTTTTTGCCGTGACATAGTAATGCTCTCTTGAATGTGTCCAGCTTTTATATTAGTGTCTTTTTCTCTCAGTGGGGTTCCTTTGGGAGGTAGAAATATAGCTGTGATTCCCAGGGCTACAGATGAGAAGTCTGCTCCTAATCTGATTCTCTTTCTTTTTTAAGGAAGTGTGGAAGATTCTTTGTCCTTAGGATGGATACATTTAGGCATGTAGGGCTGTTTTTTTGTTGTTGATTATACTGGTTTTGATATAAATTTTTACTAATTTTGCTTTTCATTCAGTAAGTGTTTAAAATCTGAAGATCAAGTCAACTCAGAGAGAAGTTTTCTTCTATTACTAATTATTATTACTCTCCCTCCACATTGCTTCACATCTCCTATTATGTAAATGTTAGATTTCCTGTATTCACCCTCCTAATGTCTTAAGTTTTTCTTTCATCCCTCCATTTCCCTTGTATTATTGCTCAGTGTGGTAAGATTATGTCTTCCTTTGGATCTTCAAAACCAGTGTTAGACAATTCTCAGGGCTGCTGTTGTGTTATGGGTCTCCATAACAAAATACCAGGCTGAGTGACTTACACAACAGGTACTTATTTTCTCACAGTTCTGGAGGTTAGAAAGAAGTCCAAGATTAAAAGTGCCAGCAGAGTTGGTTTCTGGTGAGATCTCTCTCCTCAGCTTGCAGATGACACCTTCTCACTGTCCTCCATTGGTCCCTTCTCTGTGTGTGCCGAGAAAGAGCTCTCTGAGGCCTCTTTCTCTTCTTACAAGGACATTGGTCTATTGGATAAGGACTCTGTCCTTATGACCTCACTTAAACAGAATCACCTCCATAAAGGCCCCGCCTCCAAATATAGTCACATTGAGGGCTGAACTTCAACATATGAACTTTAGGGGCACACAAAACCATCCACAACCAGTGCTTATCATTTAGTTTCCTTATAAAAGTTGTAATCATGCCTTAAATTAAAGAAATTTAAAGAAATATTAAAGAAATCATGTCTTTCAGTTTCAGGCCTTTGGGATTTTATAAGTTTATGTCTTTGAGAGTGCTCACCACTTTTTAGATAAAATTAAGTTCCTTTTGGCTCTTAAAAGGTACTTTGATTCAATAGGAACCACCTGTTGGTAATGGTCAATTTGGTGTCCCTTCCTTGAGTTCTGGAGTCCTCAGTGGTTGAGCATTATGTATTTGCTACCCTTGCATGTGAGTCTCATAAGCCGCCACCCAAGGTCAGGCTGAAGGCCCACAGGAGGTGGAAGACCACACAGTCATTTCAGTCGCTCAACTGGAAATGAGCTAGCAGAATGTCAGTAGTTTCCACTGTGCCGGAAAACATCTCTCTGTTCCCTGATTTCCACTAGTACCAGCAGGTAGGCAAAAGTCATCTCACATCTCAAAGCCTAGGAAAACTTCAGCTCACTTTGTGTTTGTTTACCACCCCCACCCCCCAGATGCCCCAGGATGCACAGGACTCTATGTCCACCATTAAGGGGCATAGGCACTTGGGAGAGTGGTTAGATGTGCTGGCAGGAGACCAGTAACAACTTAAGTCCAGCATGGCTCTTGCTCACTCCCCTAACAGAAAGTCTCTGTTAACTCTGTCCTCTGTTAACAGGGACAACTGCCCACTCTCATGGTCCATGTCTAAAGCGCTGTTCCCTTGCTCATCCTCTGCCCTCTCTTCTCCACATATGCAGTGTCATCTGTCACTTCCACAGTAAACCTTGAAGAGCTATTAAAACCACATCTCAAGTCATTAGCAAACAAAAATGGTTGTCTCCCTTCCTAGAGGACAGAGAGGGCTCTATCATCAAACACTCCACTGAGGTGAGAAGAAATAGATTGCTTGATGGCTTCTAGCATAGACTACGAATCTTCGGAATATAGATTCACATTCTTAATAGGAAGGGGGACAAAAAGAAACATTAGACTTTTGTTATTAGAAATGTTAAAGATGCAAGATGGACTGCATGATTTGGTGACCAGTAAATTTTTCCTGAAATGAGTAAAAGTCAATAGGTAGAGAGCAAAAATAATGTGATATCATATAGCTGAAAAACAAGGAGCGAGCATAAGGCCAAACTTTTATAATCCTA
Source organism: Cryptoprocta ferox (assembly GCA_028646485.1). Taxonomy (NCBI): domain Eukaryota; kingdom Metazoa; phylum Chordata; class Mammalia; order Carnivora; family Eupleridae; genus Cryptoprocta; species Cryptoprocta ferox. The sequence goes on along the minus strand of CM053573.1, from coordinate 141,606,719 downwards.
AAGATTTGGGAGAACTAGAAAGGATCATTATGGGTAAAATCATCTTTTTTCAAAAATTTGTTCATTTATCCTGAGAGAGACAACACAGGTGGGGGAGGGGCAAAGAGAGAGGGAGACACAGAATCCCAAGCAGTCTCCATGCTGCCAGCACAGAGCCTGCCATGGGGCTCGAACTCATGAAACTGCAAGATCATGACCTGAGCTGAAACCAAGAGCTGGACGCTTAACCACCCAAGCCACCCAGGCACCCCTCAAATCATCTTTCTCATGTGAATCTTCAGCTGCAGCATGCTGTGAGGAATGATGGCCCATGCTGGACGTGAATATGATGACCTGCTCCAAGTTGCTCATAGACAGGGGCACGGACTTGAAATCTCTGACACACCCAGAATTGTTCAAGTGTGACCAAATAAACCCACAAGACAAGGGGAGCATTTGTGTATACGGAATGCTATACAAAGACTCACCCAATAAACGCAGCCAACAAAAACATTTGCGTTTCTCACACTGTGAGATTCTGATCAGAAAACACAAGTGCTTGGGAAACTGGGATGCGGTTCCCACTTCACAGTGTTAAAGTGACTGTTGTCCCCACTTCGTCATATTCTGCTGGGAGGGACGGAGACACCTCAAGAGCAGCTGGGTGGAAAAGCGGAGACAGTGGTGTTGGTGTGAGTAGGGAGGGAGGTCCCCACGTGAGATGCTGCCGGTGGGAACAGTGCCTGGGACGGAAGTGGGGTCATGTTTCATGTTCACTGTCTTTCCTTGGTCCTGGCACCACTCTGGAATCTGAAAATAAACCAAGTGCCCAGGCCCCACCCCAACAAAGTCTGGGTTGGGGACTGAACATCGGTGGGTTTTAAACTTCCTGGGTAAATGCAGGTGAATGTAATGTGTGGTAAAGGTTGAGAACCACTAGTTGATGATTATTGACCCACTTCCAGATTGCAGGTCTGAGGGCATTTAAGGAGCCTCCAAGGAAATAGAGGAATGAGACGGACAAAATCAAATACTGTGGAATATGAGATCAGTGATGGGTAGGGCCAACGTGAGAAATGGTCTTGTGAGGATCAGAAATGCCCTTTGGGGTTAGAGTTGGAGTCAATCCCAGTATTCCTACTTACAAAAAAAGCTGCCTGAAATTCTGCTCTGCTGTCCCTTCAAGGCCCTCGCTCCCACCCCCAATCCAGCCCTAGGATCCAACACTGCAGAAAATCATATCCGTGAGGTCGAAACCATGCTTGGGAAGTACTTTCAAAACACAGAGGTGAGGGAAGAGATGCAAATGATAAGAGGGATGGTAGCTATCCAGGGTACAGAACTGAAACCTAAGATCAGAATTATTGCTTTCCCTGGGGCAGAAAACCAAGGCAAAAATTAAGCTCATAACTGAAGACAACCTTCCTGATTTCTCCTGATCTGAACACAGAGATTGAAAGAGCCTCCCTTGTCAACATTCTAAATAAATGAAAAAATAAATGAGAAGAGATCCATACCAATATGTGTTCTGTCAGTTTTATTGAGTTACCCTGACGATGAAAAAAAGCCCACCAAGTGCCTGCCTACACACAAAATACGGGCCGTTCAATCGCCACTTCATTTCAGGGCTCACCTGTAAGCTCAACAGCTCATTCACACTAAACTTACTGCCCTGGACACAGCATCTGTTTGCACACCTCTGTACCCCTGGGAATTCAGCTGCCTCAACTTAAGGCCTCCTCTCTCACCCTTATTCTGAAATTCTCTTGGGTTCATTCATCCTTAAAGGCCTGGCTCAGACTGTGGCCTCAGCCAGCTCCCTCCCCATTCCGGATATTGCTCTCCCACCACATCCCACATTATGATTAGAGGCGTCGCCTGCCTCCTTGCTAGATGGTGAGTCCCCCTGAAGGGCAGGAAGCAGCACCCATCCAATACATACGCCTCCAGGCTCCTCCCCAACAAAGCCATGCTTGCATCTTAGTTTGGCTTTGGTCAGGTTTCTAGACTAGGCCTTGACTCCGTTCTCCAGAGGACAATGAACTGTGGGTCACCAGTCGGTGAAATTGTTCTGGAATCACTACCTGGACAGCCTGAATGAGTGGCTGCCCCATCCTGTGGGTGACTCTAGCCTCCAACACTGCCAGTCATCCCGTTTCTCTCAGGAAGGGACTCTCACAAGAACTCTATTGACTCCAGAGCTTTGGGCCTCTGAGCTCTCATGGCCATGATTTAGATTCAGTTAACAGAGCACTGAGGCAAGTATTGCCATCCCCACTTTCAAGTGAGGAACTCAAGACTCAGAGCAGTCAAGTGTCCCACCCAGAGTCACAGAGTCCCCTAGGACCCTCGGTTGGATTGGCACTCAGAATCTGGGTCTCCACCACCCGGGTTGCTTCCAAGACAGACAAAAGGAAGCAGATGGAGAGGTAGAGGTTCACCCCATTCCTACACTTGTCTGTGGTGGTTCCAAGTTTCCAAAACACACAGACCATGATCTGTCCCTCTCCTGCAGTTCATCACCGCTCTGGTTTCTCGCGGGTAGGACGCTGGTTTAGAGATGTTGTCAGGCCTTGGACCAGCCTCCTCACGGAAGACAATTTAACTGTGACACATTTCTGGAGAACTTGTTGCAATCTTCAGCTTGAGAAATTAGGATTGTCTAATCTGAGATTTAGCTTTTGACCTCTAACAAGGAGAGTAAATAAGCAACCCCAGACAACACAAGCGTCGCACAGAGTCACGGCAGCCCAGTCCAGCATTTTAGCAATTAGCGGTACTTGTCCATAAAGCACTTAAAAATCCATTTAGACTGTCCAAGTCGGTTTAAGCTCTTTAATCTTGGATAAAGTAAACAAGACTGTTTTTAAATTGGGTTTTCCCCCCTCTGTTTTAAAGTAAGAATATTGAGAGAGAAAAAAAATACACGCAAGGCCAGACCTCTGTGCCCCGGTAATGTATAACAGCTGCAGAGACTGGTCAGACACTCTGGTGGAATTTTCAGCCTGCCAACAACACCAGCTCACCCTTCTGTAGATGGAAAACAACACATCTCCTTGAAGTACACTTTTCTTTTCACTTGAGGCTTGGAAATTCCTTAAGGGCAGGCCCAAACCTTATTCTGCACCTCACTGGACATGTAGCTCAGCCCATGGGGTCTCAGCAAATGCTTGCTCATAGACTGACCACTGGCAACAGCAGGTGATGCCCCCCCCCCCGCATTGTTCACTGTCTGCAATGAACACCTCTCACCAGGGCCCACAGGCCCCCACTCTCCAGTCAAACCAGCCCACTTCCAATTTTGCCAACCTTTGAACCACTCCTTGACCTTTGTTTGCCACACGTTGGTTCTCCACCCAGAGCACATTTCCATCCTTCTGCGTCCTCACCAAGTCTCCCAGCTGAAGGAACACCTCCAAGGAGCTTTTCCTGAACTCCTTGGAACTTGCCCTGTTTATTTTTCTGCTACCGCTCTCTTGGCAGGAAGTTCCGGAAGGCATGGGCTGCTACATATTTCTCTGTGTTTATTTGCTTCATGTCTGTTTTCCCTACCCAACTCCATGAAGGACAACAAGCGCTTTATTCACTTCTGCATCCCAATACCTAGCCCGGAGCCTGCCAGCACGGGGACCGAGTTGAGCTGAATAACACAGACATCGAGAGCACCAGGTGCACAATTCTCTATTTATTCTCCCTTTCAGTTAAAGGTCTTAAAGTATAGAGTGCCCTTTAACCAGCATGGCTCAGCCAACTGATGACTCACCTAAAGCCAAGTTTACAGGGTGTGACACTCCAAGGTGTGACTTGCAGGGGCCCAAGGAGAAACACTATGCAGCTTATCTGAACCAGGCGCACCTAGGAGAGAATTCCCCGAGTATAGGAGGTAGAATGCAGCCAGAGGCTGGGAAGTGTTTATTCCCAGTGGGAGACATGGTTCAATGAAGCTGCAGTCACACCCTCACTTTTTTCAATTCTTGTTCTACTGGAAATTGTTCTTCTACTACACAAGGAATTTCCTAAACAGGAGGGTTCCCCATGGGCCGGCCAGCCTGCCCCTGTGTGTGCAGACAGGTGTGGCTCTGTGAGGCAGTGGCATGCTGAACTTCGGACCCCACTGCAGACCAAACACTTCAAAGCTGCTTGGAACCTTAGGAACACAAACAAAGCATTTAATCTCAAGTCTCTGACACTTTCCCAAGGCGCCACGCTTCATTCTTCAATGAAGAAGAGACTTGCAAAGGTAGCATTCAGGCTTAGAATATCAGCCCCTTTACATTTCTTTTAGAGTTGGTTTCCTTTAAGTTTGAGCGGTCTCTCTCTTTTTAACTTTTTATGGAATAATTATGAATTCATAGTAAGTGGCAAAGATAGTACAGAAAGGTGCCATGTACCTTTCACCCATTTTCTCCAAAGGCTACATCTTACTAATTGTAGTACAATGTAAAACTGGGGAAACTGACATCGTTACAACGTATGTGTATAGTCCTATCTCATGTTAAAATACATGTAGATTTCTATAGCCACGACTAATCAAGATACAGAACTGTTCCATCTCTGGGCACCTGGGTGGCTCAGTCTACTGAGCATCTGACTTTGGGTCAGGTCATGATCTCATAGTTCATGAGTTTGAGCCCCCCATCGGGCTCTGTGCTGACAGCTCAGAGCCTGGAGCCTGCTTCAGATTCTGTGTCTCCCTCTCTCTCTGCCCCTCCCCTGCTCATGCTCTGTCTCTCTCAAAAATAAATAAACATAAAAAAAAAAGAACTGTTCCATCTCTGCAAAGATCTCCTCCTACTACTCAGTATATTCACTCCCACCCTATCCCCCACCATTCTTTACCCCCCAGAAACCACTCATCCATTTTCCATCTCTATAATTCTGTCATTAGGGAATAATATATAAATGGAGTCATACAGTATGTAATATTGAGGTTAGCTTTCTTCATTCCGCATAATGCTCTTGAGATTTGTCCTGGTTGCTGCGTGTATTAATATTTTATCCCTTTTTATTGATGATGGGTTTGTTGAGGTTGTTTACCACACTTAACTGTTCCCTTGTTGAGGTGCATTTTGGTTGCTTCTGGTTTTTGACAATTACAAAAAAATAGCTATGCTGTAAACCGTCTTGTAGAGGATTTTGTGTAGACATAAGTTATCCTTTCCCTGGAAGTGTAATTTCTAGTAGGTGTATGTTTAGTTTTTTTAAAGACACTTCCAAACTATTTTCCCAAGTGACCATTTTACATTCCTAGGAGCCGTGTATGCAATCCAGTGTCTCCACATCTTTGCTGGCATCAAGTATCGTCGCCTGTTTTTTTTTGTTTTGTTTTACCTATTTCAACTTCTATGTAGTGATAAAACATCATATTCTTAATATGCATTTCCCTAACGATTAGTGATATTAAGCATCATTTTGTGTGCTTTTTTTTTTTTTGAGAGAGAGAGAGGGTGCAAGTGAGCCAGCGGCAGAGAGAGAAGGCGAGAGAGGGAGGGAGGGAGGGAGAGAGAGAGAAGCAGTGCTCATGCTCACCTGAAATGGGGCTTGAGATCACCCAATGAGGGGCTCAAACTCACCAACTGCGAGATCATGACCTGAGCCAAAGTGAGATTCTTAACTAACTGAGCCACCCAGGTGCCCCTTTGTGTGCCTATTTGTGATTGCATATCCTCTTGGATGAAATGCCTGTGTCCTTTGCCCATTTTAAATAGGCTTCATTTTATATGTGGCATGTTGACGTGTTGACATGTGAGAATTCTTCATCTAGTCTAGAGGTGAGTCATGTGTCAGCTTTGTGGTTGCAAATATTTTCTCCCAATTGGTAGCTGGTCTTTTCATCCTCTTAATGGAATGTTTCATAATATTTTAATTTTGATAAAGTCTAATTAATTGATATTTTTTTCTTTTCTAGATCATGCTGTTGGTGTCATGTCCGAGAACTCTTCACCAAGACCTGGGACCTAAAGATTTTTTCCTATATTATCTTCTATAAGTTTACAGCTTTACATTTTATTTACATTTAAATCTATAATTGATTTTCAGTTAATTTTTGCATAAAGTGTAAGTTTTAAGTCAAGGTTCATTTTTGTTGTCTTTTTGATTTGTTTGTCTATTGATACCCAATTGTTACAGCACTATTTGTTGGGAAGACTGTTTTTCCTCCATTGAATTGCTGTTGCCCCTTTGTCCAAAATCAGTTGCTCATAGCTGTGTGGGGTTTTTTCTAGACTCTCTGTTTTGTTCTATTTATTAGTCTATCCTTTCACTAATGCCACACAGTCTTAAATACTATACCTATATGACAAGTCTTGAAATTAGAGGCTTTAATTCATTCCACTTTTTTCTTCCTTTCCAAAACTGGTTTGGCTGTCTAGTCCCTTCACCTATCCATATAAAGCTTAGAATAATTTTGTCAATATCTAGAAAAAAGTCTCACTGGGATTTGGTTGTTAAACCTACATACCAATTAGGGAAAATTGGAATCTTTATTATTATGAACCTCTCAATTAATGAACACAGTAACAATACAGCATGTTGGTTCATTTATTCAATCTTCTTGAATTTCTTCCTGGTGTTTGGTAGTTTTTCAGCAAACAAGTCATATGTGTGTTTTGTTAGATTTACACCTAAGTATTTCCATTTTCTTTTGAGCAACTTAATGGCATTGTATTTTTAATTTCAGTTTCTATGTGTTCCTTACTAGTATACAAAAATATAATTGCCTTTTGTATATTCTTCTTATATCCTGTAACCTTACTGAACTCATTAGTTCTGGAAGTTTTCTTTTCTTTTTTGTTTTGTGTTAATTTTTATTTATTTATTTATTTTGAGATTGAAAGAGAAAAAGCACAAGTGGGGGAGGGGCAGAGAGAGAAGGAGAGAGAGAGAATCCCAAGCAGTCTCTGCATCAGAAGCACAGAGCCCAATGTAAGGCTCAAGTTCATGAACGCTGAGCTCATGACCTGAGCCGAAACCAAGAGTCAGTTGCTCAACTGACTGAGCCACCCAGGTGACCCAATTCTAGGAGTTTTCTTATAAATTCTGTGAGACTTTTGATGTGAATAATCATATTATCTGCAGATAGGGGCAGTTTTACTTCCTTCTTTCTCATTTGTGTGACTTTTATTTCCTTTTCTTGACTATTGTGCCTGGTAGAGCTTCTAGTATTGTGTTAAATAAAGTGGTGAGAGTGAATATCCTTGTCCTATGCCTGACCTTAGAGGAAAAGCTTTCAGATTTTCATGATTAAGGATGAGCTTAGCTTGGTAGTTTTAGTAGATGTTCTTGATTAAGTTGAGGAAGTTCTCCACAATTGTTAGTTTTCTGAGAGTTTTTATCACAATAGATGTTTAATTTTATCAAATGCCTTTTCTACATCAATTGATATGATCATGTGCTTCTTCAACTTTTTAATATGGTGGAGACTGATTTTCTAATATTAAGTTAGCCTGTCACCTCTGGAATAAACCTTACTTGGTCATGGTGTATAATTCTGTTTATATATTGTTGAATTCTATCTGCTACAATTTTGTTTAGAATTTTTGCATATATATTCATAAGGGCTATTGGTCTATTTTTCTTCTTTTGCTATTGTCTTTTGTTTGGTGTCAGGTAGTGTTGGCTTTATGAAGTGACATGGGAAAAGAGTATTTCTATTTTCTGGAAAAGGTTGTATAGAATTAGTGTTAATTCTTCTTGAGACATTTTGTGGAATTGTCCATTGAATCAATTTGGGCTTGGAAATTTCTTTGGGGGGCATTTTTAAAGTGTGAATTTAGTTTTCATAATTGTTATGGGCTATTCAAATAACCTATGTCATATTGAGTGAGTTATGATGGTCTGTATGTTTCAAGGAAATGGTCCATTTCATCTAAGTTGTCAAAATTATGTATGTAGATACATTCATTGTATTCCTTTGCCATTTTTTTTATGTCTCGATGGTCTGCAGTAATGGCCCCTATTTTATTCCTGATATTAGTAATTTGTGTCTTCTCCCTTTTTTCTTTGTCATTCTTGTTAAAGGTTTGATCAATTTTATCCATCTTTTCAAAGAACCAGATTTTTGGGGCGCCTGGGTGGCTCAGTAGTTTAAGCGTCTGACAGCCTCAGGTCATCGGCCCAGGTCATGATCTCACAGTTCGTGGATTCGAGCCCCACATCAGGCTTTGTGCTGACAGCTCAGAACCTGGAGCCTGCTTTGGATTCTGTCTCTTTCTCTATCTCTCTCTCAAAAGTAAATAAACATTAAAAAATTAAAAAAAAAACAAAAACAAAGAACCAGATTTTTAAAATTGACTTTATTATTTTTCTGCTTTCAATTTCATTGATTTTTGCTCTTACCTTTATTTTTCCTTCCTTCTGCTACTTTTGGGTGTATTCTTCTTTTTTTCATTTCTTGTGGTGGGGGTGTAAATTATTGATTTGAGACTTTTTCTCTTATTTAATGTGAACATTTAGTGCTGTATATTTCCCTCTCAGCACAGCTCTAGCTGCAAATTTTAATATGTTGTATCTTCATTTTCATTCAGTTTAATGTATTTAAAATTTTCTCTTAATATTTCCTCTTTGAGCCTAAATTGAGGTCTGATTCCATTAAGGCCAGAAAATATATTCTGTATTATTTCTATTTTTAGAAATTCATTGAGGTTTACTTTTCATCCCCGTGACTTATTTATTTTATAACTGGAAGTTTGTACCTTTTTAAGGTTTTAAGTAAGTTTCACCCCCAGCACAGAGCCCAATGTGGGGCTTGAACTCATGACCCTGAGATCAAGACCTTGGCTGAGATCAAGAGTCAGACACTTACCTGACTGAGCCACTCAGGCAGCACAGAAGGTTCTACTCTTAAACTCCTTCACCTGTTTCACCCATCCTTCCCCCACCCCCTCTCTTCTGGCAGCCACCCCTTTGTTCTCTGTATTTCTGAGTTTGTTTCTGTTTTTTTTTGTTGTTGTAATTGTTTGTTTGTTTTATAAATTCCACATACCAGTAAAATCTTATGGTATTTGTCTTTCTCTGACTTATTATTTCACTTAGCATAATACCCTCTAAGCCCATCCGTGTTGTCCCAAAGGGCATGATCTCATGTTTATTACATGGCCCACAATATGATCTCTTTTGGTATATGTTCCCTAGGCATAAAATGTGCATTCTGCTGTTGTTTGGTGAAGTGTTTTATACATATCAATTAAATATAGTTGGTTGATGGTGTTGCAGAATTCTTCTATATTCTAGCTGATTTTATTTTTTTATTTTAATTTTTTAAGTTTATTTATTTTGAGAGAGAGAGAGAGAGAGAGGGAATGAGCAGGGGAGGGACAGAAAGAGAGAGGGGGAGACAGAATCCCAAGCAGGCTCCACACTCAGCACAGAGCCCAATGTGGGGCTCAAACCCACAAACCATGAGATCACGACCTGAGCCGAAATCAAGAGTCAGATTGGGGCACCTGGGTGGCTCAGTGGGTTAAGCGTCTGACTTCAGCTCAGGTCATGATCTTGCATTAGTGGGTTCGAGCCACATATCAGGCTCTGTACTGACAGCTCAAGAGCCTGGGGCTTGCTCTGGATTCTGTGTCTCCCTCTCTCTCTGCCTCTCCTCTACTTACACTCTGTATGTCTCTCTCTCTCTCTCTCTCTCTCTCTCTCTCTGTCTCAAAAATAAACATTAAAAAAAATTTTATGCTTTGTCAATGATTACCCCAATGTTCATAGCGGCACTTTCAACAATAGTCAAATCATGGAAAGAGCCTAAATGTCCATCAACTGATGAATGGATCAAGAAGATGTGGTTTATATATACAATGGAATACTACATGGCCATGTGAAAGAATGAAATCTGGCCATTCGTGGCAATGTGGGTGGAACTCGAGGGTGTCATGCTAAGCAAAATAAGTCAGGCAGAGAAGGACAGGTACCATATGTTTTCACTCATAAGTCTAACAGGAGAAACTTAACAGAGGACCATGGAGAGGGGAAGGGGGGAAAAAGAGTTAGGGAGAGGGAGGGTGGCAAATCATGAGAGACTCTTGAATACTGAAAACAAACTGAGGGCTGAAGGGGGAGGGGGAAAGGGGAGGGGGGTGATGGACATGGAGGAGGGCACTTGTGCGGAAGAGCACTGAGTGTTATATGGAAACCAACTTGACAATAAACTATAAAAAATTTTTTTTAAATAAAAAGAGTCAGGTGCTTAACTGACCCAGGTGCCCCTATTGTTGCTTATTTTATGCGTAGTTTTGCTATCATTGTTGAGAGAGGGTTGTTAAAGTCTCCCACTAAAATTGCGGATTTGTCTATTTCCCCTTTTGATTCTATCAGTTTTTGTTTTACATATTTGTTGGCTCAGTTGTTTACTGCATACACATTTAAAAGTGGCATGTGTTCTTGGGAGATTGGTTTATCATTATGTAATGTCCTTCTTTATCTATAATAATTGTCTTTGCTTTGAATCTACTTTTTCTGGTATTTATATAACCACTCCTGATTTCTTTTGATTACTGTTTGCCTGGCATATCTTTTTCCCTCCTTTAAACAGACCTATCCCATCATATTTGAAGTGAGTTTCTTAGAGTATATTAATTAATTCAATAATTTTTAAAGAAACTACTCCACCAAATTCTGTCTTTTAACTGGTGTATATGTTCACTAACATTTCATGTTAACTCTTAATATGCTAGGGCTTAAGTCTACCATTTTACTTTTTTGTTTTCTGCTGGAGTCCAACTCCAGCAGGTCCAAGGGTCCCCAAAGGATGGACGGTGTCGGCACGAGAGAGAGTGATGAGAGAGCCACAAGTTTCTTTCTGATCACCAGGCAGGCAACTCTGCTCTGTCAGTTTTTGTGTCTTTATTTATAGGTTAAGTGATAACAGGACATCAGCAGGTGGAAATTTTACAACGAACAAATCTCTGTCATAGGATGCTTTGAAAAGTGTATAGATACAAGTTTTACAGAGGCATTTTGGCAAAACTATCCTAATTACAGTGAGCCAACAAATTCTATAACTAAGAGGAAAACAGGATGTTCTAAGTAAAAAGCAGATATCATATACATTTGTTTGAACTGGTAGTATATCTTACATAAATAATCTTACAATTTAGTTGTAATATCTTACAACTAAAAAGACAACAGGATGTTCTCAGTGAAAAGCGGATAACATACACATTTGTTCATATCAATAATGCTAAGATTAAGTCATAAGTTGAGTAATATATAGACAGGCTAGGAGTTATTTTGTCTGGCTACAAGAGGAAGAATGTATTTGGACTGGTTAGTAGAATGCTTGTGTAAATACTTTTGTTTGATGCTAAGGGTGCAAATACCATAGGGGCCCTAAATATGTCAGCCTTCATAAATGGGTTTATGTTTTAGTTACTCTTACCCATCCTCATTATCCATCCTCATTACGGATGTCAGTGTAAGGGAAGGTATTGGTGGCTCCAACAAGCAAAGGTATATGTAGCAACTAATGTCCGGTCCTAGTCTGTTTCTTATCTCTAAGTTAGGCTCTTCTTCTCCGGGCCAGAGTTAATCATAACTCTTGTGTTCTTAGCCCCCCTTATGTCTTGGGTCTGCAAGGCTCATTAGAGGAGCCTTTTGGCAAACATCTGCAGCGCTTTGATCTAAAATCCTTTATGCAGGGGCAGGAATATGCTTTTTCTTATGGGGTAATTGTGTGGGGAATATCGGTCTGATTTGGAACATTGTGAGGTCTAATCAATAACAGCAATCCCATTCCCAATATGAGCCAATAGTAGAAGGAGATACCAGTTTTGCTTCATGGCAGGAGCTGTGCACACATCTGCCATTTCTTCGCTGTGACTGTGTCATCCAGCAAGGCCGATGAGGCTCCCAGCTGTTTTCTGTTTATTCTGTTTTTCTATTGTTCTGTTTTATTTTTCTTGCCATCTTGAGGGATAATGGAGCATTTCTTGAGAATTCCATTTTGATTTTTCTGTAATGTTTTTGAGTGTGTCTCTCTGCATACCTTTTTGGTGATTGCTCTAAGCATTACATTATGTGTCTGTAACTGTCACAGTCTGCTGATGTTGACTTTTTGCCAGTTCAAGTGAAGTGTATAAAATGTACTCCTCACTTTACATCCCTTTACCCTTTCTGATTTGTAATATAATTTCCTCAAATATTTCATCTACATCCTTTGAGGACTACATTAGATGATGTTGTAATTTTTGCTTCAACCATCAAATATAATTTAGAAAAGTTAAGAGGAAAAGGAACGCCTCTTTACTGACGTTTTTTATTATGTTATTCCTTCCCTCCTGATGTTCCAAGATTCCTTCTTGTATGGTTTTCTTTCTTTATATGGAACTACATTTAACCATTTTGTTAAAGTAGGTCCTCTAGTTACAAATTCTTTCAGTTTTCCCTCATCTGAGAATGTCTTGATTTTCCCTTCATTCCTAAAGGATATTTTCTCTGAATATAAAATTCAGCGGTTGCAGTTCTTTTTTTCAGCACTTGAAAAATATTGCACCACTTCCTATGACCTCCATGGTTTCTGATGAGAAAGCCACTGTCATTTGAATTGTTTTCCCTACAGGTAACACATCATTTCTCTCTGGCTTCTTTCAAGATTTCTTTGTCTTGAGCTTTCAGAAATTGTGGTACAGATTTCATTGGGTTTATCCTATTGGAGATTTGTTCAGCTTCTTGATTATATAGCTTTATGTCTTTTGCTAAAGTTGGGAAATTTTCAACTATTTTTTTTCAAATACTTTTCCAGCTCCATTCCCATTCTCCTCTCCTTCTTGGGCTCCAACACTCCAAATACTAGCTTTTTTTGTTATAGTCCCACATATCTCTGGGGCTCTATTCATTTTTTGCTAGATTCCTTGGGATTTTCTATTAGTAACATCATGTCCGTTGCAAATAAAATGGTTTTACTCCTTTCCTTCCAGTATGGATACCTTTTATTTCTCATCCATGTCTCATTGTCCTGACTAGAACCTCCAGTACAATGTTGAATAGCAGTGGTAAGAACAGACATTCTTGTCTTGTTCTTGATTTTAGGAGGAAAGCATTCAGTCTTTCACCATTAAGTATGTTAGTTATAGGTTTTTCACAAATGCTCTTTATCAGGTTGAGAAAGTTCCCTTCTATTCTTAGTTTGCTGAGTGTTTTTATCATGAAGGGGTGTTGAATTCCTTCAGCCACTTTTTCTGCATCTACTGAGATGATCACGTGGATTTTGTCCTTTATCAGTTTATTTTTTCTCTGTGGTTCAGATTCTTAATTTCTATTGTTTTACCTTTAGGTTTATTGATTCTTTTCTCTGTCCTCTCTATGCTGCCATTGAGTTTTTATTCTGGTTATTGTATATTTTAGTTCCAAAGTTTTCACTTGGTTCTTTTTTATATCTTTTATCTGTTAGCTAATTTTAATTTTTAATTTGTTCACGTATGTTCATAATTTCTCATTTAAGTGTGCTGCTTTAAAATTTTTGTTGGATGATTCTAACGTGTCATCTTGGTGTTGGTTTTGTATTGGTATTTTGAGTTGATATTTGTATTTGTACTTAGTATAATAGTTGTCTATCAATTTCTTTTGTCATTCAAGTTGAAATCTTCTTGTTCTTGGTATGACAGTTGATTTTCAATTGAAACCTGGACATTTAAGGTACAATAAGACTCTAGATCTTATTTAAATTTTATATTGTAGAAGCATTCTTCTCACATTGCTCTCATGGGGAAAGGGAGACATCATTTCATTACTGGGAGTGGAAGTCAAAACAGGAGGAGAGAGGAAGCTTTTTTAGTTTCTTTGCTCCTGGGCAGGCGTTGAGTCTCCCCACTGGGTCTCTGCCGTAATTATCCTGGCTGAAGGGACTGGGGTGGCACTTGGTTACTGTTCCCAGTCATCTTCCAATGTGCAGGGGTGAGCTCATTACTGCTGAGCAGTGGCAGAAGCCCTGACTCTCCACCTGGTTATCTCTGACACCCCCCAGTGAGGAGGGGAAGGGGTACCTCATTATTGCCTGGTGGAAGTAGAAGTCTAGGCTTCTCAAATGATCTCCACTGACAGAGGGTGGGGGTGGGCAGTGTCTGTACCTCAGAGATGAAAGTCCTACCTCCCTACCTTCTATGACACCACTCTGTCAGAGGGGGAAGTGTCTTGTCACAGCCTGTTGAGGGTGGAAATCTAGATTCTCCACTTGGTGATGGAGAAGGGGTGGAGTGAGCATACAGTGCTTTCTATGATGTTTGGCTGTAGGAGAGCAGTGGTTGCCTAGAAGTTTTCTGACTTTAAGACTGCCCTTTTCCTGGTCCTTTGGCTAGAGAGAGCAAGTTTTTCTTGGGGCTTCTTTTTGTCTGCAACCATTGGCATATCTGAGTGGCTGGCTTCCTTTGGCCTCAGTCTGGGATCTCTGAAGCCAAAAGAACACCCAGGGAAACATCACCTTTTCATTCCTGGAGTCTTGAGGTCCCCAGCCAAGGTCCACCTTTCAGAGTCTCCTTAATTTTTTAAATTAAAAAAAATTTTTTTTAATGTTTTATTTTATTTTTAAGAGAGACAGAGTGCAAGTGGGGGAGGGGCAGAGAAGAGAGAGAGAGACAGAATCAGAGGCAGGCTCCAACCTGTCAGCACAAGAGCCCTACACGAGGCTTGAACTCACAAACCGTGAGATCATGACCTGAGCATAAGTCAGACACTCAACTGACTGAGCCAACCAGGTGCCCCTCCTTGTGTTTCTTTTTGTATGCTGGATTTAGCAGGAGGGATAACAGAAAGTACATCTGCTCCATCTTTCCAGAAACTTCTCCCATTGGATTTTAAAAGCTGACATTGGCAGCATCCTGGACCCCCCAGAGAAGTTGCTTCATGGTGCTGGTGCATGCACGCATGATCAGTGCCTTGGGACAGGGATCCCAAGGGTCTAGGTTATAATGTAACACTGTGAACAGCTCCAAGAACCTCATTTACAACCCATCACACACTTCAAGTAAGTTTAATAAATTGTCTGAGGGGGTCTGAAAAATTAGACAATGTTTCCTAACAATTGAGGCTGGGTTATTTATTGGAAGTTATCACAGTTGTACAGTTAGTGAACAAAGGTGATGAATAAGAAAAGAAGTAAAATGAAATTTCAATTCCATTTATCTAACAAACTTGAATATAGACATGCCCCCAAATTAATGGGCTCTCTCAGGCGACTCAGACGAGGAGTGAGCTCGGGAAGTCACCACAAAATCTCCATTTCTTCACCTTTTTTAGGGGCTTGAGTCAACTGGCTCACACTCTCTTTGTAAGCCTCATGACCTTACTAAGTCTCTGTTTCTTATCATCTCCAGGAGAAAGCAAACAAACAAAGAAAACTGAAACCTCATCCAGACTCCCTCTGTAAGAAATCCAGCGGCTTCCTGAGTAATTCTACAGGTGGAGAATTACAGAGGCGACCTCTCCATCTAAACTGCTTCCAGCTTTGTCTTACTGTCTGCTGCCTATTGTGTTTCATCGGCATTGCTTTGCTCAGACGCTGACGTATCTGCTTTTTCCCCTCCAGTTTCCGAAGACACTACTAATACAGTGCTCCATGGGTAATGGGATTCACTGAAGGTCTGAGAATAATAAAGGGGAATTACTGCACAAGACAAAAAAAACAACTGAAAACTGCCCATCCCTGCCTTGGGCGTCTCTTCACTGCTGGCACTCTAACTTCTGACTTGTGCTCACTAGGGAAAAATTTTAAATCTCTTAATATTAACTGATCTAAGCGGAGTAATTTCTCTTTTTGTCTTGACAAGAGCCAGGGAGCTTATTTATAACTGGTGAGCCATTAAAGCATTTCCTTAAAGAAAAGAATTGTTTTCTCCCTGAGAACAAATAACCACTTTCTCAAATGCAAAACTGATGGAAGTGGGCTTTTTAACAGCATTTATTCCAATATTTTTAGATGATCATGATTTTAACCCAAAGGCAATTCATATGGCCCGGCAAGTTTCCCCCACCCCCACCCCCACCCCAATGCATGAATATATCCACACGAAAAACCTTTCAAAGGTTTAAAACTAAATCAGGTCATAGCGCATGCCTAACAGAGCCTCAGCTCTGTTGTCTATAAAACTAGACGATATCATGTACCTTCAGAGCTATTGGGTTGTTAAGTGTCTTGCAAAACAAATGAATAACATAGAAATGGAACTTGGTCTCCAACATACAAAGCACACTTACCATGTTAGCTGGCCCTTCGATGAGCAGAGTAAAATTAAAAGAAATATTCGGGTGGGTGTTACCCCACCTCACCAAATCTATGAGTCTGGCTCCATCTGTGATGTATTTACTTTCTACAACAGAAAGAATTCCAAGGGTATATGAAGATCAAAAGTAATTCAGAGGATAAAAGGAATCTTAAGAATGCCTCTTCCCAAAGTCTTTCTCCTCCGTACATCACTCCATCATTACCTCAGTACATTATCTTGAGATTAAAGACAAGAAAAATTGTCTTAACTTTTCTTTTCAATTGAAGTTTAAATACCACTGCTATGTTCTTTGTGTGCTTTTATGAATGTAAAAATATTTATAAGGGTTTCTAGGTTCACATACAGCCTCCCTATCCCAATCTTTTCCCAGCCATTCATCCTTCTAGAACTATGGGGTTTTAAAAAAATGTAGCCATTATGCCTGAGGAAAGAATACCCAGCAGTTTTCCCTTGAGTTAAACTAGAATTTCTTCTCAAGTGCTAAATTGAGTCCCCAACCAATCCCCGCACCAGGTCCTCTGAACTTTCTGTATCACGAAGTCCTTTTCACAGCCCAACTTGAAAACAGCCATTTCCTGTGGGTCAGAAGGGTTTCAAAGCCAGTGTTGGAAACTCCTTCTCTCTGGTTTAGGTATAAATGGCAATTCCGAAAGGTAAGACCTTCAAATGCCCTTTATTTCAGATCCTCAAGATGTTAATAGCACTTCTCTCTTACCTTGGGTTCCCCAGAAGCAGAGCCAGAGACAGGACCGGTTTATTTGGAAGGAGATCCCAGGAAGCAGGGGTAAAGGGAAAGGGGGTGAGCAAGCCCAGGAAGGAGGAAAAGCTACTCTATATGCATTATCAAGATTGCTGGGCAACAGGGTCTGAATTCTGGAACCTCTGGCAAGTGTACAGAATTCCTTCTAGAATGTTCCATTCAAAGGATGAGAGTCTGGTTTTTTGTCTACTAGATCTCATTCTCCACTTGTTGACGGTGGCTCCTGGGTGTGACCTTCCCACACGTCTAGACTGTGCTTGTGTGAGGGCTGTATGGGCTCCCAGCTTCAGAAATGAACTTACCACCAGAACTTACTGACTTTACCACCAAAGCTATAGCTGAAATCATAGGTGGGCTGAGGGGATGTGTCACAGGATACCCACACCATTGTCTGTACTCTACTGTTCCCCACTGTGCCCATGGGGGTGCTCCCCTACCAAGGGATCCAAAAGAAGACTAATTGGTCTAGTCCCAACAACACTGAGATGGGAGGCCATTGCTATTAGCTTCCCCTGATGGGCATGGGGGCCCTAAGGAAAGGATGGCCCTCCTCTGTCTTTCCTCCAACCTCTACTTTTGTCCACACTCCCTCCTGCAGAGAACTGAGGAGCTGTGCATCCTCAGTGGGCCCCAGTGGTAGATGAAAGCTGCTGTCTAAGGCAACATTTCACTTGACCACGAAAGAGCGTGGCAAGGAATCGTCTGACCCTGCCCAGGATGTCTCCCCTGCACACCTCACCTGGCCTGTTTCACACCTGGCCCTGTGCCCAGGACAATCTCCAGGCTAAGTGCTGTGCCCTGTGCTGTCCCTCACCAGTGAACTTGTCCCATCTGCTTCCATGTGTCCACTGGTCCCTCCCCCGTGTGCACCAGGAACTTGCAGAACACATGCCGTGTCCTCATTTCTCTACTCAAGCCCTAGTGCAGTGCCTGGGACACATGAGTTCTCTGCAAATATCTGCGGAGGAAAAGGGAGGGAGGGGGCAAGTCTGTTGCTGGGAGAGCAAATAGCACAGTTGCCAAAGAGAAGTCATCTGACACATGTGGGGAATTCCCAGAAGTAACCACCGAGAGCACTACTCAGATGAAATTGGTGGCAAAAAGCAGTACTTACTTAGGCACTTACTTTTGCCTTTATTATTTTTTAAGAAAGAGATGCTCTAAGACCAGTGACTCACACTACCAGGTGACTTGGCTGTGGCTTCCTATGAGTCAGGCCTACCAGACAGCTGAGGACAGAGGTGAACAGGAAACTGGCCGAGAAAAGCCAGAGTAACAGAGTCAACACAGCCTTGGAGGAGGCTTCTGGAGGCTTCTGCAACTCTCTCAGACCAAAGGGCACAGAGGGCCGCGGACTCCCAGCCACTGACACTCAACTGCACATAGCTGACATCCTTCAGCTTGAAACTCTTCTCAGGTAGCAGTCAAGAACTGGTCGCAAAGGCCCTGGGGTTAGGACCACTTCGAGTGGGCTCTTTTTCTTCCATATTTGTTGGGGTAAAAAACCCCAAAAACCCAAGATGTAAGTACTGATACTTTCACAAACTGCATTTTCCCTCCCTCCTCTATTCCCTGCACCCTCTCTCCCTTCTCTGGCATCCTGATAATCCTAATATTTGCCCGTTATGCAGAATAGGCACCGGTTAACATCACTATGTGAATCGAGAGAAATAAACAAAAAGTTGACTGCTCCTCCCTGAAAGCACAAAACCCCACAGACACGAGGCATCTTTGAACAGAAGCTGCCACAACGCTGTGCCCCTCACAGTCTCTAGAAGCTTCCTGGACTTGTCTGGTCTAGTCCCTGGGATGTTTACCATCCAAAGCAGAAATGTGAGAGACTAATTACACACATTGCTAAGTGCTGTGCACAGGAAATCACATATTACATTTGTAATTCCATTTACAGAGTGCAAAGCACCTTCCCCATATTCCCTGTAATCTAACACCAGTCCTGAAGTCATTATTACTATTTACAGATGCAGAAACTGAGGCACACAGACGCAGAGGGACACCCCCAACTTCAAGCCATGTGGATCCCGGAGCTGAACTCGGGTTGTCTGGGCCAAACCCTGACTGTTTCCAAGACCCTGCAGCAAAGTCCTACCAGCTGGGCACTGCCAGCCTCCCCTGCTCTACCTCTGCCTCCTGAGCGGAGATGGTCACCCTCAATCCCCCAAGTCCCAGCACGGGGATGACTACGGCAGAGAACGTGCAACTTGGAGAAGCACTAGCTGCATCTCCAAAGAGAGCCTGGTGCTGAAGCTCTGTTTAACTAACATCTGGAAGAAAAGAGAGTGAACGTTTCAGGTGAACGTTTAGATGGAACTTTGAGGGAGTGGAGTATTGCCAAGGGTTGTTGAACACACAACTGGGAAAAGAAAATCAACAAGGGAGATGAGGGCTCTTCTAGAGCTGGAAGGAGACAAGGAAATGAGGTCAAGGATCTAGAAGGGACAGGTGGGGGCGGGGCAGAAAACGTCCGGCACAGAGACCTATGTGCCGCCCGGGATACTCCACTCTCACACCCGCCCGACTCTGCCCTTGCCTTTCCTGCCTCCAGTCCTAGAGGACAGTGCTCAGTGCCTCGAACCCTTTCCAAGAAGAAAGATGTCCTAGCTCAGGGCTCTGGTGCCAGCTGCATTGGACTGGCCCTGCTCGCCAAGGCTTTTGCGGAACAGAGACGGCTAGGTTTGCCCCAAGGCGCCCTGCACTGGGGGAGGCAGCAGCAGAGGCAGCTTTGCCCTTCATAAGCTAGGTGGCCTTGTGCCATGTACTCAACTCTCTGAGCCTCTGGTACTACTAAGGGGGTCCTGGTATCAACCTCATGGAGCTTTTTGTGGGGATTAAATAAAATCACAGAAAGAAAGCCCTTACCTCGGGGGTCAGCACATGGTAGGTCCCTGTTGATAGGCTTGGTATTTCCAACTTCCTGCCCACTGGGTTCTCAGGCCTCGGGGAGGAGGCACTATAATTAGGCTATTCTGCTGTGGAATTCCTCAGAGCCTCGTGCCTCTCTCTTTTTTTTTCCTTCTATTGTCTCTCCCTTCCTCTCCCACCCACAATCTGAGGCTGACTGTTCTGTCTGCAGGAAATGTGTTAAATGAGACAATGTTTGTGTTCGAGTCTCCTTCCATGGGCTTTGCTGGCAGGTTCCTCTGTTCTGGTCCTTGGGGAGCATCTGAAATGTGCTCAGGTAGACCTGCTGACAGTCTCACAGGCAGGACACACACAATTATTAGAAGAGAAAATTCATTCATGGGAAGAATATGAGAGCAATGTATTCAAATGGGCATGGATTTTAGAGACCAGGTCTGGGTCCATATCCCTGCAACGTTCTTGACTTGTGAGCGTAGCTATGTGACTACTGTATCCTGTGGTCAGTGTCCTCGTGCAGAAGATTTTCAGAATCTGATCAGAATAACGAGAGGCAGTGTTTTGAAACATCTGGACAATGCCAGGTACATTGTAGATGCTTGATAAATGAGAATCTAACACGATGCTTGGCATCTAAAACACCTGGCCACAGGCCCAATTTAACCAACTTACCTGTTTTTATAAATAAAGTTTTATTGAAACACAGCCACACCCATTTATTTACATGTTATCTACAGCTGCTTTTTCGCTGCAACGGCAGAGTTGAGTAACTGTAATTCACTGTTAATACCTTCCTCTTCTTCTAGAAACTAGAAGGCTGCTGTGGACTCCAGGGATATAAAAATATAAGGGCTATGGGGTCCTCCCAGTAGCTGCCCATTTCGTGTATTAGTCGGGATTAAATTCAGCTACATGAACTTAGAACCAAAAGAAAAATGACGTTATCATGATAGAAACTGACCTGCCTTTCATACAAAAATCTGGAGGTGGGCAAATCTAGGGCTGTTCTTGCCTATAAAGCACTCAAGGCCTCAGATTCTTTTACCTTGTCCCTTCTTACTCCTAGGATAAGGCCTTCATCTTCATAGACCAAGATGGTGGCCAAAGTCCAGCCATCACATTCTCATTCCAGGTACCTGGATAAAGAAAGGGATGAAAATGGGGGAGGAGGTTTCTACTCACTAAGGAAGATGGACAGTACACATATTGAGGGAGAACCAGTGTGTATATCACTGGTTTAGGCCACCGAGGACTTTCATTCTTTCATCACGGAGAAATCCAGAGGCAGGCGGTCCAAGGCTAGCACCCATGCTTCCCTTCTGCCTCTTATTTCCCCAGGCTGTGGTCTTCTGGTGGCGAGATAGATGCTACAGCTTCAAGCATCAGATCCCCATACCTGCTCCAAGAGTAGGACTGAGGAGGTGGGTGGCAGAGAGCTTCCATGTACTGCTCTTCTTTTGTGTTCCCATAGAAGTCTCTAGAAGCTTCTCCTTCCATCTCCTTTGCCAGCCCTGGTTCCCATGCCCAGCCCTGGACCAGCGAAAGAGAATGGGATTGCCAAGACTGGCTTATGTGACTCGCTGCCTGAACAAAATTAGGGCTCTGTTAGCCTTCTATTAGCAAGGAAGAAATTAAAAAATTAACAATGCTTCTGTTAGCAAGGAAGAGAAGGAAAACAACCTGTGAGTGGAATGCCAGAGAAAAATCCACTATTAACAGAGAGGGGAAGAAATATCATTGTTTCCTCCTGCCTCGAGGAACGGGATACTTAGATTCCTCCTGGATAAAAGGCCAGGAGCGAACACAACTTGGATCATATTCTCAGGTTTCTTATGACTGCTGTTTATTATCAACATGTTTTGTGTCATTACAAAATCTGGAATTAGAGGTAAAATCGGCTCCATAAATCTTTAGGCTTGAACTTGCAGTTCGGTACTCTGCCAGATGCTGCCTCCACAATGTTCAGAGCTATTTTCAGGTGGATGTTCTCGACCAAAAGAAAAAGGGGCAAAAAAAAAGCAGCTTCCTAAAAATAATTTTGCAGTGGCAATCCTACATCTCCCGGAAATGACGCACCTTTGTCTTGCTGATAGGGTCTGCAATCCTATGGCAGAGCCATCAGCCCTAAGTGCACTGTTGGTGATAATGAGATTAAATCCCTTTCTACTTAAGATAGTCCTCATCTTCCAGCACAGCGCCACCAGCACTCTACAACTGTATCCAGCAAGCCTGATGTTTGAGAAGGGCGATGGGCAGCTCACATCTGGAGTCGCAGCGCAGAGCTGGAAGGCTTAACGTAATAGGCAACTTGCTCACTCAGATTTTATCCAGACCTTTCCCCTAGAGAAGAGAAAAAGGAGAGTGGTGTTCCTTGGGTGTCTGCCGTGTGGTAGGTGGTTTATGATATGTTGTTTATCAAAGCCCTCCATTTGTAAATTAAGATGGTCTTATTCCTGTCTGAAACCCCCTTACAGGTTGGAAGTGGATGAGACTCTGGGTTGGCTGAATTTGGAGCTTGAGGCTGGAGGTCTTAGACTCTGAATTCAGATATCCAGAATTAGAAAGAAACAAAGGCAGGGCCTGGAGCTTGCTTCAGATTCTGTGTCTCCCTCTCTCTTGGCCTCTGCCCAGCTTGTGCTCTGTCTCTCTCTCTCCCCCAAAAGTCAATAAAAACATTTAAAAAAATTTTTTAAGAAAGAACCAAAGGATATGCACAAGACAGACTGCTCAGCAGATACTAAGGGTCCAAGTCTAATAACCCAACAATACTGCAGAGAAAGAAGAGGAAAGGGGGTAACAAGTCATGGAAAGATCTGTGGGGTTTTCATAAATAAAGTTCAAGGGCACATATGGTTAGGAGTGTTAAGGCTTTCAAATGTTGCATGATAGTGTTGAACAACAATAACAAGTGGGAGAAACATCTTTTGGTTGTGATGTATGATCTTTTTTGTATGTTGCTAGATTCATTTTGATAGTATTCCTTGAGGGTTTTTGCTAGTATGTCCATGAGAATATTAGTCGGTAATTTTCTTTTCTTGAAAGTTTTTTGTCTTGTTTTGGTTTTAGAGTAAGCCTGGCTTCATAGAGTCAGTTGCAAAGTATTCCATTCTTTGCAGTTTTCTGAAAAAGGTTGTATAGAATTGGTACTATTTCTTCCTTACATGTGTGGTAGAGTCACTAATGAAAATCAATCTGGGTTAGGAGTTTTCTTCGGGGAATGTTTTCAACTATAAATTTAATTTCTTTAATATATTTAGGGCTATTAAGATTATGTATTTCTTCTGGAGCAAGCTTTGGTTGTTTTATCCTTTGTCCCTTTCATATAAATTGTCAAATTTATTGGCATAAAGTTAACTATAATATTTAGTTATTATACTTTAATATCTATAGAATCTGAGGTGATGGCCCATCCCACATCATAATTTAATGAATTTAAATGAATATCATTTAATTGATCTTCCCTATGTTTTTATGTTTTCTAGTTCATAGATTCTACCCCCGATCCATTATATTCAATCTTATTTTTTTTATCCTATTTTCTTCTTGAGAAAGAACCTGACTTCTTCCTTATGATACCATTCTGATACAGACTATATTCCATGTATGTTTTGTGTTTTTTCAGAGTCCCAGACCTGATGTTTCTGGCACGTTTAAATTCTTGTATAATCAAAACCCCAGCCAAACAGAATTCTCTCTTCTGTATCTCTGATGGCTATTTGTTCAGACTGTTCCTGAATATCTGCAATGATAGAGAGCCTGCATACTCAAAGCTGCCGTGTTTCACTTGGGACAACTCTGGTCGGCAAAACATTCTCTCTTATTTTGAGGAAAAAAAGTTTTCCCCATCTCTCCCCGATCAATCCTAATCTAAGCTCTAGAAGGACAACATTCCCAGTATTTGAAATTAGAGGACTGCCCGTCATATGGAGATAGACTATTGAACTAGGATCCCAGCTCAACACTGGACCTACCACTCCGAGCCTGAATTAACTCACCTGTAAATTAAGGATACTGCAAGTGCTCACTTCAGAGGATCATATGAAGATCACATGAAGTCATTCACACAGTATGCTTAGCACAACACGATGACTGACACAAGGCGAGCACTCTAAAAAGTTAGCTCTTATTAAGTATCAAAAGAAGGTATTTTGCACTGTAGGATCTTTCTCCCCTTGAGAAGAGCTAAGCCCTTCTGGATTCTGAAGGAGCCAGTGAATGGCTCCTTGATTTGGGGTGGGGTACTTTGGAAGCTTCACTCAGGCCCAGTGCTTGCTGGGAAGTGTCAAAAACTGCATTAACACTAAGATGAGAAGAGCAGGTACCCTGAGGTGTCAAGGGACACAACTATGGCATGCTGGCACCAGAGTTCACAGCCAGCCCAGGAGTCGTCAGCATGTCACAAGCTCCAGTGGTATCCACAGAGGTGATGTTGTGGATGTCAGCATACTTTTATAGAACTCTGTGGTTGTAAAAAGATTTTCCTCTACATTGTTACTTCATCTCCATAGGAACCCAGTCAGATTGGTCTTATCATTCCCATTTTACAAATGAGGAAATCGAAGTTCAGAGGAACAAAGGAACTTGACCAGGGTCCTAAAGGACCGAGTAATTACCATCTATTGAGTGGCAGCTCTGGGTTAGGCATTTTACCTATTTTGCCTATGTTATCTCATTTTATTAAAAACAAAAATCAACCTATCTATGAGTAGGTACTCATTTTTATTTTATTTTTTACAATGTTTATTTATTTATTTTGAGAGAGTGGGAGAGAGCGATTGCACACACACACAGTGCGTGCATGCACAAGTGGGGAGGGACAGGGAGAGAGTCCCAAGCAGACTTGTGCTGTCAGCATGAGTCTGATGTGGGGCTGGATCACACAACCATGAGATCATAAACCTGAGTCAAAATCCAAGAGTTAGACACCTAAGTGACTGAGCCACCCAGGTACCCTGATACTCATTTTTAAATAAAGAAACTGAGGTTCAGAAAGGTTAAGAAACTTCTCCAAAGTCACATAGCTATAATACATCCATGAGCAGCAAACTCCATGCGCTTTTTACATTCCCCACATGGCCAAGGAGAATTACACAGAACGCTCTGAACAGCTTCAGGTGGAATGGAAATGACAAATTGTCACATTGGCTTAGACCACATTTTCTCCCAGGTATGTTATAAATCTTGCTCCTGAAAGAGATTCTCTCCTGCTTTTAATTTGGTTCCTCAGCAGGGAGGAGTCACATTCCCTGATGGAGAAAGCTAAGTTAATGAGTGTATCTGGGGATCCATCTGCAGAATTAGAAGCCGGTTCTCACCAGCCCTATGGGTGTTCCTCAACAATGTGGAACACTAGGAAAACCACTCCTCCTATCACCAAAAAAATGGAAAATAACAGTTGAGACTCAGAGCATGCTCCTTCTACATGGTTACAATGGTTTTGAACCTTGGCTAGGGTGTACAGAAAGCTACTGAAGTCAGAATTAGTCAAGTCCAAAAATGTCAGCTTGATGGCTGGGTGAGAGATCGAGCCCTTGAGATCCCTAGTGTTTTCAAGGCAAAACACCCCTACCTCACACCAATAATAAACCTGACCACAAAAAGAAGTGGGACCTCATTCCAGAGAGTATGGTGGTGGCACCAGCCACGGCCCCAGGAGCTAGTGTAGGTGGTGGGTTCTCATCCAGGGCGGGTTTTTCTCCCAGGGAATGTCTGAGACATTTTTCGTTTGAGGGGAGATGGGGATGCTATTGGCATATAGTGGGTAAGGACCAGGGATCCTGCTAAACATTCTATAAGGCATAGGACAGTCCCCCCAAACAAAGATTTATCTGCCTCATACAGGAGAAACCTGGTACCAGTGAAGAGGGACTCCCAACAGCTAAAAGCCTCGATAGCAGCTTTACAAGGTTTTCATAAAGCCGGATGGGAGAGTCTTTAACAGGTCTTCTGAAAGCAAGGTGCCGAGGGAGATCCACCCTAATGCTGGTATTCTAGCCCAACTCACTCATTCCCTGGGTAAGAGGCTCTACCTGGGAACCCAGTCATGAGATTGCTTTCTGGCAGGAAGCCAAAGCAGAGGGAGGAGGTTAGATGGTAGAAATAGCCAGAACTGCATGAGGCAGGCACACCTGTTTTAGTTGGAGTCCCCAGAAGCAGATCCTGAGATAAAAACCTGACAAAGGAGTTGGGGGGGGGGGGCGGTGTGCAAGAGCCAGAAGGGCAGGAAGCCAAGCAGAGGGTCTCACCAAAGACACTTTCAGTCTGACCCCCAGGGAACTGCATATAAGTTTTGCTCTGGAGTACAAGTTACACCTCCAAATAGGGAAAGGATTGTAATCCTCCTGCACCCATTAGTCATTGGCTACAGGCCATGGCGGAGGAGTAAGCTCCCCAGAACTCTCAGCCTTTGCTATGGGCGCACCTGGTGGGCTCCAGCAGCCCAAGGGCATCCTCGGGAAATCACTGGGGGCAGTGGAATCACAGGGAAGACACAGAAGTGGGAGAAGCACACAGGTGGGGGTAGAAAAGGATCTGAAGATACCTGGGCCGAGCGCCGATCCTGGCTACTGCGCACTTATTTCCTCTGAGGGCCCAGGCGCAGCCTGAACACCGGTCATTTGGGACCTCCGTGTGCAAGCAT
The DNA here is from genome assembly GCA_028646485.1 of Cryptoprocta ferox. Taxonomy (NCBI): domain Eukaryota; kingdom Metazoa; phylum Chordata; class Mammalia; order Carnivora; family Eupleridae; genus Cryptoprocta; species Cryptoprocta ferox. Next base: position 141,580,249 of record CM053573.1, on the reverse strand, counting down.
CACTGCCAGCGACACGAGCGCCTCATCTTTGGCTCTTTACGCCACCATCCCTGGAACCGACGTGAAGGAGCTTTGCTATTGCATGTGTTACAACCCAGCCCTCAGCTTACGCTCTGGTCTGGTTTGTGAGTTCCCCAAATCTCCACGGGAGTGCATGCAATGGTGTAGCCCCACTGTCAGGGAATCCGAGTAAGACCCCTCAAACCTGCGCTCCGTGAAAAGCCATCAAGGCCTCCTCAATATTGCTGCAAATGCTGGGGACCTCCTGCGGCTGGGGGTTCCTTCAGGTATCTCACCCTTCAGCGACTCCGGAGGAGAAACAAGCTCCTTCGCCCATTTGTCCAAAAAGCCCATGGGAGCCCAGGTTCCGCAGGGGTTTTGGCTGACCTCAGGGACCTTGCTTGGAGCAGAGATAGAGGGTAACTGTACCCAGCGTGGCCTGCTGGCAGCCCACCGGTTCCTTTCTTTCTCCCTCTCCCTGTGTCTGAGGATAATGATGAATCCTCTGCAGGGTCCTGCTCGACAGTTTAGTGAGCACCTTCAGGAGGCCTAGGCTTGCCCTGGGGCTCCCCACCCCACCCCAGGGGCTCCTCAGTACATCTCTTACCCATAAATGTGATGCTCTTGCTGACAGGAACTATGGGGAATACCAAGGCTTCCTTTCACTCCCTTGTGTTTTGAACAGATTATTTTGTGTGTCACATCCTGGCGAATTCTTGTACTTTCATTTGTATGTGTATTTATTTATTTACTTACTTATTGACTGATTTTAATTTCTCTACCTTTTTCTTAGATACGTTACTTAGGAGTAATCCCTACTTAGATTCCATCTGGGTATCTTTGCCTTTATTTTTTTCGAAGATTGACATGGTCGGTCTTCTCTCTTTCATTGTAGTTTCTGCAAACTGCTTGGGATTTTTATGCCTCTTTGCCTCTTTGTTTCCTATCTTTTGCCAAATGGCTTATTTGTTCTTTTTCATACACAAGTGATTCGAATGTTGTGAATTCTGTTTTTCCCGGGATAATTGGTTACCCTGACATTTCAAGAAATAGTTGATCCTATATTCTTTGTTGTTGTTGTTCCAACTTTTTATTTAAAGTCAAGTTAGTTAATTAGGTGTTTACCCAAAGGATCCAAAAGTAAAGTTTCAAAGCACACATGCACCCCAATATCAGCATTATCAACAATGGCCAAACTATGGAGACAGCCCCGATGTCCATCGACCGATGAATAGATAAAGAAGATGTGGTACATATATACAATGGAATATTACTCAGCCATAAAAAGAATGAAATCTTGCCATTTGCCATGATATGGATGAAGCTAGAATGCATTAGGCTAGGCGAAATAAATCAATCAGAGAAAGATAAACAGCATATGATTTTACTCATATGTGGAATTTAAAAAACAAAACAGATAAATTCAAGTTAGTTAATATATAATGTAGTATTGGTTTCAGGAGTAGAATTAGTGATCCATCACTTACATACAGCACCCAGTGCTCATCACAAGTGCCTTCCTAATGCCCATCACCCATTTGGCCCAGCCCCCCACCAATCTCCCCTCAAGCAACCCTCAGTTTGTTCTCTATAGTTAAGATTCTCAAAAATAAAATAAGATGAAAACAGAGAGGGAGGTAAACCACAAGAGCTTATTTTATCAGTGTCGAGAATGAGACAGGATTGATTGGCCCTCTCCACAATGGATGGTCTAGTACACTTCTATTTTTTTCCTACCTATGTCCATTTCCAACTTCCCAAGGTTTTTTGTTTTTTGTTTTTTTGTATAAGCTTGGTTTTTAAATCCAAGTTAATAATATTCTTTAACTGTCCATCTTTTTCTTTTCATAATTATTTTCACATTAGCATTGTTTCCTTAGATAATTAAAGATTTAATTATATTTAATGTGATATTTACATTTATAAATTTTTTAATGTTTATTTATTTTTGACAGAGAGAGAGAGACAGAGCGTGAACAGGGGAGGGGCAGAGAGAGAGGGAGACACAGGATCCAAAGCAGGCTCCATCCAGACTCTGAGCTGTCAGCACAGAGCCCAACGCAGCTTGAAGTCACAAACCATGAGATCATGACCTGAGCCGATGTCAGTGCTTAACCGACTGAGCCACCCAGGGGTCCCATGATATTTACATTTTTAATCAATTATTTAGAGAATCATTTCACTTTACACGCTATCATTGCCCACCCCACTCCTTTCACATTGTGTTTTCCTCATACCAGGGTTCTATATTGTGATTTGTTGCTACTTTTTGGGAAAACAAATTAAGAAGAGAGGTGAGTTGTGGCATTCCCCCTGCGACCTTGTCTGTCTGGGTCCTCCCTATTTTCCTTGCCCCAAATTTGTTCAATTTGTCTATAACATGGCTCCATTTCCTTCCAATCTTGAGAGTTACAGGAAAAAAGTGAGCTGCACACTTGATCATTTTGTTTACATGGTTTTATTTTATTTACATGGTTGTTTGTAAAACTTTTTCCTCTTATTCTTAAATTTAAAAAATTTCCAGGATGTTTCTAAGTGTGTATTCTTTCTTTATGTTAATGTCTCTGATACTGAGTAAGCCCTTTTAATCTGAAGATTTTAGTCTTTTCAGCTCTGGGAAATAGCTTTTATAATACCTCTGAATCAATTTTTCATGACTCTTATCTTTTGCTCATGATCTCAATCTTTTTACACTTATAGGAAATCTTTTCACATTTCTGAATAATCAGATAATTTATCAAACCATCCTTCAAAATCAATGAGTCTCTTTTCTGCCTTACCCGCTATGTGATTCATGCTGTCCAGGTTGGTTTCCTAAATTAGGGAATTCATGTTTTCATCAGAAAGCAATCTGTCCTGATTTCCAACTTCTCCCTTTGCATCAGTGCCGTGTCGTCTTGAATCTTGCTGAGAATACAAATTACGGGGATTTGTCTCCCGTTCCCAGGTTGCTCCCAAGGTCACGACTTGCCTGGAAGCCGCTCTCTCCAGCCCCTGCCGGAGGTGCTTGTGTTAATCAGGGCTGCCATTGTCCAAGGGAGATGGAGAGAACCCTCTGGGGAGAGAACCAGACAGTGGGAAGATTCCCTGCGGACTGAAAACTTCTCCTCACACTTCAGTAACCCCAGTTTTCTGAAGCCCTGCAGTGCTTTCTTAGGACCACAGACAACTTTAGGCAGCCCTAGTTAATTAACTGGGCTGACCGTGCCACACACAGGCTGGGGGTGAACACCATCGCCACTCACTCCCTATGATGGGCTCCAGTACAATTCATTCATTCATTCATTCATTCAACAAATATCTCTTGAGCACCTCTCTGGACCGAATCTGGTTCTACACATTGGAGATATGACTGTGCAGTTAGTCCTACCTCCACAATGTTTTTATTATGGTGGGGGGACAGTGTACAATAAGTTGATGATACACTCTCAAGGAATCATAAGTGCTATGAAGAAAAGTCAGTAAATCCCGGGTAGGAGACTAGAGAAAGAAAAAGAGCTGTTTTAGCAAAAATGGTCTGAAAAGATCTCTCTTAAGTTCACTTGAGTGGACAATGGAATAGAGCGGGAGAGTGAGCCAAGAGGATGTGGGGGTGGAAAGCAGTCCAAGTAGAGGGGAGAGCAAGTAGAAAGGCCCGGAGACAGGAAGGTGCTGGACTTCCTAAGGAAAAACAGAGATAAGTGTGGTTGAGGTGGCATGAGGGAGCAGAGGAGGGCAGGGACAAGTCCTGGGGCTGTGCTTGCTTTATCAGACAGCCCTATATGCATCTGGGCCATACTCGGGCTTCTTAGGGGAAGGCTGCACCATTTGAGATGCAAGGCCAACACAGGGACATAGCTTTTAGCAAACTGTGTCTCAACAGCCCAGCCCCAGCACGTGGGGCTGAGCCACAAACCTAATACTTGCTGTGATGAGTCCTCAGGCCACCAAAGGACTCCCTGCCTCAACCTCTCACTCATAATCATCATGCTGGGCCAGCTTCCCGCCTTCTCTTGTCCACAAGCCTGGTGCTAAGCTTCAGTCTTCTTGACCTGAGAACTGAAGCTGCTGAGGGCCCACCATGCCCTGATTTCAGAGGGGAACCAGATGTCCCACTGTGGCATTAGCAGGGCTGCATTAATCTGGTTAGTGGAATCATCTCCAAGTGGGCTCAGCTCTCTCCCTCTGAGAGGACCACCTACTGCCTCTGCTGTTTGGGACCCTCCTAACATTTGCCAAAGGCTGGTTGCTCTAGAAGCCTCTGCCCTAGAGTCCTGTCCTTTACCTCTGCCCTCATTCTTCCCAGGCTCCCCTAGCCTTCTCTGTCTCCTACACGCCTGTGTTTCTGAGGTCTCCAGGTGTCCCACCCCAAGCCCATCTGAACCTTTACAAGTGGGTACCTACCACCCTCACCCTGCTCTATATCCAGATTGGGTGAGGTAAAGGGCTAAAATCACATCCAGATTTTTATAAGCAAAGAAACTTATAATTAAGGGCAAACAAAAGATTATTTTTCAAAGGAGAGCTTGTGAGATTGAATAACCATCTACTTCCCTCATCCAAGCTGACTCACCCTTTCTGAAGGATCTGAGTCTTTCTGAAAGTTTTGGTTTATGCAATACAGTCATCATATACACTGTCAAATTTTATAGATCTAAATATTTGCTTGACAGTACTGTTAACAATAACTTGCATCCTTTCTCAAACTAAATAGGTATAAATTGATATATATATCAATTGATATAATTAGATATTGATTTGTATCAACATAAATTTATATCAAGAAATTCTTCCCTTGCACTCATTTTGCAGAAATCTATATGGATTTCTCATTGAAATTTTTTGACCAGTCATGCTAAATGTTAGGATCTATTCCAAACTACCTCATAGTATTATCAGATAAGCAATATATGGATGAGTTATAGGGTCCACATATCACTCAAAAAAAATTGTCTTCTTGGAGCACCTGGGTGCGCCAGTCAGTTAAGTGTCTAACTTCGGCTCAGGTCATGATCTCACAGTTCGTGAGTTCGAGCCCCGCATTGGGTTCTGTGCTGGCAGCTCAGAGCCTGGAGCCTGCGTCTGATTCTGTGTCTCCTTCTCTCTCTGCTCCTCCCCTGCTCATGCTCTGTCTCTCTCTCTTTCAAAAATAAATAAACATTAAAATTTTTTAAATTGTCTTCTATATCTTTCAGGAGAAAATAAGTATTTTCTACAGCTTATGAATAAACTGAATTGCAGAGACAAGTTTAATTACTTGCCACCTATCCTCTGATACCTATAAAGGCACCTGTCAATCAACACAGTCTATATTGTCAAGCCACACAGTTAATGGCATTAATTGATCACCCTGTAGGCTGCATCTTGGAGAAGATAGCCCAATGTCATATGGGACTGGCATGGCAGGTGGCTCAATGACATCTGATCTAACATAAGCTAGTTGACCTCTACTATGCCCTACACTCCGATATCACCAATAGGACTAATGTAGTACACTTGCAGAGACTCAGAGTGTCTTCAAGGCCAGTCTTGACCTTGTCTCACCTTCCAGACAGTCTGGTCTTCATAAGGAGTCCAGCTGGCTTGAACTGATTCAACAATGGCTGCTATTTGTGAAAGAAAAAAGATCTGAATCAAGCATCACCAGATAAGCTTGAAACTTGTCCTTGCAGCCGGCCCACTGTGGATTGTGAAAACTTCATCTTTGATGTTGTCAAAAGCAGCTGCTTCGACCAGTTAACTTTAGAAGATGAATTGACCCAGGATGTTCTAAAATTCAGAACATAAGCAGTCATTTCTCAAAACTCTTTCTTGGTAGTAGAAGGGGCACAAATTATTAATATCCGACTTAAACAGCAGTGGTTCACAGGCTACAGATTCCATTTGTGTAATTTAAATCTCTGAGCAGTGGCTGATGGTGCTTGGGAAAAGTGCCTCTTCAGTAAGCCCACAAGTTCAGCTGTCCTAGTCTAATTTAAAGAAGGACTGTGAGAAACTCTCATGTGACATGTGTTTCTGTCCCACCGAGGACAACGTGAGCAAAGCAGGGATCCTAGCCACAGTAATAATTTACATTTCAGTGGCACAAGCCTATACCTCATGCAAAATCTACCCACCCTCTGCTCTTCCTACATGCACTCATGAGCAGTTGTCCATTCCTTCTCCCGTCCCTTCCTCGGTGCTCACCAATCAGGAAGCCATCTGAGGGTGGTGCCATCACTGCCTTTCTTCCAGAGATGATATTGCTGGCTCATATGGTATTTAACTTTTTCTCAAGTTTATTTATGTATTTTTGAGAGAGAGAGAGAGAGAGAGAGAGAGAGAGAGAGAGAGAGAGAACAAGAGAGAGTGAGCATGAGCAGGTGAGGGGCAGAAAGAGGGGGAGAGAGAGAATCCCAAGCCGACTTTGCGCTGCCAGCACTGAGCCTGATGTTTCTTGTTTGTCTGTATATGAATGTCCGGTTGTTGATAAGATTACCTTTACTCTACCCAAATTGCCTTTGTGATTTTGGTGAAAACCAATGAACCATATATGTGGATCCATTTCTAGAGTTTCTATTCTCTAGAAATATTTGTGTCTATCCTTTTTCAAATAACATATTCTTTTATCACTGTAGCTTTTATGAAAGTCTTGAAATCCAATAGTGTGAGTTCTCCAAACTGTTTTTTCTCCAAAAATGGGTTTAGTTTTTCAATATATGTTTTAGAATCAGTTTTTCAGTGTCTAAAAAAATCCTGGTGGGATTTTGGTTGGCATTGCATTGAATCTATAAGTCAACTTGGAGATAATTGGCATCGAAACTATACTGAATCTTCCAATTCACAAACATGATATGACTATTTACTTAGGTCTTCTTGTATTTCTTTTATTAGCATTTTGCACTTTGCAACACACTTTTTCAGAACGTATTTTGTAAAATTTGCCCCTACATATTTCATATATTTGGGTGCTATTAACACGATACTTTTTTAAATGTCAAATTTCAATTGTTCATTGCTAGCCTATGGAAATAGGATTGATTTTTTAAAATTAGCCTTGTATTCTATAATACTGCTAATCTCACTGACTATTTTCAGTAGTTTTTGTTGATGCTTTTGGGTATTTTATGTAGACAATCATGCCATATGTCAGTGGAAAGAGTTTATCATTTCTCCTTTCCAATAGAGATGTCTAGTACATTGGCTAGGATCTCCAACACAATAGTGAATAGGAGTGGAGAGAAGATATATTTGTCTTGCTCCAACCTTAGGGGAAAATATTCAGTCTTTGCTAGTGAGTATACATTAGCTGAAAGATGTTTTGTTGTTTTTTGTTTTGTTTTGTTTTTTTGTTTTTTGCAGATGTCTTTGATCAGGTTGAGGTAATTCCTAGTTTGCTGAGAGCTCTTGCCTGTGAATCAATATCGAATTTTGTTAAATGCTTTTCTTGCATCCATAGAGGTTATCACATGGTAATGCTTCCTTAGTCTTTTGGCATAGTAAATTACAAGTGATTGATTTTTAAATGTTGAACCAAAGTTGCATTCCTAGGATGAATCCTTGTATTATGTATTATCATTTTATATATTCCTGGGTTTATTTTACTTGTATTTTGCCAAGGATTTTTGCATTTATGTTCATGAGGGATATTGGTCCATTCTTATAAAATCTTTGTCCAGTTTGGTATCAGGATAATACTGGACTTCTAAAATAAGTTGGGAAGTATTCCTTCCTCTTTTATGTTCTCTAAGCATTTGTGTATAGTTGATATCATTTCTTCCTTAAATGTTTGGTAGAATTCACCAGTGAGACATCTAGACCTGGAGTTTTCTTTTTTGGGAGGCCTTTACTAATCCAATTTTTTAAATAAGGTATAGGACTATTTCAGTTATCTATTTCTTCTTGAGTGATCTTTGGCAGTGTGTGTCTTTCAAAGTATTTGTCTATGTCAACAAAGTTGTTGAATATATGGGCAGAAACGTATCCATAGTATTCTCTTATCCTTTAATGTTTGCGGAGTCTGTAGTGATATCACCTCTTCTATTCCTGATATTTGTAGTTTACGTCTTCTGGATTTTTCTTGTTTAGTCTGGTTAAATGTTTATCAATGTCATTAAGCCTTTCAAAGAGCCAGATTTTAGTTTCATTTACTTTTTTTTTGTTTTGTTTCTGTTCTCAATTTCATTGATTTCCGTTTTATCTGTATTACTTCTTTCCTTCTGCTTGTTTTGGATTTAGTTTGCTTTACTTTTTCAAGTTTCTCTAAGTGGAAACTTAGAACCTCACCATCTTTGGGTCATCCTTCCTGTGTCTGAAGACATAATGAGTCCTTTGTCCCATTGTATAGATCAAATGTTGCTTTCTCAGCCTCATTGTGTCTGAGCGGCATAGGTTCTACCTATCAGACATATCCACTCAAGTCTTCAGAAGAGGGAAGCGTGAAGAAACAGATGAACATGAAATCCTTCTTTTGACAAGGTTGATTGTGAAAGTGTTAGCTCTACAGGTGTTTCAGAGGCAGAGTTGCTGGTGTCCAGTGCCTAACGTCACTGCTGCAAGCTGTAGTCTGGATCAAGGATGGGCAGCAGGGATATCTTAGCCAAAATGGCTCCCATAGTGTGATCTGGTGTTGTTCCAGCACTGTATCCTACAATTTTATCTCTAGCCCTCCTAGAAATTCCACGAATTTCTTTCCTACTTAAACTCTCTGGATTGAATTCTGCTGCCAACTAAGAACCACTACTGATGGATCCATCTTTAAAAATTTTTCCAATTCTATGTAGGTCAAATGATAGCGCATCTTTATTGTTTAATTATGACTGCAGTCTAGAGTGTTTGCATATATATTTGCTATTTATATATCTGTGTCTGAAGTGCCCATTCATATCTCTTGTCTATTTTCCCATCATAACAGCTTGTCTTATTGATTCGTAACACACACTCCATTCCAGCTAATAATCTTTTTGTATTAACTATCTTGCAAATATTTCTTCTGCCTATAACTTTCCATCTAACTTTGTTTATGGTATTTTTTTATTGTTGCTTATAAGTTTTTCATTTTTATGAGATAAAATTTCTTAATTTTCCACTTTTATGGCTTTTGGGGGTTTATTTCTTGCTTAGGAAGCCCACATCCAAACTTTTTTTTTTTTTTTTAATGAATTATCCTAAGGTGCCTGGGTGGCTCAGTCAGTTAAGCGTACAACTTTAGCTCAGGTCATGGTCTCACAGTTTGTGAGTTTGAGCCCCACATAGGGCTCTGTACTGACAGCTCAGAGCCTGGAGCCTGTTTCAGATTCTGTGTCTTGCTTTCTGCCCCTCCCCCGCTTGCACTCTGTTGCTGTCTCTCTCAAAAATAAATAAACTTGAAAAAAACATTTTAAAAATATAAATAAAATGAACTACCCTGTGTTTTATTCTAATACCCTTATACTTTTATTGTTAACTTCTTAATGTTCTTTGAATATATTTCTGTGTATGGTATGGTGCAGAAGTATCATATCACTTTTTTTACACCTTTTATTGAATGGTCCAATCATTTCTCCACTCTTCCACAAATCCCATTACAGAAAGATTCAAATATGAGTGTACACGACACACAGAGCGTCCTTGAATGTGGAATATTTGCAAACTATTCTGAAAATACACTCTCTATATAAACACTAAATATGTTAATATGTAACTAACATTTTGTAATTATTTCTTCATTTATTTCTCATTTATTTCTGGAATATCCTATTCCAGATAGGATTATGCAGAGTTGTGCCATTCTTTCAGCATTCAGAGTGACCAGTGGAATATACCAGATGGATTGACTTTGCATCATCTTCATCTCATTGGCAGATCTCTTGGGCATCAGGCACTCTCAGAGGCCCTGCAGTGGTGGGACTTTAATTGGGCAGGCTCCTGCTACAAGAGCTTTCTTCCTGGATTCTTAGCATATTCGGTATGTGCGTGGAGGAGGCACAGAAAAAGAGTCAAAAATGTGTCCTTGGCTGTCACTGGGTAAAGCAGGTAGGAGAAGAAGGAAGGGTCAGCAATTTTTTCTATTCATTTTGCCACATAGAGCTTTAGGAGGAAAAAAAAAGTCTCAGAGCATGTCACACTAATCCAGGAGGCAAAAACAGGACAGCATGATACAGGGCAGAGCCCCTCCTGGCTAAGGGTGAAGAATAGCTGAGGAATGCTTTTCCAGCCTGGGGCCAGCTGCACCTGCTATATTTGGGGTCAGTCTCCTTGAGGCAATGCCTCTGCAGGAGTCACCCAGGGAATTCCTGGGAATGTCTACCCACTTCCTCCCCTCGAAAAGACAGCAGTGGCTTTTCACTCTGACAGCACTTATGTTTGCATTTGGGTTTAGGATAAATTGTCAACTCACTCAGCCTTCTTGGAGAATCCACAACAACCAGCGTCTTTTTAGGAATGCAAATGAAATTTTCCTGTATGTGCTATTTTGTATGTAGGCTGTTTTGTTTGTTTGTCATATCTTTAAAAAATATTATGTTGAATTTAAAAAAATAATTATTTATATAGGTAATCTCTACACCCAACATGGGGCTCAAACTCATGACCCTGAGATCAGCTCTTCCAACTGAGCCATCTGGTCACCCTTATGCTGAATATTTGAGGGCAATGATTTCAGAACTAACTAAAGGCACATAGGAAAGGCAGAAATAGTCATGCAGACAAATGTATGCAATAGATAAGACTGGCAGTTCTTTGGTGAGACTGTGGCCTGTAGAGCTCAAAGGGTAGGGGGATGTCTTCAGTTTCACCTACGGAGGAGGATTGGGGGCTCAGGAAAGTGTCTCTGAGGAGGTGATTTGGTCGTGGTTCTCACTTCCTCTTACCTCCCCTTGAGTTGGAGTGCTCAACTTCCATTTCCTGCCTTTCCTGCTAAATATCATCATTTGTCCCAAGACTCAAAAACAGACCTTACCCACACTCTTCTGTAGCCCTCTGGGACATCTGAACCAGCCTCCAGAGCACTCCTACTCTCTGACACCTAGATAAATGAGGGAGATGACTCTGCAAGAGATGAGGGAAAACAACCCTGACCTTCCCTCACCCCTTTAAAGGACGCTTTGGCAACTATGGAGGAGCTCAAGCTATGGGCAGATACTGACCAGGAGCTTGGCAGGAGGGTCAGTAATACCGGTGGAAGGGAGGGGCCCAGGAGACTGCTATTCGGTAATCACTGGGTTAAATCTCACTGCATGAAAGACCACTCAGATAGTTGATTGCAAAACAAATCACAAGTAAGCGTGCAATCAAAGCAGTGTGCTAGAAACTCTGTTAATTCCCTCAACACTCCCATGCAGCTTGCATTTTCATTCCCATTTTACAGGTGGTGAAACAGGTGCAGAGAAGCTCAGTGGCCAGTCTCCTGTCTACAAGCCCCTCCCACTCTACTGCACTTGGGGATCCAGGGTTATATTTTAAACCAGCAGTTCTCAGCCTTCTCTCTGCCTCCACATTGTCCGCATTCCAAGGCTTGCCCATCAGTAACTTTCCAGATTTCCCACAGGGATTCTTCGCCAGGGAAGCAGAGAGGAGGCCATATCTCCACCCCTGACCCTCTGCAGGGCAACACATCAGATTCAGAGGACAAAGTGTGCCTGTTTTGAAAGACGCTCCCCAGAAATTCTAAAGCCCTCTCCAGGCCACTTCAGAATCGCTGATTCAATTAAACTAATAGATAGAGGCCAAGGTCACATAATTTTCTTCCTGCCCACATAACTGCCATTTCCATTCCCAGGGACAAGTTTGGATTAACACTGACACTCCCCCTGCTAGCCTTTATTCCTTGGTTCTTTTTAATGTGGGAGTTTATCAAAGAATTACATTTTCCATCTGAAACACTCATATCCAGAACCCGTGTGGAGGTACAGATAGTGGGATTACAGCAGATGCAGGCTCCGGGGCTGCCTGGGAACGGAGTGGAGAATTCGGAGACAGGAAAAGGGATGGGTACCAAGAGCTGGGGCGGCAGCAGGAGAACAGGAAGGACCTAGCAGCATCCAGATGTGTCCCAGCCACATCCTCCCAGCCTCCCTGAAGGATTCCTGCAGCCAGCTGATGCCCTCACGGCGGATAGCTGCCTGTGTCTGTCAGCCCGAGGGCATTCTCTGGCCACGGGCACATGTTGTGTCCACGTACTGGTCAGGCTGGAAGGACTGGGGAGTGAAAAGCCTCAGAGTGTCTCTCAGCCAATGAGGAATGGGAGCTAGTGAACAGAGAATGTGGTTTCCTCTAACACTGGTGAGAAATTTTGTGATCTGTTCTTTGCTGGTTCTCAGAGACCCAGTGGGATAGTGTCCCAGGTGCCCACAGAGGTGACATGCTCACAAACACCCCTCGAATTGTCTTCTTTTCCTCCACTTGCTCCCATGTCCTCTCTCTGGGTCTGCTGTGAGGAGATCCAAATGAAGACAGGTGCCCCTGTAAATATGCTCAGTCAAGTTCTTTCTTGGGCTTCCTGACCACACACCAGTTGCCTGCAGGAGATCCCATCACATCCCCGCCAGACTCCAGACTCTGCATTTGAGTGTGAACTTGCTCCTCCTCCCTCCGTTGCTTATCAACTAATGGCAAGGGTACTGTCTTCTAAGATATCACCTCCCCTGGCCTCAGGGATTAATTCAAGTGGCCCAAGTTAGATGAAATGAAAGCCAAGATCAAGCCTTCTGCTCACGTACTGGGTGGGGAAAAACCTCTCCTTTTCCAGCCCCGAGAAATGGTTGTCACTTGTGAGTGTGAAGGCAGAGGCTGCTAAGAATGGAGATGAGTGAGGCTGGTGCTGTCGGGGGCCCCACCATCATCTATGGGGCTTTATCCCTTCAGGGTACCAGCCCCTCCCAAATGCATCTCTGCCTGTGGGCTTCTGCAAAAATCTCAGAAGACGCTCCCAAGTGCACACAGCTGGAGGTGCCGGGGAATTACTAACTTCCTACGAGTAGCTATCCACCAGTGACTGGTGGGGCCGTCACCCCAGCTTCCTCACCCCTCGAGCGGGGAGCCCGGATGCTCACACTCACCTGGCTTCCCAGAGCTTCACAGTGGGCTCAAGCTCTGCGCATAGAGATTTCCCAGCAGCTTTCCTTCCCTGTCTCACTTCCCGATACCCCCACTGGTTCTTCCTGCTGTTTCCAAACTATAGTCCAATCCTTGCCTCAAGGTCCAGTTTGGGGGGTCCCAAATTAAAAAGTGATGTCTCCAAGGACAAATAAAATAACAGAAGAGGGGAAAACCTCTTCTCAGTCATCATCTGATCCCGAGACCAAGCAATGCCTGAGGCAGTACGTTGCTTTTTATTTTACTTTTTGCTTAAACAAATCTAATTTTTTTTGTCAGTTGCAACACCGAGTCTTTATAGATACAGCTAGCATCCCACAACAGACACCCACTCTGTCATTCTAGACTCTGCACCTGCAGTCCCAGCCTGAGCTTCTCCAGCGCCCTCCCCCTCCCCTCCCCATCCCCATCCCCAGACCAGACTGGGCTCCTTGCTGGTTGCTGAAACCCTCCAGGCCCTTTCTTATGCTCCAAGGGATCCCCGCCATCCTGGCACACCTACGCCTTTCTCTGTTTAACTGAATACCACCAGTCTTGCAGGGGCCAGTTCTGAAGCCTCCTTTTCTCCTTCCTGCCTTCTCAAAGTATCCTCCATTTCTGGCAGGATACCCTTCCCCCTGCATGGCACTTTCTATGTTCCTCTCGTGTTTGTAATATGAAGAAAAATTTGCTATTTAAATTACCAACTGTCTCGGGCTCAGAGATGTTGCTTTTGTTTCATTTCTTGGTCCGCACACTGGTTACACAGGTGTGTTTTCTTTGTGCAAGTTTATCAAATAGTGTGTTTCCAATGTGTACACTCCGAATGGATGTGCTCTGCCGATGAAAGAGATTATTTAAAGATAAAGTACTGACTGTGTCTAAAGTCCTTGTGGCAAAGAGAAAGTTCTTTTTTTCTCCGAGTACTATGATACATTTGGTTGTTCACCTTTGGGATTAGGAGTGGGGTAAATGGGTCACCCTAAAAGAGGAAGAGAAGCATTGGCATTTCCCTGAGTGGCAAAGGGGTGTGGGGCAGAGAGATGGGGCTGGGGGCCTCGGCAACTGCTCTCCCACAATGCCACCGCTACTCTGTGACTCTCTACTCGCAATGTGTGATCTAAGCTCCCAAAATGCATGAGTGGGGTTTTTTTCTGGACTGTGGTAAAATGGCTTAGTTCCATGTGTCCCCTGGCACAGAATGAAATGTCGTTAGCGCACTTGAGTCAGGAGCTGGCAGTAAAGAGCCTCAGGAGAGGGTGAACTCTAGAATTGACATTCATCGCTGAGATGACATGAGATTTTATGGGGCCAGGAAATTAGGTGTTGAAGCAAGTTTAGTTTCTACCAAAGGGGCCTGAACATGATACAGTTTGTTCAGTATGTTTTTTCTCCTTTATTGGTCTGTAATTTTCTTGAGGCTGAAAGGCAGCAATTGGGTGTATAGATAGATAGACCAATATGTGGATGGATGGATGGATGGATGGATGGAAGAATGGATGGATGGATGGATGGACGGGTAGATGTATAGATGATAGATCGATCAATCGATTGATAAATGTTATCCTTGTAGCTGCCCTCTTTCTTCAGCATAAAGAAGGTTCTCAATACATTTCTTTCGCATGAATTAATGGAAAATGGAAAGAGATGAGGGACTTGGGATTTCTTGGGTAACCAAGAATTCTCCTGCTGTAGAAAGAGCCTAACAGTATGTAAGGATTATAAATTTTCTAGTTGAAGAACCGGGTCGGAATCTCAATTCTACCACTTACTTGTTGTGCAACGTTAGGCAAGTCACAACCTCTTTGACTTCCTCTGGAGTTTCATCACGTACAAAATAGGAGCATGAGGGAAAAAGGACTTTTGTAAACTGTAAAGTGTTTTTCAGGCTTTTATGTTGGGAAGGTCATTTTCAGGACCTGCCTTCTAAGACCACAACTTTTCTGCTCCCAAATGCCTCCCCCCATGTGTTTGTTGCCTGTACTTTGATAGCTGTGACAGTCATTTAGACTATGGAAATGCAAATGCTCATTGATTTAAATTCACCCAGAGCTCTAAGTGATTCCTGACAGACTCTCATTCAGAAAGAGCAGGTTTTGTTTGGTAGGAAGATCCAGGGAATTTCAGTGGGTGGGGAGAGGACACGAGAGAAGGGACTGGGACCTGCAGCTGCTTTATCTCAAACCCCATCAAGATAAGGCACTTATACCCCCCTTGCTGTATTGTCACTGCTGTGAGCTATCATCACTTATGTTCTCACCTTGTTAAAGTGAGCACACGTTATAGGAACTCTCGAAAGGCATAAAGCAGGTGTGGAATGTGACTTCTCAGAAGTAACACCTGCAGGAGGAGCTCCCCTTCAAGCACTTCACAGTGGGGGCATGATGTTTGCCAGATGCACCCTCCCAGCATCCCTGCAGGGCCCTACCCGTAGTGGCCCATTACAGTTATCCTGTAGATCAGGCCTTCTGTCTAGTTTTATGATTAAAAATTCCCTGGCAGTTTTATCCAAATGCAGATTCTACTTCAGCAGGGTCAAGGTGGGGCCTGAGATGTGCATTTCTGACATGCTCCCCCAGAAGATGCTGATGCTGTGGGCCATGGCCCACACTTTGAGGAGCAAGGGTATATAAATCCTTGTTAAATTAACGAATGAATAAATAATAAATCAATTTATTAAATTGCTTTTATATGTATCATCGGCTCCAGCTCTTTCATCTACTAAGAGACTCTTACCTGTCTGCCCCTCCCAGGAAACTGCAGTCTGTTATTTACAGCCAGCTGTCTGACAGGAAGCCAGGATCTATCTTCAGCCTACGGGGCCCCATCTCTGCTTTGAGCAGCAGCTGTCTACCCTCACTCCCCCCACCCTCCGCCTGTGCCCTGTAACTCACCAGGTAGCATTTGATGTGAAGATGAAAGGCCTAGCACACCTGGGTGTCTGCCCCACTCTTCAAGCTCCACTTCCTCGACATCAATCACTCCAACCCTCTCATGGATCCAAATTAAAAGCTGGGCTACCAAGTTCTTGCTGTAACAAATTCTGGTTCATGGCTGACCCCAAGGCCAGCTCCATCCAGCCCAAGGAGAAGTGGTGGGGCCAGCCAGATGGTCACTTCCTTCGCTCAACCTCTGGGGACCAACTCAATGTCCAGGTGACTGTCATTCTCTTTCTGACCACCTTTCCCCAGGTGGAAATATCTGGGAATTGGAGGTGGAGGACCCCGTGCATTGTCAGGAGTGCCCAGCAGCACACAACCTACCCGGTGATCAGTCTGCTGGCATGAACTGTGGTCCAAATCCCTAGTGATGGGATAGGCTGTACTGAGTAGTGCCAGACCTGAGCAAGGAGCTTGGCCTCCCTTTTTCATGGCTTCTCACTGCCCAAGAGCCTTCATCAGAATGAATTACTGAGGACAAGAATACCTTCTCATCTCCAACATCAGCCAGGTTTTCATCTTTTGAGTTCCTTCTGATGCACCCCTCTGGACATGGGGAGCACTCTTTCTCTAGAAAATTCTGGTTCCTTTTGAACACAACTGATGACCCTTGAGGACATTTGAAAGTCGGAAAATTCAGCCCAGATTTACTGAGCACCTAATAAGTCCCAAGGACCATCCATACTGCTGAGGACACAGTGACCATCAAAACACAGAGGGCTCTGCTCTCCTAGAGCATACATTCTTCTAGGTGAGGAGAGAAAACAACCAAGTCAATAAATAATTAAGATATTTCCAGATGAGGACCCCGGGTGGCCCAGTCAGTTGAGTGTCTGACTCTTAATTTTGTCTCAGGTCATGATCCCAAGTTCAAGCCCTGTGTCAGGCCCTGCATTAAGCCTGCTTGAGATTCTCCCTCTCTCTCCCTCTGTCCCTCTACCCTGCTCTCATGCTCCCCCCTCTCTCTCTCTCTAAAAAAAAAAAAAAGATATTTCTAGATAGTGGTGATGCAGTAAAGTCAGTTTAACAAGGTGATGTGATTCAAGGATTCCAGATTTCAGAGGTAAAGGAACACCTTCATGAAGAGGTGACATTTGAATCGGTAACTGAAGAGTGAAAAGGAGCCGGCCATATGGAAACCAGGGTGCAAAACAGAGCATGTAACCAGCACAAAGTCCCAAAGGAGAGAAAACACTCTGAATGCTTCAGGAAAAGAGAGGGGGGCATCGTGGTTGGAGCATGGGAGTGAAGGAGGCAGTGGGTTTGAAGAGCCAGGGCAGATCATATAAGACCTTGTAGTTTGCTCTAATGTAGAGAATCCCTTAAGGGATTTTGAGTTGGGGACAGACATGATGTGACTTACATTTTAGAACACACTGGTTGCCACTTGCAGAAAGTATGGAAGGGGAGGGGCACAAATCAAAGTGGGAACATGAAGACCCAATCAGAAGGTCATTCACTAGAGAGCTGATGGTGGCCTGGATTGAGGGATGTGGCTGGATTTGGAAATAGGGACAAAGAACCTCATGGAAACCTCCACTGGGTGACATCTTTACCACCCCGTCTTCTACAAACTCTTGCAAAGGTTCCTTAGTACACAAGTCATCTGCTGTAGACCCACTGTTGGAAACTCTTCCCAGCATCCTGGCATCATGAGACTGCCCCCTCCAACTGAGCCCAAAAAAATATGACCTCTGACCACCATCTACCTTTCTCTTGATGTCTGCGACTCAAAGCAGGAACAACCAATCAATAAACATCAAATCCTTTTAGTAGTAAATATTCTGTCTCAATCTTAAACTGCCTTAAAATTTGTTCTGAATGGGAATCTGCTATTTACTAAAATGGGTTCATTCCAATTTTCCCAGGTCTGGACCCTCAGGGTGAAATTTCTGAGTGGAGTGATGCTTGATAGTCTTCGTTCCTTTATTGCTCCATGTGATTGAGGCCAGTGTTTGCCGACAGCACATCATCTCTGTCCCCACCCTTCATGACTATTAGGCTCAGCAATGGTTGTGGTCATTTCTGGACACCCAACCCCCTTCCAAGCTTTTTTGGTGGAGCAGTGCTTGTGAAAGGTAGGAAAGCAGTAGGAGTGGACCTACGGTCATTGGCATTGCTGAGTCCCTAATAGCTTCTTTTTTCTTGCTATTTTAGGATAAGATCTTAGGGAGATGAAAAGCCATAAACAGGGTTGTGGCACCCACACAAGGAAGAACGGAAGTATTTAAAACTATGGAAGCCTTATCTGGACTGTGGCTAAATCACGTGAATGTTGATAAAAGAGTTATTGAGGAAGATAGGATTTCCTGGAATTCTTAACAATTTTCCTCCCTTTACAGACTCTTAAAACTGGAAGGAATGAACAAGTCAGATTCTCTCATTTCAATGAAGAGGAAACGGAAGTCCAGCAAATGAAAAGAACTTGCCCCAAATAAAACAAATTGGTGTGTATTTTCACCTAGTTTATTTCTAAAAGCAGAGCGTGGGACCAGGGCTTCCATGCCCATTGCATACTTTGGGAAATGATCCTAAGGAGCAGGAGTGGAGCGCTGGGGAAGGTGAAGTGCAGAAGAAGAGGAAGCCAGCTTCTTTTCCTAATGGTCAAGTGTTTCTCCTGGGACATCCTGGATGGTGGGTATCAGAATGGCTGAGTAGGTGCCCCAGGTTGACCCAGGGCGGACAGGAGAGATGCACAGTGCCACTGAGGTGAGACGCTTCAGTGTCTTTCCACCACCCCTGGCCACCAGTGACCAATGGGGAGGCTGTGGCCACTGCATGTGTGCATAGGTGAAAGGCAGGTTAGAATATGGAATTCAAATTCACAAGTATTAATGCTTGCTATGAAATATTGCCTTTCAAATAAGACTTCCAGAATTCCAGACTACTGAAAGATAAGGTATATATTTAACAATAAATACAAAAATCAGAACGGACTCTATCAGTAGTGACTCACCCAGTATCTCTGATGTCTGTGTCTACTCACTTCTGTTCACTTCTTGGGCATGCTGTCCTTGGTTAACACTTCAGATTCTAGAACAGATCAAACCTTTCTCATCCCTTCCATTGGTTCACTCTGAGCCCAAGTGAGCTATGGCAGAGTCAAATGGGGGTCCTTGAACTTTCTCTGCTCACAACCTCCTTCATTAGCATGAAGGACTCTTCATCTATCACCTCAAGAAAACCCAAACAGCATAAATGAAGATAATGAGATTATCTTTGAGAAGACACATCCCCTTCCCTCAAACATCCACACTGTCGTAATATCTTCATGAAATTCCTTTTTTTAATCTTCATGAAATTCTTGAACACTTTCACAATTTGTCATCCTTAATTAATAGATGTATAATAGGAATATCTGTAAGCTTTTTAGCATTGGTAGTATCTTTTTGCTTCACAGCTGATGGAGACTAGCTCGTTTTTGCCAACGAGAGGACACACACTAACATTCTCAATTTTTTTTGTCTCCAGACTTAAAAAAATAACAAACAGTTTAAGCCATTCCATCCTTGGCGGGCTTTGACCATGAGAAAATTTCTTTCTGTTACTGTTCCCAACCTTCTGGCTTCTGCCTCTTAGGGCCACACAGAAACAGTATGGTCCTTCCCCCTTGCGGTAGTCATTTTCATATCTGAAGACAAGTGCCACATTCCTTGTCATCCTACAGACTTACCTTCTGACAAAACAACAGACTTTGGTGTGCACCTTTTCTCAAAAGTGGACACCAGGATTGTTTCAAAGAAACATAAGATTTAATGGAGCCGATCTTAAATATATGATAAATATGAATTCTGAGAATAACTTCCTACATCCTTATTCTACCTCCCTTCTCCAGTGCCAATGCAGACTTGGGATGTCATATGTTGACATTGCATGATAAGGTGTTTGAGCAGCTGGTTAATGACTTGTGGTCCTTTAAGGTACAGTTTTGAATAATGCAGTTAATCCTAAAATGTTACTAAGCATCATATTAGCCTCTGTGATAACGCAAGTCAGTTGTGGTAGCATAACATCCTTAATGCAAAAAAAAGAGAGCTTACCACCACAGCCATACAAGGAGTCTGTATGAAATTCTTCTCTTTCTTCTGGATTTGTCAAATTTACTTATTTATTTACTTACCTAGGCCTTGCCCAATTACTAGAAAAAGTTTTGTAGTCACACAAATATATACATGATTTCAAATAATGTCTGTGAGTTGTGGGGACAAAGGGAAAAATCAGAATAAGTCAGAGGGTGGGTCACTCCATACAAGCATCAAAAGGCCATATGCAAATTGCTCAAATTTATCCTGACATCTTGAGGTAAGAGGAAAGAGAATTGTAGTCATTTGAAAATGTCACAGGCAGGAGTGCCTGGGTGGCTCAGTTGGTTAAGGATCCGACTTCAGCTCAGGTCATGATCTTATGGTTCGTGGGTTCAAGCCCCGCATGAGGCTCTGTGCTGACACCTGGAGCTTGCTTTGGATTCTGTGTGTGTCTCTCTCTCTGCCCCTCCCCAGTGTGTGCTCTGTCTAGCTCTCAAAAATAAATAAACATTAAAAAAGATTTTTTTTAAAGGAAAGAAAATGTAACAGACATCCTTAAGAAAAAAATATCAAGCCAAGGGATAAGAAATTCCACACAGCGGCCCAAGGTTGGCAGTTTAGAAGCCTTCCAAGTCAGAGCACTAATTTCTGAAGCAAACTATTCTTGTTTTCTAGGCACATGATGCTTCTATAGAGTTATAAAGCATGAAAAACAAAATTACATATTGCCTAGGAATATATATATATTTATTTAGAGTATAAAGACATGAAGACATGTGTGGGAATACTAACTACCAAATTAAAAAGGACACTAATGTCCAGAAGGATAGAGATGGAGGATTTCATGGGGACTTCATCTATGTCAACAGTATTTTATTTCTTATGTTGGATTATGGATATGTGGAAGTCTGTTATGCTATTCTTTTTACTTCTCTCTAGGTCTAAAATACATCACAGTCTGTATTTTATTCTGTTATGGAGTCAAAATAAGACAGTAAGATCATTAAGGAGGTTATTAAAGTTGTACAGAGGAGGGAGGAAGGTAAATTGTACTAAAATGAAGACAATGGAAAGGAAGTGGAAAATTTTGAGATATGGATTTTTGAACTGCATGTGGGGTGTGAGGGAAAGAGAGCTGAGATTAATCAAGTTTGGGGCATCATAAACTGCATAGAGGGTGGCGACACTTAGTAGTCTGGGGATGATCTAGAAGGGATAGTAGGGACTAGGATGAGGGAAGATGTCATAACCATTAGCTCTCTCTGAACGTATGAAGTTTGAGATGTTTGATAGGTAAACAAGTGAAGATGTTGAGTAGATGATTGAATATATGAGTCTAAAACTCGGAAGAAAGATTTGGTTTACTAATTAAAATATGAGTCATAAACACATACATGTTTTTTATATACCTGAGACTGTAGGAGACCACCCATAGAGTCTGGATAGAGAAGAGGGCCAAGGAAAGAGCTTTGGGCATTATAGTATTTCAAGGGCTGGAACAGAAGCAGCACCCAACTAAAAAGTCTGCAAAAGTGTGGGCAGTGGGGCAAGGTAAAAAAAAAAAAGAATATGTTATCTCAGGATCAGATGAAGTAGTGTTTCAAAAAAAAGGAGGGGTCAACTTGGATCAGATGCCACTGAGAAGTCAGATAAGGACAGAAAATTGACCTTCAGCTTTGTCAAAATATAGGTCAAAGGCAACCTTAGGAGAAACCCTGTCAGTGTGGATTGAACATGGCTGGAGTGAAAATGGGAGGCAAGGAATTTGAAAGATTTGCTAGTGTTCAAATATTTCAATGAATTTAACCATGACTAGGAACAGGGAAATGGGAAAGCTGGAAGGCTGAGGTGCTAGATCAAGAAAGTTTTATTTAAGGTGGGAGATGTTGAGGTGTATATGTGTGGACGACCTAGTTGAAAGGGGAAAGTGTTAATGCAGGACAGAAAAGAGATAATGGCAGTAGGGAATCCTTGAGTTGAGGGGAGAGGGAACCAGGGTGGAATGCAGGACTCAGACAGCTCACAATGCAAGTCTTCCATTATAAATTGGGTACAAATGCAGGCAGAATGGCAGATGAAAGATAGAATGACAAGGTCACTCTGGTCTAATTAAGTTGTTTTTACCTATTAAGTTGGAGTTGAGGTCATACCTGAGATTAAGAGGTGAGAGTCTTAAGGATAAAAGAGAAATAAAATAGCTATTTGAGAGGGTGGAAAGGTAAATGTATTGGAGCAGAGTAGTAGGAGTGTCTGAAAGGGTTGAGTGCCCATGTGAGATTAAGGTCACAAATTTGAAGTGATTTAATGTCATTTTCCTCAGTACTATTCAGCTTCTTGGGTGCATAGAGTGAACAGAAAACTAGGGTTTAACTGGATTGTTGTTCCAGGCATAATTATGAAGCGAGAGGGGGGCAAAGGGTGTTTACAAGGAGATGGTTATACTGTGTTGTCTGCATAACTTAAAGGGGGGTAGGGAGGGAAATAGACAGTGAAGGATGGTGAGAAAAGATAAAGTCAAAGATTTGGAAGTTTCAATAAAGTCAGATATCTTCTCCCATGAGAGAACCAGAGTAATGAGACAGAAGGAAAGGCAATGATGGTCAGATAGTGGGATATTTAAAATGGAGAATTAGGTTCTGGTTCATTTACTATGGCTGACAAAGTCTAGACTAGAAAATGATCATGTGAGTGATGGCTGAGGGACAGTGAAGAAAGAACAGTAACAAAATATCAACAAAATTCACAGCTACCTAAAAAGGCATTGATTATTTAACAAAAAAGAATTAAGATTAAGATTAATGATAAAATGCCAAATGATCTCAACATGGGAAGTTTCTGCAGTGGGTAGGGAGGGCTTTGTAGTTTTGTAGAAAACTACAAATATGCAAAGTCATGTTTTATTTCGAGAGGGGATATAAATACTTATTAACTTTAAGTATGGGTGGAAAAATGTGTACATGTATGTAAAACCTTGGATTGTGAGTCATTTGTTCTGCGGCTGTTCCATAAGACGAGCAAACATTTCTGATAAAGTTTAACTTGATAAATGAGTGACGTCTTGCAATACAAGTAGTACGTGATACCAAATATCACATGATCACAACTGAGTCAATGGTTCTTGAAATTCTCTTTCATATACCAGTGGTTTGTATTACAAGCATATTTCTGGAACAAATTATGCTTGCAAACCAAGGTTTTACTGTATTTATTTAAAAACTAAAGGTAACTGCTAGAAGACGAGAAATAGAATCCAAATTCTTTTTTTTTTTTTTTTTTTTTAGTTTATTTATTTTGAGAGAGAGCACACGCCAGGGAGGGGCAGAGAGAGGAGAAGAGAGAAAATCTCAAGCAGGCTCCACGCTGTCAGCACAGAGCCTGACATGGGACTCAATCTCATGAACCATGAGATCATGACCTGAGTTGAAATTAAAAGTCAGACGCTTAACCAACTGAACTACCCAGGGACCCCTTAATTCTCCAATCATTAAGAGGGAAAAGGATTAAAGAAAATGCAATCGATTCACTAAAAAGCAACAGGGGTGGGGGTGGGGAAAGAACATAAAATATGGTAAATATAAAAGTAAAATGAGATGGCAGGAATAACTTTACATTTATATAAGTAATTGCAATAAATGCAAATGGTGGAGGTGGGGTGGAAGACTTCTGAAATGCCTGAGGGACCTGAAAAATCCTTCGACCAAAAAGAAATAATAAAATTGAACCAATTGTAATAAACAACCCTTTAAGGATTCTGGAAATTCAAAACATACAACAAATCAGATGTGTTTTTAAAAATGGAAGGAGTCTATGACATTTTAGTCTGCAGCAGCTCCCATTTCCCCCAAGCCCAGCTTTGCCACATAGAAGTTCTATGTCGGTGGGGTAGGTCACGAGACTGGCAGCTTTCTTGCTGAAAGGAATTGACATTATTTGGAGCAGAAGGCAAACACTGCCATGCCTGGGATGTTGTTAACATTAAAAGGAAAAATAAGGGAATAGTATGAACACTTTTATACTAGCAAATTAGACAGCATAGATGAAATGGAAAAGTTCCTAGAAAGCAAAAATTTAACAAAATGACTCAAAAAGTAAAAAAAAAAAATAGCTTTAAAGTAGTAAAGTCTTTGAATTAGTAACTGAAAATTTTCCAGCAAGTTAAAGTATAGCCGAGATGGCTTCACTGGTGAATTCTACCAAACATTTAAAGAAGAATGAATACAAATCCTTCAAAAGCTCTTATAGGAAATAAAGGAGGAGGAAAAAAAAAAACTTTCTAATTCATTTTATCAGGCCAAGATTACCCTGATACCAAAGACAATATCCTTTATGAAAATATATGTAAAAAATTCCCAGGGATTTATTAGCAAAATGAATCCAGCAACATATAAAAAAATTACATAGCATGACCAAATGCAATTTATCCAATAATTCAAGGTTTGTTAACGTCCCCCAATTAATGTGATACAGCGTATCAGTAGAACAAAAGACCAAAACTATCCGACCATTTCAGCAGATGCAGAGAAACATTTGACAAAATCCAGCACCCATGAACGATAAAACCCTCAGCAAATTCAGAATAGAAAAAAAAAAAAACTTCCTCAACCTGATGAAGGGAATCTGAAAAACCTACAGCCAATACCATACTTAATGATGAGAGATATATTCTTTCCCCCCAAGATTGGAGAAAAAGCAAGGATGTCTGTTTTTATCACATTTATTCAACCTTGTACTGTAGGTTTTAGCTAGAGCAATCAGATAAGAAAAAACGAAATAAAAAGCATCCCGAATGGAAAACAGAAGTAAAACTGTTTTTATTCATAGATAACATAATCTTATATGTAGAAAATCAAAAATAGTAGAACTAATAAACAAGTTCAGCAACTAATAACAGCTAGCAATAATTACATACTACATACTAGCAAGGAACGATCCAAAAATAAAATTAAGAAAATAATTTCATGTGCAATAACATCAAAAAACATTACAAACTTAGAAATAAATTTAACAAAAGAAATACAAGATTTGTGCATGGAAAATTATAAAACATTGCTCAGAGAACCTAAAAAAAATCTAAATAAATACTTATGTTCTATTCATGGACTGAAAGACTCAAAAATGATGGTAATTCTCCCCAAATTAACTTATAGATTCAATGTAATACCTGTCAAAATTTTAGATGGATTTTTTTTTTTGCAGAAATTGTCAAGGGGCACATGGGTGGCTCAGTTGGTTAAGGGTCCAACTTTGACTCAGGTCATGATCTCATGGTTCGTGAGTTCAAGCCCTATGTCAGGCTCTATGCTGACAGCTCAGAGTCTGGAGCCTGCTTCAGATTCTGTGTCTCCCTCTTTCTCTGACCCTCCTCCACTTGTGCTCTCTCTCTCTCTCTCTCTCTCTCTCTCTCAAAAAAAAAAAATAAATAAACATTAAAAAAATAAAAAAAGAAATTGTCAAGATGATCCTAAAATTTATATGAAAATGCAAATTACTCAGAATACCTAAAGAAATCTTGAAAAAGAAGAATAAAGTTGAAGGGATTTCAAGTCCTAATTTTAAAATTTACTGTAAAGCTACAGTAACCAAGACAGTATAGTATACATGTAAAGGCAGACATTAACAGAATTAAACATACAAAACTAAACCCATACATTCATGGTCAATTGATATTTGAATAATGTGTCAAAGTAATGAATAGTTTCTTAAACATGTGATTCTGGGACAATTGGACATCCAAAGGCAAAAAAATGATTTTAGACTCTAATCCCAAACCTTAAAAAAATTAACACTAAATAAGTCATTGACCTAAATGTAAGAGCTAAAACTATACAACTTTCAGAAAAAAGCATAAGAGAAAATATTTGTGACTTTAGGTTAAGCAAAGATTACTTAGATATGACACCAAAAGAACTATCCATTTCTTTAAATTTTAAATTAGACTCCATCGGCATGAGAAATGTTTGCACTTCAAAGACATCATTAAGAAAATGAAAAGACAAGCCACAGATTGGGAGAAGATATTGCCAAATCATGTATCTGATAAAAGACTTTTATCCAGAACACAAAAGAACACTTGCAACTCAATAATAAAAGGCAGTTCAATTTTAATTATTTCAACAATATTGTATAGTTTCCGGGGCACCTGGGTGGCTCAGTTGGTTAAGCGTCCAACTTCTGCTCAGGTCAAGATCTCACGGTTCGAGAGTTCGAGCCCCACGTCGGACTCTGTGCTGACAGCTAGCTCAGAGCCTGGACACTGTCTTCAGATTCCATGTCTCCCTCTTTCTCTGTCCATCCCCTGCTTATGTTGTCTGTCTGTCTGCCTGTCTCTCTCAAAAATAAATTAAAAAAACATAAAAAATTTTAAAAAATTGTATAGTTTTAGATTCATTTTAATGTTATTGTAAACAGAATTGTTTTCTTAATTTTATGTTTGGATTATTCATTGCAGGTATATAAGAATACAATCAATTTTTAAAATGTTGATCTTGCACCTGCAACCTTGTTCAACTCATTTATGTGTTCTGATAGTTTTCTTTTCAGTGGATTCCTTAGGATTTTATATACAAGATCATGTCACCTGCAAAGAAAGACAGTTTTACTTCTATCTTTCCTATCTAGATGCCTTCCCTGCTCCCCCATATTCTTGCTTAATTGCCCACCCAATACTCTAGTACTATGTTGAATATAAGTGGCAAGAGTGGACATCCTTGTCGTGTTCTTGATCCTAGAGAAAAAGCTTTCAGTCCTTCATCACTAGGTATTGTTAGTTGTGGGTTTTTCACAGATGCCCTTTCTATTTCTACTTTGGTAATTTTTGTTGTTGTTGTTACAAAAGCGTATTGAATTTTATCAAATACGGTTTCTACATCTATTGAGATGATCATGTGGCTTATGTCCTGCATTTTCTCTATATGGTGTATTACGTTAATAGATCTTTGGATGTTGAAACTATCTTGCATTCCCAGGATAAATCCTACTTAGTCATGGTGTATAATTCCTTTGATACATTGCTGGATTCAATTTGCTAGTATTTTATTGAGGATTTTTGTGTCTGTATGCCTATGAGATATTGATTTATAGTTTTATTTTTCTTGTGATGTTTTTGTCTGCTTTGGGTATCTGGGGGGGGGGGGGAAGGGGAATACTGACCTAACAGAAGGAGTTAGAAAATGTTCAACCCAATTTTAAAATGGGAAAAATACTTAAAAAATACTTAATTATTGCCATCCTACTATGGGTAGTTATACACCAACAAACTGAAGAAATGGATAAAATCATAGAAATATACAACTCAGCAAGACTGAATCATGAAGAAATAGAAAATCCAAACAGACCAATAACAAGTAAAGAGATTGAATTGGTAATCAAAACACTTACAATGCAGAAAAGCCCAGAACCAGATGGCTTCCCTGGTGAATTATACCAAATATTTAAAGAAGAATTAATGCCAATCCTTCTCAAACTCTTCCAAAAAATTGAAGAGGAGAGAACTCTCTCAAACTCATTTTATAAGACCAACATTACCCTGAATCCAAAATCAGAGAAAGACACTACAAGGAAAGAGAACTACAGACCAATACCTCTGATGAATATAGACGCAAAAATTCTCAGCAAAATGTTACCAAACCAAATCCAAAGTACGTTAAAAGCAATATACACCATGATTAAGTGGGACTTATTCCTGAGATGCAAGGATTGTTACACATACACAAAACCATAAATGTGATATACCACATTAATTGGTGCATTCTAGGCAAATAGGGAAGCTGTACCACACCTCCAGGCCACTGTTACCACCCTCAGCCTGCATCGGGGCTCCTACTGAAAAACCAAAGCCTTTAGGCTGTGGAACATCCCCTCCCAGGGGCCTGGATTGTTGCTGCCACCATTCCAGTGCCAGCCTGGGCTTCCGATGCCGTGGACATTTTTCAATCAATATACCTATAATACTGTAAGTGCATTTCCTCTCCTTCTGATTTTCTTAAAAACATTTTATTTTCTATAGCTTACTTTATTGTAAGAATACAGTATGGGGGTGACTGGGTGGCTCAGTTGGTTAAACATCCAACTTTGGTCCAGGTCATAATCTCACCATTCGTGAGTTCGAGCCCCATGCTGGGCTCTGTGCTGACAGCTCGGAGCCTGGAGCCTGCTTTGGATTCTGTGTCTCCCTCTCTCTCTGTTCCTCTCCTGTTTGTTCTCTCTCTCTCTCTCTCTCTCTCTCAAAAATAAATAAACATTAAAAAATAATACAGTATGTAATAATAAATGTAACATACAAAATATGTGTTAATCATTGTTACCAGTAAGGTTTCTGGTCAACAGTAAACTCCTAGTAGTTAAGTTTTGGGGTAGTCAGGTTATATATGGATTTTCAACTGCGTGGGGATTGGTACCCATAACCCCCACCTTGGTCAAGAGTCAACTGTAAGTGGAACTACATCAAACTTCTGCACAGCAAAAGACATGATCAACAAAATGAAAAGGCAACTTGTGGAATGGGAAAAACATTTGCAAGTGATGTATCTGACAAAGAGTTAATGCCCAAAATATATGAAGAACTTGCACAGCTTAATAGCAAATAACCCAAACAATCCAATTTAAAAATGGGCAAAGGACTTAAACAGAGATTTCTCCAAAGAAGATATACAGATGATCAACAAGTACATGAGGTATTCAAACATGATTTAATAATCAGGGAAATGTAAATCAAAACCACAAGATATCACCTCATATCTGTTAGAATAGCCATCATCAAGAAGACAAGAGATAACAAATATTGGCAAGGATCTACAGTAAAGGGAATCCCGGTGTACTGTTGGTGGGAATGTAGGTTGTACAGCCACTATGGAAAACAGTATGAAGTTTCTTCAAAAATTAAAAGTAGAACTACCATATGATCCAACAATCCCACTTCTGGGTATATATCCACAAGAAATGAAAACAATCTTAAAGAGATATCTGCACCCTCATGTTCATTACAGCATTATTCACAACAGCCAAGGTATGGGAACAACCTAAGTGTCAATGCAAGCATAGATAAGGAAGATGCGATATATGATAGACTGGTACTCGGCCACAAGAAAGGAGGAAATCCTGCCATTTGCAACAACTGGGATGAAACTTGAGGGCATGCTCAGTGAGAAGAATCATATGGAGACAGATGAATACTGTATGATCTCATTTATATGTGGAAGCTAAACCAGCCAAACCCATAGAAACAGAAACCAGAATGATAATTACCATGGATGGGAGGTGGGGGAAATGGGAAGATATTGGCCAAAGGGTACAAACTTGCAGCTATAAAATTAACAAGTTGTAGGGATCTAATGTACAGCATGGTGATTATGGCTAATAATACTGTATTATAGACTTGAAAGTGCTAAGAGACTAGATCTTAAATATTCTCATCATAAAAATGTAATTATGTGACATGACAGAGGTGTTAGCTAATGCTATCATGGTAATCATTTTGCAATATATAAGTGTATCAAGTGTGTAAGTGTATCAAATCAAATCAAAATATCAAATGAAATCATGAACCTTGAATTTATACAATACTATGGCAATATATCTCAGTAAAGTTTAAGGAGGGGTGGGAAAGAAGAGAAAATTGGTGTATCTCTCTCATTAAATAACCAAAACCTTAAAGATATAGGGACTTTGAATGCCGTAATAATAATGAACTTGATGAGAAAGAGAGAGAAAGA
This sequence comes from Cryptoprocta ferox, assembly GCA_028646485.1. Lineage (NCBI taxonomy): Eukaryota > Metazoa > Chordata > Mammalia > Carnivora > Eupleridae > Cryptoprocta > Cryptoprocta ferox. Next base: position 141,550,564 of record CM053573.1, on the reverse strand, counting down.
ATAGCATTCTTCTCAAACCAACATGAAATTTCCACAAAACTTACCATATATTAAGCCACTCACATGAATACACACACACACACACACACACACACACACTCACACACACACACACCACAAATAAAATCTAGAAAAAAAATTTCCTGAAGCAGAAATCATATAGGCTATAGTCTCAGACCACTGCCATAAATTTAAAAATTAGCCTCAAAAGGATAGCCAAAAAGAGTCTATCTGCTTAGGAATATTAAAATATTTCTAAATATAAGAAAGACAAATACCATATGATTTCACTCATATGTGGAGTTTAAGAAACAAAATAAACAAGCAAATGGGAAAAAAAGACAGCAAGACAAACCAAGAAAGAGACTCTTAGCTATAGAGAACAAACTAATGGTTACCAGAGGGGAAGGGTGTGAGAGATGGGTTAAATGGGTGGTGAAGATTAAGGGGTACACTTGTGATGAGCACTGGGTGTTGTATGGAAGTGTTGAATCACTATATTGTACCCCTGAAACTAATTTTACACTGTATGTTAACTGGAATTTAAATAAAAACTTTAAAATGTTTTCAAATATAATTTTTGGATAAAAAATAAAAATAGAAATTATTGCTATTTTAAAGTGAACAAAAATGAGAATGCAATACATTGAAAGCAGTTCTCAAGGGAAAAGTTTCAACTTTAAATGCACATGTTAGAAACCTAAGCATCTTTCAATGAATTTAACATACTTACAGAAAAATTACACAAAAGCTCTGCAGAATTATTGTAAAAATGTAGGGGAATTTAATCATGATAAAAGAAGAAATTACTAGGCTACAAAATCAAAGAGAAAATCCCCATAATAATTAAACCCATTCTTTGAAAAGACCAACAAACAGACAAACCTCTGGCAAATCTGATCAAGAAAAAGTACAGACGCAAACAATATTAATAACAAAAATGGGTATGGGTCAAAGAGAAGATTGTTATAAATTTTAAAAGACTATATATATCGCATAATAAACATGTAGCGTAATCTCATTTCATTTATGCAGAGATAGAAACACATTTATATGTAGTTTATAATTAACTTTAAGTAAAGATATTATTACGTGTGTGTATGTAAAAAAATAAATTAATTAATTAAAGACTATATATACATAGAAAGCACAATTACTAGCAGATGTGAAAATTTAAGAGTAATAGATGATTTCCTGGGGAAAAAAACTTACTATAGAAGAGGTAAAACCTGAGTAGACCAATGTCAACTGGAAAAGAAATGGAAAGGTAATTGAATAACTTCCCTAGAGCAAGCAGCAAGTGGAGATGGTTTAAAAGCCAATTACCCTATACCTGAGAAATACTGTGCCCTCTGTTCTAGCAATTCCATTTCTAGGGATGTACCCTAAAGAACTACCCATATATGCTCAAAGAGTTGGGCACAAAAGTATTTCTTGCTTTGAGGTTCATAATAGCCAAAGAAGTGGAAGCAATCTACATTTCCCATCAGTGATAGAGTAGTCAAGAAAGCATGGATATCCATAGGATGGAATACTATGCAGTCTTTAAAAATGAATTTGACCTTCATATATGAAGGCAAAAAGATCTCCAAAACAAACCGGTCAGTGAGAAAATCAAATTTAGAAACATTCTGTTTGGCATGATCCCATAATGTAGCAATAGGAAAGTAGATCCATGTCTATACGTCCATTTTTGTAGGGATATAAACAGATAGAGAGGGGCTGGGAGGATGCTGACAATGGCTGCCTTTGGAAAGGTGGGTAAGGGCACCATGGCATGAAGACACAATGTTGCTCTTGTATGACTACTTTCCAAGGTGAATATATTCAGATGTAACCTGTGTCCATAAAAACATAACTATAAAAACAAAATGAAGCATTCAAGTGGAGGACAGAGATTTCTCACAAGACAGTCTTTTACTTTTTTTAATTTATTTTTTATTTTTTAAAATTTTTAATGTTTTATTTATTTTTGAGAGAGAGAGAGAGAGAGAGAGAGAGAGAGACAGCGTGAGCAGGGAAGGGTCAGAGAGAGAGGGAGACACAGAATCTGAAGATAGGCTCCAGGCTCTGAGCTAGCTGTCAGCACAGAGCCTGATGCGGGGCTCGAACCCACCAACAGCGAGATCAAGACCCTAGCCGAACCTGGACGCTCAACTGACTGAGCCACCCAGGCACCCCACAAGACAATCTTTTAAATGTTTATTTATTTTGAGAGACAGGGAGAGAGCACAAGCTGGGGAGGGGCAGAAAGAGAGGGAGAGGGAGAATCCCAACCTGTCACTGCAGAGCTCAACCTGGGGCTCGACCCCAAGAATGGTGAGATCGTGACCTGAGCCAAAATCAGGACTCGGACAGTCAACTGACAAAGCCATCCAGGTTCCCCACATGACAACCTTTAAGACCCCTTGCAGATGTAAAATTCCATCACTAACCCCTGTCATGGAACTTTTCAGACCAGACCCTTACAAAGCAAGAGCCATTTACCTTTGCCGTTCTCTGCCGTGGCTGGGCCAGAGCAAATTCCTACTACACATGGGGTGCCCTTCCGAGCTAGAAGGCACTGGAAACTCTGAGTAGGTTCTCTCCGAAGACACTTTCCTTCCCTCTGTTATAGTTCCCACTTGGCCCCTAAACTCCATAAGTTGAGCACCCCTGTGGTAAGACTCGGCAGCTGTCTTATAAAATATTATGTTCCTTTTGGACTGAAAAAACAAAACCCTATTTGTTGTTTCACCCAGAATAAGAGTCAAGGAGCTGAGTATCTGCCCCACAAGAAAATGAGGGGCTTTGCAGGCACACCCATGGCTTTCTGTGTTCACTGGTGACACCGGTCCACTCCTCCATCCTCCCCAGTCCTCTTGTTGGGTGACCTATGATCCAGAAACCTGACTCCATTCCTTTTTGTTTTGCGCACTTATTTACCACCGCCACATCCTTGTCTGTTGAGCTGTGCATGAAGGTCAGGAGCAGGAATACTACTGGTCCACTCCTGCTCATAACCCAGTTTTACTGCAAAGCAAACTATTCCCAAACCTAGTGGCTTAAAATAAGGGCCATTTATGTAGCTCGCCATTGCAAGGGCCCTTCATTTCGGCTGAGCTTGGCTGGGCAGTTATTCCAGTCTCAGCTGGACTCCTTCATGGGCCTGCAGACACTCTATATCTACCCTGTGGCTCTGCTTTGCAGGATGGGCTTGCTATCAGCTGGATGACAGGGGTGGCTGAGACATGTGTCTTTCAACCCGCAGCTGGCTAGCCTGCGCATGTTCACATGGTGGGGGCGCCTGTACAAAATGGTTAACAGGCCATTTCCAGGCATTAAATTCTCAAGTAAGAGAAAGAAGAAACCCCACTCTATAATTACCATCCTGTGCAATGTTTCCAGACAAGCTTATGGTTCTTAGAGGTTGTCACACATACCATGGATTCCTAGCTCCTCAGAATCTGTAGCCCAACTCCCCTTTTTGTCTTTGTTGCCAATGAAGAAACTTGCCCCTGAAAGGGGAAGGGTCTTGCCCAAAGGGACACAGATTTCCTGAGGGGCTTACTAATCTTGCTCAGATGGATTGTCTACAATATGGTACACAGCCTTTGGATGTACTGGCTCACCTCTATTCCCAGACCTGACCCTTTGGGAGACCAGGAGAGCGTGGAGAAATCAGAAAATGACTTCCACCCAAGTCCAGTTAATAGCAGTGCAGCATGTCCTGCTGGTCTGAGACAGTTTCTCTCAGTTATTCACACGCACTATGGTCCGGATCCTCCTTCCTAAGAGAGTTCAACATCAGGGGTCCTTTGAAGGAGATGGAAAAAATAGAACCAAAACCTTGAGCCGTCATATATAGAGGCTGCCTACAAGTACTGGCTATTAACATTCAGGCCTACCTTCATGGATGCTGACCTCCACTCCTCAGCTAAATCCAAAGATCTGCAGGTTTTGAGGTAACTAGTGTGGCAAAATACAAAAATGCCCATCGAATGGGCACTCCCTCCCTTTCTTCTCTCCAGACACCATCTGGAGATGGTGCCTGAGCCCCTTCTCAGAAGGTAGGCAGAGGGAAAGGTACACAAAAATGCCCTTTGCTGGTATCTCTGGTCTTAAGCCCAAAGTGTTACCTACAATAGGGTTTTGGAATTGACTGATCTACCTCTGACTCCAAGAACGGATCATTTATTTAAAGGATGGGTATGGAGAAAAAAAATTTTTTTTGAGTTACATACTAGCCATGCCAATCCTTGCACTGGGACCGGCATTACAAAAATAAAGAGGCAAAATCTTTGACCTCTGAAAACTCACAGTCTACTAGAGACTACAAATAGATATCTAGTATTCTTAATGCAACAAGGCAACTTCTATAATGAAATATGCCAAAGTAGGAGCAAAGGGGAGAAGGAGCAGTCATGAAGCAGGAAAGAGAGACTAAGGGTAAAGAGTCAGAGGTGAGAATGAGTATACAAATGAAAAGGCAACCTATGTAATGGTAGAAAATATTTGCAAACCTGATGAGGGGTTAATATCCAAAATGTATGAGAAACTCAAAAAACTCAATAGCAAAAACATAAATAATCCAATTTAAAAAATGGGCAGAGGACCTGAATAGACATTTTTCCAAAGAAGACCTACAGAGAGCCAACAGACACATGAAAAGATGCTCATCATCACTCATCATGAGGGAAATGCAAATCCAAACCATAATGAGCTATCACCCCACACCTGTTAGGATGGCTAACACGTGTGGTAAAAGACAAGCTAGAAAGTATTGGTGAGAACATGGAGAAAAGAGAATCCTAGTACATTGTTGGTGAGGATGTAAACTGATCCAGCCACTCTAGAAAACAGTATGGAGTTTCCTCAAATGTTAGAAATAGTAATATCATATGATAAAGCTATCCCACTTCTAAGTATTTATCCAAAGGAATTGAAATCAAGAGCTCAAGAAAATACCTGCATGCCTATATTCTTTGAAGCATTAGTCACAATAGCCAAGATAGGGAAACAACCTAAATGTCCACCAATAGATGAATGGATAAAGAAAATGACGTATATACACACAATGGAATAGTGCCTAGCCAAGAGGAAGGAAGAAATCTTATAATTTGCAACAGCATAGATGGACCTACAGAGCACCACACTAAATGAAGTAAGCTAATCACTTATAATCTCACTGACACGTGGAATCTAAAACAATCAAACTCAAAGAACCAGAAAGTAGAATGGTGATGACCAGGGTACAAAGTCTCAGTTATGCAAGATAAATAGGTTCTGGAGATCTAGTATACAGTATGGTGACTCTAGGTAACAACACTGTACTGTATACTCAAAATTTGCTAAGAGAGTAGGCCCTAAGTGTTCTCATCTCACACACACACACACACACACACACACACGCAGTAACTACGTGAGGTGATGGATATGTTAATTCGCTTGATTGTGCTGATTATTTAGCAACCTATAATTATCAAGTTATACCCCTTAAATATATGTAATTCTTTTAAGGTAAAAAAATAGTTCAGAGGTGAGGGAGAGCTTGGCTGATTCCTTGGGGGTCACCTGGCTCAACATTGTTGGGGCAACCTCGATGAAGATAGAAGGGAAGAAGAACAGACGTAAGAGAAGCCTGGCACAAACAATAAATGTGATTTGGTGGCTGGAAGAGAAAAGAAGGGGTCAGAACTCTCAAAGATGTGTTTACTTGGGCCTCAGGGCAGGTGATGGTGTCGCTGGCCAAGATGGGGAGCACAAGAGGAGGAGCAGGGGCTGGGATGGGTTTAGATGGAGGCAGCAAGTGGGTAGGTCCCATCCGACACTGAGTGTGGCCCCTATGAGGGGGGGCGGGGACAAGCTCTGATCATATGGTGCTGGGGTGGCAGGAGGGAGAGGCATGGGCTGCAGAGAGGACTTTTAGTGAAGCTGAGGCAGAGAATGCTGGAAAGAAGGCCTTAAGGGAAAAAAAGAAAGAGAAGAGAATGGAGCCCTGGGGAACACAGTTTATAGGGCCAGAGGAAACGGGAGCTGGAAAGGGAGGCATCAGGGGGAGCAGCCATCAGTGTCATCTGCTACTAAGAAACTGGGGCGATAAAGCATGAAAGCGGGCACTGTACTGGCCTCACGGAGGTCACCGGTGACGTCAGTCAGAGCTTTTACAGTCAGACAGAGCTCAGTTCCAGTGTGGTAGGAATGAGAGAGAGGTCAGAGTGTGCAGGCAACTGGTACAGATGGCACTTTGAACATAATGAGAGAGCGTAAGGGCATTAGGTGGAAGGGGACACAGAGTCTAGGAAGGACGATGCTTTAAATAAAGGAGACTATATTTAAATGTCATCTGGAAAGTGGGATAATAATAGTGCCCTCATGGGACTATTATAAGGATTAAACTAGAGCATGTATTTAAGGTGGTTAGCAAAGTGCCTGGAGCTTAGTAAGTGTCCAGTAAGCAGTCATTTACTGACTTATATTATTATTAATGTATTAATAATACTCATATTATTAATAATGACAATAATGGCAGTAGAATGCAAAATACCATGGGGAGGCAGGTTGAAGATACACACAGAAAAGGACCTCCTGATAGCTTGAGGAGGCAGGAAGAGAAAAGATCCAGAACACAGGTGAATGGGCTAATTTTTGTACACCAAAGGGATTCATTCATTCAACATGCACCAAGCACCTACTATGTGTCAGTCACTTTGCTGAGGATTGGGACTATAAAGAAGAACACGCGGAACACTATTTCTGTCCCCCAGGAACTCACAGTCTAGAAGGCAAGATGAACAGTGACATAACCACTACAGTATGGTGTGATGGAGTTAAAATCAGGGCTGTGCAGAACCCCCCAGGAGGGAAGCCTAACCTAGTGTTGATCAGTAGGGGTGGGAGGATCTAAGAAAGACTTTCTGGAAGAAGTGATGTCTACTCTTAGCCTTAGTTTCTGCAGACAGAAGGTAGGCACCAGGCTGGTAGAATTGGGAGAAGAAGGAGACCAGTTGCAGCAAATTGGGCAGGGAGTGGAGGAGTTTGCACCAGGGTTCTTCCCTTCTGTACTAGCACAGTCTATCCAAGGCTTGAGAATGGGTTTGGAACAGCTGCAAAGGGAGGGCAGAAGGAACTGGGGTCATCATAGCGATGCCAAGTGGTGCTGAGGGCACAGGTTAGCAGAGCTGTGTAATTGTCCCCTGGCAGCACTTATAGGCTCAGCAAAAATCCTCTCCTTAATCAAACTAGTCAAGCTCCTCTAAGCCCGCTTCTCGATCTTCAACGTTGGCCTCCATCCTTGTTGGGTCAGCACAGCCCAGTTTTGGCAAGAAGTCTCCTACATCAGTTTAGAGAGAAGCCCTGATACCTGATCAAATTCCTCCTCTCCCACCATACCACTGGTGACACCTGATCGCCCTGGCCTGCCTTCAGCAAGAATCGTGTTAGGTCAGTTTAGCAAGAATTCTCCCTATTCTTGATGACTTCTCTAGTATAATTTTTCATCCACCGACCCTCCCAAACTCCTCCTCAGCTATGAATCCCCAAGATTTCTTGCTTTGTTCAGAACTGAGGCCGGTTCTATACCGAGGCCTCTTTTCCTCTATTATAATAGTTCCTGAACAGAGTCTGTTTTTCCTGCTTTCACCTCAGTCTGGCCCAGTTCTCTTTAACAGGCCAGATAGGTATAGAAAGGGTGGATGTGGTTTGCAGAATATGGAGAAGCTTGAGGGCAGGGGAATTAGCCAAAGAGAGCTGATGCCCTCTGAAATTAGGGGAGTCTAGAGAGGATGCATAGAAAAAAAGGCATGTGGGGTCCAAGAGTGGATGTGGTAGTGATTGGGGATCAGGAAGCCTGGGTGGACAATAGGCTGAACACAGAGAGGGAGATACAGAGTGGTCAGCAGCTCCAGGTTGGCAAAGCCCTGTAGGTGCCATAGGCATGGAGGAGAGGGAACGGTCTTGAGAACTGAGCAGATCAATGAGATATGGGGTGCTAGGATGATCACCCAGGAAGACTTAGGATGATGGCCAGAATGCGTAGTTGTCCCATCTCCATCACCTTGATGAATGTAGGGGTAGGACCAGGGTTGGGGCTGAGAGCTATGGGGCTATTAGCTTTGGCCTGCCTAACTACAAGGGCACCCAATTCTGGATTTACAACCATTCCCTCCCATTGTTCTCATAAGTACTTGGGAGATCTTGTGCCCTGGCTTTCTTTTTCTTTTTCCTTTTTTTTTTTTTAATTTAAAAATACAGTCTATGAGTATGAAGAGTGACCTATTTTTTTTTCCATCTGCAAATTATATTCTGATGTTCACCCTGGGGCTGTTCCTTTGTTGCCAAGTAGGCAAGGCCAGCAAGTACAAATTTACCACTTGATTAAGGCACCATGATTTGCTTTTAAATATTATTATTTGATGACTTCAAACCCTCACACCTAGAGGTTTTCATTCAACCTCATCAACTAGACAAGTAAAAGGCAATTACAAAATAGTGTATGAAATGATGTAGTAGGAATCTGCAGAAACACACTGGAGGGACCTAGGCCAGTCCTGAGGCAGTTAGGAAAGGCTTTTGGTGCCCAAAGGTAATACCTGTCTCACTCCTGTCCCTCCCCACCTGGCCCAGTCAGAAGTGCACACAAGACATTAACCATGTAAAAGCCAAGCAGAAGCCAGGGGTGGAGAGGAAGCTATTTTCTATTATGCTCTTTGGAATAGTGGGAATAGGGAAAGGACACGGTCTTAATTTGGATTCATCAAAGAAACTATTTTTTTTTAATTTTTTATGTCTTTATTTTGAGATACAGAGACAGAGAGTGATCTGGGGAGGGGCAGAGAGAGAGGGAGACACAGAATCTGAAGCAAGCTCTAGGCTCTGAGCTGTCAGCACAGAGCCCGACACGGGGCTCGAACCCATGGACTGTGACATCATGACCTGAGCCGAAGTTGGATGCTTAACTGACTGAGCCACCCAGGCGCCCCTCAAAGAAACTATTAATCAAAGACTTGGAAGACACATCCCCAAACTCTAATCTAAACATCAGATTTTGAGGGGGGCAGTGGCCACATGAAAGGGGACGCTGCTCCTCCCACCTCAGAAAAAGGATCCCAGGCACCACCTCTCTTTAACTTGGGCCCACTTGGCTGCTCAGTCTCCTGGCCCCATGTTTCCAAGGCAACAAAATCCCAGATAAGTCAAACACTGCTGGTGAAATTGGACTTTCCTGAAATAAACCAACACAGAAGAGAGATGTGGCTGCAGGCCCAAGAGGACAGTTGCCTGGATCCCAAAAAGCCATTGGTGGCTGAGCCTCATTGTACATGTGAAAAAGTTGACTGAAGACTAGCCAAAGACAAGAGGCCAACTTCCTGGTAAAGTACAGAGGCCTATCGGAGAGACATTCAGGATGAGAACTTGAGAGAAGAATTCAGACACAGGTAATTAATTAAGGACATGCTCATGGTTGAGATTGGTATGGGAGGGAGGGAAGCAGTACAGAGAAGGGGAGAAAGTCAAGCAAGGTTGAGATTTCAGGTGAAGATCCTTCAAGGGCAGCTTCAGCCTGGTCCTATAGGTAAGCTCTCTCCTATCACATCTCACAATTGGCCTTCCCTCAGGCCAGGTAGCTGGGCTCTCCTATTCCTTCTCCAGCCAGTCATTGGTTTATTGGCAGCCCTAGGAGATGTAAACTCCCTGACACTCCCAGATCTTCATCAGCAAGTGGGGCCCAAAGCTGGAGGGCCATTCACTGGAGAATAGCAGAAGTTAATAGTTGTTGTAAGCAAAAATTCACCAAAGCCAAGGAAATACACAGATACGGTAAAAGGGACCTGCGTGGATCTGGGCAGAGTACAATGTCCACTCCAGTTACTAATATTTGTGAAGGTGAAGGAATAATCAGAAGAAACACTCTGGACTTGGGTGCCTGTTTCCTTTGTGGAATTTCAGAGTCTGAGGAACTTTGAAGGGGACACTCCAACTGGAAGGAGAGAAGTAGGAATGCACATGCCAGGATCTCCAAGAAGAGTAGCTCGTCCTTCCTTTCATTTACATACTGATCTTCCATATACAGTGTCATTTAAAGAAAGGCTTCCCTTATTAAACAGAAATTGGAAATCATCCTAAAATGGCTCTTCAACCCCTCCATGTGCAAAGAGAACAGAGTAAATCAAGATGATAATTAAGCATGGCGCCCATGGGAGAAGTCATCCACCCTACACTGGGATAGCAGTAATCTTGGCCCTTGATGTATGCCCTCCCTCCCGCCTCCTGTGTACCCGAACAAACTGGAGACCGTAAGCTCTCAACAGCACTGGCTACAGTGTCTCAGAATTCTGTGGAAAGCCCTAAAAATAAGTATGCATAAAACATACTTTACCTTTCAGTGCATAGGAATGAGATGGTGCCCAGACATAAACCAAGGACAGAACTAAAAGAAGGGAGCTTTGGCAGTTGGTAAATAAAGCCCTTGAAAATGAAAAATGCAACCCCCTAGATACAAAGAAGAGGTCCAAAGGGAGATTTGTGGTCCAAGAGAAGTCTTGCTCTCCATCTGGTTAAACAGGTTCCTGAAAAATAGCTTTAATTTCATTCCAAGAGGAGAGAGATACAAACTAAAAGAGTTGCTAGGAGAAAGAAGTGCCTGGATTCCTAACTTTGCAATCATTCAACAAATATTATGTGCCAAGCAGCCTATTGGATCACCTGCCCTTGTGGAAAGGTGGAGGAGGGGAGAGGTAGGAAGAAAGACCATAATTGATAGAAGCCAGGCAGGACCCCAGGAGAAATAAAACCTGAGAACCCAAAGGAGAGACTGTTTCATGCAGGCCACTGAAATCCCAAAGTGTCCATAATTGCCACTTAAATGTTACCAACCATTGAAGCTACCACATGCTTTAGAGAGAAAGACAGTATCAGCTTTCAGGTGACATAGCTAGTTATGGAGAAACTTTGCAGAAGTATAAACTGGCTGGCCAGGTTCATTTGGATTAGTTGCCAAAGTCATAAAATTGAAAGGTTTTATATAAAAGTCCCAACTTCTGTTTTTGTTTTTGTTTTGCTGAAAATTGAAATTGACAAGGCTGGGCCCAAGATCCTGAAAGGTAATTGTGGGTGGTAGCTGGGTGCTGCTGATTAGATGGGGACACTTTCACATTTCTTTGTGGGACATGCCCTCGCAGCATGAAGAACAAGACGCACCTACCTATGTAGACATCATGATGAAGGTGGACAGGATGGCCATTACTGCTGTTGATGGTCCTGTTTCTTTGCTTGTGCCACCTCTGCCCCATTCAGGGCTCCATCTCTTTGTACCAGGTCCTGTAATCATACATGTACCTCAACTAAAGGCAAGTCAAAACTGATTACATTAGTCAGATTGTATTAATCATGTCCTGATTGATGGGTGTGCCAGATCCTTAGTCAACTAGGAGGTGCAAGTGAATAGGTCTAAGAATGTCCATTTCTGGGGAGGTACTTTTGTTAATCCCACTTGTTGAGCGTGGCTCTAAATTCTTGGCACATGGTACCTTCTTTAATCCTCATGACAGCCCTGTGAGGTAGGTCATGTTGCCAACTACATTATGGATGAGGGAGCCAAGGTTCTCAAGTTGGAGGATCAAGATTTGAACTATTGGGGTTTTGCTATATTTGGGAATCAATATACTCAACACCAACTAGGATTTGAAAAAAAGGGCGGGGGGGGGGTACTGACACTCTTATGTGTTCATTCCACTATGTTGCACTCTAGGACAAAACAGGTGTTACATCTAGGAGGCTGGAAAAGTATACTTGGTCTAAGCTGGAAAGCTGAAGTCAGGAAATGGGAAACCCAGCCTGGGAGTAGCCAGCTCAGGGGAAAAAATGGTGTGAGCCTATTTCCCATACCAAAACATGAATGGGTCCAAGTCTTAAGGAGTCTATTTGCAAGGGCAGGCCACTTGAGAAATGAGAATCAGTATCAGAAAACTGGCTTTACGATTGGGAGAGGCTGAGATCCAAGCCAGGCGGTCAGTTAATAACAATAGCTAATATTTATTGAGTTGGGAAGCAGGGTGCTGAGTAATCCACACGTGCTAACTTATTTCATCTCGACAGCTATATGAAACAGGTACTGTTACTATCCTCATCATATAGATGAGGAAACTGAAGTAGAAAGAGAAGTTCTGAAACCTGTCTGACATCACAGTTAGAAACTGGTGGAGCCTGGATTGAAGCTCTTCAGTTGTTTTCAGGGTCTGTAATCATAAACCCTACATTTGCCACCTCAGATGGCCAAAGGCCAGCCAGGCCAACGGGACAAGGGTTTAGGTGAAGGGATCTCCTGAGGATTCATCAGGAGGTATCAGGAAGCAAAGTTTGGACAAACAGGGTCAGGGACATGACACAGGAGGTCAATTTCAGTGGTGAAAATCTAATATCAAACCCAGATGTCTTGGAGGTATGGGAAAATACAGGTTCTCCCATCTTGCAGGGGATCTTATAGGGCCTGTTGAGCAGGGAAATTGCCTGAAGCTGTGAGTTCATAATGCAAATCCTTAAAGTCAGAAATCCTCTTCTCCATATTTACCCCAGAGAAGTCCTCATCAGTTTCCTGCTGTGGATGGAGTTCTGTTCAAGGAAGGTGATTACCACACCATTCATAACAGCAAAGAGGGGACCAACCGAAGTGTCCATCAGGAGGGGAATCGCTAAATCAATTGTAATCAGCACATACTGGGGAGCACTCTCCAACAAAAAGTATATACACCCATCATGAAAAGATTCTAAGATCAATGAGGCAGCTGTAGGGCCGTAGCTTTGGATCTCCCTCCAAGAGAGGAGTTGCCCGTGGTTACAAGGAATGCAGTGAGCTGATGGCCTCCAGCAGCAGAGTTTGGGGATTTGCTGCAGCATTTTAGTTAAGGCCAAGATTTTCCTGGGTGTCCCCCAGCCAATGACAGAGCATGGTGGGGTTCTGAGGCCTAGCCATTTTGGCAGGTGAGGAACTCCTCTAGGGGGCAATCTCTTAGCTCTCCAAAAGCTGGCCAAGACCCTATGAGACCCACATCTCTGTCCTGTCCCTGCCTCAGTTTGCCCCTCATCTTTTTCCCAGATATTACCCCCAACTAATCTCTTATACTTCTAACTGCTCTCAGTGTCTGCCTCCCAGAGAACCCCAAACTGACACACTCATTGATGGATGAAAATAGCAAGTTGCAGGACAATGCATACACTAATATATCATTGATGTAAGTAAACAAACACATACATATCTACATGAATAAATATTTTTTTAAAGACAGAGAAAGAGAAAAAGACAAATTAAGAAAGACAGGAGGGAAACTCACATGCACAAAAACATGTTTTCCTAAGCATTCATGTATATGGATAGTTATGCATTGAAAAGTTCTGGAAAATGTCCACTTAAATGGCAACAGTAGTTATTGCTTGGGGTGGAGGGAGGACATTTGGAAGTAATCTGTGAATAGGACTTCAGATTATGATATTCCTGTAATTTTTATTTTACAAGGAGAGCACATTCAGATATTACCTATGTAATTAAACATTTTTAAGACATATGCCAGCCATTGGGAACCCAGGTCCCTTGGATCGAGACTGAGTTTTCTCTAGGAGTATCCCCAGAATCTCAGCTGGAGTCAAAGCCTTTAGAGCAGGACCATGACTCCAGGTAATGTTCCATTCTGCAGGGGTCTGCCACCCCTGCCCTGCTCGCATTCCCTGCCTCTGTTGGAATAGCTAATGGCCCAGTGATACATTGGAAAGGTGTCCAGAAAGATCTATGGAGTGTTTTAAATTGCATGAGACTTTCTTGGCCTCCCTGGCTGCACTGTACAGAGATGCCATAACTCCCCAGTACAGCTTCTCTAAGAATTGCACTTGTAAATCTTCCCCCCACCTCCCGCACCTCATGTGTCATGGAGCGCATCAGAGAATGATACTGGGCAATGCTAAATCTAATCAGCAGCATAGATGGTTCGTGCAGGAGGAGACCACATTTGTTACTTATCCGCCAAAACTACTTCTTTCACCTTTAAGCTGTCAGAGTCGTCTTTCTCTCTCTTTTGCTTTCCCCCTCCCTGACTTCTCTTTCCCCAGGGCCCTTAACCAGTGCTGAAGGGGTGGCTAGGAGGGGAAGAGTCCCAGCCTGGAGACTGTGCCCTGGGCACAGGCTGGAAGCATCCTTCCTGGATTGCTGGCCTGCGTCCTCTCCTCGGCCTCACTGACACTGACAGGCTGGTGACAGGTCAGAGGTCTGCAATCTGAACATGGTGTGAATGGTTTTCACAGCATGCCTGGAGGAAGAGAGAGCAAGCTGGCTAGGTCAGGCTATTACCATTTAGGAAATTACTATTATTTTTATTTTTAGACACCAATAAAAATGACATCTGGGACCAGGGCAGAGGAATGTTCCATTTATAGAGAACCAGAAGCCTGAGTTATGGCTGGGGGGTGTCTAGCTGGGGGGGGTGGTAGAGTGGGGGCCTTTCCAGAGGAGACGCTCCACAGGCACGGCAGGGATATGACAGAGCCCAACTTGGGAAATGGGTTAGGCAGAAGTTTGAGAGGTCCCAGAGCGGCCATTGTTAGCAAGCCTGGAACTCCCAGTGCCTGACCGAAGGGTGTGTTAAGTAAAGTATCATATTCCAGGTGTTGAGTTCTACTGTCCCCCTGGATCTATACTCACCAAATGCTCACTGTCATCACCACTCCACTTATGAGAAAAAAAAGATAAGGGGTGCCTGGGTGGCAGTCAGTTAAGCATCCAACTCTTGATCTTGGCTCAGGTCATGATCTTGTGGTTCTTGAGTTCAAGCCTGGACTTGGGCTCTTTACTGACAGCATGGAGTCTGCTTGGGATTCTCTCTCTCCTACTCTCTCTCTGCCCCTCCCCAGCTCGTGCCTATGCTGTCTCTCAAAATAAATAAATAAACTTAAAAAAAAAGGTAACACACCTAAGGTCATAGAGCTGATGGGTGTCAAGGCTGGGTTTGGTGTCTAGTTCTGTTGAAATAATCATGCTTTCCTTCTAGGAGCCCTCAGCGCCAAGGTTCTAGCTCTCAATGACCCACCTATGTCATCCAGGCCATCAGACCAGCCAGATGTTATGGCAACTTATCCTGGAAAATGAGTGGGAGGAGGGAATGGGGCACTCATTCAGTTAATGTCAAACCTTGTAAACATATCCGTCATGAACCTTAGGAATGAAATGTTGACATTGAGGTGACCGAATGCTGATGTCCCTCCCTGTGTGCTGAAGAGAAGCTAGATTCTTGCTCTATCACCTTTTTATTTTTTTTTAAACTTAACTAAAGTTTAGATTTACCTAATGTCCCTTTTCTGCCCCAGGATCCCATTCAGGATACCACATTATATTGAGTAGCCTTATCTCTTTAGGTTCCCCTTGGCCATGACAATTTCTCAGACTCTCCTTGGTGGTTTTTTTTTAAGTGAGAGAAATAGAGTGTGCACAAGCAGAGGAGAAAGGCAGAGAGAGAGGGGGGGAGAGAGAGGGAGAGAGAGAGGGAGAGAGAGAGAGAGAGAAAGAGAGAGAGACAGAGAGAGAGAGAGAGAGAGAGAATCTCAAGCAGGCTCCACACTCAGCGCAGAGCCTGATGAGGGGCTTGATCTCACAACCCTGAGATCATGACCTGAGCTGAAATCAAGAGTCAGACATTCAACTGACTGAACCATCCAGGTGCCCCCAGACTCTCCCTATTTTTGATGACCTTGACGTTTTTGAGGAGTGCTGCTCAGGTATTTTGTAGACTCTCCTGCAGCCTATAGC
The DNA here is from genome assembly GCA_028646485.1 of Cryptoprocta ferox. Lineage (NCBI taxonomy): Eukaryota > Metazoa > Chordata > Mammalia > Carnivora > Eupleridae > Cryptoprocta > Cryptoprocta ferox. The sequence continues at coordinate 141,534,798 of CM053573.1, read as the reverse complement.
CATCTCTTAACTTCACAACCAGAGAATAACTGAGATGTTAGGATGAAGGCCTTTAAAATTCATGTATTCACTCATTCATTCTTTCATTCTACAATCACTGAGTCCTCCATATATGCAAAGAAAGCACTGGAGAAGGCACAGAGGAGCGTTCCAGAGAAGCTAGAAATGAGCAAGGGTTGAATGCCAGAAGCACGCACCCCTCCAGCCAGTAGTCTTGCCAGCCCACTCCCTCTGGCTTGCAGCTCTCACCTGTGGAGGAAGGGTTGCAGCAGACCAGTGTTTCTCAGAGTAACAAATAGGGCCTCCTGCATTACAATCCCAGAGGTTCTTGTTAAAAATGCAACTTCCCAACCTTACTTCAGATTCACTGAATCCAAGGCTCCGGTCAGGAATCCACTTGGAGGGGAAAAGTAAAAAAAAAAAAAAAAAAAGACTAATTGATTCTGAGGCTCAGACAAATTTGAGGGCTACCATGAAGCAAAACACTGAATGGTCTACCTGCCCTGTTGAGATTTGTACAAGCCCAAGTGGATACAGTGCAGACAGATGAAAGCAGGTAGGTGACATTACACACAGGCATTGTACTGGATTGCAGAAGGAACAGTGCAGACAAGGAAGGATGGGGACCCAGGGAAAGAGTTTGTGATCTAGATGACTGTGCATGATGTCAGGGGGTAGAAGGAGCACTCCCTGGTCTTGGGGCTGACTAGCAGCATGTAGGTACAGAATGGAGAATCTCGAATCCAAGGTCACTTGTAGATGTCAACATATAGGGAATCTATAAGGCAGAAAAGACAGAGGGGAATGAAGGAAAGGTGAGCTTAGTTCTAGACATGTTGTGTTCAAGGCCTTGATGAAATATACAAGCAGACATGGCCTCTAGGCGGTTGGGGGTCCTGGCCTGGCATTCATGGGGGAGGAGGTGCCCTAGACACTCATGGGCTTTAGTATCATCACAGAGCTGGGTTTGAGATGCCTCCTCTCATCACCCTCCAACTGAGTGGCCTTCAGCCAGGTCAATGGACTCCTCCCAACTTCAAAGTGGGTACAACATTGACCTTTCTGGGTCATGTTGAGGATTTAATGAGATACTCTATGTAAAGTCCTTGGAGCACCCTTGGAAAAATCAATATTAATTCACATTCAGGATCAAAGTTAACATTGAAACTGTGAGCCAGACCGTGAAGGAAAGAGTATGTGGTAAGAAGAAGAGATTAAGGCCTGAGTCTTGGGGAAAAAAACAGTTAGGGGACAGCAAAAGAAGCAAAAGCCAAAACAAAAGAGAGATCCTTAAGGTCCAAGGAAAAACAACAGCATCATGTAATTGGAGGTAGCACTGACCTGGGGAGTATTGGCAGTCAAGTCCCCCACACTGAGGTGCAATCCTTGCTCTTCCACTTTCTAGCTGGGAACTCAGACTTGCCGAAACTGTTTCTCAAATGCAAATCTGGGGTGACAGTACTCACCATGTCTGCCTGTTGTGAGAAACAGTTAAGATGCTCCACATAAATCTTATGTCCCAGAGGAGGAACTCCCTGAACGCTAATCAGCATTATAATTATTATACAGGCAAGGCCAGCAAGTGTTTTGAAGAAGGGCAGTAAACGGTGTCCAATGCCACAGTGAGATTAAGAAAGATGAGGACTTGCAGGAAGAAAGTCCTGGATTTGTGATTTCCCTGAGCAGATACAGGTAGGAGCCAGGTGGCAGGGCTTAAGGAACAGGCTCGAGATAATTAGAGCAGTTGATATGGACCACTGTCTGAGGGTGTCCCAACCTTTCACAAGTCACGGCACATACAGACAAGTATTATACAACACACTTAGACAAATCATTGAGGCTGCTTAAAATCACAGAAGACCTGCCCGGGAACTCCAAATGCCCTACCCCCAGTCCAATGGCCCCAAGGGCTGAGGGGATTAATATACCAGCTTTCTGCAACCATCTCAGCACCAAGGCACCAAGGCATACCAAGTGGGCACCTGTCCCCACTGGCAGATAAAGCCAAGAAGACAGCAATAAGAGACTTACATGATTACTGAGATCATTGTTCCGTGACCCACTTGCTTTAAACAGAGTTCAGCAAATTTCTTCTATAACTGGCCAACTATGGTAAGGCTTTGTGGGCCATGCAGTCTCTGGTACAACTGTTCAACTTGGCTATGTAAGGCCATAAGTAGTCCTAGACATACACCAATGAATGAGCATGGTTGTGTTTCAATAAAACTTTATTTACAAAAACAGACAGGGAGCTGGATTTGTCCTACAGGGGGTAGTTACCAACCTCTGAGTCTGAGCTTTAAAATCCGGCAATACACTTTCACCAGAATTACCAAACACGTAAGACTGACAAAAATTAAATTAAATTAAATTAAATTAAATTAAATTAAATTAAATTTCACCAAATGTTGGTGAAAGTGTGGAGAAACTGGAACTTTTGCACATTACTAATGGGGTTATAAATTAGTATAGTTGCTTTGGAAAACATTGACAGCCTCTACTGCAACTCAACTTGCATACCCTACAACCCAGCAATTCCACTTTTGGATATAAACCCAACTAAAATAAATGTGTATATCCACCCAAACACATGTATAAGGATGTTTATAGTGGCTTTATTCATAATAGCCACAAGCTGCAAAATGCCTAAATGTCCAGCAACAGTAGAATGAATCAGTAAATCCTGATATATTTGGTATGATGGAACACTATATGGGAATGGAAAAAAGTACACTCTGCTACATGCAACCATCTGGGTGCATCTCACAGCCATAATATTGAACGAGAGAAGCTGTAGTATTCTATTGATGCAAATTTCTTGAATAGGCTAAACCAGTCTATTGTGATAAAAATCAGATAAGTGATTGCTTTTGCAGGAAGATATGGATTAGGATCCGTTGCTCTAGGTGGGAGTCACATGTGGGTATACATAAAAAGATTCATCAAAATGTGCATTTAAGATTTCTGTACTTTGTGTTACACCTCAATTTAAAAAAATTTACTGAGTAAACACCAAAAAAATGCAGAAAATTTGTACTCTAATATGACTGTCTACTGGGGAGCCAACAATAGCACACTTCCCCTACAGAGCCCATAGGACTGAGCCAGTCTTTGGGCACACTACGCTTCCAGCCTTGGTCGAACTGGGAGTTTTAGTAAGCTTTTTTCCCCTTACCAACCTGGACATTGATATTTCACTGGCCTGGCTCAATGAAACAGCTTCTAGGTGGTGGCCAAGTTGGAGGTAGAAGGGAGGTGGAGGTTGAAATAAGAATAAAGGTGGAGGGTGAGGTTAGGTGACAGTGGATGGAAATAAATAAGATTTATAGAAAACAAGCCATGGTCCTAGTCACTCAAGGAAGGATCCCATCTTCTGCAGCCCACGATTCCATCTGAAGGCCACTCTGTGATGTGACCTTATCTGCCAAGATGGGAGATACAGTGGTCACATAGCATGGAACTTACCACCTAATGTTTAGGTGCTTTGTAGACATCAGCCCTCAGAAGACCAGGGACCTTAGGAAGCTGGTATTGTACTCACTGGGCTGTTACATCATCTGGCAGTGTTCTGGTAAGTCTGGTAAGTTCTGATAAGTCTGTCCATCAACATCTAATCTTGCCTACATGCATACATTGGGAAGAACTGGCTTTTTCCTGAGTTTCCAACAACACAGAGTTCTGGCTTTACCAGGTAACTAGGTAGGAACAAAGTTCAAATGCTGTTATTGCAAACATCCATTTAGGCCAGCCCCTTAAATCCAGTTCCCTTTCCAACCTTTGGCTCTCTTCACCCTCAAAAGGAACACCTCCTGCTCTTGTCACTATATGATCAGAAGTTGGTGACTTAATGAGTTTTCAGAGAGATGTGGAGGGGGTACAGGGGACACAGGAAGAGAAGCCAACATCCATGGACCCCTACTAGGTTCTAGGTGCTGTGCCATATGATTTTATAGATCTGCACTGTACAACACAGCAGCCACTAGCCACATGTAACTATTTACATGTCTAATTTTTATTACTTAAAATTATTTAAAAGTGAAAATTTATTTCTTCATTGGCTCTGGTCACATTTCAAATGCTGTACAGCCATGTGGCTAGTGGCTACTGTATTGGAGAGTGTAGATATAGAACATTTCCACCATCACAGAAATTTTCATTGGACATCCCTTTGTGAAGACGCTTTTCCCCTTAATCCTTGCAATAGTTCCCTGAAACATTTATTAGTTAGAATGTGTTGGACTGCCTGTAACAGAAAACCTAGTCTCAAAATGACTTCAAATATAAATAATAATTTTTAAAATAAATAATAAACTTATTCTACTTGGAGACAAGAAGAAGGGTGTTTCCAGGCACATCCCAGTCAATCAATGAGATTATTAAGTACCCAGGGTTTTTCTGTCTCAATTCTTCACCATTCTCACTACCCACCTTCACATCAAGCCTAATCCCTCATGTGGCTACAAGATGGCGACCAGTGGCCTTTGGGAAAAATGTGCTTTCTTGCTCATACACAGCAAGAGGAAGTGAAAATACCTCTCATCCAATCTGATTGGACCAGCAGGAACCATGCACCCTTCCCTGGACCAATAGCTTATGTCGGAGAGGGACTGCATTACACTGCTTGGGATAAATCAAGATTCATCTATGGAATTAGAGGTTGGGAATCCTGAACAAAATCGGGGTTCTGTTGGAAAGGAGGAGGAAGGGAAATGGATAATGAAAAAAATAACCAGTATTAAATGCTACAGTGATTATTGTTATGCCCATTCACAAACAAGGAAACTAAGGCTCAAAGGCACTAAGTGGATCACTCAAGGTCACAGAACATACATGCAATAGGACAAAGGATCAGTTTAGGGTCTGTGCCACTGCCCACGCACCCCTCTTCCACACAACACTGGATATATTTTGTCATTCAGGAGCACACTGAAGGGGTGCTCACCTCACTTCTGATTAGTAGCAACGTGATGATTAGCTAATAAGGCAAAGCTGTGATGAACTTGCTCTGGTCATCTTTCTGTGTAAGCAACTTCTGGTTATCTGTTGAACAGGACATATTATGCTGCTTTCCTCTCCCAACCTTTCCTTTTATGTTAAATATATGATTTTTATCCTCAGAAGGGGGATTATCTCAGAGCAGAATTGGCAAGGTTAAACACTATCTATAAAACACATTCAGCTATGCCATGAAATGAATTACATAATATATCAGTCATCTACCTGGCTTTCAAAAACCTGCAAATGCATTTCTGGTCGGTATGGGTGAGTATTTTATATTTTGCCTCCCTTCCCATGAAGGTAAAAATGACCTTGGTTCTTAGGAAGTGAAGATATATTGAACGGGTTAGGATCAACACAGTTCCATTTCATTTAGTCTCCACTAAAATTGCAAGGAGTGAAAATAGAGCTGGAATTTATTTTACTATATATTGCCTCATTTGAACTTTAGTAAGGCATTAGCTTCTAAGGAAAACCCTCCCCCTTCCATAATCTCTTATTGATGGCATGTTAAGGAAATTGCCTTGACTTTATTGATTCTGAGCTATGAGGTACAATGTACCCGGTGGTGTGTTAAGCTGAGGAAAGTATGCAGGGCTGGCTATCGCTGCAGAGATGGACCTAGCTGACAGCTGGCACTTTGGCCCTACCCAACACCCATGGCCATTCTTCCCAAAGAGCAGATTAATGGGATGCTGGCTGCCTTGGAATCTTCCCTCCATGATCTTGCTTTAAAAAAAAGGGAGGCCTGGAAGGAGAGAGGCTGAGTCTCCAGCTTCCCAGGGAAGGGAGAAGGTGGCAGGAACTAGGTGGCCCGGAAGATTCCAGGATGCTAAACTTTTGGAAGTCTTGGAGTCTTCAACTCAAAAACGGTCATGGCAGGGTGAAACGAGTTGCTATTTTGGAGGGCACCAGCTTCCCCTTCCTGTGTTTGTTCGAGAAACGACTGATTGGACCACTTTGGGGTGAGGGAGAGGCACGTGGAGAATAGTCTAGAAGGAGACAGTGAGGCAGGATGGCAGCTAACATGCTGTGTGCTAAAAAGCTACCAGAAATGTGCGGGGCTGGGAGAGAATCGGGTGAGCAGGTAGAGATGAGAAATGGACACAGGAGGAGGAGGTTGAGGGACTAGGCTGATAGGGTTGTTGCAGTCGGGAATATCCGGTGTCATTTTAAGTCATTTGTAATAAAAAACCATCTGCTGCTAGCAAACTTTGATAAAGTCTGTCCCTCACACAAATAGTGGTTCAGGGTAGAATAGAAGGAGACAAGGCATGGGCCGAGGAGGAAGGTCAGGACGGAGCAGAGGGAGGAAGCAGGTCTGGAAAGCAGGTGGGGTTGCAAGAGTTCAGAAGGGACCATCTGCATCCCAGCCCAAGACCTCACAGGTATCTTATAGCCGAGCCCCAGTGATGGACACAGAGAAGACCGTCAACTGTCCCAGGCCATCCTAGGTGCTGTCCTTGTCCACCTCTGATGGCCCCCAAGCCAGGGATAAAAACCTTCCCACCCTAACAGAAGGGTAGTGCCCCTTCTTTTATGAACATTATAATAAGTTTATTTTCTTACCAGTGGAGTCGGAGAATAGTGTGGGCAAAACAAAGAAATGGTTTTTTTCTTTAACTTGTGTTAACTGACTTGTGTGGCTGTACTCTGGATATTGTGCTGACCAAGCCTTTTCCCCCATCTTAGCAAAACGTGTAAGGAGGTGAGCATGGTGGTAGGAGTGGGAGGCAATGATCAGGGTCAGGGAGAAGAGTTTATAAGGATAGCAGAAATCCCATCCAATCAGGTAAGTGGTCAACACACATGTGTGGAATGAATTTCACCCTTAGATGACACTAGACGCATGATACAGGTCACGGGCCAATCAGTCAGATGCCTCCAGATGAGAATGAGTGAGGCCGCCAGTGTGATGCGTAATGAGGGGCCACTGCTCCCAGAAAGGCTGGTGGCCTTTCCAAGAGCCCCAGCCTCTTCTCAGCTCCAGAAAATTGTTGCCAAGCAGGTGGGAGGGTCCCCTGTGGCTAGATCTTCTGTTACTTTTCCCCCCAAGCAAAGCCAGCAACGTGGATTTTCATATAAAAATACCCATTTGGAAACTTGGAAACCAGTTCAAACAATTTCAAACGTTCTACCAGTCAATACAAATGCATCTGCAGGCTGGATCTAACAAGGTCCTCCTGTTAGAGGTAGAACAGTGGTTCCCAAACACCAGTAGGCATCAGTCGGCCCCAGAACTTAGTAAACCAGGCATAGTGGGCTCTGCCCCCAGAGTCTCTGAGCCATCGGTGATGGGTGAAGGCCAGCCAGACAGGTGCCTATCTAACAAGTTCCCAGAGATGCTGATGCAGCTGGCCCTGGACGACACTTGGAGATCCACTGTGGTTGTTGACCACCTGGATCCCCAGCCTCTTTCTGCCCCAAAACGGACTGCTGGCAGGGATGCAAGGGGTCTGCCCTCTCCTTCAGGGCCTCCTGCGAATAAAGTTCTGTGTGTGCCCGCTCTCTATTTAAAACCTGCCTTCGGGGCACATTTTAAAAATAGAAACATAAGGCTCTAATTCTTGGGCCCTTTCATTTTCTGATATGTTCCTGGCAAGGTCTGGACCCCAAGCATCACATTGTCTTCGGTGGTTCCCAAACCAGAAGATTCTCTCCTGGAGAATCAAGGTGCCCCGGCGCTCAACTGCATCTGATCATGTTAATATTAGAAAAAACCTCCAATATAAATCCCCTTGGTGTCAGGGGCTCTGCAAGGTTGCTCTAATTGCCTGAAGCTTAAAATGCATTTTTAGCCTCTTCTGCCTTCAGAGTTAGTTCTGACAAGGCCAGGGGAGAGGTCTACACCCTTGGGGTTCTCATTAGGGCAGGAGGGCACACGGGTCTGGTAACAAAGGGGGGGGTCGGAAGAAGTAGCACATATTTATTGTTCCTACGGGACCACAGTCACCCAGGATTTCCTCTGTGACTTGTGTCCTTTCAAACCCAGATTTACAGAGCTGACCAGATCTTCTCCCTCATACAGCCCCTGACTATAAAGCAGAAACCTTTCCAATTTCCACAGCGAATGGTTCAGAGATTGCTAAAGCCCAGATTTGTAGGGTGGCCCAGAAAGTTAGAGGTACAGGAATCTGGTGGTCCTAAAAGACTCATCGCTAGGGCCCCAGGGGAGCACTCACACATACCTGTCATGACATCAGATCCAAGAACTTAATCTTGAAAATCCCCAGTGCTTCCTCTCACCCCAAATGCCTTTCTGTTTTAGCCTTGAAATCTCCCAACACTTCCTCACCCACCAGCTATAAAACTAGCAGGCAAGTCTTACAGTAACCATTCCTATCACGGTTCAACCTCTGGGAAAGGATGTCACAAGGCAAGTGAGCTCCAGCATCTATACACAAGACGGTCACAAGGCCAGGGCTCCGAGTCTGCTGGGTTCCACTGGAGAAGCCTCCAACTTGGACATATCCTCTGGCTCAAGAGGGAGGTTCTGGTCTGGGACCTTCGCAGGTGAAACCTAGCCTGAGAAACTTGCCAAGATCCTGCTCTTGGAAGCCTGTCCCTGGAGCATCCCAAATCACTCACCTCCCACCCTCCCCCACTGTTTCTGGGCTGAGGTCTTTATCCCCTTTGGCTGGGGTCTGGGGCTGTGTCTCTTCCACTGTTTACTGCCCTGGGTGCCCCCTGCTGCAGCTCACGCCCATCTCCCCGGTCTGAAATCAGGAATCTTGGACTTGGTAGACCCATAAAGAGTCCTGAGCCCCACCTGTAAAATGTGTGTGGTGATAACTGCAGACCAAATTGGGCAGTGGCCTTAACGTTCTTGGCAGCATGAGCACCTACACATCAGAAGGTGGTGTCCGGGGACTCTCTCCTCGTCTGGTTTCACCCAAGAGCTCTGGTTCCCTTCAGAGTATGTGGCAAAATGTACAGGCATGGTTCCCTCCAGGAAGGATGTGCTCAGGGAAGAATTGGAAGGGAGAAAATGTAATTTGGATAAAAGAACCTAGGTAAGAGTTAAAAAATACATTTTTGAAGGGAATCAGCTCTGAGTGCAGGAATCAGTTTGGAGGCAGTCAGAGTCCCCACCCACAACCTTACCCCTGTCCCTGCTCCCTTGGGCCTTCTGGGAGCCCACACAGCTTTACCAGTATGGATTGCCCAAGGGTGGGGTCTCAGAGAAGCCCAGCTCCAAAGGCTCCCACCATGTCCTAATCACACCTAGGCCTCACTGGAAGTCACCAGCAAAAAGTCAAAGAGAGAACACAAAAGAGGCACTGGCAGTGGCCCAAGGGAAAAAGCACATGTGCACACACCCTGAGGCCAGTCCTGGCCCTACTCTTTCTAGCTTCATGCATTCAGCCAGTGAATTCTCTCTGAGGCTCAGTTTGTTCATCTGGCAAATTAGGATAAGTTCACTCATCTCACACTGGCTTTGTGAGGACAGCATGAACTTTTGCCTTAGATGATGTTCCCCAGAGGCAAAGGCAGAGCCTGAGACAGGGATTTGGGTTCATGTGGTTTATTAGAGGAATGCCATCAGGAGAAGAAGAGCAAGCGAAACAGGATGGGGTAGGGGATTCTACTAAGCGAGGAGGTAATCCTAATCTTAGCTTTATCCCAGGGAGTTCTGGAGCATTAATTGCACCACAGACTTGGCCCCTCCTAGAGACCACGGGTAAGGGGCCTTTGTACCTTCATCAATCAATAATTGTCCACAGGCTATCCATAAGTAGAGGGGGAGGGTTAGCATCCGAGGGCAGCCTTTGGGGAGAGTCAGCTCCCATTCTTTGAGGGCAGTCCCGTGCAGGAGGCCGCTATGAGCACCTTGGAAACAGTATGGATAGCTGTTGGGGATGCGCACCCTCTTCGGTGAAGGAGATCCAGGTAGGGCACCGGCAGCATCCACCGCAGCTACTTTACTTCTTGTTGGTACTTCCAGCAATAAACCGCCTTGCATGGTTGGCTCAGAGGCACACCTGTCTCATCTTGAATTCTGTGCCATCCTGAGCTGCATCACAGCAAGATTCTAACAGGTGGCCCGTACCCACTGGCTCACAACAGTGTCGCGTGTGTCCTTGTCCCTCTCTCCTGACCTCATGGGATAGCAGGCAGACAGCGGGCAGAGGGTTGCTCTGCCAAGGACAGTGGCAGATTCACACAGACCAGCCCCACCCCTGCCTTCCCACAATTCCTATCAAGTGGCTCTTCTCAAAAGGCTGAGACCGTGGGATTGAGCCTTGCTTTCCAAAGTGTGGCAGATGGAGCAGCAGCTCGGGCATCACCTGGGCACTTCTTCGGAATACACACCCTGGACCCCCGCCCCAGAGCTGTTGACCCAGAACCCAGTCTGGCAAGCCCCCCAGGTGATCCCTGCGCGCAGGGAAGCTCGAGATTGCTGGGATAGATGCTTCCCTTCTCTCTCCTCCCACTGCACCATGTGCTCACCTCCACTGGAATGCTTAGCACATTTGCCACAATTTTCACACTTGCCTTTTCATGTCCAAAAAAACAGTGGTATGATGAAGTCAACAAGGAATCTGGACACGTACATATTGGGGTTGGAAACCAGCTTTGTCATTGGCTATTGAGGTGGCCTTAGTAAGTCGCTTACCGCTCTTGAGGCTTTATTTCTCCCCAGGTAAAAATGGAGAGGATAATTTCTACCTCACAAGGTTGCTGTGAGTCCGTCCCAAGCACAGAGTAGGCATGACAAGAAGTTCCACAGGCCTGGCTTAGTACTTCTCATGCGGTAATATTGAGGAAATTTAATTGAAGTGAACTGAAGCAGCCTGGCTTTCAGCCTCCAATGAAACAGAATGTCTGCAAGAGGCAGGGGGAGGGTTTCAGAAGCTTTGATCTCCCTGCTTGCTCTCGTTTCTCTCGCCCTTGATGGTTTTTACATCGTGTCTTCAGCTGTTGACACGCGGAAGTATTTGTCCCAGCCTTGCAGTACTCAAGAGGATGGATGGAGATTCACGGGGACAGAGAACAGGGCAAGAGGCCAGGTGGCCTTAACATTTGGAGCTCACAGTCCGACCTCCCGACTTCAAAGCAAATGTAGCAAACTGATGGCTGTGCCATATTCAACCCTGGCTTCTATTTTGTTCAGCCTAGAGAGGTTATAATTTTTTGTTAACTACTTGAAGACTTTTAAAAATCAAAAGAATTTAGGGGAAAAATTCATCTGGCTTACTGGCTTTTTGTTTAAGCCACACTGGCATCACTCAACCCCCACTGCCTGGCAACCCCTGATTGGAGCTGAGAGCAGCTGCTGTGTTTGGCAGGGCCTCCCCTCTGTGACTTTGTCACAGTCCACACCTTACCTCTTGTCACCCATCACCACACATGTTCCCTGTTTGGCCTCAAGCCACCTGTCTTTCTGGCCTCTCCTTGACCGACGCTTGGAAAAAGCAGAAGACCCCAGGGCATTTGAGGAAGACTTTGGTCTTCTTGAATCCATGGAATGAGGCTTTGGATAAATTGTGTCTTCTTTTGAAGCACCAGGGAGGCCCTCAAGATCCAATATTTTACGTCTCTCACTCTTTGAGCACTTAGGGCATGCCAGGATTTTTGTATAACTCTCATATTTTATTCTTACAGTGGTTCTGTGAGCTGGGTCCCATTTTATGGATGAGGAAAGTAATGCCACAGGAAGTAAATATGCTGCCCACACAGAGCCAGGACTTAAATCTGGATCCGGCAGACCCCAGTGTCCCTAAGGCTTTGGCTATAGGCTTCATTTCATATATGTGCACATACAGGGTTGTAAGAAGATAAAACTTCAGGAAATAAGAAAAAAAAAAAGAACCAACTAATTCCACCATCAATTATTTACAAGCTTTGAAATCAGTTGAAAAGAAAGGGAAAAATCAATCAGTAACAAATGCTGGTGGATGCATACTCTTGCACATGCCCTTTAATTTGTAATCGACTCTCTCTGGAGCACTCTCTGCTTGACGTCTATGCTGAGGTAAGAACAGGCCCTGTCTAAGGCCTTCTGCATCCCTGTCAGCCATCCAAGAGTTGCCTGGGGCCTTGAGCTGCCCAAACTTTCACATGGGTCTTGCTGCTGGTGACCGGCTTCCCCCTACCTAGTCCTACTCGGCCATGGAACCGAGGAGCCCCCTTGTCACCCAACTCAGACGCCACCTTGCCATTCTCTTGATTGATACTCAGAATTCCTCCCCTACCTCCCCCGGGCCTAGAATATTCCAGGATTGTGGAGTAACCAGGACCAACTAGGCCCCAAATCATCTCCTCAGTCATAATCTTATTGCAATATCACCCTCAAATTGTGGAGCCTCTTAAAGAAACACTTCTCAGCTTTCCATCTGCTGTGGGGTCTTGCTGCTTTCACACGCTGACAGAATGTTAACGGTGGAAAGGGTTCTATTTCTGCATTCCTATAGACCCATCTCCTCCCACGGGGATTCCTTCTTCAGTACCTCTGACAGAACGATGCTGCAGCCTGTCCTTACACTTTTGGAAATATGAAACACATTACCTCAGGGGGGCATTCTGTTCTCTATTTCAGAGCTCTCAGTATTTTCAGGCCCTCTTTAAACCTTCCTGAAATCCACTTCATTTTTATACAATTCATCCCTCAGCAAACTGTGTTAGCATAGATTCATTTTGTACGACCTAATTTTTTAAAGTTTATTTATTTACTTTGAGAGTGAGAGAGTGTGCCAGTGGAGGAGGGGCAGAGAGGGGGAGAGAGAGAATCCCAAGCAAAGTCCACGCTGTGAGCACAGAGCCCGATGCAGGGTTCAGTCTCACAAACCGTGAGATCATGACCTGAGCTGAAACCAAGAGCTCAGCTGACTGAGCCACCCAGGTGCCCCCTATATGATGTAATTTTACAAGTGACAGAAACCCTGATCAAAATGACCTACCATACAAAAAGCATTAAAAAACAATTTCAAGTGAGGCTTATCCCAGAGTTTTAAAATGCCACAAAGGACCTAGTGGTGCTCCCATTCCAATTTGTCTGCCATGTCATTGCCCCACGTGTCCTCAAGCAATCCATGTAGCTCCTGGGGTATCTTTTGTATTAGCAAAATGGTTGGTATAATTCCAGGCCTCTTATCTGATACTCTAGAAGAATGAGGAGCAACTCAAACTGAGTCATGTATGGATGTTAACTAGATTTATTGTGGTGATCATATCACAATGTACACAAATATCAAATCACTATGTTATATACCTTAAACTAATATAATGTTATATGTAGGTTATACCTGAATAAAATTTTTTTAAAAATTGAGATATCTACCCATCTCTTGGACCAATCACTGAAGCCAGAGGGATGAGATATGGAGCTGGGGTGGGAAAGGGCTATTGTCTATCCCACTCAAACCAAAAAACCTGAAATGAGGGAGGAGTAAATTCTCTAAAAGTCAGTATGGGTGCTGTTAGCAGGAGAGAGGGGAACGGATCTTGGGGAGGAAGCCACAAGTGTCTTCCACAGGCCTCTGTTTTGTAACAGCCACCATGCTGTTTACTGAAGATGGCAAGTTGAATAAAACCCAATCCCTGCCTAAAGAAGCTAATGGCTTGGTGGGGTCACTCATTATGCCTTATGGAGTACTCACCAGTGCTGCATTCTGGAGTGGAGACAACATATCCTCCTTTTATGAGGCAGGATGACCTTCTGGGCATTTGAAGACACCTTGCCCACCTCTTCAAAATCTTCCCCGAGTTAAACAGTCTCACTTCATCTGGTTGTAAGCCCTCTGACTGGTGTGCAAGACTCAGATCATGACAGTCCCCTCCTGTGGGTGATGTAAACACAGGGTGAAGAATTGGACTTGAGCTCCAGATATGATGGAACTGCCTTAGCTGGAACCCCTCCACCCCACCCCCTTTGCAGCAGTAGATCCTGAGAATAGGACAGGAGTGCTTGGAGTTTACTTGGGAGGTGGTCCCAAGAGATATCAGTAGGAATGTAGGGGAGACAGCCAATGCAGAGTGGCCAGTGAGCCAGTTATCACCATGGGCAACCAAAAACACAACCCACCCAGGGAATTCTGGAAAACTACACAAGGCATGCTGTCAGCAGCCCCTCAAGGTCAGAGGCTGGAAAGCTATCCCTCAACTTCCATTTGTCATTGGGTAAGACCTCTTCAAGGGTCCTCTTCGAAAGTGTCAAGGTCTTGAAAAACAAGACTGAGAAACTGTCGCAGATTGGAGAAAACTAAGGACACATGACATCTAAATACAACACAGTATTCTCGATTAGGTCCTGGAGCAGAAGAAGAGCCTTAGTGGAAAAGTGGTAACATTTGAATGGAGAGTTTAATATGTAAGATTGTATGGATGCTGCTTGATTTCTTAGCTGTGATAAATCTGCCATGGTTATATAGGATGATAGCATCCAGGGAAATTTGTGTGAAAGATATACTGGAACTCTTTGCACTCTCTTTGCAGCTTTTCTTTAAATCAAAACTTATTTCAAAATAAAAAGTTAAAAAGAAAATACTGGGCATCTTTCCAGTGCAGTAGAGGTCTACAATAACATGTTTGATGACCACCTCACATTTCATTGTATACAAATACCAAATTTTACTGAATCGATACCTAGATATCCCCCCCCATGTTTTTCTGCTTTAACCACATTGAAATAATAATTCCCTTAAATTCATTTTTGTGCACTTGGCCTTAAGGTAAATTTCACAAGGTAGAATCTCCGGGTGCATTTTAAATTCCTTTTCCAGTGTCTCAAGGTTCCAGAGCCATTATTCCCAGAAGAACTTCTGTCAAGTGTGGTTCCTTGGACCAGATCTGAACTCTGATCTCGAGGGGTATAGGCCTAGGAATCTGCATTTTCACAAATAACCCAATGACATTTGAGAAGGTGGGTCTTGGCTTGAAAGAAAGGAAAATCTTGAATGGAGTTGTGGGTACCTTGGTTAGCCCACGCCCTCTACAAGGCCGGAACCGATACCCCATATGCCAACTTGGCTTTTGTAGCTGAAGAGGGTACCCCAAGGTAGCCTGTCCCAAGGGCAATGACCTCACTCACTCAGCAATCATTTGGGGTGCAGACTGCAGAATATTCTAGAGGAAACAGGGTCTTGAAGCCAGGGAGGTGGAGCTTTGTTCTTTTCTAATCCAAGAGCAGAGCTAAGTGTGAGAATGAGGAACAAGCTGAACAGCCCTCACCTCAAACTGCTTCTTGGCTCTGCAAACCCAGGAGCTGTGAATGGACATCACCTCCTCCATCTTGCCTTGAAGGAGGAGAGAGATCTTTCCCCTGCAGAAAAGTTGTCTGTCCTGCTTTTTAGGGTAACCAATTCATCCTGATTTGCTAGGACTTTCCCAGTTTTTAAACATAAAGTCCCACATCCTGGGAAACCCCTCTCTCCTGACAAACTTGAATGGTTAGTCATCCCAAGTGGCCTAGAGAGAACCCTGGGCTCTAACTCAGAAACCTCCCTCTCCAACCATGTGGCCAGAACACGTTCCAGACTCTGAGGTGTTAGAGGAGGTATTAGAGGAACTCAAGATGCTCCTTGAGTTCTCGATCTGACTTCTCTTCCCTAACACCTCTCCTCCTGCTCCCAGCCCATTCCTCTACCTGGGCAGTCTTGCCTCAGCCCACCAGCTGCCTTTTAGGCACCAGCCAACTCTTATTCAAATATCAGAATTCAGTGCCACTATCACCTCCAGGTAGGCTTCCTGCTTCTCCAGGCTGGTTGAGATGACTCAATCCCTCACCAGGAGAGTCAGCTTGACATGAAGGCTACAGAAGGGCCCCATGCCCACTTAGCAGCCATGTGACTGTGGGCAAGTAACTTAACCTCCCTAAGCCTTCATTTCTCCATCTGTAAAATGGGTTTAATTATGCTGCCTGCCTCATCAAGGGAGTATTAGATTAGATTAAGTGAGAAAAATTTCCTATAATTCCCCATATAGTAGATGTTCATTCAATATTCTTTGGATGAATGAATGCATGACTACGTAGAGTTGCAACATTCAACTCTGAACCAAAAGCTAGCCATCTAGGTAATACTTCATTCTTCTTTTCCTTACCCCATCTACTACCCTATCTCTATATTTGCAACTTCCTTTACCATAGGTATTCTTAATCTTCCTAGTGCTGTGGACCTGTTCCATAGACCCCTTCTCAGAGTAAGGTGTATTTTTAATTTAAATTTTAGTTAATTAACATACACTGCAATATTGGTTTTTATCAGTGAATCAGTGATTCATCACTTACATACAACACCCAGTGCTCATCACAAGTGCCCTCCTTAATGCCCATCACCCATCAAACCCATCCCCCACCCTGCTCCCTCTGTCAACCTATAGTTTTTTCTCTACCATTAAGAGTCTCTTGTGGTTTCAATGAGATACCACCACACACCTATCAGAATGGCTAACATTAACAACTTAGGCAACAACAGGTGTTGGTGAAGATGCAGAGAAAGAGGATCTCTTTTGTACTGCTTGTGGGAATGCAAACTGGTACAGCCAATCTGGAAAACAGTATGGAGCTTCCTCAAAAAATTAAAACTAGAACTACCTTATGACCCAGCAATTTCACTACTAGGTATTTATCCAAGGGACACAGGTGTGCTGTTTCAAAGGGACACATGCACCCCAATGTTTATAGCAGCACTATCAACAATAGCCAAAGTACGGAAAGAGCCCAAATATCCATCGATGGATGAATGGATAAAGAAGATGTGGTATATATATATATACATGTATATATATATATACAATACTCCATTGTATATACACACATATATACAATGGAGTATGACTCGGCAATCAAAAAGAATGAAATTTTGCCATTTGCAACTACGACTACATGGATGGAACTGGAGGGTATTATGCTAAGTGAAATTAGTCAGTCAGAGAAAGACAAATATATGACTTAACTCTTATGAGGACTTTAAGATACAAAACGGATGAACATAAGGGAAGGGAAGCAAAAATAATATAAAAACAGGGAGCAGGACAAAAATATAAGAGGCTTTTAAATATGGAGAATAAACAGAGGGTTACTGGAGAGGTTGTGGGAGCGGGAATGGGCTACATGGGTAAGGGAAGGGGCATTAAGGAATCTACTCCTGAAATCATTGTTGCACCATATGCTAACTAACTTTGATGTAAATTTAAAAAAATAAATAGAATAAAAATAAATAAATAAATAAATAAATAAATAAAGAGTATCTTGTGGTTTGTTTACCTCTCTTCTCTTTTTCCCCCCATTCCCATATGTTCAACTGTTTTGTTTCTTAAATTCCACATATGAGTGATATCATATAGTGTTTGTCTTTCTCTGATTGACTTATTTCACTTAGCATAATATATTCTAGCTCCATCCACATCAAATGGCAAGATTTCATTCTTTAGGTTGGCTGAGTAATATTCCATTGTATATGTAAATATGACATCTTCTTAAACCATTCATCATCTGATGGACGTTTGGGCTCTCTCCATAGTTCGACTACTGTTGATAATGCTGCTATAAACATTCAGGTGCTTCTATCCCTTCAAATCTGTACTTTTGTATTCTCTGGGTAAATACCTAATAGTGCCATTGCTGGACTGTAGCATAATTTTATTTTTAACTTTTTGAGAAATCTCTGTATAGTTTCTCAGACTGGCTGCACCACTTTGCATTCCCATCAACGGTGCAAGAGATTTCCCCTTTCGCCACATCCTTACCAACACCTGTTGTTTCTTGTGTTGTTAATTTTAGCCATTCTGACAGGTGTGAGGCGATCAGAGTAATGTTTTTAAATGAATTAAAATAAATAATAGAGGGGTGCCAGGGTGGCTCAGTCCATTGAGTGTCTGGCTCTTGGTTTTGGCTGAGGACATGATCTCACTGATCATGAGTTTGGGCACACATTGAGCTCTGCACTGACAGAGCAGAGCCTGCTTGGGATTCTCTCTCTCTCTCTCTCTCTCTCTCTCTCTCTCTCTCTCTCTCCCCCTCCCATGCTCTGTCTCTCTCAAAACAAATAAATAAACTTAAAAAGATGTTCTTTAAAAATAAAAAAATAAAATAATAGATTATAAAGAAATCTAATTATATTGAAATCATTATTTAAATATAAATATAATTTGTGAAGCAGCAATGTATAGCTTCTACATTAACACATTCAATAAAGACTAACAGCAGATCTGATAATGACTATTATTTGAAGTAATGATGAACTTAACGATACCTTAACGAACTTAACGATAATTAAGTTTTTTCTCTAGCATGGTTGATCAAAAACATTAATGGGATAGAAAAACATTGATGATTTTTCTTGGTGACAGTCCTAATACTATACTTAGTTGCCTATGTTTATAATCAACAGAAATGCTAAATTTTACCTAGAGGTTACTAGAAACAAAGATATAATGGTTTAACCTAGCCAAGTTCCCAGACCCACTGACTTCTACCCTTGAGCCCTGAGGGGAGGTGTCTATGGAGCCCAGGTTAAGCACCCCTGCTGTCCATGCCAGCAACCTTGGGACACTAACCTGAGAGCTGATTCCCTCCAGCCTGGGGTACAGTTGGATGTCGAGGGATTGTTCTATGTTCCTCCTGCTCCTAGAACATGGGACTGTTTTCATTCTAGCCTTCAGGAACATTTCTTAACACATAGGAACATCGCCATCTAGATATCTCCTGGGCTCAAAAGGGAATGTCTGTGGGAGGGTCTGTCACATGGTCTTTCCATGGCTACAGTGGCTGCCAGAGGTCACAGCCAGTGGTGGCCCTTCGTCCCCAGAAAGACAGGAGGGATACAAGCAGCAGTTGAACAAAATTTATTCCAAACCCTCTGTAGTTGGCTGGCATGGCGTTTCCTCTGAAACAGCCCCTGACACACATACAGAGCTTTACCAGCGACTCCCGAGGGAACCCAGAAAGCACCAAAAACAGCTTGCATCCCAGTTTGGGGCCATTGTCAGTTGTCTCAGAGCTGCTTGTGTGTGGGCATGCTCATGTGAGTTCGTGTGTGTGCTCATGTGTGTGTGTTCATGCATGTTTGTGTGTTCGTGTGTGCATGTTATGTACGTGTGTGCATATATATGTGTTTGCATGTGCTCATGTATGTATGTGTGCTTGTGTGTGTGTGTTGGGAGTGGGGGCTGGTCAGCCACGAGCTTTTCCCCCCTCTCTGCTTGATGTTCAAACACTTTGCAGAGATCCAGGGTCATGTATGAAAGAGAAAACTGAGCTCAGTCTCTGAGAAACCCCTCTTCCCTTGAAAAGCCTGAAATAGAGAAGGGAATAAGCCAGCCAGAGGGAGAGCACCAGTTCTGCGCTGAGTCAGGATATGATCTTGGGACAGATATTTTATGTCCCCAGGTTCTCCATCTCCTCCTGTGTAAATCGAGGAAGAGAATTCCCAGTTCTGCCTACTTCCTGGGAGGCTAAAATGGAATGGAGGGCATAATTTTGGGAACATAAGAGTTAAGAGCTCCTTTTAGGATCATCTGTGTGGAACAGTGTTACCATGCTGGGCTGTCAGCTGATGAAGACTTAGTAGTGTTGTGAGTGGTGCTCCGAGGTTCATACTGGAATGGCACATACTTTCCCCACACTCTGGGGAAAGACAAGAGGTCCCCAAGTATCACAGACATATTTGGAGGAAATTAAGACTTAGCAGGATCTGACTTTGGAAGATTAAGAAGTAACTTCCAAATAGAAAAACATATTCTTATCTTCAAGTAATTGCTGGAGTAAAGAATAGAAAGCAAAGGGCACAGGGAATGCCCATGTCACTCTGGGGACAACAAAACAGGATGATGAGGCAGTTGCGAAGTTTATTGGGGGGACATATGCAGACAGATCCAGATCAACCTGAGGTAAGCAATCAATCAGTAAACATTTATTGAATACTTACTATATGCCGAGATGAATGCCATTCCACCAGTCTTTTGTTTTTTCACTATGGTAGTATTTACATAACACAAATAATGCCATTTTAACCATTTTTAAGCATATAGTTCTGGGGCATTAAATACATTCACACTGTTGTGCAGCCATGACCACCATCCATCTCCAGATACCCTTTCATCCTCCCCAACTGAAACTCTATCCCTATTAAACATGAATTCCATAGATATGAGTACTTACAATAGTCAAATTCACCAATTCCTTTAAGCAGATGCCATTTTTTTACATTTCACTTTAATTTTTAGTTTTGTTTTATTTTATTTTATTTTTTTAATGTTTATTTTTGAGAAAGAGAGAGATAGAGAGCAAGCGACGGAGGGGCAGAGAGAGAGGAAGACACAGAATCCAAAGCAGGTCCCAGGCTCCAAGCAGTCAGCACAGAGCCCGACATGGGGCTCGAACCGAGAGATCATGACCTGAGCCAAAGCCGGACGCTCAACCGACTGAGCCACCCAGGCGCCCCTCACTTCTTTTTTTAAGGTTTATTTATTTTGAGAGAGACAGAGAGAGAGAGAGAGAGAAAGATAGAGAATGAGCGGTGGAGGGACAGAGGGCGAGGAGGGACAGAGGATCCAGAGCAGACTCTGTGCTGTCAGCGCAGACCCTGATGTGGGGCTCAAATCCACAAACCATGAGATCATGACCTGAGCCAAAGTCAGATGCTTAACTGACTGAGCCACCCAGGTGCCCCACAGTTCACTTCTTAAATAATAAGGAAATGGGTACAGAATTGACACTGGGATTCACTGATTCACGCAGGTATTCAATCCAGCTAGCATGCCTAAGCGTGACCTATAGAATAGTCGCCCTTGGTCGCCTGATATGAACTATGGAGAGACAGGAAAAACATAAAAACGCCTCAGTAACGTCTAAGCCGCGTTTTTCAGAGGGCTGTGGGAGAGCTGGCAACAAGGAGAAAGGATGTATTTTTGAAAGGATAAAGCCTCCTTATTATAGCATTACACAAAATTCCTGCTGCTACAGTTTCCTTCAGGAAAACTCCAGGCGCGGCCAGTACCGGTGTGTGTAAAACAATGAAGACATTCTGAAGCTCTGTTTTCAAAGCCAAGAACAAGCTTCAGGAGTGCGAGGAAATGTCACCACAAAAGTCTGGGGAGATGGAGGCACCCTGCAGACCACGATGATTCAGCTTTTCTCTGCACTATTGTTCATGGCGCAGCCTGTCTTGCTCTCCCTGAGTGTGGAAGGGGCAGCCTTGCAAGGGGAAAGCCTTTTGCCAGTCACTTCTTCAGCTCCAAGGGCTGTTTGACTCTATGGAACTGACAGCATTAAGAGTCAGGAATGTATGTTACATGTTTCTGTGGGGGAGGGCCGCAGAGAAGCCCATGCCAGTCCTCCAG
Source organism: Cryptoprocta ferox (assembly GCA_028646485.1). Lineage (NCBI taxonomy): Eukaryota > Metazoa > Chordata > Mammalia > Carnivora > Eupleridae > Cryptoprocta > Cryptoprocta ferox. Next base: position 141,513,519 of record CM053573.1, on the reverse strand, counting down.
TGTTCTCCCAGGGAAGGTAGAGCTATGTGGTTGCCCTGTTTGTTTAAGTGAGATCTTGGGGAAGCTTTTTCCACTTCTGCACCGCTCACATTTGGGTCAGGTAATTCTTTCTTGTGGGGGGCTGTCGTGTGTTGTGGAGAAAGTTTAACAACATCCCTGGTCTGTACTCACAAGAGACTGACCCCCAGCCACACAGTTGTGGTTATGACAACCCAAACTTCCTCCAATCATTGCCAGATGTCCTCTGGGAATAGGGTTGCCAGATTTAGAAAATAAAAAATTAAAAAAATGGCTAGTTACGTTTCAATTTCAGATAAGCAAGGAATCAGTTTATTATATTTGGAACATACTTATACTAAGAAAATATTCATGGGGGGGGGCTGGTAAAACCGCCTCCAGTTGAGAACCACTGATCTAGGGTAACCAACCATCCCAGTTTTCCCAGAACTATCCTGATGTTAGTGCTAAAAGTCCAGCATCCCAGGAAACCCTTCAGTCCTAAGTGAACTGGGACAGTTGGCCATTCTAGATCTATCCTTAATCCTTTGTGCTGGTTTCAACTTTGGGGCTCCCCACAGGCTCCCCACAGCCCTTGGGAGGTGCTGACACTTTCAATGGAGGGAGAGGCTTCATTGCAAGATTGATGGATAGGGCCCTCCATGGGAACTATTAAATGGTCCTATTTTTTTTTGCTGAATTGATTTGCAAACACAACCAAAACATTACCAATAATGGCTTGAGTCAGCCTTCAAAGTGGCCTATTGATTTTGAAGGCCTCAGAGTAGATTATTCTTCCCAGAAAAAACATCCATATCCCAGATATTTCACCTTAAATAATCCAATAACCAGAGCTAATGGGACTTCCCCACTAACAATGAGACTATAAGTATGCTTTGGTTTTCCTATAAATCCTCAAGATGGATTTTTTTGTGGGTTGTTGTCGCCTTAATTCAGAATTGTATTGACTGATCTCCCCCTACATTCTGGGCTGTTACTAGGCAACAGAGGTGAGTTTTTTTTCCCTGTCATTTTATATGGGGCAGAACAGCAAAGTGAGGTGGAATGTGGCGGGGGTGGGGGGGAGGTTCCAGAAGCTTCTTCTGTACTAATGCTGCTATTGCTGCCCATGGTGTTAGTCCACAATAGACCCATACCCCACTCTTTACATTTTTTCCCATAGAACTTGACTTTAGCAACATGAAAAGGAAATCTATCTTAGGTTTCTTGAGCCCATCAAGTTCCCAGTCACTTAATGGCCACCTTACACCTGTATTACTTGGTAGCATATGGGGGTAAAAATAAAATGTTCTCCATGAACTTGGAAATGAGGCCTTTCCCCAAGAATTGACATGCAGTGGCTGTGACAAATTTGATAAATGTGCTACTGAGAAGTCTGGGGACACTATATAATTCCCTTAGGGCATCTGGACATTATCACAGAGAAATGCTAGAGCCTACCCACACCTGCTCTGTGAGCCACTGTACATAGCTCTTTCCACTGGTAGCTTGAAATCAGCCTTGGTGGGTATATTTACACCATGGAGCGTGGCAAATGCTATATAAACCAGGGCTTTTTTTCCCCCCAGAGAAAAAGCATTTACTAGTCCACCACTGAATAGAAGTATAATTAATAGCCAGAGGTCTGGCCGGTTGGGTTTGACCATATCTGGAAAGGACTGTATAAACAGCCTGGCATTTTGAAACAGGAGCCCTGAGACTTGGCCATTCTCTTATTATGGCTAGCCAGAGAGACAAGGCCCAGCCCTTGTAGATATGATCCAGGTATCAGGATCTTCTGTTGTCCGTTGATCTGCTTCAGGCTCCCTCAGGGGCCTTCCGAGTATAACTTGGCTTCCCAAATTTTGGATGACAATGCTGGTCTGTTCTATGTCTCATTATGCATGAGTAAATCAGCATCCCAGGTTTACATATCCATCTTGAGAGCATGGCTGTATTAGTTACTGGCTCAGGTATTAGAAGGAGTGACATACCAAGTTTGAACCTCAGCTCTGCTACTTTCCAGCAGTGTAACCTGGAGTACATTGCTGTTAGTGTCCTTACCTTCGTCCTTCTCCCTGATTGAGACCCAGCTCAGCTCTCCCCATCTCCACAAAGCTTTTACCTACTCTAGCATGCACTGATCATGTCTTTCTCTAAACCATTTATTTTGTTTTATTTCTAGTCTTGTCTCCAGCAACTAAATTTTATGATGCTTGAAGACAAGGACGGTGCTTTATAGGCCTCCTTTATTCCAAGAAAGACCTGTCCCTGTGCTGCCCATGTGGCAGGTGCCTGATCCAACCTCATTGAGAGTTAATTCGTTAATACAGATTCTTGGGGATGTTCCAGGTGGAGTACAAGGTGTGTTTCACACCAACCTACCAAAAGTATCAAGTCCCCCAACCCCCACTGTCCTCTGTGTGCTTGTCCCTTATTTCTCGTCTTAGAGGGTGCTTTTGTCTCAAGGACATGATATCAACTGTATCAGTGAGGATGCTTTCGGGTATAAAGAACAGAGGGTTACAACTCACAGTTGGCATCACCAGTAAGCAAGTCCAGAGGCAATATCATCTGAGGGTGAATACAGTTCAGTAGCCAGGTGATACTGTCCTTAGAGACCTAGGAACTTTCCATTCTACCACTCACCCATCTCTGATGCCGCCCTGTCCTATGGATGATGGCAAGATGACAGACACATCAATACCAGGCTTTCGTGACAAAGTCCACAGGAAGAAGGTACTATCTCTCTCTGGGTCTCCTCGACAGCATAAACCTTCCTGGCATACCCCCTCCTCCACCCCATGCAGGCTTTCCCTCATGTCTCACTCTCCAGGAGAGGACCACGTACCCTTTACTTAACCAATCACTGGGCACAAACGACCCCACCACCAAGCATCATTACTGTTCCTCCAGGCTCTGCTAGCTCTCCTATCAAAATGGAGAAATAACTTCCCTCTTCTGTAAATCTGTTAAAGTAGTACAAGAATTCCTCTAAACAATTAGTGAAAAGAATTGTATCAGAGGCAGTCAGTGCTGGGCCAATAAATCATGGACATTATTATTACAGTATGCAACAACCAACTTCAAACCCAAGTGTTTGTATCTAGGAGATCTTGAGGTCTTTATCCAGAAGGCTTATGGGAAGACTGCCCTGTCTGTCCCCAAGAAGCAGGCCAGAAGCATCAGGGCATTATTATCCCAGACCCCAGAAGTCCTCAACTGATGGTTCTCAAGAGCTGGTGTATAAACACCTCAGCTCCCTCCCACCTGAAGTGGGGGTGGGGGTGAGGTGAGTGGATAACTCCGAGGTGTGCGTTCTACACTGTTTCCTGGATTTCCCCACAGGTTTAAGCTCTGGACACCCCCTGGCTCACTTCTCCACCTCTCTACCTCCCCAGAATCCCCTCACCTCCCAGAATCCTCATCTTAGGGTCTGTTTCTGGAAGAACATAAGCTACAACTTCCAGTTAAACCTACAGCCCTGTCTCTCCTTGTAGCCCAGGCATGAGGGGACTAAACAGTCTGGAAGAGAGACCTCAAGTTTGTGTCCCAAACATCCTCTCTGTCCATTCCACATGGAACTGCTCAGTGCCTAGTAGACCCTTCATATTCACTGGCTCCTTCTCCTTCTTGTCCCCAGAACCACATTCCCCCGTACTGAAAGCAGAGCAAGATGACCTCTGATTGTAGTTCAGATTTTGAATTTCCCTTTGATTACCTAAGGAGACTTATTGTCATGTAATTTAGGGGAGCTGCTCTCTTACACACAAAAACAAACAGAGAGGGGAAAGTTCAGAGGTGGGGCAAAGAAAAGAGGGAACAAGACAAGACACAGACCCCCCAAAAATATTATCTACAAAAGGTCCTGGTCTTTCCGAGGGGGTTTCAGCCATTGAAGGAGATGCTGCCCTCAAGGAGATTACAGAAAGCAAGATTTTTCTTACCTTTTTAAGGGAGGGGTTGTCAGCATAGCCTTAAGAAGTCTCGATACTGTAATTGTACAAAAGAATTGAGTGATGTTTAATTTGGGCTGCAGCTAACCCTGTTCCCTGCGTGATCACCTCTCCCAGGTCATAGCCTTACCTGGGACAATCATGACCAGGGCCTCAGTTCCTTGTCCTAAACCTTTGGGCCAGGTATGTTTCAGAATGTAGAGTGTATTTTAGAAAGGCGATTTGGTGCACCAACCACATCTTACACAACACCCCCAGGGGGCTTTAGGACATCTCCTAGTGAATGACATTAATATTTTTGCAGTGGCATGTATGCATATTCACACCAAGTGAGATCGATAAAGTCTATAAATAGCCTCCCCTTTGTGCAAGTCAGATATTTCTGGCAAATGAGATAAGTCAGATCAGATTTTCCTGCTATTTAGAGTACAACTAACTTTTGGTTTTCAGCGCTTTTTTGGATCTTGAGATTGTAAATAAAGGATTAAGAAACAATAGAGGCATGTTTTCATACCGATATATTAACATTTCGAAAAGGAAGTGAATTCTGGCTCTTATCCTAGGTGAGACCTCACCAGTACCCATTTGTGAGAGTTCGGGAGGGGCTAGTGAAGGCCCCAGCCCCCCAGTGCCTGGGCTGGGCTGAAGTCCTATGACCACTTAATGTTATATAGCATAGAGTTAAGGAGAAGGAGATTCCCTGTGAAGCTAGAAACTGCTGGAACCCAAGGAGCCAGCAGCAAGAAAGTGGCCAATGCAGTCCTCAAAAAGCTGTATTAAGTGTCACATTTTAGCGACAAGTATGGGGATGGCATAGTCAAGGCTTAGGCTGGGAAGAAGGCAGGGGTATGAGGACCAGACATTCCTACTTGGCACTGGCATAGGCACTGGAGGAAGGTTAGCTGCCTTGGACAGATAACAATGGCTGAGCTAGACTCGCCTCCAGAAGGATTCAGTGGAAAAGTGCACTCGTTGCTTGGACGCAGAGGCTCTGCCATGCGAAAAGATTAGGTCATCAGATGAGTGAGGGAAGGTCAGGCATCAGAGGCTGGCAGAGTGGTTTCTTTTCTCTGAATCACTTAGTGGCATATCTAGAAGGTGTGTTTTGCACATGCCGCAATCTCTTATCCATCAATTATTAAACATCTAAGTGACTTTGGTCTCTAGCAGTCTTCTCTTCCCAGAAGGGTATAATTCAGAAGGAGGACAACTTGAGTTTGATTGTTTCACATCGAAGACTTAAACCTTAGCTCTCAAATCTTTGTTAGGATCCTGAACAGCAGGGCACACAGGGCAGGCCTCTACAATGGAACAGAGATACAGACAAGGTTAACAGGCAGGTGGGGCCATGTCACCTGCCCATCCTCAAACAACCCATTTACATGGAGGCCAAGAACCTCCTGACAAAAGGACTTGAACAATGTCAGTAATCAGAGTTCTGACACATAAACAAGGCATGTTTTGTGAACTGAAAGTGAGTCCCTTAAGGACACGCCCACAGGGCCTAGAGAAGCACTAGGCATGTATCATCACAAATAATAATCGCAAACACACACACAACCTTACAGGGCCAGGCATCATTCTAGGCGTTTTACACAAATTAATTCATGGAAATGTAACAACCTCATGGGGAAGCATAGCTTATGTTTTGGGCCCCTCAGCTTATCCTTGATTTCAGTCTAGCTGCAATGGGGAACTTCCTCCTTGGACAGAGTCCCCAGGCATATGGCCATGGCTTGCTTCTTGACCTCACAGACCCGCTGAAGCTGAAGAAGCTAGCTCATTCCTCTGAAGGGCAGAAGGCAGGGTAGGTAACCCCTGGTGCCTGGCCCCCACTCCAGGTGGATCTCCATCATGCCGAGCTGGGAGCTGTGGATAAATGCTCCTGTCCCCTTCCTTCACGAGGACAATCCTGGGGGGCTCTGCACACTTCTCAGAGGCCCCAGTACAACTGGGATCCCACGGTGGTAGCAGTGACCTTCCTTCCCTCTGGTGCTGGTGTTTCCTTCCTTCCCTCTCCCTGCTCTCTCACTTCTGCTTCCTGGGGTCACTTTCCAAATATACAACCTGAACTCAAGTCCTTGCCTCAACTCTGCTTGCCAGAGACCCAAACCAAGATAGACCGATACTATTATTATATACATCTTTTTATTTTACAGATAACCGGGCAACAATGAATATTTGTTATTGACTGAGTAAATTAATGAATGTGAGGTTACGGTGGGAGAATGGTTTGGGCCAAATATTAAAAAGGGAAAATCTCACACACACATACACACACACACACACACACACACACACACACAAATATCAAAAAGGGAAGGTGGGGTTGTCAGTGGGAACAGCGGAGGGAAGATGTCATACCAGCTGGTTTGTGCCCCTGGGACTGAGAGTGGCCTCACATTGCAGTGCAGACATCTGTGCTAACCCCAGGGAAGAAATGGGTGTGGCTTTTTGGAGCAACTAAACTTGCCTCCTACTGAAATCTGAGGCTCCTGTGCACCAAGTAGCCTTGCCGAACTTGCCCCATCACAGATGCAGCCAAGAGGAGTTCACCCTCTTCTGCCCTCACAGGTACCCTGATGGCTGAGAGTTCCAGTGTCTGTAGTGAGCTGCAGAGATCTGCTTCTGAAATTCTCACCTGGGTGAGGGCCAGCAGTGCCAGAGGGTCTCAGGTTTGATGGGTAGTTATGGCAGACTAGGGGGACATGTAGCAGCAGGTGGCTCAGTCTGTAAGATGCAGGAAGAGTTGGGGGGACCCCCAGTGCCACCAAGTGGGGCTGAGGGAGAGGGTCTGCCCACCAGCACCAGATAGAGCTGGAGTTTCTCAGCAAGGCCAGCAGCCCCCACAGTAAGCCCAACCTGGACAGAGGATGGTGACAACACAGGAGCCACCTATAACATTCTCTGACTCAGAAACCCACATAAGCTATTCTTGGAGACTCCCTTGAAGTTCCTTGAGATAGGGCTTACAAAAGACTGTATTTCCTATGAACAATTCATGTGACATAATTTGTCCCTTTGAATGGTGAGGCTTAGAGACACCTGGTTACAATGTTCTAATTTAGAGAACTCTGTCTAGAGTTCCTCACCCAGCCTCATTCATGGAAGCGTGATCACAGTTTCTGAAGACAGGATGTCTAAGCTAGAATTTCAGAATGGCCACCTACAAGCTGTGTTCCTAGGACATGCCTATAATACATTTGCCTTTTTTGTAAAATGGGTACAATATTAGTAATTACCAAGGGACTCTGTCAGGAGGATTAAATGAGATCCTGTATTTATAGCACATAGAGTAATTGCTCAAAACCCATTAAAGAACATTATTACCATCAGCACACTGCCCCGCCCACAGCTTCCCAATTCTCATCCCACTGTATGTGGAGAGCTCCCCACTTTATAAGCCTTCATGGTCTATGGTGTCAACCTGCTGTGGATGCTGACAATGACAGAAACTGGCATTCCCAGCATCCTCTGCAGCCAGAGCGCAGACCATCTCCAGGACCCACCAATACTGTGCCCATGCCAGGTTTTGACATGGAAGATAGAAGAAGGATTGATGGAGTTCTTTCTCTCTCCCTACTGCAGGTTCAAAGTTTTGGCACAGAGGTGGTAGAAATGCCATTGAGGGTTCAATGGCCACAGGAGTAGAAGCTTCTCCAGACCCCTTCTGCCATGTGACTTTGCATGTTGCTCCAGGCTGCTATCCTCCAGCTCCAGGATACCTCTCTACCGCTTCTCTAGGTGCCCAGCATCCTTTCCCTCATCCTCTCTTCTGCCTCAATCAGCAGAGGGTGGTTGCCAATGCCTACAACTAAGAGCAATGACGGATATGACCACAATGCAATGGAACCAAGCCACAGCCTGGAGCTCACAAGGCCTCTCCCTATGAATGTCTCCTAGAGTCACCCTGCAGTCCTGTATTTCTAAATCTGAGGCCAGTGCAAGCCATGACTCATGAGGTTCTCATGGCTTCATGCTGGCGTTACTGTGATGCCTCCCTCCTGCCCAGGCTCCATGCTAGTCAAAGCAACACTGGTAGAACACACATCAGATCCACCACCCCCTCCTTCACTGGTTCCTCAGAGTCTTCAAAGCACCAGGGGCATGCAATACATCTATGCTATGTTCTGATGGCTTCTCAGCTGCATCTCCTTTCCCCACCCAGCCTCTGTCCCCAACTCATAAACACCCACTGTACAGACACACTGTGTCCCATTACTTGTAGCTCACAAGACATGCCAAGCACTAGGGTCTACTCATCCTTTGTCCATTGAGACTTAGTTCAGACATCACACCCTCCAAGGAACCTCCCCTTCCTCACATGGATTAGGTACTAGAGTGTCCTAGGCATGCATCTATTTTCAATTTTTTGTAACTCCTTGATAATGGCCAGTGTCTTTGTAAGCCTACACTGTGATTCCCTGATGACAAGGATGTGTCTTTTCTATCAATTTCCTCAGCAACTAAAGAGGGGTAAGAGTTTGGACAATGTCTGCTGAATTACTGAAGGAACAATTGTGCTGATCCCCTTCCTCCCTCAGATCCCCTCATCCCTCTGTTTAGACCTCTTTCTGAGTCTTTATGCTGTTCTGCAGTACCCAATGGTTATGGGTAAACATGTCTTGTCCATCTCAGTGCTTGTCACTGAGTCAACAAAGTGAAGTGGAATCCTGTCTAAGCTCATGCTTACCTCACAGCAGAGTTGTTGAAAGCCTGTCCAAACCCCTTTAGGGATTCTCCTACTCCTTTTCTTCCCCAGAGTGAGTGGGCCCTGTCAGCCCCTATCCACAATGACTCCTCAGCACATGAGCCTGGGACTATCTGACCATCTTCAGAGTAAGACAGAGTGGGACCAAACCACTGGAATGGTCAAGAGGGGCCAAGTGTATGACAGGACTGGATGGGACAGGTATAGATAGGTGGCCTTGGACCAGAGACCCAGAGCTTTGGAGCCTCTTCCAGATTGTTGGGATCTGGGCTACTCAGCTTTTTTCCTGAAATTTCTTGAACATGTCCAGGGTCTTTTTAGAGATGTATCCAGCTCTGCCATCCTGAAGGAAGTCAGATAAAGAAGATACCAAAGAACTCTACATAGCCATTCACAAGTGATATGTGTATAGAAGAGGTGTGGACATGTGTAGACTCATTTATGTCTGTTCTCCAGGGACTTTATTTTCAAGCAGCTTAGGACAAAACTACCTACTCCTCTCCTTACCCTTCCTCTCCATGCATTGCTTTTTGACTCACCTACAGGACAGCCTGGTAGGCCCCTGAAACATTGTTCCCAGCTTCCAATTTATTTCACCCCGAACGTTGTTCTATTTTCTATCCCCTACTGTCTCCCTTTCTCCTTCTATCTTCTTCTGTAGGCAGGGAAGTATGGCAGACTAGGGTCCCCCACATCATTACCCTCAACTTCAGCTTATTCATCTGCAAAATGGGACCAATAATTCCTATTTTGAAAAGTTGGTAATGAGATAACCATGCTAGTATTCTAAAAGACATCCCATAAATGTCGGTTCTATTCTTTTTTAATTTTTTAATATTTATTTATTTTTGAGAGAAAGAGGGACAAAGTGTGAATGGGGGAGAGCCAGAGAGAGAGGGAAACACAGAATCTGAATCAGGCTCCAGGTCCCAAGCTGTCAGCACAGACCCTGATGTAGGACTCAAATTCACGAACCACAAGATCATGACCTGAGCCGAAGTTGGACGCTTAACTGACTGAGTCATCCAGGTGCCCCATATTGGTGCTATTCTTGACTCTTACCCTGGCAGCCCAGAAGTCTAAGGCTCACAGTATTTAGAGCCACACCTGGCTATAGCCTCTCTAGTTTGTAAGAGAGGAGGGAGGGAGGAGCCAGTGGACCGCTGAGGATGCCAAGGATGAGAAATAATTGAGCTGTTTTACAGCAGTAGATGATGCCCCCAGGCTTGGAGGAGTAGTCTCTGGGCCACACCTGTCGTAAAGCATTAAGAAACATCCAATAGTCAATTCCTTAGTCTCTGAGTGTTTAAATCATGAACACAATCAATACTGAGGTCCGAATGTTGCAGGAGCCCTTCATCCTGAGGTTACTGGGGGACCACAAACAAAAAAGGCTTCCAGCTAACCTGCAGATGGGCCACACTATTTACTTCTTGAGTCGTCCAGTCGCATTCTGGGTGTCAAGGGTCAAAACTATGCACCCACTAGTTGTCACTAGGACATCTCCATCTCCATCATGATTTTGCATAACAGGATAGCAGAGGCTAACAGAGCCACGTGAGTCCATGCACAAGTGGAACTGGATTTCCGCCTTCTTAGGTCAGATTCCCTAGAAGCAGAACCTGCAAACTCCCTAGATGTGACCATATCCTCAACAATGCTGTCCATTTCTAAAATGCTTATTATTTGTGAAGGTTTGGGCATACAACATCTAATCTAAACCCTACAAAATTATTGTGTGAAGTGGGCATAACAAGAATGCTTTCCTCACTTGAAAAAGTAGAGAACAAGACTCGGAGCAAGTGGCATTCAGCTAGTAACTCTCAGGGCTGCAACCCCAGCCCCAGGCTCAGTGAGTCCAAGACCATGTCACTCCATACTCTCTGCTCATAGTCAATGTCTTAAATTTCCCACCACTAGGTCTCTTCCTCCCTTGAACCCTTAAATAGTCCTGCTTCTCCGATACCCTGCACATAGAGTTCTCAGAGCATGCAGCCCATTTGCTTATCAGCCCCACCACCTAAACTACTACCTTATCTTGCTCATCTTTATAGCTCCAGGTGTCCTGTATACTCCTGCTTTCCACATGAACTTTATCACCTAAAAGCAATGGTAAATGCAGCTGGAGAATGAGCCAAAATAGGCCATGTGTGGCCTTGAACGCCAGACAAAGTAAACTACATGTAATCCTAGACTGGAGATGCAGTAGTTCTTATGGCTGTAGCATAATCCAGTTTGCATAACAGAATCAGCATGGGTCTGTGTGGAACACTGCAGGAAGGGGTCTCCCATCACTGTTTTAAAATATGACATACTTTGGGGCGCCTGGGTGGCTCAGTCGGTTAACTGTCCAGCTTTGGCTCAGGTCATGATCTCATGGTTCGTGGGTTCGAGCCCCACGTTGGGCTCTGTGCTGACAGCTAGCTCAGAGCCTGGAGCCTGCTTCAGATTCCGTGTCTCTCTCTCTGACCCTCCCCTGCTCATGCTGTCTCTCTCTGTCTCTCAAAAATAAATAAAAAACATAATAAAATTTTTAAATATGACATACTTTAAGTATGAGAGAGTTTTCACTGAGGAAACTGTATTATTGTAGAGGAGCTTGCAGCAGGGAGAAGGGACTAGATTCAGAATTCTCTAATTTGAATTCAAGACCATCCATGAATAATCATTTTCCCATCTCCTCCAACCGTATGTACCCTGCTTTCTATTTTGTGTTCCAGTCATTTCAAACTACTTGCAATTCCTGAGAAGGTCATGTCTATTCCAGATACCACACTCTTGCCCATGCTATATTCTCTGCCTGCAATGCCTTCCATTCTCATCTCCTTGGGAAATCCCTATCCCGTGTATTAGGGCAAATTCTAGGTCTCTTTCTGTCACTTAGTCCACTCCCTAATCAACCGCTGATGAAGTTGCATCAGTTTTGAGGACACTTCTTGGGACTAAAGGTCAAGCTTTTGGTGCCACCAAGGAATACCAAAGCACTAAGCCTTAGAAGCCCAGACTGACCAGCTGCTTCATCTCTCCAGCATTTAATTGGAGTTGGTTCAGCACAGAAAAAAAAAAAGAAATGGAGGTTTTTGCAAGTTTCTCTGGAAGTTAGACTATGAGACAGATCTCTAGGTAACTCATGTCTCCTCAGTCCTTATTCCCTCAGGTAGGAGCTGGGCACATTCTTGAGAGGCAGAGAGAAAAAGATTGTGCCAAGTCACACTTGCATCAGCAGTGTTTGAGAGCATCAGGTGCTCTATATCCTTGCCAAGCCTTGTGTTTTTTGGATTTTGTGTGTGTGTGTTGCTTGCCCCTTGGACACCTCATCACTTCTACATCTCTGTCCCTGGAGCATGTATGGATGGTCAGCCCTGCAGAAACTTTGGGAACTACAGCTTTCCCCATTCTGTTACATGTTAGTGGTGGTTTAGTGTCACAGCACCCTCCATAGACTGGCATTCTTGTCCAGTGTGCCCAATGAGCCACTCCTTCCCTATCTAGCTCTACAAAACACTCATAGATGTAGCCAGATTACATTCCCATTGGGCTAGCTCTAATTCTCTCCTTTCCTCTGCATCTCAAGAAGCATACCAGTGCAAGTAACAGTAGGGTCTGCATAGGAATTATATCTGTCCTTCTTTTTTAGTAAAGAATTTCTAAGCTTCACTTAATGATTACTAGTAGCCGCTTTCTTGGTCACACCCCACTGACACCACAGGTTTGCCAACAACCTGCTGTGTGATTCTAAACAATTTCCTTCCCCTAGCGCCACACTCAGATCTGGGCAAGTACATGGAGCCCCTACTCCAATCCCTGTGTCTCAGCACCCAAATCCCCTCCCCTTGCTTTGGAATATCTTCCTCAAGGCATTCCTACAAACACTTAGGTACTTGGAACCAGCCAGGACAACACTACTATTTCCGCAGAGTATCCCTGAGCACAGACTGGGACCCATGCAGGCCCCAATCCCCATTTCTCCCTTTCAGAATGCTCTCTGGCCTTCTATCCCATGGGTAGTGTTGACTTAATGCCATGAAGAGCTTCAGGACTCATGCTTATGAGGTTGTTCTAGGGTGACCTGACAAACAGACTGCCCCTACTGGCTGACAGGGTATATCTGTTAAGGGATTGCACAAGATTGGGCTGCCAGAATGGTGCTGATAATGCTGATTTGAGATCACTCTCACTCACATGAAACATAGGATGAGGTCAGGGTTCTGGACTTACAATAGTTCACCATCAACTCTTAGTCCTGGGTCTTGTGCATGTGCCCCTAGGTTAGCTTTCACTCAACTGTGTTCTGACCACAGTGCCACCACCAATCAATAATTCCTGAAGGCAGCAGGGATATTTTACTCTGTAAACCCTCTGCTATGGGCATGCAGGACATTCACCCCACCCCCAACCCCCGCAGGCTCTGATGCCTCTAGAGTTGGCTGCACCCATCTCTTCCAAGAGTTTTCAAGACTCTTATTCCACAAAGCCAACAGGCCTGTGGGGTCAACTTTCTCTCTTCCCATCAATCAATGTAGTGACATTGTGTCTCTTCAGGTCAATGTTAAATGGTGCTGGACAACAAATGGTTTTGTGCTATTGGCTCCATGGGCCTTAGCCTATCGGCCAGTGTGGAAAGCAGAGGTGTAATCAACATTGAGAGCAATCACAGTTTAGAGACACAGTGATTGTAGCCTAAAAAATTCAGTAGAATATATGGTTGGAAGACATGTTGTTCAACATTTACACCACAAAATTCTAAATAGTAAATTTAACATGACCAAAAATGAAGCATCATTCATATTTTCCAGAATATTCTAGGTAAGGTTTGCATTTGTGGTTATACTGGTCAGCTTTATGTGTCATCTTGACTAGCCTATAGTCCCACATTATTCAAGCAAATATTAATCTAAGTAGATATAATAAACATCTATAAGGTCACTTCATGGAAAGAAGATTATCCTTGACATCCAAATGGGCCTCATCCAATCAGTTGAAAAGCATTAAGAGTAGAACAGAGGCTTTCCTAAAGAAGAGGAAATTCTGCCTGTAAAGAGCTCATGCCTGAGAGTTCCAGCCTACCTTCCCAACAGCCTGCCCTATGGATTTCGCACTTGCCTAGACAGCTCTCACAATTGCATAAGCCAATTCCTTACAGTACATTTCTTAATATATACATATCCTATGATTCTCTTTCTCTGGCTGACCCTGACTGATACAGGGGTCATCATCAATGAAGCACAGTTAACAGTCTTTGAGAAAGTCACTGAAGCCACTATTCACAAGTGGCATAGAACATGATGCAGCGCCATGAGTAATGGTAAGTCCAGCATTAAATAGATGGCATTAGGGAATGGCAGAGGCAAGAAGATCTATATAGTTCAATACAAAGAGGTTCCAAGGAGCCATGGCACTATGAGTGTTGCTATCTTTTTCTCATAATGGGAGATATGAAATTTCCCAGGTATATCTCACAATAAAGAACATGAAGAATGGTTGATGGACCTTAAAATGAAGCCACAAAGCCTAGAGTCCACAAAGAATATTCACATGCACTGATAGGACAATAAACAATACATACATGGCTCTTCTCTACTCATTATTCTAAATCTTCACTGACAAATTACTATGCCTTACACGGGCCCATGAATTTTATAATATGCATATTAGAAAGTTATTATTTTCTAATTATAATTTTATTAGTATTGTCATCATTATATTTACTATGTTATTTTAAAATTATAATTTCTTAATTATTGTTTCAAATTGTTTATACTGAGAGAGACCCTGCAAGAACTATTTTTCCAGAGCTTACCTGCTCTGAGAGTGATCATGCCTTCCCCTCCTGCACCTGTTTCCCCATTGGTAATGAGGAATTTGCCTGATTCTTCTTCAGAATTCCTTCCAGCTCTAATATTCGGATTCTTTTCCCAGGGAATTCAAAGCGCCTTTCATATAGAGTTAGGACAAATTTCAGCGTGTGGCTGTGGTGTGGGGTTTTAAGTTTGGCTTAAAGAAAATTCTTCCTTCACTTGTCCACTCAGAGCCTCTTGCTCCATTCAGAGAGAGGACTCCACTGTTCCATTCTCAGACCAAGGATATCCTCCTTAGGATATCTCCCACCTGGACTCTCACAGCAGATAGAGAGCCTGAGCCAAGTGGGGGTTGTGTTAGAGCACCAGGCCCACATCTTCACTCCCTCATACAATGGCACTTAGCCAGGAGGCCTCACAGGCAAATTCTGTTTGTTGTCCTCTGCTGGCTGGACACAGTCACACCACCTAGACTTGATCTTAAAGCAGTGTCAACCACCGTTTCAAGCATTTCCACTCATGTTGCTCTGACTCCTTGCTGGAATACATGCTTGTGCACAGATGAGTCTGTAGTGAAAGGGATGCCGGACGAGGAGTTAGGGGCCCAAGTCCCGCTCTCCCAGTTACGTGAAACTGAGAACTCTCTCTTTCTCTGGACTTCAGTTTCTTTATCTAGAAAATGGAGGAGTTAGATTAAAGCACTAAGGTTGTGGGGCATCTGGGTGGCTCAGTCAGTTAAGCATCCGACTTCAGTTCAGGTCATGATCTCCTGGTTTGTGGGTTCGAGCCCTGTATTAGGCTCTGTGCTGACAGTTCAGAGCCTGGAACCTGCTTCAGATTCTGTGTCTCCCTCTCTTTCTTCCCCTCTCCCACTCATGCTTTGTCTCTGTCTCTCAAAAATAAAATAAACATTAAAAAAAAATTTAAAGCACTAAGGTTGCTTTCAGTTCTCTGATGCTGTATTTTCTTTTAATATGTAATAGGAATTTGAAGGAAAAGTACAAATAATAATGTAACACTCATCATACTCCTTCCACTCAATGTATGTGTATATACATACACATATTTATATGCCTGCATGTGTACATATATCACATTTAATTTGTGTAGGTAATATATTTATTCTCCTTTTTTTAAAAAAATGAAAAAATCAAGTATTATACAATGCCTTTGACATTTGGAAGGATGTCCAAATTACCAGTCCTCAAATGGCAGTCTTTGGTCCTGGTTGGTTCACAGTCATGTTTGGTTTGGCCAACAATGGTTTTAAAAATGAGAATGCTGAGGTCTTCTGATGGGACATGTGTTCCCTGGTTCCATTATAGCTCTGTCCCTTGCCAACTCCTATTCACCACACTTCACTCACATTTACATATCCCACCAGGCCATCAAAGGCATTCGAGTTTGTGAACATCAACTGATTATGCTTACCTGAGAACAGAAGTAACAAGAGTGTTTCCTGTCTTGTCTCATTTAACTTCCACCGTATCTCCCAAGAGATCTTATACGTGCAGTTAGGCCACTAAGAAGTCTGTTCTTTCTGCTGTGGATTAACTGCATCCTGATATAACTCAGGAAGAACTTGGTCTTGGAATGAACAGACTTGGGCCCAGATTCCAGCTCCACCCTTGGCTTCTTTATCCAGAGCTTTCAATTCTTCATTTGCCTTCCAGAGATTTTGTGGTGTTCAGCAAAAACATCTGGAGCAGAAGCGCACACAGCAGGAGCTCAATAAATGCTAATTCCCTCTCTCATCCTGTTGCAGAGTCAGCATGAAACTCTCTCCAATTGCTTCTCCAGGGACAAGGTCTCTTGGGCCTACCCAAGCCGGGTTGTGGCGTGCAACTCCTCATTAAGAGATGTGAAGAGGCTGGAAATTGAAAAGCTGGAGGAAAGGACAGAGAGGGGCTGCCTGTTTTGTTTCTTTTGCAATTGCACATGACCGTAGGGAACAGCATCATGAATAGGGCGAATGTGACAGTGGCATAGGTCAAACGCACCTGCCCTTCCCCAAATGCCTAAGGCAGCACAGCTTCTGAAAGCTCCTTTTTTTTTCCTAATCATGGCCAAGATTTCTCAAAAAAAAATCACATAGGAAAGGAAGCCAAAGGAATGTTGCTGCCTGTCCCTAGAAGCCACATATACCTATTTTTGGTTCCCAGTAAAGCCCAGTACACTGTAATTAGTATAATAACATGCTCTCTTCCATAAAGACAGATGACACAGTTGACCCCGGTCCCCATCTGGGCCCAGGACATGTGTGGTGGGTTGTTTTGTCAGCTGTGGACTTGGATTATTTGTCAGTACCCTTTCATCTAGTTTGGGCTGGAACCAGGCATTTGCAGGAAGATGGGGTCAACTCAGCCTCTGAGGGAAGAACGGGTAGATGTGGAGTATGGAGACATTGTAGGTGAAACCAGTATGGAATTTGGCTCCAGGAGTCACTTCCATAAAGATCAACTGGCTCTGAGCCCCTTTGGGAATCAAACCCCTCACCCTGATCTTACCTGAGGCTCCATGGACTCAGTGCAGGCCCCTACCTGACCACTTCTAGTCTTCAGAGTTGACTTTCTTTTGGGGATACCTTCCAGTACACTCCAAAGTCCAGCCTTCCAGTAAGATGTAGAATGTATACTCTCAAGCCAGCCTCCCTGAACACAGCAAAACCCAATTACCAGTAAACATGCACACATGGAACACTATACATCACCTATGGAAAGAAAAGTGAGGACACATGAAGAAGAAACAGCATCAGGTTGGCTCAGGTATAAAGCTTTCTGAATACCCTGCCTTACAGAAAGCGTTGTCCAGCTCCCTGGAAATGTCCCTTTTTCCTCCCCCCACCATCATTACGTCTCTCTGGTTCCAGTCTGCTCCTCTCCCAATGTGGACTGGGTTCCTCCTGCAGATGATCCAAACTTTCTTACAACTCTATTGGTCCCTGCCTCCCCTTGAGTCGTTAGTCCATGAGCCTCACTGTCATTTTGCTGGCCTTGGGGAAAGTACAAAGAAATCTCTCACCAAGCTTCATTATTCTTGTTTGTAAAGTGTGGCGATCTCTTAGGCCTTTTCCAGTCCAGAAATCCTAATCCCATGAATAGCTTGTCCAACTGTAAGCAACATGATATAAGCCTATCAACATTGGATATATGTGTGTGTGTGTGTGTGCGTGCGTGCGTGCGTGTGTGTGTGTGTGTGTGTTGTATATAGACATGTAGAGACAGGTATGCATATATCCGTAACAGCCAACTTTTTTAAAAGCCATCACAGCCTATAATTATAAAGACCTTAGTCATGCAGATTGCAGCATTCAATCATTATAATAAACTTAATATAGGCAGGGTAGGTGTTGCTACTCACAGCCAGATCTGACTTTGGAGCAGTGCCATCTCTGTGACCCTGCACTGCATTCCTGGTAAGCAGGTGCTGAGAATGCAAGTGTCTCAGAAAGAACTGGTAAATGGGGCACTTTTCCCCCGAGTTCTCTGAGTCTGGGTAACACTCTGACACTCACTGGCTGGGTACTCCTTTTTTTTTTTTTTTAATGTTTATTCATTTTCGAGAAAGAGAGACAGAGTGTGAGTGGGGGAGGGGTAGAGAGAGAGAGGGAGACACAGAATCCGAAGCAGGCTACAGACTCTGAGCTGTCAGCACAGAGCCCAATGTAGGGCTCGAACTCACAGACTGTGAGATCATAACCTGAGCCGAAGTCAGACGCTTAACTGACTGTGCCACCCAGGCGCCCCAGTGGCTGTGTACTCTTGATCAAGTTACTTAACTTCTATGAGCCTCCGTTTTACCTGGAGGGGATTCATATATCACAGTGTCGCTATGAAGATTAAATGAGGTTGTTTATGGAAGTGCTTCGCATAGATCTGGCCCATGGATAATAAATAATATTATCATTTAGTTTAATATTGATATTAACATGTTAACAATCCCCAAAATGTTTCTTACACATATGTTCAGAGTGGTTTTAATTTTTAAAATCCAGTAGTAATACACCATTCCTAATGAAAAGCATGAATCCAAAGTGAGGTTAGATGAGCAAGTTCCGAGAGGACATTTGAGAAACCTGATGGAAAGAAAGGCTCCACCTCTTGTAAAATTCTGTGGTCTTCCAGATTGTAGTAATGCCTATGATTCATGCATAACTAACACAGAGCAAATCATGTGTCAATAAACAGAGCTGCCCACAGAGAATAGCTGACAGGTCTCTTTAAAGGATCACCAATCCCATAAAAGGCCATAAATAAGAACGAACAATAGCAAGAACCTTGGCTTTCAACACAAGACACGTTTCCTGCATGGGGCCGGCACTAAATGCTTAAGGATCCAGCTGGAAACCGCATCAGGCAGAACAGGGTCTGCAGCCAGGTCAATTCCAGCTACCTTCCATGCTGAGAGCCCAGTTCCCTTACAGTCAGGAGGTTTGCAGTGAATCCTTTTCCACATCCTGGACAACCAGTGGTTCCCAGGCATGGTCAAAGTCAAATACAATGGAACCCACCTCACACAGAAGAGTGTGCTTTTACTCCGTGTTTGCTTTGTAGGTGACTGTTGAACATGCGTCCTGAAGCCTCTGGGAGCCTTCTTTCTGAGACAGATGGTCCTTCTGAACCGATTCCATCTTTATATGTAAATGGCAGTGGAGGTTTAAGCATCTTAGATAGAAATCCAGGGAGAGACAGAATGGACCCAAGAGATGAGCTCTAGCCCAAGACTTGGGAGCCCTGAATTCTGGCTCTGTCTCTGGCCTGAGTGATCTCTGTGACCCTTGGCTGGGGATTCCAAGCAAAGCTTACTCTCCATCTGTAGATGGGCTCTGAGGAAATGCAGGCTGCCAAGGTGGGGAGAGCAAGGGACCCTGAAGCCCTTGATGCAGTGCTTATATTCTCACAAATGTTCATACCACACGTACAGCATGTCTCACCCTTTGGGGTTCCACAGAGGGTGGATAAAAGAGGTTTTCCCTCCACATAAAGTTCCGAGTCTTCTTGAATCCAAGGGGCTACCAGACATCCTGTTTCTCCAGCTGAGCTCTGGTCTTAGGCCAATTCTCTACTCACTTAAAAAAAACTGTGCCCTCGTCACTGAATGCCCTGATGTTCAGCCCTGGAACAGGGAGTAGTATCTCTGTGGCACTGCCCAGTGGAAGCCATCCACCATCGGACACATGGGTGAAGTCTGGGAAGACACACTGAGCACATTTAGCCTGCCTCGTGCCTCCTGCCCAGACCTCCAACAAGTCTAACCACTTCTGAAGTAGGGCCTTATACTTGGGGGGACCAAATGGGTTATCATCCAAACAAGGACATTTCTGAGAGGAAAGGAGGGCTATTAATAAGTACATCTGGACCACAGGAGTGCCTGGGACTGCCCCCAGGTAAACTAGGATGTGTGATCTTCACACTCAAACATACGTATGAAGGAAAGTCGATAATGATGTTATCATTAGCCCAGGATGAGAGCATATGGCCCAGTTTGGCCAAACATGGGGTCAGTTTTGGCTGCCACATTGACTCAGGGCACTCCTGGCCTTGAATCAGTGGGAGTCAGAGATGCTAAGTGTCCTGCAATGTATAAAATAGCCCCAGAAAACAAGGAATTGTCTGGCTCCAAATGCCAATTACTACTGAGAGATAGTGACTGATATGGTGGGATACTAACAGTCATAAATAATGATATAGAACTTGGGCTGGCAATCTCAAACACCCCCAAGGCCAGTCAGGGATCGAAGGATATGTGCCCCTTCCGAAGATACTCAAATTCAGCTCTCTAGAAGATACTGTCAAATAAGACCCTCCCGTAGCACTAGGTTGTCATCTTTTACTAAAGGTTTACTGATCACAAAAGATGTTTATGCTATATTAAGTGAAAACAGAAAGCCACTAATCAGTGTGATCCCATTTTATGTATATACATGTATGCATGCATGTACATACAAGCACACATGTATTGTCTCTTTCTATGTGTACACACATGTAATCAGAGAGATATATAAATATGTGTATATATGCATGTATATCAGTGTAGATATGGGTGTGTGTGCACAAAAGTTCTGGAAGAATATGCAATGAGATGGGGTGACAAAAAGAGATGACCCAAAGCGTAAGTGTTTTCTCCTTTGAAGTTTTCTAGGGCTGGGGCCCCTGGGTGACTCAGTCAGTTAAGTATCCAGCTCTTGATTTCAGCTCAAGTCGTGATCTCATGATTCATGGGATAGAGCCCCACATGGGGTTCTGTGCTGACAGTGCAGAGCCTGCTTAGGATTCTCTCTCCCTCTCTCTCTGCCCCTCCCCCCCCATTCACTCTCTCTCTCTCAAATTAAAAAAAAAAAACTTAAACAAAAAGTTTTCTAGGGCTATGGGGAAGAAGGAAGCTTTTTAGCAGATATTGGCAACTGCTTAAGACAGAAAGAAGGCCCCTGGGAGAAGTCTGTGAAAAGGAACAGCTGCCACAACCATAGGGTCTGGGCCTGTAATTGTCATCACATCTCAAATGAGTCTTGCTCACCCTCAATCAAACCTTTGAGGGACATAAATCCATACCCCTGGGCCCAGCCTGCTGCTCCACAGGAATTGGAGCAGGGCTGAGGGGTGGAGGGGAAGACTAGGAGGGAACTGGCTGCAAACGAGCAAACCATTCCCACTCCCATGTTCTGTGAAGAAAACATGTGCCCTGGCCACCGACACAATCATTTCTGGGCTCCAAAACAGGAAGAAATTCACTAAACACTACATTGCTAGCACAAAGAACAGAGTTTTGCCAAGAGTACAGCCCTGTCCTGACCGGGGAGTCAGCTAAGTCATTAAAGGCAGGACCATGACTTCTGAGGCAAAGGGGAAGCCCCACCTGCTCCAGGGCCTCCTCTAATGGCTCTGAGATAATCGTAAATTAGCCTTATGGCCTGCCACAGAACACTGGGACTGTCTCCTTATTCATGTGGGGGAAGAAATCTTTCCCAAGCTCAGTTGTGCTAGATGCATCCCTGCATGATTTCCCTCACTCTTCACCAGTCCTACAATGCGATAGGCCCTATGTATGTACTCATTCATTTCATCCTAACAGTGAGCCTAGGAGGCAAGCATTACCATCCCCCGTTTACTGATGCAGAAACTGAGGGTCCAGCCATTCAGGTCCGATAGCTAGTCAGTGGTAGGTTTCAAGTCCAGACTTGTTGGTGCTGTCTTTACCTTCTCGTGCCTCCCCATCACTGCACACCTCCAGGGAGCAGCAGCATACATTTTTTGTGGGTGGTGTAGCCATTGCTGCTGGCTTTCCTTGGGGATAATGTCTAAAGATGCAAGGGGCTCTGGAGTTGGACCTTTGTGGACAGGATGTAGACTGACTGATTTATGAGCTGCACCACGGACCTAGACATCAGTCGGAAGCCTTCTCCTGCAACTCCTAGGAAAGTTAAGTATAAAAAAATAATGGCGTTTGTTTGCAGGGAGTGTGGGGAAAGGGATCTGCACCACTTTCTCTGACTCTCAGATTCCCCCCAACTTTGTTAAATGATATATTAGTTATTTATTCCTGCATCACAAACAACACCAAACTAAGTGGCCTAAAACCATACCATGAATCCAGATCATGATACTATGTCCTGGAAAATGGGACTGGGCTCTGCTGGTGGTCCCTCTGTTCTTGGCTTGGCTCCCTCATGCACCTGTAGTCAGACGCAGGTCAACTGTTGGTTGCCTTTGCTGACATTCCCCATGTTCTCACATTTCTGAGGCCTGCCAGTCAGCTGGGCTGACATAGCCCCTCTAGTCCACTTGGCCTGTTATCATCCAGCAGGCTGGCCTAAGCTTGCTCATGTGACAGTACAGGTTTTCAAAAGAGAAAAGTCCACAAAGCCTTTGGAGTCCTAAGCTCAGAACTGGAACAGTGTCCCTTTTCTGCCATGTTCTATTGGCTAAAGGAAGTCATAAGGCCAACTCAGATTTAAGTAGAGAAATATACTTCACCTCCTGATGGGAAGAAATGCAAAGTCATATTGCAAAAAGGTCTGGTTAAAGAGAGGGCAATAATTTATCACAACAAAAATATGCCACAACTGGTTAACATGAGTCCTATTGGCATCAACTTCATGCTTCTCCAAAATGGTCCTTGCTTCTGCCCCAGCCTGTTCAATTCAGGTTGCTCGGAAGAACCCCAACCAAGTAGGTGTTGATGCCCATTTTTCACCTCATTTTCTGTACCTTTTATCTAATAGGTTGTTTTAATTCTTCTAGAAACTTTTGCCTAAGGAGACAGACCCCTACATATGCGCCCAATTAGTGAGGGTGGAACAGCCCATTGCCTCTTCTTTGGGGGACCTAACCTCAGCTGGATCCCAATCCATTTCTCCATGTACCTATTCTTTAAAAAAAAAGTATCTATTGGGTATCCGTGATATGCCTATCATGTTCTAGCATCTAGGAATATAAGGAAAAAGTTAGAGCCAATTCCTGCCCTCATGAAATTCATAGTGGGATAAATAGACACAAAGAACTGGAGATTGAGTTAGCTGATCCATGACACATGGTAATCACCCAGTAAATGTTAGGTATTGTTTTTAATGTTTATTTATTGATTTTGAGAGAGAGAGAGAAAGAGAGAAAGAAAGAGAGGAGAGAGAGAGAGACAGAGAGAGAGAGACAGAGAGAGAGAGAGAGAGAGTGCGCAAGCGGGGTGAGGGGCAGAGAGAGAGAGAGAATTCCAAGCAGGGTCCACACTGTCAGCACAGAGCCCGATGCAGGGCTCAGACTCATGAGCTGTGAGATCATGACCTGAGCTGGGATCTAGGGTTAGAAGCTTAACTGACTGAGCCACCCAGGAGCCCCAAGTGTTAGGCATTATTAATTGAGGAGGTGTTATAAGAATTACCTGAATATATAAATAAAAGGCTTAGCTTGATGTCTAGGACGTGAAAGCATTGGTAACTGTTTACTATTATTAATTAAGTCGATTATCTCCCAAACTACCAAATCAATTGGACATTTTTTTCTAGCTTTCATCTTACTGCAATGCATTGGAAACTATTGGTCACTCCCATAATCTTGAATGTCCTGTTCTCTAGGCATCCATTGACACTGAGGTCCTCACATGGCACAGCCAGGATTTGCACCCAAGCAGGCCCACTTCATAGCCCATGTGTTTATTAACCATGATACTGGGCATTGATAACAAGAGCAGCCTCTACAGAGAGGGGGAGTAAAAGCCAGACCACGGAAGACATAGACATATTTGGAGATATTTGGGGGGTGAGAAATGGAACCATAGGACTGTGTCCTCAGAGTGACAAAGTGTGGAAGACACAGAGAGAAGGAAAGTAGGCAGAGCCTTCCACCTGTAGGCATCCACAGGGCTATGGAGAGGATGGAAGCCCAGTCCCTCCAGCAAAACTTAAGCTCATAGGTGTCTGGAGTATTGGGGCATGGCTCCTTCCCTCCTGCCAAAAATGTTGATCTGGCCTCCAGAATGGTCTTCAAGGAAAATTTTGCTGCTTCCCCCAAGGGCCAGGCAATCCCAGCTCCTTAAATAGAGTAAGGAGGTGTGTGTGGGCTCTCAGGAAGTGTTCACCCAGTGCACCAATTTATCTTCATTGTGATTCGGCAGTTATTTACTGCATTCCCACGGGGGCAGCGCCAGCTGGAGTCAAACTTGGTAATCGTTTCCTGACTTATCCTCAGCAATTGTGTATTACATTCCAGCTGATGCTACGTACACCGATATAAATTGTTCACCAATAAACACGTCTCTTAAGAGACTTATTTATCTTTGGGAAGCTTCATGAAATAATCATACAGATTCATCATGCCATATTCTGTCCTTAGACTTTATAGGAGATTCCCCATTAACTTTAATGTGGAAGGTTGTTAGGTGTCTATTTCCCCCTCCCTTAGCATAGATCAAGGTTAGTGCATGGCCAATAAAAGACATATTTTTCAAAAGACCTACTGGATCATTCCTACCCACCTCCTCAGTGACTGCAAGAGTGTCTTGTCCCAGGATGATTTCTCATGTTCTGCCTTCTTCACAAAAGAACAACTTCCCCTTTGGGCTTTTGACTTCAGTCCCCACTTCCCAGTACATATTGGTCTCGTGCTGGGAAAGTTGGTCTCATGCCTAAAAATGCCAGCATTCTTTCCTCTCCTTCACCCAGTGTCTTTCTCCTCACTGTTCCCAGTGTAAATCTGTTCACACTATTCTCACCAAAATCATGGGCAGCTTTCTGTAGGTGTTTCCAGCAGCTCCTAGATGGCCCTCTGCCCTTGGTCTTCCTCCATTTTATACTCATCTAAAGGTTATGATCCTTCAGACTTCATTTGTCAGCTGAAATATGTCACTTTCAACTTTCTGAGTTTCCATTGGTTGATTGGTTTGTTTTGGAATTGGCTCTTATATCAGTTAGGGTAAAGGTTAAGCTGCTAGATTGAAAATACCTCCAAGAAACTATGACTTTAAAAAGATTGTGCTTTCTTTCTCACATAACAATCCTGAGGGAAGTGGGGGGCAGCAGCTCTGCCCTCCGTGGTCACCTCAGAATTTTAGTTTTCTCTATCCTATTACCCCATGGTTCTTATTCCATGGTCAAAGTCAAGCCATTAGCACATTTGACATCTGTCTTTGAGCTTATGAGCTCAAAAGAGGAAAAATGTCCTCTTTTGTGTTGTGGGGATCACCTGGAATTGATACTCCCAATTCCACTCACCTTGCTTTGGCCCACACTTGGGCCCAGAGATGCATCTAGGTGCTTCATGCTCAGTGTCAGTTCTGCTACTGTGTATGCGAAAGGAAGAGAATGGATTTTTGTGGACCTCTAGCACTCTCCCCACAGTTGTGCTTGGTTGACTGACTTAGGACTCGACTGCTCAAAATCAAACATAGTTAAAAGAAAATCTTTCCTGAGAATAAAATTTGTGTAGAAGAAAGAAATAACCAAAGAGCTAAGTGTTAGATTCTGCCACCATGCCTCAAATCTTCCTAAACTAAAACATTTTCTTTCAAGTTAATATAAGAAAAGGCCTTAATAGAAAGACGTCATCCTTGACTTCTTTCCCCCACACAGCATACCTATGATCCAGCAGCCAACACTTGACTGTGTATTCAGAATGTAATCATTTCTTCACCTCCACTACCAATCAAAACAACCATCAACTCTCTCCTGCATTATTTCAATAGTCTGCCAATGAATGGAATTCTGCCCTCCTTCAGTTCTATACCCAGCACAGCAGCCAAAGTGATCCTTTGAAACATGAATCAGAACTTGTCAATTCTCAGCCCAAAATCTATCGATGACATCCATCTCAAATAAGGAGTAAAAGCCAAAATACTTATAGTAACCTCCAAGGCCTACATCTGATCTTATCTCCTACCAGTCTCGCTCTCATGCCCCATCTTATCACTTACCACCCTTCTATTGCCCACTCCCTCCAAATTTGCTTCAGCTGCACTGGCCTCCTTGCTGTTTCTAAGACATACCAACCACACCTTGTTTTGGGACTTTGCACTGGCTGTTCCCTCTGCCTGGAATGGTCTTCCCCCCAAAACCCATATGGCTCCCTCCCTCATCTCCTCCAGGTCAAATGCCACCTTCTCAGTGAGATCTTCCCCCGACTAACCCACACAAAACAGCAACCCATACCCAGCTGTTGCACTGATAAAAGTTTAAAAACCAGATGCCCCTGAATGGTAGCATTTTATGTGTGGTGATGTAAATACTTCCATGACCAATTTCCAGCTGCAAACACGAAGTCACTGAACACAGGCTGGGAGAGATGCACACAGAGCTGGTGCAAGCTTCCTGGAGAACACCATTGCCCACATTTCCCCAGCGTTCTCTGTCCCTTTACCCTATTTGGTTTTTTGTCTCTTTAGCATGGTAAATTATTCATCCAGTCACTTGCTTATTAATAGTGTGTGTGTGACCCAGTAAAACTGGAGCTGGATGAAGGCAGAGACTATACTTTCACTGTCATACCTCTACCATCCAGAATATCTTAGACTCTCGGTAATATTTGTTGCAATGAATGAATAAATGAATGAAGGAGATGGCAGAGGACATAGATAACTCCCACAAGAGAAAACATATTATCATCAACTGTATGGGGAAATGCTCTCCACCACTTGTACTAATTGTCTAAATCAGTGCCTACTGTCAAGAGAGGGAGGAATGCTGTCCAGAGAGCATGGAACAGTGATTCCTTAATTGAAACAACTGGAGGAGTTGGCTAGACAGGGAACGTGCACACTACAGGAACCTGGGAAAGAATCAAATCTGGCAGGAGCCAGGGCCAGGCAAGGAGAGTCTCCCTGGGTTTAAGGACCAGTGGAAGCAGGGGTGCCTGGGGGGGCTCAGCTGGTTAAGCATCTGACTCTTGATCTTAGCTCAGGTCTTGATCTCAGGGTTGTGAGTTCAAGCCCCACACTGAGCTCTGCGCTTGGCTTGAAGCCTACTTAAAAATAATAAATACATAAAAAGGATCAGTGAAAACAGATTTAGGATTAACTTGGGGGCTAAAGGGATGTGGTAGAAAGTTAAGGCCAGCAGGGTAGGACAGATTGGTAGATCTTCCTGTACAAAAGGGTCAGATAAAGGGAAGACAGTAATAATCCAAGAAATGTAATTAAAGCAGACATGGGATACTATGTCTTAGCTATAAAAATTAATAATACAAATTTTAATAGCAACAGGAGTAATGGCAACCAGTAAGCCCATTACTTATATTTTATCCAAAGGAAGAATTTAATAGAAGATACCAGCTGTTGATACAAAGATGTTCTCACAGCAGTCACCATCATAGCCAGCATCAAAAATGATCTAAATGTTTATTAATTGAGAATGACTAAATAAATGATGGTCTACTAACTCAGTGGTATATTTGTCATAAAGCTCTATGGAATAATTATGAAGTCATATAGCAACATTAATGATGCTTATGACATAATATTAAGTGAAGCCAGACTACAAGTGGTAGACTACTGGTTGCAAAAAATCAGAACTATATTTGCAACATGGCTAAGTCTGAAGGAAAAACATTACAAAAACAATGATGTTGGTGGAAAAGGGATTTTTTTTTCTTGTTCTAAAATTGACTTTAATTACTAAAGTTTTAATATAAATAAGTTTTTGATATAGACTGTTATTATTATTATTATTATTATTATTATTGAGAGAGAGAGAGAGAGAGCGCACATGTGTGTGAGCCAGGCAGGAGCAGATGGATAGAGAAAGCAGGCTTCACGCTCAGCGCGGAGCCCCACACGGGGCTTTGTCTCATGAACCTGAGACCATGACCTCAGCCAAAATCAAGAGGCAGACTGAGCCATCCAGGAACCCCAAGAGACAATTATTTTTACACAAAAGTGGAGGGCTGAAGTGCAGAGAAAAGACACCCCTTCTCTCGGTGGCTGGTCAGCCCCATGAAACATACCAGCACATTGGGGCACCTGGGTGGCTCAGTCGGTTGAGCGTCCGGCTTCGCTCAGGTCATGATCTCGCGATTCATGGATTCGACACCCACGTCAGGCTCTGTGCTGACAGCTAGCTCAGAGCCAGGAGCCTGTCTTCGGATTCTGTGTCTCCCTCTCTCTCTGACCCTCCCCTGCTCACGCTGTCTCTCTCTCTCAAAAATAAATTTAAAAAAACATTAAAAAAAAAATATATATATATAAAGAAACATACCAGCACTGGGAATCACCAAAAGACATGGGGATGCTAAGTCCTCTGCACAGAATGCCATCCAGTCTGGCCACAGTGAGCACTCCATCTGTCCTACCTACTGGGTCGGGGCAGAAAACTGCTTTGACACTGGGTTTGGATGGCCTCTTGGGCTTCCAGCAGTCAGACCACATTTCCTGCCTCTCAACAAGGAGAACAGCTTGAGACAATGAACTTCATGAGGACACTTCCTGCCTTCCAGGCTAAGCAGTGAGCAGCAGCCCCAGGCTCCAAGGCCAAGGTGGGAAGACCCAGCCTTCCTTAGTTAACATCGGAGGAACCTTCTGCCCGGGAGCCTCCACTGCCCGAGGGGAGCTGGGGGCTTCTAGCAATTATTCAATTAGTCTCTGAGCCGCCAGTTCCTTCCTCTCAGAACCACCAGAGTGCAAGAGTCAAAGGAGCATAATTTTTTTTTCCTTTTGCAACTTGTCATTTTTAATAGCTCACTTTTCCAAACTCCTCTACACCACACGATGGGAGCCATATAATCTCACAGCCACAATACTTGTCCAGGTCAGATTATCTATTCCCCTGACTCTAGGCAAAGACACATTTTAAATCCCCCATAAAAACAGTTGTCAGCCTTAGCCCGAATCTTCTCTAGAGAAAAATAGTCTTCAACCTCCCGCAACGATGCTCATTTGAAAGGCAAAGCAGTGTCCCGCAGCTAGGCCATCTGAAAGCCCCACTAATTTAATCTCTCCTACAGCACTGCAATTCCACCACTCATGTTTCCTTGCTCCTTGTCAACCAAAGCAAAAAGTAGCTGTACACCAGAATTACTATCAGCAGCAGCACGCATCTACTGGGCCCGCTCTAAACGCCATTCACTTAAACCTTCACAATTTGATGTCGTAGCTACTGTTATTATCCCTATTTTTATAGATGAGAAAACAGAGACAGAGCAAAGCTAAGTAACTTGTCCAAGGGCACACAGTAAGTGGCAGAACCGGGCTTTGAACTACTTTGGTTTGATTCCAGGGCCTGCCCACTGCCACAGTGATCCCTGCCTTCCCGTACATAACACCAACCTGGTGGATTAGTTGGTTAAGCGTCAGGATCTTGAATTTGGCTCAGGTCACGATCTTTGGATCAAGCCCTGCTATGGGCTCCATGCTGGGTGTGAAGGCTGCTTGGGATTCTCTCTCTTCCTCTCTCCACCACATGCACACTCTCTCTCTCTCTCTCTCTCTCTCTCTCTCTCTCTCAAAAAAAAAAAAAAACCACTTAAAAGAAAAGAGAGAGAAGTATAGCATTTGCAACAGAAAAGCTTCCAAAATTCAATTTGCCTTCTAAAATATGTCTGAGTTGCTGGGAATTCACTTAAACACAACCATAAACTCACACTGATGACCCGCCTCAGGAAAGGCTGAAAAGCTTCCAGCAAAAGCCCAAACGAGCAAAGGTTTTTTTTTTTTAATCCAGCCTGTGCTCTGGGAAGAAAATGGTGGGTCTCAGAGTAAAAAAGAAGTTTGATTGTAAACCTTAATCTTCTCTAAAAATAATAATAAAGTCTTAAAAGAGAGAGAGAGAGAGAAATAAGATAAAAACAGAGAGGGAAGCAAACCATAAGAAACTCTTAAATACAGAGAAGAAACTGAGGGTTGCTGGAGGGGAGATGGGTGGGGGGATGGGCTAAATGGGTGATGGGTATTAATGGGCATTAGGAGGGCACTTTTCGGGATGAGCACTGATATTGTATGTTAAATGACGAATCACTGGGTTCTACTCCTGAAGCCAAGACTGAACTGTACGTTAACTAACTTGAATTTAAATTTACAAAGCTTGACAAAAATCCTGGGATACTTCCGGGCCTCTGGACCCCACCTTGGGGCACTGTGACAGGACCGCACACAGTGGAGAAGGAACATCTCCACCTGCAGGAGAGGTGAGCACAGATGGTCTGGATGGAGGAAGGAGACCTACAGGAGGCAGGGAGGCCAACTTCAACCCAAGGCTGGGAGCTGGGGGGAGGCCTGGCAGCAACAGACCCTGGAATGATGAGCAGGAGCCACCCCCTCAGGGCCTGTTGGACAGTTGGAATAGGGTCCTTCAGTTCAGCAGGTGGGAGGAGGGAAGGAAATTATGGGAGTAAAACATGGATCTCACTATCACTATCACTGTCACTTCATTTATCCCCATAAGCTGGTCAGGAAGGAAGATTACCCAGTTCTAAACTTTAAAAGCAAAGCTAATCACATAACTTCCTGTTCAAAGCCCTCTGCTTTTCCCCAATAGCCTAAAGGACAGAGCTCTCACTCTTTCACGTGGCGTCCAAGACCCTTTGCTCCGGGGTCTTGCGTTGGCTCCGGGATACCAACACCGCCCCCCCACCCAGGGCCTGTGCCCTTATGTGTCCTCTCCAGGAAGCCTGCCTTTCCTTTCCCCTTCCCTATTTACTTTATGAGACCCGCCGAGCTGCTGCGACCCCCCCCTCCTGCCTCCTGCTCCTCAGTCAGTCCTCCTTAACTTTGGGTGCCAAACACACGGTGTTCGGCTCTCTTTAAATACTCACCTCATGGCATTATAATTGTCGGCTGCCCTACCTGTCTCCCTTGCTCTGCCAATATCAACCAGAAGATAGCCACACACCTCTCACCTTCATCTCTCCCACCCATTCCTATCTGCTTCCTCTGAGGCTCTTGGGTCAAACCCTGCTAATAAATGGAGAGGCTTTTCAGGTCAGTGGGCACGGTGATCCTGTGTCCAAATCAACAAGAGAAGTCTTTCAGCAACCTAGATAGCAATAGATATTTGTTGGAAGGCAAGGCCTGGAGTGTTGTGTGCTAAGTGACTCAAGGACAGGTGACCAGGGAAATTAACTTCCATGATGATACCAGGAAGCTTCTCGGTGGAAGCCAGGTTTCCACGGACCCTGGCATCTTGTGTCCCTGCAGGCAAGAGTGGCAGTGCCTTCCCAACGAGACTGTAACTGTCAGAATTTCTTTCAACTGTTCATGAGAAAACTCTTTTTAACCTAAAGACCAGATTTTTTCATTCAAAAGACTGGGAGAATTGGAACATATTAACTGGCCAGTTGTCTCCTCTCGCCATGCCCCCATCCTTGCCTGGGTTGCTGCCACCCTTCCGCTGTCCCACCCTCCCTGGATTCCAGAGCACCTCTCCCTGCTCCTCCTCCCTGTCTGCTGCCAGGATCATTTACTAGGCCAGTTTGTTCAAGCTCCTTGGCCACATGATAAAGGACAGTGTGCACAGCACTAGCGGTTTCTATGATGCAGGTCACTTTACGGAATCATCTGTCACTCTGTCATCAAATACCACTTTCTGAGCACTTGCTCCCAAAAATGTCTCAGGCTATTCATATTTCTAAAAGGCTCCTATTGTGGATTGAATTTAGGGTAGAAACGGTATGACCTGGCCTTCTGGCTGAAGAATCCTCTCAGTATTTTAACAGGGTTTGACCACTAAAGCCTCAAAAATAGAGATAGGAGTTGGCTTTTTCAACCCATCCCTGAAGATTGGCCACTGTCAAATGGCAATCTCAGAAGGCCTGCCTCTTTGGCTCCTGGGGAATGTAGTAGGATTGCCTGAGAATGAGGGCTGGGGGCCTGCCTGTGGGAAGACTGAGCTCAGGTCTATACTGTCAGGTACCAAGAACCTCCAGCCACTACAAATCAGACTCTAGCACAGCTCAAGGTGTTCCTTGTTTCCTGCACAAGTTCCACTTGGGAGAGAGAAAAAGTTGGGGCAGATACGGAGCTTTCCCCCTTCCCTGGTCTGGCGGCAGGACACTACTCACCTCAGGAACCAGCTGCATGCTAGTCCACAGATGGGCACAGCCCAGGGCATCAGAGCACTCCTGGGACTGTGGGCCTTTGACCGTGGTCCTCTGATCCACAGATACTGAGCCCAGACTATACTATCTTCCCAGGGCTCCTGTAATCACTGGGGCTCTCTGTGGACACCTGGGGTTTGAGCAGACCCTCCAAGATCTGGTCCTGTCCCTGGAGTGGAACACAGAGCCTGGGATGCTCCCCTACCATTATCCACAGCCATCCCCGGTTCTATGCCTGACTCTTTCCTAATTTCTGGAGGTCAACTGTCCTGCACAGAATTCCCTGAATAAAACCTTGCTGTCATCTAGTATGCGGGTGTAGGAAGGGAGTTAGCTCTCGGCTGTACCCCAGGATCCAGCCGAGCATGGAGCTGCATGCCAAACTGAGCTTCTTCTGGGAGCACTCCAGAGCCATCCGACAAGAGCTATGGCTGGGGATAGTGGGATACCTGACAGGAGGAGTCAGCCAGGGGCAATGGGAAGCAACTGGGTAAGGCAATAGGGAGACAGTCAGGGCATGAGGGAAGCAAAACAGCCAGGTAGATGGCTGGGGCCCTGCTAAGGGAGCCTGGGAGTCAGAAGCTGAGCCCCTGACTCTGAATCAGCTTCTGAGAACAGATAGCATTATCTGGGACAGGGAAAGGGGCAGACGAGGGCAAGGGCAATGCTGAGCTCCTCTGTAAGGCCAGGGTATGGGCAGGGTCCCTGAGCTGCAAGAATGAGAGAATGACCAGAGATGGGGGCTGGGCAGGAGTGTGTTAATTTCCTCTAGCCCAAGGACAGAATTGGCCTGGAATCCTCCGGGGCCTGCAGATGATTGACAAAGGGCCTCCATCAAAAATAAATAAATAAATAAATAAATAAACAAATAAATAAATAAATAAAAACTAAAAATGAGGGTTTCACATGATATCAGCTCAGAGGGGAGAGTCATCTCCTTCATGGGACAGAGTGACATTCCTTCCCGTGCCCATGTAAGTCCCCTGAGACCAAACCAGCCATGAGGTGTTTGAGTTCTCAGGAGGCCTTTATGGGGAGGGACCTCTTATCCTCAGGAAGAGGGACAGCATCCCAGAGATACTTCTTAAAACCCTTCTGGTTTTTTAAGGGGTAAAATTTCCTGAGACCCTCAGGATTGCAGGACAAATACCACCCCAAGTGTGAAATTATACAGACTGGATTATAAGAAGAAAGGCTCTCTTGTTTTCAAGGTTGTAGAACTTCTACACCAGGAGGAACTACGTCCCCCAAAGCATCACTCTGAAAACTCGTATGCATCTTATGCCTTGTGGATGCCATTGCTGGATGTTTGGAGATGCTTCCTGCTGTGACCTTCTGAGACCATTTACAAGGCATCGAAGAGAAGCAATATCATCACCATAAAACCACACCTTGTTTCTGTCCAAGAATGATATTACCTAGTATTTTAATCAAGACCTTTAAATTACTAGGATCGGAAATCTAACTCCAACTCGCTTTCTTCTGTTTTTTTTTCTAGTTTTATAACTGTTATAGTTTTACATTTCATATTTAAGTTTATGATCCATTTTTTAGTTAAATTTTCTACAAGCTGTGAGACTTACGTTAAGGGGTGTGTGTGTGTGTGTGTGTGTGTGTGTGTTTTGTTTGTTTTTTGCCTATAGATGTCCAGTGTCTCCGACACAATTTGTTGTAAAGGCTATTTATCCTCCATGGGATCATTTTTGCACCTCTGGCAAAAATCAGTTAGGTATGTTTGTGTAGGTCCATTTCTGGATTCTCTGTTCTGTTCCATTGATCTTTGTGGCTATCCCTCCACTATTCCCATCCAGGCTTGATTAGTATAGCTACTTAATAAGTCTTGAAATTGGGTAGACTTATCCTAACATGTTATTCTTTTTGAAAATCGTTTTAGCTAATTTATTTGCCTTTACATAAAAATTTTAGAATAATCTATATCAAAAAATCTAATCATCCTGGGATTTTGATTGGAAACATGTTAAAGCCATAGATTAATTTGTAGAGAACTGACATAGTTATTGTGTTGAGTCTTCCAATCCATGAACCTGGTATGTCTCTCCATTTATTTAGATTTGCTTTGATTCATTTCATTAGTGTTTTATAGTTTTCAGAATATAAGTCCTGTACATGTTTTGTTAGATATACACTTAAGTATTTCTTTTTTTTAAACGAGTGATCATAAATGATATTGTGTTTTTAATTTCAGTAGTCACATGGTTATTGCTAGTATATAAAAATTTAGCTGTTTTTCTATATGTTCATCTTGTATCCTATTGCTTAACTCACTGATTAATTTTAGGACATTTTTTCTTTCTTTTTTTGGTAGATTCCTTGGGATTTTCTATACAGACAATTAGGTCATCTGCAAATAGGAACAGCTTTATTTCTTCCTATCAATATGTAGGTCTTTTATTTCCTTTACTTGTTTTATTGTGCTGGCTAGCACTCTAGCACAATGTTGTTTGAGAGTGATAAAGCAGACATCTTACCTTGTTTGTGAGCTTAGGGATAAAGCATTCAGACTTTCACCAATAAATATAAGTTTAGTTGTAGAGTTTTTGTAGATACTCTTTATCAAATTGAGAAGGTTTTTGCATCTGTAGACATGAGATAGATTGGTCTATAATTTTTTCTTTTTTTTATGTTTTCATTTAGTATCAGGGTAATACTAGCTTCATAGAATGAATTGAGAAACGTTCCCTCCTTTTCTAGTTTCTGGAAGAAATTTGTGTGGAACTGATTTAAATGCTGAGTGGAATTCTCCAGTGAAACCATCTGGGCCTGGAGATTTCTTTGGGGGAAGTTTTAAAATTAGAAATTCAATTTCCTTAATAGTTAAAAGGCTGTTCAAAATTATCTATTTCATATTGAGTGAGGTGTGATAGTTTGTGTTCTTCAGCAAGGCAATCCATTTCCTCCAAGTTGTCAGATTTATACGTGGAGAGTTGCTTGCAGTGTTCCCTTACTATCTTTTTGATGCCTTCAGGGTTTGTAGATAGCTCCTGGTTCACTCCCGATATCAGTAATTGGTATCTCTTCTCTTTTTCCTTTTGTCAGTCTTGCTAGAGGTTTATCAATTTTATTGATTTTTTTTCAAAGGCCCATCTCTTTGTTTCATTGATTTTCTCTATTGTTTCTATTTTCAATTTCATTGATTTCTGCTCTTATCTTTATTATTTCCTTCCTGCTGTTGGCATTGGGTTTGTTTTGCTCTTCCTTTTCAAAATTGTTACAGGAGGAGCTGTATTATTGACTTGAGACTTTTCCACTTTTCCAATGTGCTACAAATTTCCTGTTAGCACTGTTGTAGCTGTGTCCCACAGTTTTGAACTATTGTATGTTCACTTTCATTCAGTCAAATGTATGATTTTATTTCCCCTGACACCTCTGTTTTAACCCATGGATTATTTTAAAATGTGTTGTTTAGTTTAAAGTATTTGGAGATTTTTCAGTTATCTTTCTGTTACTGATTTCTAATTTGATTTCATTGTGGTTAGAGAACACACTATGCAGGACTTCTATTCTTTTCAATTTGTTGAGGTTTGTTTTACTGGCCCAGGATATAGTCTATCTTTGAATGTATTCCATGGGTACTTGAAAAGAATGTGTATTCTGTTGTTTGGGTGAAGTGTTCCATAAAGGTCTATTAGATCCTCTTGGCTGACTGTGTTATCATCTCTTGATTATCTTTTTTTGTTCAGATGAGATTTTCCTGGTTCTTGGTATAAGTGATCTTCTGTGAAACTGGGACATATTCATTTTATAAGTCTGATGCTTATTTAAGCCTTCTGTAACAGAAGCTGTTACAGCTGGCTTAGGGGAGAGGAGTCCTCATCACTGGCCTGGGGGAATGAAAGTCCTGGCTCCCTAAATGGCCTTCTCAGACATCACGCCTATGGGGATTTGGGGATGCCTTGTTATGCCTTGGGAGGGTGGAGGTCTAGGCTCCCACTTGGCCTTTACTGGCATGGGTAGAGGTGAGCCACACTTTTTTATGTGGTGTTTGGATGGAGTGGAGCAGTCATTGTCTAAAAGTTTTCTGTCTTGCTAGTCTGCCTCTTTCCCAGTCCTTTGGACCAAAGATTAGGCTTTTGTTGGAGCTTTTTATTTTTTAAGTTTATTTATTTATTTTGCATGAGAGAGAGAGAGAGAGAGAGAGAGGCACAGAGGCAGAGAGAGAAGGAAAGAGAGAATCCCAAGCAGACTCCATGCTGTCAGCCCAAAGCCTGACATGGGGCTCAAACCAACGAAACGTAAGATCATGATTGAGCCAAAATCAAGAGTTGGATGCTTAACCAACTGAGCCACACAGGTGCCCCTGCTGGAGCTTTTAAAATCATACCCATTGGTGTTTTGCGGCAGCTGGCTTCTTCAGCTCCAAGTTTCGTGTATATAAGCAAAAAGAAGACCGTGTTGTTCCTTTGGTCCTGAAATTCCCAGCTGTTTCTCTCCACTTTTGAGAGTCTTTATGTTTGTTTCACATATAATGTCCAGAGTTTTTAGCTGAACTTAGAAGTAGATGAAACAGAAGTATGTCCACTCCACCTCCCCAGAAACAGAATTCTAATGGAACGCTTTTTCACTCATTTCCTTCTATCTTTTCCTATGTATTTTAAACTTGAGAATTTTCTGTACACACAGTTCTGCTTTTTAAAACTTGGCATTATGTTGTAAATATGATTTTAATGGGAACAATATTCCATCCCATTGATATTATGCAGTTTCTTAGACACTTTCCTCTCAACCATCTGAATTGTTTCCAATATTTTATTGTGGAGTTACTTCAGCTCTTCTCTTAATGAACATGTGAGTTGTTTCCAAGGGACTTCTAGTGCAAGTACCCCTGGAATTAACATCTATGTGCATACAGTATTATTTCTTTATTTGGAAGTTACTTTTTTGGGATAAATACCTAGAAATGAGGTTACTGAACTAAAAGAGAAGAACACTGTACATAGCAAATTTTAATTTTTTAAAATTTTTAATGTTTATTTATTTATTTTTAAAAATTTTTTAAATATAGTTTATTGTCAATTTGGTTTCCTTATAACACCCAGTGCTCATCCCAAAAAGTGCCCTCCTCAATAATGTTTATTTACTTTTGAGAGACAGAGAGAGAGAGAGAGAGAGAGAGAGAGAAGAGGAGGGGCAGAGAGAGAGGGAAACACAGAATCCAAAGCAGGCTCCACCCTCTTATCTGTCAGCACAGAGCCCAAGGCGGGGCTCGAACTCATAAACCGTGAGATCATGACCTGAGCTAGAGACAGATGCTTAACTGACTGAGCCACCCAGGTGCCCCATAGCATATTTTTACACAGCTTTATATAAGAAACATCCGTGTAGACTTGCCTGTAGTATTTGGATTCAAAAGGGCCCAAGTGTCTTCACTCCCATTTCAGTGTGAGGCTGAGAAGACCATCAGCTTAACTTAAGCGGATGTGACCATCCTGATTAGGAATCAGTTACTAGTGTTTGTGTCTTAGGTATGTCACCTCCAAGGAATGATCAACAAACCCTTTATTCCCCACTACCATGATGATTGGCTTCATTAGGACGCATATTTTAACAATAAATTGTTTTAGAGTATTTGAATCCAAATACTACAGGCTATGGCTTTTATAGAAGCCACGAGTCACTACAACATTAGGGCTAAATGTATACTGTTCACATCAGTAGCCACCTGCCATGCGTGGCCCCCTAAATTCAAATCAGTTAAAATTAAAAGTTCAACAACAACAAAAAATTCAAGCTCTCCTTTGCACTCACCACACTTCAAGTGTTCAGTAGCCACATGTGGCCCCTGGCTATTATGTTGACCTGTGTGGATTACAGAAATGTCCTGTAATTGCAGAAAGTTCTATTAGATCATGCTGGCTAAGCAATTCTTCTTCAGACTCAGTTGTCACAGAGGACCATTGTTTTGTATTGCCTTTCTTCAAATCAATTCAGACTGAGAATGAAGTATGTCTTCCTACTTACTGAAGGCACAAAGGAGCACCCCACCAAAAGAGGCCGGCAGTAATAATCATGAACAGCAGCTAAGGATTTACTAGGTGCCAGGTACTCCGCTACACACCCCTACTTCCCCACAACCCAAAGGCGTGGGTCCTATTTTAAACTATTTTAAATAATGAGAAGTTCTGGTGGGAAAAAAATGTTCTCCCATTCACTAAAAGCAATTCGTTGGAAAGAAATGCTTTAATATGCTGCTCAGGGTAGAGGATGAGACTCCAAGATTGATAAAAGGGCACTGATCAAATTACTCTGTGATAATTTGTTTTTCTCTGGGGAAAGCTGTCAGAGGACAGAAAAAGGTGGCACCAGGAGGGTAGAAGCATGAAGCACACGTGAAGCTCCTAAAACTCTTTGAAAAGCCTGTGATGTGGGAAAGACCTTCAGGTGCAGGCCTGGGGGCAGCCATGCAAGGAGAAAGGAGACGCGGTGTGGCCTGCTGTCTCCCAGAAAGTGAGAAAGACGTCAGCTTAATGCTGGACTTGACTTCTCGCTGGCCAGGAGGGCTTGCTCCAGCTGCAGTGCGCTGGCCTGCAGTGCGGAGATGGTTCCACCTAAGGTGGACACGGGCTTGAAGCCTGCATTGAAGAGACGCAGGTGCTTTTCCAGGGCTACCTCCCAGGTTACCCCTGGGCTGCACGCCTTGGTGGCTTGACTGAGATGGGAGCTGACAGAGCCACCGAGATGGCCAACTGGTACAGAGCCATGCAGCACTGACGAGGGCCTTGTCTGTGCTCTTCCAAGAAAGAAAGGGTGGCTTCCCCCAGCTCCCAGAGGGCGGCGGCTGGTGGCTCCCCAGGGCTGCTGGGAGAGGGGACAGGTTGAAGCCAGCCCTTTGGCTGCTCCCAGGACCTTGCTCCAGCACGCCCACACAGAAGAGATGCTTGGTGCTGCCAGGGAGCAGCAAGGGGCATCCTCGCAATTCTGGATGCTGTGGAGTGGGAGCCCCAGCTCTCCCTGAGATATGGGGCTTTAAACCTGTCACAGTAAACAGTCAGGAATTAATACACCGACTCCCCAACTCTGGCAGTGCAATTTGCCATCTAAATTGTTACCTTCCGCAGGATGGTACATAAACAAAAGGAGCAGGCTGCAGGGACCTCTCAGCAGCCCTGTGCTCATGGGGAACGACGTTCTTCCCCAAGAAGAGGGAGGAGAAGGAGTCTAGGAAGGGAGTTGGCATTTCACAAATTCCTGCTGCGAGCCAAGCAGGAGGCTAGGCGCTCAGCAGGCACGGCCTCTTTTATCTTTACAACCGCCCTATGAGAAAGGAATTACCATTCTGTCATCATGCCAATGAGGAACGGGAAGGTCAGAATCATTGGCTCAAGGTCACAAGGCTGGTGAGTTCAGGAGTTGCCTTCAGCCTCAGTGGTGGTGGGGCTGGCCCAAGCTGCATTCTGCACTGAATGGGCTCTTCAAACAGTTCCTGGGGGAGGGAGCCAACACGAGGCGTGCAAACAGCCAGCCCCCAGAACATTCCTTTTGCCCTTTCTGTGCACTCCCTCTGCTGCTAACAGCCGCCCCAGCCTCTCCCTCAGCAGGATTGTCTAAGGGCTCCTGCAGCACTCTACCCACATGAGCAAAACGCTGGCAGTGCCTAGAAGTTTCTGAGCGCCCAGGTGGCCATTAGTTAACAACTGACTGTTCAGGGACTATGAAAGCCTAGCTCGGCTGCCCCGAGTCAGGACAACCCCGAAGATGGAACGTGCCCCAGAACATCTGGCAGGACCCATGGAGGCTGAGACTCTGCCTGAGCTCACAGCATTGCTTGGCTTCCACCCTGCCCCACTCCCCCATCCCTTCATCATTTCCTTTGGAAACACGTCCTAAGAGATCAGGTTCCCACGGGCCCCTGTCTCAGCGCTTGCTTCCCAGAAACCCCCTAAAACAGCGCATTTCCTCCCTGAAGGCAGCCAACTTGTGTCTGGGACACAGCTGACGGAACGACTTGGGTCTCTTGTCCTCTGGTAATGAATCACTTGAAGCCAATGCCTCTCTTCCCATGTCCACCAGAGTGCCCAGCACATAAGTCTTTGCCCTCTTGATGAGTATGAACTGATCAAATGTGTGTGTTCAGATGCACAGTGAGTCAAAATTTCAACCCCAAACCCAAAGTGCAGGGTTTTAAAGCCTTGCTCAAAAAAAGCTGTCCACTCTCCCTAAAGAGATTTTTTTTTAAATTTATTTTTGAGACAGTGAGAGACAGAGGCATGAGCAGGGAAAGGGCAGGGAGAGAGAGGGAGACACAGAATCCGAAGCAGGCTCCAGGCTCTGAGCTGTCAGCACAGAACCCACGAACTGTGAGATCATGACCTGAGCAGAAGTCGGATGCTTAACCGACTGAGCCACCCAGGTGCCCCTAAAGAGATCTTAATCTGATTGGTATGAGCCATTCAACCAGCTCTCAAGCTGGTGGGTACAAACCAGTCATATTTCTTGTATTCAGTCATTCATTCCCCTCTTCCCACCTTATCTAGAAGAAGATTCCTTCTTTGGACCTTCTTTACTTCCTCTCCCAACACTCCCGGGCGTTGGGCAGACTGAAGAGGCCAGGCCTGCTTTTAACTGAGAGAGCACAAGACTCTGCTAATGGCATCGGTTGCTGCCACCCGGGGCCACCTTTGAAAACCGATCCTGCAAGTTGGGTGGCTGCTCCCGTGCTGAGGTCTGAGCCAAAGGGCTGAGCCATGCAGGCTGCAGACCCACTCGCGGGGTGCTGTTCCCATCCACGGCCACGCGACACGAGTGGCAAGCATGCAGTGTGCTGCTCACACAACCGTGCACAGCAGCCTTGCTTGTGCAAGCCTCCGCATGGCCTGTGGGGCTCTCACTGGGGCTCCAGGGTTGTAGTCTTCTAGATTTGCATTCATGTGCTCAGCAGGGTCCACGGTTACAGTCAGGGGAACATCCAGCTCCAGCTCTCCTCCCCACCTGAACCCTCCCCTCCCCCCAACCGCACACATGCCAGCTCTAGACCCTGCGGGTGAGCCTGGGTCACCAGCCCAGACCTCCCTTCCTCCCTGGCAACCTCGCCATGGGGTCTCTTGATGTCCCCTGGTCAGAGTGCCTCAGTCAGGATGACCCAGTGCACCAGGGAGGTCCTGATGTCTCTGAACATCAGCAGCTTAGGGTACACCAGTCATTTCCCCTCTGTTCTCGACTCGCTCAGCTCCCACCATCTTACCTGTCCTCCCAGGAGGCCTGTTGGGGGCTGAACTGTGTCCTCCTCAAGATTCACATGCTGAAATCTTCACCCCCAGTACCTCACAATGTGACCTTGTTTGGAGATGGGCTCTTTAGGGTAAGATGAGGTCACTGATGGGCCCTGCCCCAGTATGACTGGTGTGCTCATGAGACAACTAGAACACAGGCTTCCACAGAGGAAAGACCACGTGAAGACACAGGGAGAAGGCAGCCATCTGCAAGCCAAGGAGAGGGGGTACCTGGGTGGCTCAGTCGGTTAAGTGGTCGGCTCTTGGCTTTGGCTCAGGTCATGTTCTCATGGTTCACGAGATCGAGCCCCATGTCAGGCTCTGCGCTGGCAGTGCAGAGACTGCTTGGGATTCTGTCTCTCTCCCTCTCTCTCTGCCACTCCCCCCTCCCCCACTTCTCTCTAAATAAATAAAGAAATAAATAAATATGAACCAAGGAGAGAGGCCTGGGAGGAAGGCAACCCTGCCAACACCTTCATCTCAGACTCTTGGCCTCTAGAACTGTAGGAAATACATTTCTATTGCTTAAGCTGCCCAGTCTGGGGTATTTTGTGGTGGTGGTCCTAGCAAATGAATAGAAAACTCGTTGCAAACTTTCCCACCGTTTTCCCGCCTGCCAACTCTGCCTCCTAAGGGGTAGAGGGCAGAGCCAGCCTTGTTCCCCTAGGACAGCAGAGATTCTTGCACGGCAAAGAGGAACCCTCCTCAAGTTGAAGGTGGCTTCCTGCATCTCCCACCTAGAGAAGAGGCTGGCAGTATCTTCCACGACAATGTTTCGTCACCATAATCAACGTTACTCTGCTACCCCCACCAGCAACCCACT
Organism: Cryptoprocta ferox; assembly: GCA_028646485.1. Lineage (NCBI taxonomy): Eukaryota > Metazoa > Chordata > Mammalia > Carnivora > Eupleridae > Cryptoprocta > Cryptoprocta ferox. The sequence continues at coordinate 141,471,500 of CM053573.1, read as the reverse complement.
CCCCAGCTTGGGTGAAACAGCTTTCGTGGTTGCCCTGTTCCATGAAGCAAGTGGTGGGCCTCCCAGTGCTGTAGCATGGTAACGGCACCACTTACCTCTCTGTTTCACTCTCCAGAATTGGGGAGGGAATCTACAGAATGTTATTTTTCGAAAAATGTGAGCTGCCTGGAAGGAAGTCATTGCTCTCGCACAAGGAAAAGTAACATGAATATAATCTCCCTTACGTGTAGAGCTACCCTGAATGCCTAAGGGACTTCCCCTGAGAGATCCAAAGCAGCACTGGACCCCAGAGATGGGAGTCACTGCTAATTTGGTTCCCTGGGTCACAGAGAAATGGAAGGAAGTGGCACAGGAAGAGGGAGGCTGGAGTTTGCTTTCCGCTCACAGGGCTGCAGTATACTTTACATTTCCCAAAGGCCATAATTATTTCCCGGAGAAGAAATTCAAATGACCCAGATAGTTAATTCAGTGAGATTGGCCCAAAAAGTATTTACCTAAAAGGCAGTTTTGTCGAAAAGAACATCACAACATAGTCAGGGCCTGCTCTCATTGCCTGAAAAATGCAGGCGCCAGATCCAAGGCTGAAGCCTAATATAATTAGAGAGGGCAGGAGGTTTGGGAGTTTGAGAGGCAGAGAGAGAAGGAGGCTTGCAAAGTAGGAGGGAGGGACAGAGCGAGACAGAGAGAGAGACTGAGAAAGAAAAAGAACAGGGGATTCTCATGAGCCATCCAATGCAATGACCAGGGTGAGGTTGTCCGTGAACCCCCTGGATCCTAGGAATTCCCTCTGCATGGAAAAACGTGGAAGTGCAGGAGAAGCTTACCTTTGACGACCCCTATCTTCCTTTCCATCTTCATCCCTGACTGGCTAGGGTCACCTTTCCCCTCTTCCAGGGCCCCAGATTCTCCCCACCCCCATGACAGAGACTCAACTCCACAATCACCACCCTCTGCTTCCCCTAATCCAAATACCCATTCCCTTAGCACAGGGAGCTCAGCCCTGTGTCAAGAGGGAATTCGCTGGTGGAATTAATCCACACCAGCCACTACTGTGTGCCCAGCACCTTGCCCAAGGCGTTTGACCAGGGAAAGCCAAACATACACCAAGTCATGATTAGATAAATAAGAAAGTGGAGCCGAAGGTATTCTACGGAAGCATGATGATGTCAGCATAAGGTATCTCATACTATAATAAAAGTAAATATCCCTTAAGCAGTTACTATGTGCCAGACACTATGCTAAACCCTGTGTCATAAATTATTTTATTTAACCCATTAAAACAATAAGTATAAATATTATCTCTATTTTACAGATAAGGAAATTAGGAAGAGAGCCAGGGCTGACTCCAAAAAGCCATGCCCTTGATCACCATATTACTAAGCCTCTCAGGGTAGGAAAATGTTGTAATAGACTCTCAAGGTCCCTCTCTCCACCCTCTTTTCTCTCCACCCCAGGTAGCTACCAGTAGGTTGGCCTTCAACCCCTGAACTCATGATATGTCTCCAAGACAGCTGGAGTTGAGGGACATGGGGCTAGAAAGGGTGTCCTTACAGAGAGGGACCCCACCATTTGTGTAGATATGGTTTGGTTTGCACTGTTGATCAGGAGACTTACCCATTTAATAACCCTGACCTCTCCCCCACCCTGCACTCTCCCCAAATCTTACTGGTGAGGTTGAAAGAAGCTGCTAGAAGTCCTGTCCCCTTGGGTTTCTGGTTGCCTGCAGGAAACCCACATTCTTCCTTGCTCCTCAATGTGAGGTCAGGCCCCAGCATAGGGACAACTGGAATGTGCTGGGAGGTCAGTCTGTCCTACTGGGGGTTCATTATTTTGAGGTCCACAGTGGCCGCGATGCTCTCCACCATCAGCTTGGCTAGTGAGGAAGTTGACATTTCATTGCCAATCCAGAGGTTCCTCCAACTATCTCAGTGGCTCAGCTGTTCAGGTGAGAAGAGACACTGTTTATTGGGCCCCTTCAAATCTCAACAAGAGACATTGCTCCATGCAGAGCAGGAATGAAGAAGGGGCTGGGCTGAGCTAAGGGTGGGCCCCAAAGAGTTAGACCAGCTATAGGTGCTCAGCAAGGGTCAGTCACTCCGTCTGGCCAATGAGGTTTCAATGACTCAGGGCAAAATGAAAAAACACATCATATGGATCCATCATTTGAGGCATTCTATCTCTATGCATAGCAAAGTGTGTATAAGTATTTATCCAAATAGGAATCTGAGGCAGGTGGGTAGGATGTAGAGTCTCTTTAAATGACATTTAAAAGAGCCTGTTCCCAGGGACCAACATTTTTGCAAGCCTAAGAATAGATCTGGGTCCTCCAGCATCATCTTTTCCACACAAAACCTGTCCTACCCCTTCTATGGGGGTGCCTAAGAGTCAGGGACCACACATGACAGAAGCTTAACTCTCTGTGTGAACCTGGGCATATCCACCACCCAGCCTCAGTTTCCTCCTCTGCAAAGTGGAAATAGCAGGACCACCTTACCAGGTACTTGCAAGGGCTAATTGATAAATGCAAACATTTTGTGGATGTTTACGTGCTTAGTATGAAGGGATAAAACTTACGTGGGACTGAAGAAGGGCTGGTGGGCAAAAACACGAGTGGGGGTAAGGAAGGAGGCCAGAGTCCATGAAGGGACCTGTCTGAGAAGGAAATACAGTTAGTGCTGCTTGGAGGAGAGCCCACGGGCAAAACAATGGTTCCACAGCCTCCTCCGGGTTCTGACAGCGTGCCAAATCCCCGGGAGTAAGACCAGCGCCTGCGGATTTAGTCTGCGCCTTCCCACACATTCAACCATGAACGCCCAGACCGGGGGCCAGCAGGACCCCCCGGTTTCCCGTGTGTCCGCCTGGCTTCTCAATCAAAACATAAGCTCCTTGTGCCACACAGGGCCCTCTGTGTGCCCCGCAGACCTGGGCACAGGGCTGGTACAGGGCAGACCCTCAATAAATATTTGCAGATCGTCTGCCAGGAATGAGGCCTGACTTAGGCCAGCTGTGTCACACACCTTCGGCCACCTCTCAGCCTGCGACCGCCTTTCAAACCTTGATGCTGCAGATGGAATGTGACTCCTACCAGCTGTGGATTAAAGAAACTTGTCCTTGGTACTCTGAGGGGAGGAAAGGCCAAGGTGGAGCGCCAGAAAGCTGCAGGGCCTACAAGAGGCCGTGTATAAACATCACTAACTTGGCCTTTCTGGTGACGTAGGGAAAGGTCGGGTGAAAGCCGGCCTTCCTCGCTGGCGGGGCACCATCACCTGGGATGTTCACAGCAGGGCCCACAGGAGAAAGAGCGGATGTGAGGGCAGGAAATCCCAGCAGAGCCCTCACACTGCAGTGACGTGAGGCCCTGGCCACGCCCGGCCACCCGGCAACTCTGGCGGGGGGGAAACAGCTTCTTTTTGTGGTCTGACCCTGGCTGGCTGCCAGGCCTTCAACAACAGCCTTGTGATGTGCACTTTTGAAATGTGTTGGTGGCGCGGAATGGCATGTCTAACTCGTGTTTAATGCCCGTCAGCGTTTACGTCTCTTTCCCACGCCCACGGATGCAGACTGGCTGTATGTGGGGGCTGTGGTGCCCAGCCGTCTGAGCGCCTGGCCATGTGGATGGATCTCTCAGGACACACTTCCTTTTACCCTCAAGCTGCCCTCTGTCGGGCCAAGGATGTGGCTCCCTTGGCAGAGGACGAAGAGAAGGCCAACAGGAGCCATACTTAATATCAGCTGCTGGGCGTGCATTATGGTGTTTTCCGTGAGGTGTTATGGCCCCTGGTTTGCAGGTGGGGAAACTGAGGCTCAGAGACGTTAAACCTTTTGCGGAGGGTGACACAGAGCTAGAACGTGTGGAGCAGAGAGTTTAGCCTCCAGGATTCTGTCTCTTCCCAAATACCCCCAGCCCCTCTCCTAGGAGGATCATACTCCCCAGGACTATTCCTCAAGGACAGGGCAACAGAACCCACATCCTACATTCCTACTGCCTACACCCACCTCACAGATGACCACTGACAACCAGAATTTGAGAAGGGCCAAGAGAGGCCAGGTCAGCTCACTTCAAGCACATGGCTTGCTTCAAGAACATTCGATTTGATTTGCGTTGTTAATTCTCACAGTATGTCCATCAAAGTTCAGAAGTGACTGTGCTTATAGTTTTTTCCACGATTTTCCTGTTTTTCTGTTGTTTCATAATTAAGGCAGCTTCTGTCTGACAGTGCTTGTAGAGACACATTTGGGCTCCGGCAAGTTCCTGGGTGGTCTCCAGGAAACCCGGACAAGAATCATGTGCTGCTTTGTACTGTGGTGACACAGCCCTCTACATTCCTGCAGCTCACAGGAGCTGGGGAGAAAGCTGCTATAACCACACAGCCCCTGTCCTGAGGGAGATTAGAACTGAAGAGCAGGCTCACAGTTTACCTGGAGGGCCAACTCAGAAAGCTCTAGACTAGTGGCAGGCCAAGTGAGATGGGGAAGGAAGGGAAGACAAGACAGGGGGAGTCACTGAACAGGTCACCTTCGGGGGCACCTGGGGCTCTCTGGGAAACTGTAGGACATGCCTCAGAGTTTGTGCTAAGGAAGGTGTGGTATTTATTCACGAGTTGTTGGTTTAGGCCCACCCCAGACAGGCCAACACTGTGGTCAGAGTCCTCAGGGAGAGAAAGACACACGTGCCTAGATCAGAAGCTGATAGCAGGCATGGGGATAGTGAGCACTAGGAGGATATGGGCAGGGTGCCCCTCACAGTGGTGCCATGTTAGATGTCATGACTGCAAGACAGAGCATTCGCCCGCCTTCTCCTCTTCCTCCTCATGGACTGTGACTTAGATCCCACAGCAAGGACTCTAGGTCACTTGATCTGTCTGCATGTGCACCTTCTCATGGTATCTCAGGTAGGGAAGAAGGATTTAGGGGTCACTTCCCAATTTGGGGGAATCTGATGGGATACAGATGAGGTCCTTGGGTTTGTCATCAATCAAAGGCAAACCTTCCAGAGAGGAAAGAGGGCTGACCCAGAGATCCCTGAAGGCACCAGGTAGAGAAGTGAAGACATCGGTGATCACTTGTCAAGCTGGAAGACTGCAGTGAAAGCTTGTAATAATGGTCGCATTTGCATGTTCTCCCTGGGTGTTGACTGTTAGAAGCAAAGATGACCATAAAACAAAATCAATCGTGGCTCCTCTTAATTTTTTTTTTTTGAGAGGCAGCAAGAGAATGCAACCAGGGGAAGGGGAAGATGGGAGGCAGAGAATCTTAAGCAGGCCCCACGCTCAGGAAGAAGCCCAACTTGGGGCTCTATCCACAGCCCTGGGATCATGACCTGAGCCAAAATCAAGAGTCCAACGCTCAACTGACTGAGCCTCCAGGCGCCCCAATCATCCTCCTCTTGTAAACTCAGAGAAGGGCTGGGCATAGGAAGAATGGATCATTTGCAGCCTGGGGGAGGGTGCTGTGTCCCCTTCCTTCTCATTATCCAGCAAGGAACCCATTGCTTCCTTTCCCTCCCATTTCATCCCCCTCCTTCCCTCTGTCTTTGCTTCTCTGCTTCCTCCTGTGGGTTCTTGTCCCCATTTGGCTTCTCTCTCTCTCTCTCCCCCGCCCTCAGAGCCACTGGGTCTCCAAGGTGCTCATCATCTCCTGTCAGACCTCTGTCTCTCCATTGCACCTCTCCCCCTCTCCCTGGGCTCTCCCAAGCTCCTTCCCCTCCTCCATAGACACTTGTGTGCCCCTCTGGGCAGGTTGGAGTTTCAGTGACAGGGGCTGCATAAATCACCAGGGATGGGCACAGGGTGTGCATACCCCTGTGGCGTGCTGCCTGTGCAGATGGAGGCCTGACAGCCTGGTCCATTGCCAAAGACCGCTCCCAGCATCAGCCACCAGCCGCCCTCCATTCACCGGCCTCCTCTGAGCCATGATCAACATTTCAAAAGCAAACGCACAAGGCCTACTGTGGGTTCCTATAATTCACCCATGGGTTGTGCCTGCTGCCTGCCTGCTTCGAGACAAGCCGCATTCTTCCCTCTGAGTGAGCTATTTTTAAGAAGGCTCCCCCCGTTTCCAGTTCCCATTTCAGCCCAAGCGCTGAATTAGATTCTTTCTTCATTTTGTAGGCTCCCCCTCTCTGTTATTATATAAAACCATTTCAGCCCTTAAGGAGTTGGCATCTGACATCTACAGCTTCTGAATCCCCAGAACAGAGAAGGGAAGGAATAAACAGAAAGGAGGGAAAGAAATGTTCTGTTTCTGCTCCAGGAACATGAATCGGTGGAGAGTTAAATAGCAACAAAGTATTTGGTGTTAATCTTTAATATTCTCAGTCCCAGAGCTGCCATTCTCCAAGTGACTCTGGCGCCTCTCACAAGATATCACACCTTCTATTATGCTCTAAAAAAAGTACCCACCAGAAGGGAGTTCTTAGTGATTAAACTGAAGGAAAAAAAAAAAGAAATAAAAGAAAAAGAAAAAAAAGTGAAGGTGCTCGTTGCTATTTACAGAGAAATGACTGAAAAGGATAAGCCATGAATTCCTTTGCCGTCAGTCTTGCCTGTTTTAAGCAGACCCTGCCTGAGCTCATCCTGTGATGTGATCTCTACTTTCCTCCGTCTCCAGAGTCTGGGAGGGGCGTTTGACAGATATCAAGGCCTGCAGGCGGCGTCAAGAAGTGGAGGCGGAGACAGGTAGGGGGCCCCCACCCTGGCTGACTGCGCCTTACCCAAGATGAGGTGAGCCAGGATGTCAGTACAAATGACAAGACTCTTCCTCTAACCTACATGTGTAGCCCTGCTATCCCAATGTAGGTTCCCCCAGGCCGACCCTGAGCCCAGGATTCCAGTGGGGGCAGTTTATCTGGCGGGGGGGGGATCCCGGGAAACACTTGTAGGGAAGTCAGAGGTGAGAAGGGAGGGCAGATAGATAGCCAATAAGACCGTGATATCAAGCAAGTGACTATTGTGGACACCTGGGGCTTAATACCCCTGGACAACTCTGAGAGACGGCATAGAACGTGCATCTCAGAGTTGCTACACCTGGAGGTGATGGACCTGGAGTATTCTGCCTACCCGGTCCTGCCAGTCCTTGGTGGAAGGGCACAGGAAGAAGGGTGTTACTTCTCTGGCACTTTGAGCTTGTGCACACTGGCTGCAGAGGACACCTCCAGCGAAGAGACGCAAGTGTTGACGGTAGGAAGAACATTGTAACGGTAAGCTGGATGGTAAGCACCCACAGCAAATATCAGTGTCCTGTATCATTCATGTTTGGGGCTAATCCTTCAAAATAAAGAGTGGGAATTGAAGTTTAGCAGATAAACATTGCCTGTAGCATGCCACACCTCTTCTCATTGGGTGCCTCTTAAGTTTCCTGGCAACGACTCACATTGGGTTTAGAAATCTTTGCCCATTGCAATATCACAGTCCTAAATGTTTTTTCCCTAAGGGAAACTTTTCTCCTCATTTTTGTAGGAAGAGTTGCCTGGACATGAAGCCCCGTCCTTACCCCAGATGGACTGCAGGGCTTTCTGGAGCTGAAGAATTCTTTCTCCTTGCCTTCGGCACCTGTGGACCTAGAGTTGTGTCCAAGCAAAGCAGAGCATTACGGAGGAGGAGATGACTCCCTCCCTGTCTCCCCATCCGTGCTCCCTTCTCATCAGAGACTCTTCCCCAAACACACAGCTTTTGTAGAAATGCTTACTGTTACACAGTATGTCTGCTGATATCCTCCCTCCCTACTGGTTCCACATGGACCAGGCCTGAGCCTCTTCCAGACCGCAGCAGTGGGATCCAGGTGACACATGATCAATAAGCTTTTCTTCAATGAAAGACCGAATGAGTATCCTCAGTGCCTAAGTGAGAAATTCTTTGCCCCCTCCATTACCTATATGATCAAGTCTAAACCCCCTCATATAATTAATTATTCAAGTCCCTTTACAATTTTCTACACTGGTTTCTTGCCCAGGTTTCATGCCCTGCCAGTCCTCTACGTGGGCTATTGACCATTTGGCCGGAAGGTCACCATTCTTCACTCTGTGGGCTTTGCATGTGCTCTTTCCTCTGCCTGGAATACTCTTCCCCTTTCCTCTTCCTATTAAAGGATTGCCCATAACTCTTAAGGACCCACCTCCAATGTCCTCTCCTCCATGGAGTCATCCCAACTCCTCCAAGAGGTGGAAGATGATCAAATAGGCAGACCTGGCATGTACTGGGGGCGCTAGCAAACGAGACAACCAATAGCTCTTTTTAAAAAATTTCAATATTTCTAAAAAGCAAAGTCAGCTTTGTAGACAATATGCAAAACACTCTGATCTGGTTTGGACTTCCTTCTATGTTTATTTTTGGTTTTTGGTTTGTTTTGTTCTGTTTAAACTAATCAAGCTTGGAGAAAGTCACCATCAACCTTTTGGAGCTTGGGCCTCTAGAGATCTTACTATTGCCTCTACTTATAGGCATTAAAATCATTCATTCATTCATTCATTCATTCACTCATTTGGCACACTGCAAGGTCTGGGGCCTGGGAGATGCAGGTCACATACTCTGGGGGAAGTAACCAGCACATTACAAATTGTTAAGACACTGTGAGGTTCCTGACCACTTGAAAGGGTCTGCCCTGGCAAAATAATAATGATAGCAGTAGATTGTAACATAAACTAAATATTCAAGAGTCTACACTCATATAAATAAACATGTGAATAAATAATTAAATGGCAGAGAAGGGACAGCTCTTTCTCTAGAATTCTAAGTAATAAATGCCCAAGGAGTGATGGAAATAGAAAATCATCATTTGGCAACTACCACGTTAATACTGGCTGTAGGCAAGAATCAACTGTGTGCTGAGAAACAGGGTATTTGCATAGTCTCAAAGTGTCTCCTTACAAGGAATACATTCATTACAAAGGGAAGAATAGCAACTTTGTGGAGACACCTGGCAGACATCACCTTAACCTAGTGATCAAAGTTAATATCGCCAATGACAAGACAAGGTGACATCATGCACCTCCTGATATGATGCACTAAGAAGGGCACAATATCACTTCTATACTATTGCTGCCAAAAATGTGTAACTTCAATGTAATCATGAGAAAATATCATACAAACCCCATAGTAAGAGACATTCTACAAAATAACTGGCTAGCATTCTTCAAAAGCGTGACAGTCATAAAAGGCAAAGAAAGACTGAGGAAGTATCCCCGATTAGAAGAGGCTTAGGAGACAGAACAGCTAAATATGGGCAGACACTGCAGGTGCCTGAATTGAAAAAGGATATTAGTGGAGCAATTGGTAAAATGTGAATAAAGCCTGTAGATTCGTTAATAGAACTATATCAAAGTTAATTTCTTGGTTTTGACCACTGTACTAGGTGACATGAGATGCTAACATTAAGGGAAACAAAGTGAAGAAGAGACAGGATCTCTGTGTACAATTTTGGCAACTTTTCTCTAAGTCTAAAATTATTTCAAAACAATGTCAAAAATATATGGGGGGAAAATCCTGCTCTATTTCCTCACCTCATCTTATCACAGCACCTAGGGGATTGTTTTGGAATATTTGTTTTATTTATTTCCATCCACACAAGCCTGTAAGCCTCTCCAGGGACTGTCTAATTCATTCCAAGATCCCTGTGGTGCCAGTGCTCCTAGATTTCATATCATCCCCTCCTGCAAAACCCACTCCATGTACTACAGGGAGCATTGCTTGGAGGTACAAAGGAAACTGTAGACAAAATTCTGGACTTAATAAACAGTGCTGCTTAAATATCACCATGCCTTTTATGAAGAGAAAAGGCAATGCATACATAGTGTGATAGATAGTTTCCATGTTTGCCTTTCCATGTCCCTTGGTACTGAAACTTTTCCAATCCTATTCCCTGCCTTGAATCAGTGTTGGCCTCATACTTGCTCTGACCAACAGGCAGCAGAAGAGACACTGAGCTAGTGTTGAGCTGAGGCAAAAGAGGCCTTGCATGTTTCTGCTTATTGCCCTAGGACCCTGCCCATTCACTAGGTGAAGAAACCCGAGCTTGCTGCTGGAAGATGACAGGTCCCATGGTGCAGAAACAAGCCAATAGCCAGTCAACTACCAGACATGTGAATGAAACAATACTTGAAGAGTGGGCTTGCCAGCTTACCACAGACCCATCAGTAAGCCTAACTAAACCAGAAGAACCACTCAACTGAGCCTTGTCCAGATTCCCCACTCATAGCACCATGAGCTAAACACATGGTCGCTGTTTTAAACCACCAAGCCTTAGCATTGTTTGTTACATGGCATAGGATAACTGATACATATATGATATATCTCCATATCCTATATCTCCCATGGCTCTAAGCTCGGGGATCAGTAGTATTAGCCTCTCTTTGCCTCAGGTTGGCAAATGCAAAGACATGGACCCTTGTTTTAAATGAACGCAAACCCCAACTGAAATAATACCAGACAGATCTCCTCTCCTAAGACAGATAATTTGGATGCCTCTCCCCACTCCCACTTCCGCCCAAAAAAAGGGAATCCTTGCACAAGAGTCTTACTGGGTAAGGAAGCAAAGTTCAGGCAAGGTCAGCTAGGCAACTCCTCAGTGCACCAGGGGCTGTAGGGGCAAGGGAAGCAGATGGGCTGGTGGTGCAGGGAGGTGCTTGAGTAACCTGCCTCCACAAATTTTGTCCACACCTCTCCCTAAGGGACAGCCAGCTCATTCTCTGGAGGTTTGGGTGGCAGAGTAAAAGCCTCCCTGGGCTGCCACAGAGAGTGCATCCCAAAGGGCTTTCAGAGAGAAAAGGAGGCAGACATGGGCTGCCAAAGGGCCAGCAAGGGTGAAGCAGGAGGGTATGTCAGGGCTGCTGGAAGTAGGCATGGCAGGCTGGGCAGACACCAACCATGGGGTCCTCAGAACTGTTGGGCTCCCCCAGAAGCCAGGAACAGGTGGACAAGACTCCCAGGAGATAAGATAAGTAGCTAAAATTCCAGGTTAAGCAGGAGTGCTTTGGTTAAACACCCCACCAGTCCATCTCATGTGCTTGGGGCCCAGCATGGCAGAGTGCAAGGACAAGGCTGGGGGGAGTGGGTGAGCACAGTGCAAGGGAGGATTTGAGGTTCTGGATAGAGTCAGGGTGCTTATCTGCATAGACATGGTGACTGTTGTGTGCTATAGCTGTCCCCTGAAATGAGAGGCTTGGTCACTGCTTCTGTCGAAATAACTTTTGAAGCATTTCTTGCCTGGGGTGCCATGTCAGCAAACCAAAACTCAGATACCCCATGTCCTTGCAAATGCTCTGCTTGACCAGAAACGCAGTGTGTCCAGTCAGCCAATCCCCAACCACCAAGCCAATTCTGGGCCTTCTCACCCCAAACAAAGTTGACCACATGGCCTCAGCCCATCAGATATTTTCTATTTTTCTCTTCCTCGTTCTTTATTCTTTATCCTATGGAAGTCTCCTGCCCTCTGCCTCATTTTGCAGTTCTCTGAAAGGAGACTTTCCACCTCATAAAGTGTTAAATAAAATTGGTATCCCCTAAATTGTCTTCTTGAATCATTTTTTAACACTTCAAAGGTCTCCCCTATCCTGGACACTATGGGAGAAAAGCTGGATATTTACTCTTTCCTGTCTCCTTGGTCAGGATTCAGCACTGGTCACTGAATGGAACATCCTGTCTCTACCTGCTGGGGACACAGGCACACTCCCCAAGGTGACAGCTTGTCTTTGCTTTTGGGAAGTCCCTTCTTGCCCTCAGCACAAAGGAAATGACCTCCAGTGTCCCTTTTCCAGCTTTGCCCCTCACAGCACGCAGATCCTGCGTTTTCAAAGAACCAGAAGTCAGAGCTGAGGACAACACGGCCCAGCTGTACAGATCACTGGAAAACAATACTCATCAAATGTCATACTGTTGACAGTATTTGAATTGAAGAACCACTGGTGATGTGTTCTGCTGGTAGGAACATGCAGGAATAGAGGGGAGAAAGAAGGAGCAAAATAGTCAGAAGGTTTGTGATAGTCAGGATTTTTTTTTAATGTTTTTACTTTGGGGAGAGACAGCATGAGTGGGAGAGGGGCGGGGGGGAAACAGAGGATCCGAAGCAGGCTCTGTGCTGAGAGTAGAGAGCCTAATTCAGCGCTCAAACTCACAAACCATGAGATTATGACCTAACCTGAAGTCCGATGATCAACCGACTGGGGCACCTGGGTGGCCCGCCCATACCCCTTACCTGAGACTCCTTCCTGCACCATCCCAGGCCTCCTCTGTGCTGCCCACCAGAATGCCACAGGCTACACTTGCCTCAAAGCTAAGCTTGGGTGGAGTCCAGCCCAGCTCAACTCTTTCTATTTTCCCCCTCAAGATGTAAGACAGTTATTAAAATAACTAGCTGTTAACTCCCATGATTAACCTTGAGGGAGCCAATAAAGTGTAACCCCGTGATCAATTATACAATGATGACCTCCCACTCCTGAGCCTGAGCTGTCTTACTCCTTAAGGCCACTGTGAAGGGCCTAGAACGAGCTGGAAGGTCAAAGGCTGCAGCTCTTGGGAGGCCCATCTGCTTTCAGGGGCTTGCCAGTGGACAGTTGGGCACAAGAGGTGCCAAGGCTGATCCCTGACAGAAGGCAAAAATGCTCTGGGATGGATCCAATCTGTGTTAAGCTTCATCATCACTTGGAATAAGGCCCTTCTTCACATGGTCCGGGCCTCACATGTCTGTAGGAGAAGCTGTCAACTGTATCTGCCCACATGAGAACTATCTTGTCTTTGATCAGAAATCTCGTGCAGCAGGCCCAAAGCTGACACTTATTTCCTCCTATAGGGTGGGAGGGAGTAAATTTTCCCAGGGAGATGGAGTTTCCTTAAGCCACCATTTATAATGTAAGTCCACCCAAGAAGCTCAGAAGCATCACCTAGTAATTATATCAGACATGGGTTCTCCAAGAGGCAGCTCCTGAGAAAGGATTCAAATGCAAGTCATTTATTTTGGAACAAAAGAAACTGAAGAAGTTAGGAAATAAATGGTGCCATATTGACTAGCTGGCACTAGAGTTTAACCCCCTGGGAAAACTGGGAGCTCGTGTAGATTATTCACAAATTAGCTGGGGCGTATTTACACTAACTTCTGCAGTCTTGAGTTGAAGATGAGCCAGTTGGGGATGGAGAGAGGAGGAAATGGATGTTAATTACCAGCATGTCCAGTCTTTCATGTGGATCTGTCACACAGCCTTTGGTGGCCAGATAAAGACTTCAAGAAAAGAAGGAGCCTCTGGCAGTTGGGAATCAGGCCAGCAGGCCCTGGAGTACAGAGGATTAGGAGTACAGCCGAGATTCCCGGCGTCCACACGGACCCCTTGGTTTGAATGGGTCAATAGCAATGATTATATATAACACTGGTGTATTCCCCAAGAGTCATAGCCTGCATGGGCAGGGGAAAAAAGAGTCCACCATTTCCTCGTGAGGAAACAGAGGCTCAGGGAGGTCCTGTGACTTGTCTACAACCGCATGATTGGTGAACTGCTCAAACTCTCTGATCCCACACTCCAAATGTTTGCTACTTGACCACTTGGGCAGAATGAGGAAACCAGGAACAAAAGGCTAGGCCATCAGACAGACAGGGGAAACCTTTGAGGACAGATATCAACCACCATTTATTGAGCAGTTATTATCTGCTTGGTCTTGTTCTCAGTGTTTTACATGACTTTTCTCATCTATTCCTCACAGTAACCTCATGAGGTTGAGACCACTATTTCACCCACCTACAGATGAGGAAACTGAGGCACAAAAGGTTAAGAAACTTGCCCACACCATGCAGCTAGGAAGGGGCAGACCTGGGGTGCCAGCCTAGATAATCTGGCTCCAAAGTCTATATCCATAAGACTACTCTACCCTGGCTCTACATTTTCAAAAGTTCAGTCAGAGCTGTGCCTTAAAGGCTACTGAGCTCTCCTTGGCTAATGCATAATTCCTACAATTTTTTGACATCAGCAAAGAGACCAAGGCTGGGTGAGGAATAAGCCAGGAGCTCCTAAACCATCTACCTGTGCACCTCAGCAGAGGCAGCAAGTCACGTAGGCAGATCCAGCTCTGGAGTCTACAGCCCTAGATTGGAATTCTGAGCTCCCCTTTCAGGCATCTCAGTAAGACTCTGAGGGGCAGCCATGTGCCAGGCACTGTACTCGGCTCCAGCATTACAAAGGTGAGAATCGTGAGAACACCCAACTGATTCTATACCCAGACAAATAGTCAATCAAGGATGAGGGTAGAATGAAGACATGGTCACACACAAGGACTCAAAAGAATGATCAGCCGTGTGTTCTTTCTTAGGAAGCTCCCAGAGGACGTGTTTTAGCAAAATGAAAACAAACCCATAAAGAGAAGGAACGGCAGGTTCATCAGAGCGGAGAGTGACAGGACATGCCAGGATAAATGATCTGTGCCATCCTAGAAACGAATGAGGACAGAGTGGGGGACACAGGGAGGACAGCAACAGTGTGGAGTTGGGAGGGGAATGACAGGTTATTTGATGGATTGGTGAGAAACACTGATGAGATTGGCAGATCTGTAGATGTACTGGGCACAGACTGGGGGTGGAGGGATTGCCTTAGATATATAGACAATTAAGCAAAGAGAAAAATGGAGCACTTTTTCAAACATTGAAACCTGATCATATTACACTACTTAATCCACCCATGGGTGACAGTTTCATAGCCTTACTGTAAACAAGGGTTTGATTAACCAACAGTTGTGGTATTGAGATTGAGGGGGAGAGTCAGTACAAGTGGTAGTAGAATATTCAGTTCTCAACCGTCATAAGAGAAGTTAATAAATAGCCTACAAACAGACATATCAAGATATCGTATAATATTTGGTCAAAGGTACAAAAAGGAAGTCAAAAGATACAAACTTCCAGTTATAAGAAACATAAGTCCCAGGGATGTAATGCATAGCCTCGTGCCTATCGGTAATGCACTGTACTGTATATTTGAAGGTTGCTAAGAAATAGATCTTAAAAGTTTTCATCACGAGAAGAAAATTTTGTACCTCTGTATGGTCATGGGTGTTAACAGTGTGCTAATCATGGCCTCAATACATACATATATCAAACCATTGTTGTACACCTAAAACAAATGTGGTAAGTCAGTTATATCTTAGTTTTAAAAAGGAAGAACTAAAATTTTTAAAAAAGAAATAGTACAGTAGCTTAATACATATAATAATATATATAAAATAATATATTATTTGTAATAATATATATAACTTAATGGAGGGCAAACGAGAGGTAGAAACCTTTGGTTATTTGGGGTCATGGAAGGGCAGGGGGGCCAAGGAGGGAATTTCTGTTTTATATTTTAGAGAGAGAGAGATAGCATGAGCAGGGGAGGGGGGCAGAGGGGGAGAGAAGGAGAATCTTAAGCAGACTCCATGCTCAGTGTGAAGCCCGATGCCAGCCTCCATCCCATGACCCTGGGATCACGACCTGAGCTGAAATCAAGTGGGACACTTGACCAATGGAGCCACACAGGCGCCCCTGTTTCCTATTTTATATTTGAAGTCTTATAGTCCCATTTGGCTTTTTCCAACCTATTTTTTCAAAATGTAGAATTTACTCACAAGAAATTTAAATTGATTTCTTTACAAAGAAAAGCCACACACAAAAAAGGGAAATATTTTTGCTGAATTTCTTCAAACTCTTGATCCAGTGGGAATACATAAATGCATCTTTCACTATACTGAACTTTTATTATTAAGAGATGAATACCTCCCTACCCCTGCTATGTAAACATTAAGCAGATCCTTAAGAAAACTAGTCTAGGAGTGCCTGAGTGTCTCACTCGGTAAAGTTTCAGGTTTTTGGTTTCTGCTCAGGTCATGATCTCATGGTTTGTGAGATGGAGCCCCACATTGGGCTCTGTAACAACAATGTGGAGTCTGCTTGGGATTCTTTCTCTCCCCTCTCTCTCTGTCCATACCCCGCTTGTGCACTCTCTCTCTTTCTCAAAATAAATAAACTTAAAAAAAATTTTTTTTTAAAGAAAACTAGTCTAAAAGGTAGTTAAATGGACAGTCAGGCCAGGGCACCCATAGCCATGCTCTACTTTGGCCAGCAAAAGCTAGTTTTGCTTAAAGACAGAGAAGGCAGGATTAGAAATTGGCACTATAAAAGAATAGTGGCTCATCCTTGGGGACAGGCTACAGCCCCCTACCAGCTCACCTGTGGCACATCCAGGATTCCCCAGAGCCCTCCTCCCCTTAGATGTGCTGTGGCTGACACGGACCCACAGCGGGCTTGGGAAATGTCCATGTTGACGGGAGCACATCTCCCAAATCAGCCCAGGCCGGAAGGAAGAGATTATTTCAGAGGCGCTGATGCTTCTTTCAAATCTCATTAAAAGAGAAAAACCTCCCCCAAAGTTATTTAAAAGACAAACACAATATTCTTATCCCTGGGAAAATGCAAATAATTGTTCCAGGTCAAGCGAGAGATGTCGCTCTCCAATATTTTCATACGTGGTAAAGATGGGATGTTTTCTTAGATGAAATGGGACAGATTCTATGGAAGCAAAGAGGCCCTTAATACAGCGTCTTTCTGTTCCCAGGTATTCAGGTTACCAATGGGACACCAGGGTCACAGAACAGTGCCCAGTCAGCAAACTTCAGGATCCATGACTCACCCTCCCCCAGCTCTGACCCGGTGTGCAGACAAGCCTACCGTCCATGTTACAGGCCTCCCCGACTTCCCAGGGCAAAGGTGTACGTGTTGCTCTGAAAACTGTAATTCCTCAGCTCAGGGACTCGGCACGTTGTGGCACGAGACCAACACTCACAGCGGAAAAGGCTTTGCAGCAGTTGGAGCAAATGAACGGTGAGGTGAATTCAGAAAGGCCCAGAGCTGAAAGCCCCTCGCTCCCGATTTTGAAAATTGCAGCCCTGCCCCTCGGTTTCTCCTTTCCTTTTGCTTGGCTGGATTTCAGAACTAAAGTAAAAGCTGCATGTGCCTCAGCCAAACATTACCCTTAATCATGTCTCTGCTACAACACATAATGATACTTCGTAGGATTATATTGTGGCACAAATCCCTCTCATGCACATCTACTCACTTGACCCTTAAAACTGCCCAGTGAAGTTGGCAGAGTGTTTTATAGAAAATTGAGGTGCAAAGAATTTGAATGTCTTTCCCAAGAACGCCCAGCTAATCATGATCAGAAGAGAGTCATGTTATTTCTAGCCAGCTTTTCTCTACAAAGGGAATGAAGATGGTAATATTAAGTGCATATAATAAAATAGTCAATAAGCACAGAAACAGGAAAACATAGGATTTAGAACAGGAAATAGGGCTGAGAAGAAAAAGATCTCAACAAAGTCCTGCACAGTTGGTATAATTCAAGATATCCTGGCAGTCCAAGAGAAAAGGGAAATAAGATTAGTCACATAGTTTTAGTTGTAAATGATGTGCCAAAATTACGATCCGGCATTACAGAAAAGGCTTAGATCTGTTTCTCATTCCAAGAAATATGCAATTCAAATCAGCCCCACTCAGGAAGCACCTGGGTCCATCGACTAAGGGCTCACCCCCGTGAAATATACAATCCTGTCACTGGTTTAGCACAAGTTCTGAGAACCATGGCAAGGCTCAAAATAAAAAATTCTCTATACAGGGGTGCCTGGGTGGCTCAGTCATGATTTTAGTTCAGGTCATGATCTCGCAGTTCGTGAGACCGAGCCCCACATCGGGCTCTGCACTGACAGCATGGAGCCTGCTTGAGATTCTCTCTCTCCCTCTCTCTCTGCCCCTCTCCTGCTCATGTGCACATGTGCTCATTCTCTCTCTTTCAACATAAATTTAAAAAATCTCCCTATCTGAGCCTCAAAAAACCAAGATAGATCCTCCAAATGGAGTGACAGATGTTTTCTCCTCAATCTACAAGAAAACCAGTTCCAAAGTCTTAGAGAAAAGTCAAGAAACTTAGTTTCCATTACAATGTCAATCAAGGATTCCCCCTGAAAATTGAACTTTATCTCATTATCTTAAAGACTCAGGTTTCCATCTGCAGATAGGAAATGATCACTCCAGCCAGGACTCCTAAAACAAACCAAGAGGGAAACCATTGTGTAATTTGGGTTGTATCTGAGATCGTCACAAAATGTAGTAACACTTACTGTTCACACCTTCCTAGCATCTCTCCTTTTTCATTGCTAATAGAACTCAGTTTTCCTTCCGGGGTCCTGGTAGGTCAAAATGCCTCACCACCCTGTTTGGCCAAGAGACAGTAAAAAGGCTCAATGAGACTGTTGAGATTCTTCTGGAAGTTAGAATTTTAAGTGGAGAAACACAGAACTGAGACATCTGATGAAAGGACCCCAAACAAGATAGCTCACCAGGGTTTGTCTAAGATTTTCATGGCTTTCCTTGTTTTCCTAGCCTGTTTGGTCAGATTTTTCTGCGATTCTATCAACAACCCAACATCCTTCCAATAAATTAGTTTTTCACTAAACTAATAAATGTTAGTTTCTGTTGCTTACTATAAAGAAACCTAACAGATCCATAGAAGAAGGGTACAGGTGAGTAGGCAAACCTTTTCTGACATCTCTTACTACAGGCCAATGCAATATAAATGAACCAGGCAGTGCTTATCAGAAACACCTGCAGGGCTTCCGAACAATTCAGATATGCATTTTTCAAAAACTTTTTTTTAATAGTTTATTGTCAAGTTAGTTTCCATATAACACCCAGTACTCTTCCCTACAAGTGCCCTCCTCCATGTCCGTCACCCTCCTTCCCCTCTCCCCCTCCCCCTTCAGCCCTCAGTTTGTTTTCAGTATTCAAGAGTCTCTCATGATTTGCCTCCCTCCCTCTCCCTAACTCTTTTTTTCCCCCTTCCCCTCCCCATGGTCCTCTGTTAGGTTTCTCCTGTTAGACTTATGAGTGAAAACATATGGTATCTGTCCTCTGCCTGACTTATTTCGCTTAGCATGACACCCTCGAGATCCATCCACGTTGCCACGAATGGCCTGGTGATGCTGATGCCTATGCATGATTAATAATCCCTCCATCAATGGATGGGAGCAAACAAACCTGAACTCTAATCCTGGACACATTCTGTGTGACTGGGGCCAGTCTTTAACCTCTGAGCCTTTGTTTCTCTATAAAGTGAATGAGGTGGTAGCCGTGAGCCAAGAAGTGGTGGGAGTGATTCTGGAGAAATGTCCACCTAAAGTGAGGGGCCAATCTTCACCCCAGTAAATTGTGGCCATTAGAGAAAGAAGGTCTGGGCTTGCCAGACCTTTCAACTTTCCAAGAGAAGTCGGAATTCAGTATCATTTGTCATAAATAGACAGTAATCACAAAAAATATCTACAAATAAAACAACATTTCTAAATTCCATCTGGAAAATTTTGCCTGCTTAGGCTTTAAGCCTAAGGCCTATGGCCCCTTTACTGAAAAGGGAGATTAGAAAGAGAGAGTAAATTTATGCCAGCATAAATTTATGCTTTCCTCCACATAACAGTGGGAGCAATGATGAGGAAGTAACTATCATAACGTGATTCAGTATTATTTGGTACTAGATCTGTGGACTCCACGTGCAATTGTCCACCACCTTGGCCACTCACTCAGGAGCCTTTGAACCTTCCTTCGTGACCAAGCTGGATTCCACACTCCCTGGCAAGATTTTTCTGCCTGCTTCTGACACAGCCAACGTGGAAGACATTTTTATGCCATCTACCCTGGAAATCACCTTGAGCCAGTATTTTCTTTTTTCTTTTTAATGCTTATTTATTTTTGAGAGAGAGAGAGAGACAGAGACAGGGCATGAGTAGGGAAGGGGCAGAGAGAGAGGGAGACACAGAATCCAAAGCAGGCTCTAGGCTCTACACTGTCAGCACAGACCCCAATGCAGGGCTCGAACCCATGAGCCATGAGATCACAACCTCAGCCAAAGTCAGATGCTCGTTGACTAAGCCACCCAGGAGCCCTGAGCCAGCATTTTCTACATCATCCTTCACTCCCTATCTCTTTATTTCTTCTGCTTCCTTATGGATCCCTCCACACATCCCATGCAGGGTCTAGTATCTTTGTATTGTCCTTTGCCCCAATGAAGCGAAAAGCAAAGTGCCCCGTCATGACTGCAGAGACAGAGGGGTCCTGTCATCTCCTCATGAAATAGGTGGGCTACTCAAAGGGACCAACTGACTTGTCTGAGATCACAATCAGCAGACCTAAGGAGCATTCTCTCATTGATTCATCTAATATGCTTTGAGGACCTCTACTATATTCTAGGCACTGTTCTCAGGATTAGAGATAGACACAGAGCAAAGACTCTGACCTTCACAAACAAAGAGAATGCAAGATACTCTCTGGTGGTGATAAGTGCTATTAAATAAACCCAATTGAGGTGGAGGTGGAGAGTGCTAGGACAGTGTTTTGGACCAGGTAGAGAAAGGGCCTCTCTGAGGGGCTGATATTTGAGCACAGGACCAGAATAAACAGTGTTGTGCAGACACCTGTGGGAAGAGCATTCTAGGTAGAAGGGGAAAAGCCCCAAGAAATAAAGACACTTGGTATATTTGAAAAGCAGCAAGAAGGCCAGTGTGGCTGGGGTGGAGTGAGTGAGGGGATAAGACTAGGGATGAAAACAAGTAGTAACAAGCCAGGTTGTGGGGTGCTATTAAGGGCTTTTGCTAAGAAGCTGTCACATAGAAGAGTAGCATGATTAGGGTGGCTTTGAGGAATATTAGAAGCCATCCTCTAGGCCCCAGCTCAGTGCTATTTACAGAAGTCCATACTGCCTTCTTTTCCACCAGGGTCACTAAGCACAGATGCACACATTGCACACTGCCTAACTACAGTTCACATAAGCTGTTATAACACGCCTTGAGTTGTGACGTATAGTGACTACATCGTGTCCTATCCATGCCTACTCTCCTCCTGGTATGTGTAAACAAAGCTAAAGACTTCTGACTCAAGTCCTCACTTTCCTTATAGGTTGTGACAAGGTTGGTCTGGGGGTTGAACTGCACTTTGATGGAGAACCTGAAGTGAGGGAGACGTTCATTCTGATCTACAAATCCCCTCACTCATTATCTTCTTTCCAAGGCCTGTAATTTCAGAAGCCAGAGGACAAGGGCATGAGCCAGCACCACCTCTACCAATGACAAATCTGACATGCTTGGCTCCTTGGACAGGGCAGAGACACAACAAGCCTGCAATTCTCCTCCCCCTCACATCCTAGCCTCTGGCACACCCACATATCTGCCCTCTCCTCCTGCACTCCCACAACACACACAGTGGAGATTAGTCAGGTCAAGAGAGTCAGCTTCCTTGGTCCCCCAAACCTCACTTTGGACCCCTCTCATACCCACTCCTTCTAGAACCCCATGTGCCTACTTTCTGACCAGATCTTTGACCGCACTATAGACAGCAACTTAAAACTTAGCTCACTTTACATCAACCCAGGACACAGGGAGACAGACAGCAGCTTAAGCAAGTGGCTTGTACAGATTGATTGTCCAGCGCAGCTAACAACACCTCATTTTGGGGGATATTTGTCTTCATATCATTGAGGTTTGGGCCTGAGATTGTCATGAAGTGCTAGCATCTCACAGAAAGCTCTCGAACAGGGAAGTGTCATTTTCACAGACCCATTTTTAGAAGGCGAGCAGTTAATCAGACAGCAGCTAATTAGGTGGGCTGTGGAAGGAACAACACATAAACATCTTGCTGGAAGACTCTGCAGAGAGAAATGTACAAGGAATACAATTGCCTACTCCCCAGTCCTTTCTGCAGGGGGGAAACAGACCAGGGCCCATCCTACCTACAAATTACAACAGCCCTAAGGTTAGCTGGCAACTTCGCCACTGCCGTTCACCCATGGAGAGTTGCCCTGAGAATGTTCTTCTTAGCACAGTGAAGCAGGTGTGCACGTCTCTGCTCGAGCTTATGTCCTCTGGGAGGATCCCCTTATAACTGGAGTCTTCAGCCCAATTCCTGTTATAGGTATCTCTCGCTGTGAAACAAACATCAAAAAACTTAATGGCTTAAAGCGATTTGTTATGATCTCTTCGGAGTCTGTGAGTTAGCGGGGCTCAGTTGGGTAGCTTTCACTTGGTGTCCATCATGTAGTGACAGTCAGATGGCAGCTAGAGCTGTCTGAAGGCTCAGCTGGGCTGGACATCCGAGATATCTCCCTCATGGCTGGTGGCCAATAGTGGCTACAGGTTGGAAGCTCAATTGGAGTGGTTGACTGGGGCACCTACAAGTGTCCTCTCCATGTGGCTTGGGTTTTCACAGCATGGTGGCTGGGTTCCAAGAGGAAGCAAGAGACCCAAGTGGCAGCTGCTTGGCTCCTTATGACCTAGCCTCAACAGTCTCAGAACATCCTTCTGCTGCTTTCCACTAGGTGAGCAGGTCACTAAGTCCTGCCTAGATTCAGGGAAGGAAAATTAGAATTCACCTCTTAATGTGAGGAACAACATGCATGTGTGGTGAAGGAAGGAATTGATGGAGGCCATTTTCGAAGACTGCACAGTTCCCCCAAAGCAGACCTTGAGTCGATGATTCATGTGCAGGCAACTGATGAAAGAAGTGGTCCCGGGAGAAATGGTAAGAGATTAGGGAAGCATGCCCGGGAATAGGAAGAAGCCAAGCAGGAGTGATTTGGGGCAAAGTAGCCCCACCCTGAATCCAGAGATGAGTGCTGGAGTTTATGCCTGAAAGTTTGATCCAACTTGAGAGAAGGAATGGAGCCTTCATATTTCTACACTGGTGAGTCACTGGCTGGTGCCTACAGGGAGACACAGGGAGTGTGAACACCCAGACACTTCCCTCTCTCTACGTGGCACAAAGTGGCTCTGGCAGCCTGAGCACAGTACTCTGAAGAGACACCCGAGCTGCCCTGAAAAGCAAAGCACACAGATGTTGGGGAAGGGGTACATGGAAACATAAAAGAGGCTCAAAGGGACCTGAGCAGAGGACCAGATCTATCTGCTACAACTGACTCAGGTGGTTTGGGGAGAAGATTGGGGAAGTAAGGATTTGTCGTTAGAATATCTTCATGCACCATTTTGCCCTCAGCTCTTCCATGAGGTGGGGCCTGAAATCCCCATTTATACAGAGAAAACCCACACTCGGATGGATTGGGTAACTTACCCACAGAGCAGGATCTCAGCCCAGAACCATATGGCCCTGAAGACTGTGCTCTGTCCTTAAACCACACTAAAGTCACAGAAGAGTAGGAAACGTCAGCTAACAGCTGCCTCTCACCACAATAGGCATGGATGGCCTTTGGGTAAAAAGCCCGGGTTTCCCTCCAGCATCTGACAAAACCACACCATTTGCAGAATGCTCTGCACCACCAGGGTAGACGTGGCAAAGTTCTCTGCCATTTAAGTCATGTTATTCTCAGAGAGGTGCTGAGTGGTTTGTCCTCCATTTAAAGCAGCGGTTCTCAACGTGGGTGGGAGTGGCGTTGCTCCTCAGGGGACACTTAGCAATGTCTAGAGACATTTTCATCACAGAGATGGGAGGTGGGGACGTTGCTATGGGCATCTAGCAAGTAGAAGCCAGGGATACTGCTAAATATCCTACAATGCACAGGACGGCCCACTATAACAATTATCCAACCCAAATTGTCAACAGTGCTGAGCTGGAGAAATCTCGATTTAAAGGGATAAGAGTCAGGGCTCCTGAATGCCTCAGTAGGTTGAGCGTCCAACTCTTGATTTCAGCTCAGGTCACCATCTCATGTCGTGGGATTGAGCCCCGTGTCAGGCTTCACGCTGAGCATGAAGCCTACTTAAAATCCTCTCTCTCTCTCTCTCTCTCTCTCCCCCCCTCCCTCCCTCTGCCCTTCTCCCCAGCTTGTGCACTCTCTCTAGAATAAATAAAATGAAAAAAATTTTTAATAAAAATAAAAGGAATTAGGGCCCAAGCAAGCTGAATGCCCAAAAGAATGGAGGGTGGAGGAATAGGGACTCTGCCCACTTTCATGTGACCCAAAGGCCAATTAACAGTGAAAACTGAATTTTAAGTGGCTGGTTTTTATCCTTATGAAGTACAGTTGGCTCTTTTCTTTCTATTTGAACAGAATGTACTGGTTGGACTTACTGAATCATTCGACATTCTGGAATGATAACGACGCACTGACTTATGACATTCTTGCACCAGAGAAGATATCTCACCACTTTCTCAGGGGAAGAAATGGATAGTGGTAAGTGACATTTAGCAACTTTAAAAGCGAGACAATGGATAGCAGATATGTTGCCATCATGCTTTACTTTCCCCAATTGCTAGTCTACAGTTTCTTAAACATAGAATCCATTTAACACATGAGAGAGAAGATAATGGTGTGTCTCAGCATTTGGGATGTGTTGTGTGTTCATCTATAGATGAATTGAGGCCATAATTTCCTATGACTGATCATATTCAACATACTTAAACATCCAAACAAGTATTTCCTTTCAAAGTAGTCACCTTGGGAAGCTGTACACTTATTTTTCTCGTTTATCTTTTAAGTTGCAGAAAAATACACATAAGATTTATTATCTTAACCATTTTTAAGTGTACAGTCAGTGGCATTAAGTCATTCACACTATTGTGCAGCCATTGCCACCGTCCACCCACAGAACTCATTTCATCTTATAAAACTGAAACTCAGTACTCATTAAAAAGTAACCCATTCCCCCCAGAGCCCCTGGCAACCACCATTCTACCTTCTGTCTCTATGAACCTGGCTACTTTAGCTACCTCATATAAATGGAATCATGTAGTATTTGTCCTTTTGTGACTATTTCACATAGAATAATGTCCTCAGTGTTCACCTATGTTGTAGCATGTGTCATAATTACCTTCATTTTTAAGGCTGCATAATATTCCATTGTCTGTATTTATCACATTTTGTTTACCCATTCATCCATCAATGGACAGGTGGGTTTATTTTCCATCTTTTGACTATGAACATGGTGTACAAATATCTCTTTGAGTTCCTGCTTTCAATTCCTTTGAGTCTTTACTCAGAAGTGGACTCACTGGATCATAGGGTAACTCTATTTTTAATTTTCTGAGGAAATCCCAGAATGTTTTCCACAGTGGTGGTACCAGTTTGCATTCTCACCAACCGTGTAGAAGAATTCCAACTTCTCAACATCCTCACCAACGCTTGTCATTTCCTGTTGTTGTTATTGTTGTTGTTTTCTAAATTAGCCATCCTGATGGGTTTAAGGTGGTATCTCATTATGGTTATGCATTTATTTTTCACACATCTGCCATTGTTGAAAGTAGTTTTGGACTTTATCTTTTAGAAATGCATTCCAGTGAAGCTTAGAGCAACAAAAGGAAAAAAACCTCACTACTTCAGAGTCATATACCTTATTTATAATCCAAAACAGTCTTTCTCACTTTGAAAAACTACTAGAGTTTGCCAGACTTATCTCTGAACAAATCTGGGTCATTTCTAAACATCAAATCCACTCTCAAAGAACCGAAGTTTGCAAGATATTATCTTCAAAACCCAGCTTTATAATGGATTTAGGTTACAGTTTAGAATAAGATTATGCCCAAGGTTAAAGTAAGACTTGAAATATTCACTGTTCAATTCGGTCATAAACAACATGCTCAATAGTCAGCATCTGACTTAAGCTAAGCTTTGGGTAACCTTGGTATTAAATAGATATTCATATTTTGATACCATTTGTGTTTTGAGTATTGAGTCGCCAAATGTGGCATGCCCTTTACTGGGTGATGAGAATATAAAAATAAATAAAACAGTCCTTGCCGGAAGGCACGCAATCTAGTGAAAGAAACAGACATGTGGGCAGATGATTACAATCAAGGGGTGATAGTCACAATATTTTACAACCGATGGGCACAGGCCTCTGACCAATCAGAACAGAGCAGGGACCTGCCTGGCCAGGAATTAACCCTTTAGATGCTAGCCTATGGGACCATCCAGAGGTCTCAAGGAAAGCTAAGGGCTGGTGTGGGGTTCTCAGTTCAGTGTTTGGACACCTGGAGAGAATACCATCACTGGTACAGTGTGGTGTCGTTGGTGTAAGCCAGGTGTGGGCCCAGAAGAGGAGGTTATTAGCTGGGCAGATGTTTGGGCACCCTGCCACGTCCCTTCATCCCATCTGTGACTGCAACCATGGCTACAGTGGCTAATTCCAGAAGCTGACAGTGTTCTTCCTTAAACATCAATGTCTTCCCATTTTTTGCCCCAGAGCTGTCAACGTGCTCAGCTCAACCCAGAAGTGAAGGGCACCACACTCCCTGAGGCAATCCTCAACAAGCAGTGGCAAAGGGAGGAATCGTACTAGAGAGACACCTGCCTCCTCTCCTTCAGTGAATGGTCCTGGGAGGCCTCTGGCCTTCTCCACAGTCCTGGGAGCAAGACTTTCATAAAGCATTTGTATACCAGCTTTTCCTCCTCCCTGCCCCTCATTCTTGCTTCCAGGAGTCACTCCCTGAGCCCTTATCTTAGGCTCTGCTTTTGGGAGAACATAAACCAAGACTGGAGGAATTAAGGAAATTACCACCAAAAAGACAAAGTTCAAGCTGCACATTACTCTGAGATAAATTGGGACACAGAGACCTCAAAATCTGTAGTAATCTCGGAGCAACTGACCTGATCTGTGGTGAAGGCTTCTGGAAACACAAGGCCCAGCTCCTTTTAAAGGCCTCCCCCATTTAGACTAACTAGTGTTGACTTTCCCTAAACCTGTGTTAGCCTCCAGGTCGATGTGGGTAGTGGGCAGGAAAATTGGGCGAGCAAGTAGAGTTCTAAGACTTTATTTACAAACTGTTTTTGACATCTTTTTATGTATTTTCTTAAATTCTTGTTGTCCTATAAACATATTCTCCTTTCATCTTTTTCTTTCTTTCTTATCCATATCATTCATCTTTTCAGTTATCTCTTTGCCCCTATTCTTAATATTTTTGTTTGCTCATCCCTCTTAGGACCAATTTTTATCACCAACTTGAAGCCCTTTGAATTCTCCTTCCCTACTGTCTCTCACATCCATACCTTCTCTTCCTCCCACAATGCCACCCTCAGTGGAGACCTCATCACCACATGTCTCAATGATTGCCAGCATTCTCCTGCCCCTTGCCACCACACTCCATTCCCAGCTTAGCCCCAGGAATATCATCTACCAGACACAAGATGGGATTTAACTGATACCTGGACAGGGAGCCCAGAAATGCCAAATCCCACCTTCTCCCAGTGAGCTTCTAAGATAAGTTTATCACTGTACAAATGAGGCAAGGAGAAACAAGGTATTGTTTTGTTATTTGCAGACTTAAAATCCTAATGTAGGACTTTCTAGAAAACAAAAGACTGGAGAGCATGTCTGAGTACCAAGGTCAAGGAAGATGTCCTCCCCCTCAGTTCAAGACATAAATCCACAGTCTGGCACCCAAGACTGAGGAGAGAATGGTATCCACATGCACATGACTGAAGAATAGAGAAATGTGTGCTGTTACTCTTCCAGCTGCCAGGAAACAAGGGGGAGAGAGTTTCCTTCCAAACAGGATGTTGGAGACGATAATGAGGAGGAAGAAGATGACCATAAAATTTAAACATATGCTTGGGTTAAAAAGGTATTTGTGAAACAAGTAGACAGTGATCTGAGGCAAAATGGGCTGGCACCAAAAAGACACAACCAAAATGACAAGGACAATGAAAAAAAATAGGTAGTTTAGTTTCACATCAGTGGCATCTCTAAGGAAAAATGGAAGGTTTAAGTCTAGTCCATGCAGTTTGGATCACAGAAGCTTAACATCGTTTGTACATGCCTTGAAAGAAAATCATCTATCAACTTGTCACCAAGAAAGGACTGCACAGATACTAAACAAAGTACCCTGGGAAGTCAAACTTCTCCCTATATTATCATGACATGGTGATGCCAGGAGGGGAACACACAGGTCTAGTTTGAACCTAGAAGTGGGACTATCCAGAGTGGCACAGTTACTCGGTGGAGTCAAGAGGAAGCAAGGAAATCAGTGTCCTCCCATCCAGTAAGGCTGGCATTTCTTCCTCCAGGAAGGAATGAAAATGGATAAAAGACAAGGCCACAAGTATGTTTTTCCCTTTAGAAGCCTCCCTGTGCTTTTTGCTTTTGCTAACCATCAGGCTCAATAGTCAGGCCTATTGTCAGTCAAATCTGAATTATCTGGTTCAGGGGAGAAAATCCACAGAATGTCAGGGATACCTCTTCCTCCATTCTTGTCGTCCTTCTTCTGATACTTTCACCCCATAAACGATGCCTCATTTGCATTGCCCTCAGAAATCTCTGAAATGGTTCAAGAAAGGCCGCTTGTTTAACTCCAAAGTCCACTACCTAAGAATTTGCCACATTCTGTATCCCAGCTACATCATCCAACCTGGCTCCTCAAAGAAGGTTATGCAAGGAGCTTAATCTCAAACCAGCAAGATAAGAATGAAATTAAGCCTTCTCAGACCATTATGAAGTTTCCACACAAAAGTTCTATTTCTAACAATGCCATCACCCTTCCATTGTTGTCTCAGAGGAAAGTAAAGTCCTAAAATCAAATATCCCCCACTTTACCACCTAAAGAGATCAAAGTAGCACAACATCCTTTGCAGAGTTTTGTCACTTCACATAGCACTAAGTTAAGAGCTCTTCTGAACCTGGATGGAATCTTCATTTCTCCTTCAGTAGCTAGTGTGGGCTGGCTGCTTGCTGGGAATGGTGTAGCCCTTTCAACGTCTTCCAGGTAAGATTTACCCAATGCTAAGTCTCCCATGGGTCCCACTTTCTGAAGTTCCAAACTAATGGGCCACATCAGAATATCTCAGTCCCATTCTCACCCTAGGAAATATCACCATTCACTCCAAAAGCTTATCATGTAAACACTACTTTCTTTATCCCCAAGAGAAGGCTGGGGAGAGGAATGGTGGGGAGAAGTACAGCTTGAATCACATTACTTCTACTGAAAACGTGAAGTAGCTCTCCAATGTTTAGATAATAAAGCACTACTACATCCTTCTGGTGTTCAGGGTTTTCCAGTATCTAGCTGAAACTGGGCCTTCCACAGCCACATGCTATATCTGATGCTCTCCCCTTCTCTCTCTCTCTTCCTTCTGCCTCCTCTCCTCCTTCCCCCTACCTGTCTAGATTCAACTCATTAATTATGTTCAGATCTTATGTTTTCCATGAGGTATCCCTGGCCATCTACACACAGTGCTATCTTCTCCCCACCCCACCCCTGCCCCCACCGCCCCACCTCACCCATCCCTGAACTCAGGGACCACAGCTTGTGCTATTCATGTGTCACTGAACACTCTTGTCCTTGGCTAGCTGGTGGCAAGGCAAAGACCAAAACTGTACCCTCTGCACACAAAAGGTGATCCCATGCTGTGCAGATATTGGTTTTAATAGTTAGAAAATCTCAGGACACCTGGGTGGTTCAGTCAGTTAAGTATATGACTTTGGCTCAGGTCATGATCTCGAGGTTTGTGAGTTCTAGCCCTGCATCGGGCTCTGTGCTGATAGTTCAGAGCCTGAAGCCTGCTTCGGATTCTGTGTCTCTCCCTCTCTCTGCCCCTCCCATGCTCATGTTCTGTTTCTCTCTGTCTCTCAATAATAAATGTTTAAAAATTTTTTTAAAGAAATAGAAAATATCACTCTACAAGAACCTGATTTTATATCACTCAGTGTTCTAGCCAAAGAATAGAAGCTATTTTAGCCAGGTTATGCAGGAATGAATTATTATAGGGTACTCACAGCTTACAAAATCACTGAAAGTACTCAACAAACAGACTGAGCTTCCCCAAATGACTCTCAAAGCCACAGAAACAACTGGGCCACCAAAAGAGCTACTGTGTCTCTCATAGCCAGGAAGCTCCTGGGTACATCATCAGTCCCACAATCAAGAGACCACTACACCTGCCATGATCCACACCAGTGGAAGCATGACCCACCTGCACTTTGCCTTCTGACACCCTCAAAGACAGTGACTGGACCCTGAGACCAATACATCTGGCTCCATATGCGTGCCTGACAACAGAAAGAGCATAAGCTAGTTACCTGCTCACTTCAGCCTCCCTACATTCATGTAAGTGCAACTTTAGGCTAAGTCTAAATCCTACCTAGAACTTGACCTGCAAGGGAGTCTGGGAAATGTAGTTCTTAGCTTTCCAGCCTCTACAAGATGAGAAGACCCTAGGAAAAGGGTCTGAGAGTCAACCCATCATATCTACCACAAATCTATAGATATGTTAACCACGCCCCTGATCTGGCCCTCAAATTCATACACAACTGAATTGTCTGCAGTGCCTGATATTTTTTAATTCATTTTGGTGACCACCATTCCCTCAACTGTGTCAAACACTTAATAGTCCATAATCTGCATATGAACATTTTAATACACTAAGGCAATACTTCTCAAACTTTAATGGGAAAATTATTACAGACCCCCAGTGTTTGTCAAAATTATTTTTATTACAACATTATTTAAAATATAGAAACATAAAAATAGTTACAAAATTCTCATGGTTACAATATCTTAAAAATAACTATAAAAACCAATTTGCAAATTAAAACACAAGCAAAACTCTAAAATGAATGAAATGGAAACTAACCACATTTCTTTAGCATGGTTAATGATGTTGTTTTCTTCAAAGTAAATCACCAAGCCTTGGACCCAACAGTGGGAAAATGCATTTGCACATCTCACATTTCACATGTTAATGGCTTGATTCTTTTGATTTTGAGCAGGATGGTCCATTGTTTCAGTCACTGTCAGTATCATTATCATTATTTTTCTGTTTTAACAATGAACTCATTTTTAACCACTGATTTTTAATGGGTCAATCAATTTAATGGTGCCTTCCCAAATAGAGTGCTGAAAATTTTAAAGCACCATTTAATGAAAACTTCTTCAGTGCACAATTACTAATACCCTTATTGTTAATGAACTGTTGAAGGTTGGTTTGTACAAAGAAGTGCCGTGTGCAGCACAGCCCTGTGCCGGAGTGTGGTTCTAATGGCCACAGTGTAGGCTCTTGGGAGTGGTGCCCTCAGTACTACCTGGGATGGGGAAATGACTCATTC
This sequence comes from Cryptoprocta ferox, assembly GCA_028646485.1. NCBI lineage: Eukaryota > Metazoa > Chordata > Mammalia > Carnivora > Eupleridae > Cryptoprocta > Cryptoprocta ferox. Next base: position 141,440,472 of record CM053573.1, on the reverse strand, counting down.
CTCCCACCTCTTTTCTCTCTATGAACTACTATGAGTCTTTGGTTCCTATAGTTTGTTTCAGCTTTACCAACATGCTCATAAACATAATTGTAAACAGGGATGGTATTTGGTTATGATAGCTCCCATAACAAAAGGAACACCTCCCTTCAAATCCATAAGAACAAGACAGGAAACCCAATAAGGAAAAATGTGCAAAAAATGTGAACAGTCAATTCAAGGAAGTGGGGGTTGAATGGCCACCCAGCCTGAGAATTGATGCTCACACTGACACAACTAACTGAATCACTGATTCAGTTTACTTAACTGTTTAACAGTCTAATTAACTGAATTAAAATAATTATGGGATACCACTTTAAATCCATGAAATTGGCAAAATTAAAAAGTCAGATAGTCCCAATATCTTGAGCATAATGGGCAAATATTTGAGGGGAAGGAACATTTATGCACTAAAGGTGGGAAAAAAGACCAGGTGCAGCCATACTAGAAAGCAATCTAGCACAACTTAAGTATGCTTATAGCCTGTGACTCAGAAATCCCACTTAGGGATCCAAGAAGAGCTCACACCCAGGCCTGTGAAGAAATATATGTGAGGAATTTTTTTTTTTTTGCAACACAGTTTTTTTCTAGCAGGGGTTTTGTGATAATGAAGGCATGCATCATTAAGGGAATGGATAAGTAAAATACAATGCCAACTCATTATGGAACACACAGAAGACGTAATGAACTAGAGATTCGTATAGTAACATAGATAAATCTTAGAGAGCTTTGTGTTGGTTACAAAAGTTAGAATAAGATCTCTATTATAAACCAAAACATTTGCATACATAAATATTAAATATTAAAGATATATACCTATTCCTAGCTACATACCAAACACATCAGAATGGGTGCCTACAGGGAGAAAGGATATAGGATAAGTGTGTGAACAAACATGTGATAGATCTTGAAACTAGAATCAAAGGGATTTGGTGATGGATTGGAAATGAAGGAGAGAAAAAAAGTAGGTATTAAAATAAACACCAACATCCTGGTAATATAGAAATTCAACCTAAATGATGCTGATAGAAATTGGAGAAGGACATTATGGGAGAAAGGGAGTGAAAACTATGTATTCTGTTCTAATTGAGGGCCCAACGGTCATCCACGTAGAAATGTGGAGTTGAATTTGGATAAATGGGTCAGGACTTCAGAAAAGAAGTCTGATCTAGTTTATTACTTAATTAACAAGCTAACCTGATATAACATAACAAAGCTCCAAATACAGATGTTCAATAAAATAAAATTTTAGTGTCATCTTACTCTGCTCCATGAAGTAATTCAGGGGCTCAGACTCTTCCATCTTTTCCGTCCACCACCCTCATGGTGTGCCTTCACTGGGATTGACAAAACTACGTTATACTCTGTTTGTATCACAGCCTGTGGGAAGGAGAGAAGAGGGGAGGTCCAAAGCAAGTAGCTTGTTTTTAAAATGGAATTAACCAAAAGTTGCCCACATCACTTCTGCTCACAACCAATTGGCTCAAACTTGACCAAACCTCAAAGTTGGCCACAACTCACCACAAGAAAGGCAAAGAATGTTGGGTCTAGCTGGGAAGCCCAGGGTCTGGTTGCAACTGAATTAGTATGGAAGAAAGGAGAACAGATCTGGGAGCAACTAGTGGTCTTCCCAAGCCAGCAATTACAGTCATGAGTGGACAGGTGGAACAAAAGCCACGGAAGCCAGTAAGATAGTGTAAGTTGGTGGTGTAGATAACTAAGGGAACAGGGAGACCAAGATTAAGGGAAGTCTACATTTAATGATGGATGCAGTAGGAGGATCCCAAAAAGTAGACTGAAAACCAATGGAGATATAGCACAGTTGTGTGTCACAGAAACCAAACAATGACCCCAGGAAACAACCCGGATAGCAAGATACAAAAGAGTTTATGTATAAATATCACATCTTCTTCCCCCAACCCAGGAACAGTCTCTCAAGGACCCCTGTGGACTGAGCCCCAGCTTGCCCACAGAGGAGACCTCCTTATTAATTCACACTGATCTACTTCCTTTCCCTGTCTCACTTCTCTAAACCTATAGGGCTTCCTAAGACCAGCTTTGGGGGGCACCCTAACTCAACCAAGGCCTCAAAATGCACTCTGCAAGTGTTATTATGATGCTATTTTTATGCCTCCACACTTGTTCAGAGCAGGCTAGGACTGGAGCCCTCCCTCAGGGCCCCAGCTACAGACTGAAAAATTTATAACAAAGCTCATAGGCCTGTATCTCTGGGCCACATCATCCAGACTCCTGCCAGCTATGACTATGACAGATCAGACTGCTCCCTAAATTTAATGCCCTAATGCCCTACTGAGCTACAGCAACAACAACCAAAGAAAGGGGGATGGCAAAGAAACCCCACCAGCCTAAGAAAATAAATAAAATCTCTGTCTCTGATGGCAAGATCGGGAGATGTTTTATTTTCACACATTTGCTCTGCACCTTCACAAGCTGGACTCGTGAATCCTCAGTTTTTATCTTGATGCTATACTAAATGGGAATTAAACTGAATGATAGTGATTGCTTCTCACAAGAGGCTCAGCCCTCATTGGGACAGAGCAGTTGGCAATGCCGGGCAAACCGCCCACAAGGCAGGGAAGCAACTCTCCCAGGGACCCTAGGGACAGTGCTTCCTGTCCTTGGTGCAAATCCTGCTCAGCACTTTCTTGCCTCAATTGCTCTCCATGGAAAGGAGCCCCACAGGGAACCTGGCCTTTTACCCATCACTCTGCCCAGCATTTAAATGAAGCTCTGTGCATTGGAGCTGCCTTCCTGGGGACAAACAACTCTGAGAGAAGAGATTGCTTTGAGGTTGAACTTTAGATTTCAGATATTGCCTAAATCTAGATTTGAAAGTTTGGTTTAACATTTTAAGGTTGTGTCTGTGTTCTAGAAAGATAAAGCAAGGCAGAGAGAATGACAAAGGGTTAAAGAATAAAGCCTCCTCCATCCTACTCCCTTTTTGTGTCAAGAAAATTTATAGTGATTCTTAACCTTTTTTGGGTCAAGTACTCCTGAGACACTGATGAAACTGCTGGATTGCCCCTAGGAACACACACATGCATCCAAACATCAGAAATGCTGTCTTCCCTTCCACTGGCCCTCAGAAGAAGGACTTCTGCTAAATAAGGAGGAGGAAGAAGATTGAAAATAAGAAAGAACAGCAAGAAGAACAAAAAGAAGGGAAAAGCAGGAGATACGCTTGGATGATACATTACAGATTAAAATCACCTTCACATATGATAACTTGTGAATGTCACAGAATGATCCTATGGGCTAAGTCATTTGGCCACAGGAAGTTGTACAAGGGGCTCCCAACTCCACCTGGGAGTCAAATGACTCCAAGGCATCTTGGAAGAGGTGTCTCACTCCTGAAAAAGGAGTAGAATCCACCAACTGGGAGGGGAAGAAGAGGGTTCAAGGCCAAGAGGAAAGCAAAGGTCTACAGGTAAGAGAAAGTGTGGATGTGTATCATAGGTAATCCTCCATCTAAGGCTTGTTAGACCACATCGCTCCTGTACTTGTACCCTCCAAAGGCTTTCCCTCTCACTCTGAGTAAAATCCTAAGCCTTCCAATGACCTAGAGAGTTGTGCATCATCTGCTCCCCTCCCCCCAACCCCAGTGGCCTCTTGGACTTCACCTTTTATTTATTCACACCAAAGCAACCACACTGACTTTCTGTTGTACCCCAAATGCATTAACCTCACTAAATGCTCAGGACCTCTGCACCTCCCATGCTCTCAAGCCTAGAAAGCTCTTCCGCCAACTATCTGCAGGGTTGTCTCCTTCACCTCTACCTTTCCTTTACTCAGACACCTCTTCTCAGTGAAGTCTTCTCTGACAACCTTCTCCCAAATTACAACTTCACAAAAATACTCTGCGCTCCTCTTCTCAGCTTTTTCTCCTTATCATTTATCACCATCTGACATTTACTTTACTTGTTTATTCTTTATCTTTCCCCGTTGGACTATATGGAAAGGACAGATACCTTTGTCTCTTTTGTTCACTATGATTAGAAAGTTGCCTGGAACATAGTAAATGCTCAACAAATAGTTGTTCTAACCATGAATAATGTAGAAACCTTTAGCAGGGACACAGTCTTGAGAACCAAAATTGTAAGAACTAGAGAAAAAAAATTCTGAGTTCCCAAAAGGTATGAGCCCTGAAATAGAGGGAGTAAATTTATGCCATAGGTTGGAAGAAAATAGCTTTCTTCTGCCCGAATGGAGATAACTCAGAGCTAGCAGTAGGAGAATGAGAGGGGACAAAACCATAGCTCAGCTGCTACCTGACCCCTGGTTGAAATTCTGAGAATGGGGGGGTGGGTAATGGATTCCTCAAATAGAAAGAGGGCACTTGAGGGGCAAGTGGGACTGACTTTTGGCCTTCCAAGTATAACCCAAGGTGGCTGGAAGAGTTCTGTAGAAAATCCAAGTGCTCCAAGAGAGAGGCAATGGTGATTCAGGCACCTGGGGCCTAGCCCTGGAAATGAGGCTAGGGCATGAGTGACGGGTGTGCATCTGGAGCTCCTGGGGCTGGGGGAAGTGTTCAGAAGGGTTGAGAGGGCCAGTGGACTGGTGAGGCCCATGTGGACACATGAATGGTATGTGGACTGGTCAACCAGTAGCCACAGCAGGACCAAGGACATGAACCACAGACAAGGTTCATGTCAACAGATTAGCAAGGATGTGAATCTCCCTTGACACCTAGAAACTTAAATCACCCCAGAGAGAGGGGAGTTGCCATGTAGTAATCAAAACACTGAGTATTAACCAGTGCTATTCATAGAGATGGGAAGTGAAATGGTGGTTGTCAGAGATTGGGGGCAGGGAGAGTTATTTGATGGGTATAGAGTTTCCTTTTGGGATAATGAAAAAGTTCTAAAGATGGGTAATATTGATAGTTGTACAATGATGTGAAAAATGTAATGCCACTATACACTTAAAACTGATTAAAATGGCACATTTTATGTTATGTATGTTTTCTCACAATAAAAAAAACAGTATTTAAAAAAAGCAGCATTAATCAAGTTACCTTGAATTGGCAATATTACTTTTTTCTACTCCTGAGCAGAAAAGGGGCCATGTAATAATTTGAGTTCAGTTATAGAAAAATAAAGTTTCACTGCTTTCACAGCTGAGCTCAGCAACTACATAAATGACCACCCCCTCTGTATTTTTGTGAAAGTGTGAGTGGTCCATGCCACTGGGGTGTAATAAGGCCCTGGGAGAGGTGGGAAGAGGGAAGAGGGAGACACACCTGGGGAGATATCACTGGCCAGGTGACAAAGTCCTTGTAAGTTACGTTAAGGAGTTGGAGGGGATGAGGGAGTCATCAAAGGGGTTTAAAATAGCAGAATGATATGGTCAGCTTTATATTATAGAAAGAATATACTCATTTGGCTGCAAAGTTAACAAGGGGTTGTTGGAAAGGTTGGAGGTAGCAAGACAGATAGGAAGCAATTCTAAGCAAACGATGAACTAGGGTTGTTGTTTGTGGAATTGGAGAGCTGGGTGTCGGTTAGGGGCAATTGGGGCATCAGTGACTGGGGCAAGGCAGGGTAGCAGGGAAAAAGAAGCATCAATGTTGAGACCCAGGCCTTGCTTGGTCAACAGAGGGGAGGATGGTCACTGGGATAAGCAAAAGAGACGAAGAAAGCAAATTTGGTTGGGGGCAAGGGTGCTTCTTTGTTCCTATTGGCAGTCAGAAATATTTATGAAAGACTCAGCCCTTCCTACCATAAAATCATGACCAGTTGGCCTGGAAGCAACTTCAGAGAGCATGGAGACCAATATGTTCATGTCACCTGAGCTAAGCCTTGAAAGGGGAGCACATTTCCATCCACAGGCAATCAAGTTGCAGAGATAGGGATGAGCCAGGTTGTGGAGGGAATGATCTGCATCAAGACTCTAGAAATTTTATCCCAGCAGTGCTGTGGCTGGATGGACTGGTGGGGAAAGACTGAAGAAAAGAGGAAGAGAATTTCAGATTGTGATAAGAATGATTTTTCTTTAAGCCTCAGGAGCCAGACGAACCTGAGTCTCTAAGTGTGGCTTTCAGCTGGTCATCTTACCGCGATGGAACCCTGCTACCACTTGCAAATGAGGAGCTCTTGATATTGATCCCAGGAGTTCAATGAAACAGCGTCTCAGTGCCTGGCACACAGTAACTGCTTCATAAATACTTGTTTCTTTGTGTTTTCCCCAGTCAATCTCACTGCCCAATTATCCACCTTTCAAAGATGCTCATATTGAAAGAGTAACACTATCATGGTTTTCCCAGCTCATTACTGAAGCCAACCCTCTCCAGTCACCCAGAACTTCTCCTCACCCCATGAGGCTGGTCTATCCCAGAAGCATATAAATGCATGCGGCTGGAGACAACGATGGGATTGTCTGACTGGACATTTCAGGTGGACATGTAAGAGCCTGCAAGTTTCTGCCTCCCATCCCATTTTAAGAGGACACATTGGCTCAGATCTGTTGGAAAGCATCTTCTCATGTATTAATTATGCCCCCACTAATTACACAGAAGGGTTCAGGCAGCATTATGGGAAGGGATGGGCACTGAGCAACCCAGGAGAGAGATGATGAGCTTGGCTTTTGCTTTGTGCTTGAGTCCAGTCTGAATTTCAGAAAAATTCTGACTACCTTTCCTTCATTCTCTACATACAAGGGGTGGGATTGTAGCCCCTGATCTGATGGGCCAGCAGAGCTGCATGGGGCTGGAGGGGAAGGGGAATATAAGGGGTGCATCTATGTTCTCTGACTCCAGGACCCCACCAACTGTAGGCAGACACACCCCCTATTTAATAATAAGCTCCAGAAAGAGCCGGGGCGGGGAGGACACACCTAAACTCAATGTCCACCTGCCATTGCAGGAGCACTACAATGTAAGAGAAAAGTGGGTGTCCGAACAATGAGAAAATGTGGTGTCTATTTTGCAAGCAAAGGAGAGAAGGGCTGGAGGGTTTGGGTCCAGGATTAGGACCCATTCTGCCTTCCCTCCCACTAAAACTTGCCTCTGTGGAGCCAGCAGCCCCTTGTACCTCCAGAGATCCACCAGGCCCAAGCTTCAGAGAGGCCAGGCCACCTCCCAGGAGGCCACCAGCTCCTGGGATCAGCGACCGAATGCTTCTCAGAAGGTGTCAGCGACCACTGGCAGCCAAGGAAAGGTCTTTGGGTCACCAGACAGTCTGTAAAAAGTGGAAACCCAGAGCCATCCGAGGACAATCCACCCCCCACTCTCCTCTTGAGGTTTTGGCAACTGCAGCCACCTCCCCTAGACCTGTTAGCAGACAGGTCTGCTACCCTGGACCAGATACTCCCATGGGGGAAGGAATCTGTAAAAAACATGTGCCCAAAAATATGTGGTATTTATTTACAAGGTGGTGCTAGCCAATAGCTCATTTATCCTGAGAGAAAAAATGGGCCAAATGAGTGCCTTTAGGCTGTTAGAAACAGTCTAATGGAATCTTTTAATATATGAATATCTTTAATAATCAAAATAGCACATGTTCTTTGCAGAAAAATGAAAACTAAGAACTCTTCTACATAAATTCATGCACATGTCCACAAAAGCACATGCACAAGAACATTCTTTGTGATTATTTGAGAAGGTAGATAAATAGAAACTTCTTAAATGTCCAACGAGGTGGAAAGGGTTGTGTCAATTAAAGTTCAACCTTGCAGGATGAAAGGCACAGCATAGGGAATATGGTCAGTGGTATTGTAATAGTGTTGTATGGTGACAGATGGTAGCTACACTTGTGGTGAGCACAGTATAAAGTATAGAGTTCTTGAATCACTATGCTGTACACCTGAAACTAATGTAACATTGTGTGTCAACTCTACTTCGATAGAAGAGAAAAGTACATCCTTGCAACATGGAAAGAGGTTGATGATAGAGTCAAGTGAAAGATGAAGGCAGAGACCAAATCTCCCATATACATGGGATAATTCCATGGAGTTACTTTAAAAGTTTTTATGCATTTACAGAGAAAAGGTTCTGGAAAGATACCCACCCATGGATATGGGTTATCTCCAAGGCGATAGGAAAGGGTGAAAGGAGCAGAAGTCTGGTTTTATAGCGTATATACATCTGAATTCTTTGCAAGTTTGAAAGTATTGCTTTCCTAACTCAGAATTGAGAAATGAGAGAATTCACATTACCAATAAATAAATAAAAACCATACAAAACCCTGGAGATAACCCTGTTGGTGTGTGTCTACTCTTGCAGGTTTTGTTATGCAAATAAGACTGTACTCATAGCTGAAATTTGTCTCTAAATAATATATCATGCACATTCTTCCAAGTCAACAAGCAAACATTACAGTTTTAGGGACCACCTCCTACTCCATTGCATGGATGTACTATATTTACTTAAACAATTCCATGTTGGTAGACATTGAGATTGTTTCTCATTTTCTTTCATCCTTTTTCAAATAAAAACAATGCAGTAATGAACACCCTTATTGCTGGATTGTTGCTTGTAATCATAACCATTTTCTTAGAACTTCTAGTAAAGCTGTCGGGTGAAAGGTCATGTATATTTTAAGATTCTTAACACATATTGTCAAAGTACCTTGCAAAAAGGTCACGAGGTCTCTAATCCCTTATCCCACAAAGCCCTGAAAACTAAGAACACTTTACAAGTTTAACATCTCAACTCATTTGTTGTCAGACCCTGACCTGAATGGACACAAGGCTATTTACAGTCTTTATTTATCCCACTGAGTATGAATATTTGTGCATTTCAGACATATAAATGTGTGTATCACCCTGATTCCCACAGGGAGTGTTATATAATATATAATTTATATATCATATTGTTTTTCAAAAATCTGATAAATTTAAATCCCAACACATTTCTGGCCCCATAGGTTTCCAGTAAAGGACTGTGGACCAGTGTTAATTCATGTTTTCCCCAGCAGAGTATGAGAGTACCATTTTCATAAATGCTTTCATCTTTGCTAATCTGAATTTTGAAAATCCTAAGTGAGCTGGGGCACTTTTCTTGAGTTATCTGGCCATTTGAAGGCTTCCTGGCATAGCCTGTCAGCTGCTGTCTGAGTACCTTGACCCTGGCTCCCCTTGGTGCGGCCCTGGGTCTCTGGGCTCTGACGTTTCCCTGCTGCTGATCATGTCTTCACGTCACCTTCAGGGACCACTGGCCCAAACTCTCTCACTGGCCAAGCTCTTCCTGCACCGTCCGTGGGAACTTCTCACCCTCTGCTTCCTTATCTCTGGTTTCCACTTCCCACAAGGGGAACACCATTCTTTTCTAACCCATCCAGGTACTGGATGGAGAGAAGGAGGAGTGGTCCCATAGCAGACACGGGACCCCTGGTAATATTAATACTTCAGGAAACCTTCTTGTTTCCAGGGGGCCTAGGACTCTGATAGGGGGTGCTGGGTCAGTGTAGATTCTAGAGATGACTCACACCGACCATAACCCACACGTCTGCATCTGAGGCCAACCCACCCTGTCAGAGCCAGCCTCGGCACAGGCTTATTTTTTTCACCACTGTCATTTACAGCAGTCAAAATGATCATGAAATTATACATACAGCTATTCAGGGAGACTGACCCTAGCAGTCTGGCCCCAGCGCACCACCTGGGGTCAAAAAGGCTGCAGGAAACCCAGGCATGCTGACTGAAGGGAGCACCTGGGGGGAGGTAGCCAGGGGCAAGATATACCAACAGGAACAGGACGCTGATGTCCAGGGACTATGGACCATCCTAGCTGCCCCAGGTATCTGGAAGTTGATGGCTATGCCTCTCACAGATGCATCTTTGAAGCAGGGGGTCAGCCCTGGCTGATACACGTAATTTCCTCCCTTCAGCCCAGGCCCCAGGCATGTCACAGAACCATGCAAAGGCTAGGTGAGGGGAGCAGGAATGCAACTGGAGGGGCTACAATCAGAAATGTGCCTCAGACAGTGCTGCGAGGGCCTGGGGAGGGGACGTCTGAATCCCAATAAAGCACGATCCTGAGACCCTACAGGAACAGCTGCAGCCAGTGTAGACAGTAACAACCAAAAAAAGGGTCCAAACACAGAGTCTTCAAGAGCACATATGTGACAACTCACGTCCTCAAGACAAACAGTGTTTTGGTAACAGTATCTGAATGTCTAAGACCACTGGAGCAGGCTTTGGGAAAGATATGCAGATATTTCTACACACGATATATTCCCATGGCTCTTAATGTGGGAAACTAACAGGGCTCATATGTTGGTTCTAGCATTTTAGTAAGTTGCTTAAATTTTCTGTGCCTAATTATTTCTCATCTGTAGAGAGGGGATTGTCATCGGGGCCAAAAGAGATCATATCTGTAAAGCACGTGGAACAGTACCTGGTCCATGGTAAGCACCCAATAAACGTAAGATAGTATTATTGTTGTTTTATTATGATTTCAAGTGGTTACTAGTATTATATAAGAAGAACCAAAGATCTTTGTCATGAGCCTGGACAGTGTGTTATGGAAAATAGTAGAGAACAATAAACAAAGATGGTTTGTTTGTTTAAGGAATTAAGGGAATCCTTAATTTCATCCAGTTAATAAAAGGTATGTGAGAAGGCACAGAGGAAATGGTCAAATCCCAAGAACACACAGCAACTGAAAGGACTTCAATGAAACCCACTCGAACCCTGGTGGCTGGGCAGTGAACTTTCAAACTGCAGATGGAGCCCCTGTACAGACCTGGGGGCATGCAGGGAAAGGGGCAAGCCACTAAGAGGGGAGGAGCGTATGCAAAATGAGTAGGTTCAGAACGAGAGTTCCTCTCCATAAATGCAAAAGTTAAAGACACTTAGAGAAAGTCAGAAAACTGAAGGAGATTAAAAGAAGGGCTTTACCATCTTGTACTGAAATAGTCTCCAACAGATGAAGTCTGTCCCCAAGAGAAACATGGAAGCCGAGATACAATGGATTCAGTGTATCAGTGAACTGTCACAAGTCTCCATGAGCTTTGGCTCTCATGGCCAACCCAGAAAGCCACACCCAGAATTTAGCTGGGTTGGGAAGGTGGGGTCTGTGGGAGAAGCTTTCCCCCAAGATAGAGAGGCAGTCAGGCTGGAACACAGTAGAGGGGGCTCAGGGAAGAGGGAGGCAGTGGTGGGAGGGATGCAGGGACTGTCAAATGAATACCCACTTGATCAGTTTCAGGTGTTCACACTCCACTTTTGGCAGCAGGGCTAGGCTCTGTGTGGACATCCTAGCCATGCATCCACCTTCCACGAAAGCCAGCCGCAGAGGCAGAGAGAAGCTGTCTGTGGTCCACTTACCATTTCTAAAAGCTGCGGGACTTGACTTGGTACTTGACAAACGTCAGGTATGCCTACGCTTGGTAAATTAGGTAAGAAGCATAACACCGCAGAAAGAAGGAGACTCCGATTCTGAAGAGATACCAAAAGCTGCTTTAGCCCACCACCTTTAGGGAAAGAAAGACCTTCTTGGAGTTAGGGCATATCATCAAAGAGCTGTGAACGGTTCTTTCAGGAACCGTTTTGGGCATTTCTAAACTGGAATTCTAAAATAAGGTGGCAAGAGAGAGAGAAATATCAAACATGACCATTTATTTTGTGTGTGTGTGTATTTGTGTATGTATATATATAAGAAAAATTCACATGTGTATATGTACATATACATATATTTATACACACATTTCATCTATATATATGTATATATATACACACATATGCAAATACCAAAAAGGGAATATTTGCTGACCATTAATCCAATTTATCACTATATATGTGAACAAAATATATAAAGAAAAAAGAGGGAGCAAATACACCCAAAATGTCAATAATGAGATTCTGTGTGGGAGGATTTAGAGCCCGTCATTTTCAATTTGGGATTTTTCTCCGTTTTTCGCATTCCCAATGTTTTGGGTTTGGGTTTGGTTTCTTAGAGAAAGTGTTAGATCTTCATGCCCTGAGTCCCAGGGAGCTCCTTGAGCCTCGTACAAATGCGGCCAGCTTGTCCCCAGCAACTTGACAAGAGGCGTATGTGAAAGGGTGCAGTAGCTAAGCCCCAAAAAGTCCAGCCACGTCTTTTTCCCACTCTGACCGCTCACAAAACAAAAACGAATTTTTCCATGGTAACCTAGCCTCCTCCGTTAGACACAGAGGCCGCTGGCAACTTTTAAATAGCAGCTTCATGCCCCACTCCTCTTCATAGATACAACTTTAGAAAAAAGTTGTATCTTTCTTTTAGAAAAAAGAAGAACAGTCCAGAAAAGACATTCTAAATGGTTATGACTGACATATAAGTTCAAACCGACTATGGTTATCTGGGTAGTGAGAGCAAATATGATTATTATCCTATTTCTTTATACTACTGTTATACTATGAATTTTTTTTATAAATTTTTTTTGGTTTATTTATTTTTGAGACAGAGAGAGACAGAGCACGAGCTGGGGAGGGGCAGAGAGAGAGGGAGACACAGAATCTGAAACAGGCTCCAGGCTCTGAGCTGCCAACACAGAACCCGAAGTGGGGCTCAAACCCATGGACAGTGAGATCATGACCTAAGCTGAAGTCGGACACTTAGCTGACTGAGCCACCCAGCGCCCCTATACTATGAATTTTTAAAAATAATACCATATGTAAGTTACATAGCCATACCCCTCAAAAAATGGTTTTAAGGAGAAGAAAAGGTAAAATCTCCTTGCTTCTCCATGCCCTCAGGAGAACATTCAGTCTCTTTGCATAACTCATAAGGCCTCACATCATCTTGTCCCTAACTATTTAGTGATATTTGAAGCATTTGGTTGAACTATATGAAGTTGTTTTTCTTAGTCAAAAATGGCAACTTTATATGGTTGAACCCCCAAGGCCATCATCCTCAACTGTGTGCTGCTCCATCGGCCTGCAAGCCCCAACCCCTTCTCAACGCCTGTCCTTCCCCTCCGTACCCTCACCCCCACTTCCTCTCCTTGCTCATCTCAACCCTTTCAAGTCTTTCAGCCTCTTGTCATTTCTTCCAAGTAGCCTTGGATATGGGATTAGGGCCCCCACTTAGGGGCTTCCTAAACATCCCATTCTTATTCACTCATTCAACAAATCATTATTAAGCAACAACTGTATACACATATATTTATATATGTATATACACACACAAATACCAAAGAGTGAATATTTGCTGACCATTAACGTAATATGATTTATCACTATAAATCTATACATATAGATTTTTGTGAACATATATATATACATATACATGTTTGTGAACACAATATACAAAGAATACATTTTGCAATCAAGCCGAAATCTAAACAGTGGGGATATAGCAATGTAAAAGGCAAAGTCAGTGATGCCTAATCATACTATATGGTAATCTGTCCTGGTTCCTACTTCTAATCTCCACTGAACCGTGACCCCCTTCTCAATTACACTCTGTGTCTAGCACACCGTTACATGGCCACAGCTCCACGTACCAGTAATAATATTCACATGCTCGTTAGAATGAAAAGTAAGTGAATGCTTCAATTTCATCCAAGTATCTTGGATAAAGTACTTACTTTATTTCTCTCCTGTTCCAGTTTTTTAAAGGTTATTACTCATAATTTATCTTCTGACAAAAGGAAACAGCTGATTAAAGAAGCCCTCTTTTGTTCTGGATTTCCTGACCAAGTTGAGCAAGTCCTGTTTGCTTTGCCTGCCTCTGGAGTGCTTGCTGGGTGAGGTCAGGGAAGGGAAGGAGAACACCGCCTGCCTGTTGTTGGACTGGCAGGAAGCCAACCGCAAGCTCCTGCTGTATGGTGAGGGGCAGGGGGGTTGGGGGATGGCAGGATGGTGACCAGCCTGGACAAACCCCGACCTGAGGAGGAATGTGTATTGTACCCCTATGCCAGCCTCAAGACCTGCCACGCAAAAGCAGCCCATATGTATTCAGGTCACAGAACTCGAGGGCACCCAGGGACAAATAGGGAAACCAAGACACCAAGTGGACTCAGCATTTGCCAAGATCAGAGAGCCAGGCAGCAGCAAAATCGAGAGTCAGACTGTGGCTTGCTACCCTGGAGTCCTTGCATTTTCCTGGAGACGCAGAGGTGAGCTGGGGGGCGGGGCTGTCTAAAACTCATAGCTCCTGGCTTCCACTCAACTATGAGGACTTCAGGTGATTAACCCACCCACAATTGTTTACTGAGCACCTATTATGCTCTAGCACCTGTCTAGGTAGGCAGTAGTGAGGGAGGTAAATTCCCACCCTTGAAAATCCCCACAATGAGAGTGATGTGATTGTGGTACCCATAAAGTTGTGCAACTCGCTCAGGTGAATCAGAGGCTGAGGCTCGGGAAAGCTTTGGAGGGGGAGGTGGCCTCTTCAGTCTGTCCCTCCTAGAAGCACAGGCTCTGCTCCCTGAGTCCCGCCTCCTCAAGGTGGAAGCTTTAACTTGTCTGAAGCACGCAGGAATCCTGAGAACCGAGATGACACACGGAGGGAATTGGAATCTACAGTGGGCCAGGCCCTGTGCAAGGCAAATATACACTCTACATCTATTGATCCTCAAAACAATCCTTTACAAATTAAGAGACTGGACCATCAAAGAAAAGATCAAGAAGGCTGAGTTCTGGAGTATTTGCCACAAAGTCCCCAGCACGGTATGGCTTCCTCCAAGGCACTTGGAGTTTGTGCATATTACATCAGACAGCACAGATTTTACAGAACTTTTCTATCATCTCAAACAGTTCTATTAAATAACACTGGATGAAACCACGAGAGCTCATAAAAGCACTTTCCACTACCTTGCATCTTCTGCTCTCACTCCTTCCAAAAGCGACCATGGAGCAGGGGCCATTGTAGGTGCTCAATAAATATTTGTGGGATGAATGAGGGAGGTGTGGCCCAAAGAACAAGAAGGAGGTGGCTATAGAGGTGAAAGTAGGACGGATTTAATCTAAGAAATGTTCACTACCTGGTTGAGGGCTTGCACAGAACAAAAGGTTCTTTCTCCGTCACCCATCCCCATCCATAAAAACACAACAATGAATGGTGATACAAATTATTGGAGCAATAAAATGCATACCTACCCATTATCTCTTCAAACGATTCACATCTTCAAACAATTCACGTCTGACTGTGTGCACTTGCATTTCAACTGGACCAAACAGCGGTTAACTCTGATGGGGGCAAGAGTGCCTTTTCAAAGGGAAAGTTTTTAGTCCTATCCAGGCCAGAACTTGAGAGCTAGGACCCTGGAGTTTCTGTAACCCAGTTCCTTTATGGTGCAGATAGGGAAACTGAGGCCCAGACAAGCAACCGGTCCATGATCACACAGCTAGGTTGAGGCAGACCTGTTGTCCCCATTCGCCCCCTGGAATTCAGGCCAGAATGAGACAGATGCTCCTTGTCAGAGCAGATGGACCAAAGAGTAGAAGCTCAGGTGGCCAGACAAACAAGTTGAAATCAAGTTGGAAGAAACTAGGGGCAAAATAAAACCATAGATTTAGAACAACCCCAGAGCAGTAGGGTTGAGCAGATGCACATTAAGAAGGGGAAGAATATTAGGAAATACCCAAGTCTGGCAGCACCAAATGTTGGGGAGGACAGTGGAAATGGGCACTCTTGTGCACTGTCCGTGGGACTGTATATTGGTGAGCTCCTTCAGAGGACAAGCTAGCATGGTCCAATAGAATTTAAAATGTGCATCCCTATGACTCAGCAATCCCAATACTTCTCTAGAGGAACAGCTACACATGTGCACACAGAGACATATACAAAATTCTTTGTAGCGGCATTGCCTACAATCAGGAGAAATTAGAAACAACTTTAATGTCTAACCAGGGGGAGGGGTACATAAAATGCAATCTATCCACTGGATGGAATACTACCAAGCCATTAAATAGCACATAGAAGACCCACCCAGGGCCACCACTTCACACATCGTATCTTTGTATGAATTAGAGAGAGATAGCCCCCTCTGGGTAAACCAGTTAGAGAAAGGCAGCCCTCCCTTTGGGCTAAGCTAGCACAGATGGGCTGAGGTTCAGCCTCCCTCAGGCCTTCCTGGTTCCGTGACCTGACAGTTGGCTTCTGAGTTCAGTCCTACCAAACTGAAGGACCGTGTCGAATGGAAAAATAAGTCACAGTATAGTCTATAAAATATTACATCTTTAATATATTTAAACACGCGTTCTTTATATCTTCCGTAGGGATATAAGTACATAATATGCATGTTAATAAATAGAAAAAAGACATGAGGGGTATATATCTTCCTGCAATAGCTGTTACCTCTCTGGGGACGGGGGCAGTGTTGGTCAAAGTGGCCTTTAATCTTATCCAAAGGGGTTTGATTTAATTTTTCACAAGGATAATTCATTTCTCTATCACTTATATAATTATTTTTAAAATTAAAAACTGAGAATGGGGAAGTTGAGCCTTTGGGGCAGAAGGAGGGATTTGTGTCATCCTAGGTTACACCCACCATCAGTGCTGCCACCAGATTTAAAGGCACCCTGTACTATGTGGGCCAAAACCCACACAAGTCCATTCCAGACCTCTGTTTTGATCTCATTTTCTGGGGTAGAAGTGACAGAGATCTCAGATGGGATGAAAGAACTTTTTAAAATCAGAGAACAGTAAGCCCAGTGAGACTTTCTCCTAGGTATGCCTGCAGATAACCTTGGTGACTTCAACAGGCTGGAAAACAACAAGAGAAATGGGAGGAAGGGGGTGGAGCTTCTCATCTCCCCATCCCCTCCCAGAGGCAGCATTTCCCTGAAGCAAGGAACACCTGTATGCCCCAGTGGAAAGTGATGAGAAAGCCAACACACTAACTTAAGCAAGATCAAAGGAACCATCCAGGGACTTTTGGGGGCTTTATCACAGTGAAAATGTGAGGGAAGTTGACTGGACTTGAAATTGTTTTTTAATGGTTTGATTTCACGGTCTTCTTGTTACATAAGTACCATTCATCTTCCTCCAAATCTCTAGCGGGAACTTCATATGGCTTGGCAGCTCAATTTCCTCTCAGCCCACTGGATGAGACAAAGGTCCAGCGGTCACTTATCTAAGGAAAGCACACTGGGAGCCATGAGAACCTGCACCGCCAGATCTTGGTATCCCCCTCTTAGCGTGATTTACAGCCGTCATGGGAATGGATTTATATCTCAAATTGCTTGCTACTCTTGTCATCCCTTTTCAAAAGCAACCTTCCTATTGATTGTCCCTGCTTTGGGTACTGTTTAATGACCTCTCAGACAATTGGCCGCTCAGACAAGGAGACTTCACTGAAATGACAATGATGTCTGATGTGAATGTGCAACTCCAAAGAAACAAATAGTCCCACACCTAGTTCCCCCATTTCCTGTACCTATCTTCATTCCCTTTGCCTAGACCACCCACTAGTGGTACCAGCCAACCAGCGAGTATCTGCTCTGGGACCATGATATGGCATTTCT
This sequence comes from Cryptoprocta ferox, assembly GCA_028646485.1. Lineage (NCBI taxonomy): Eukaryota > Metazoa > Chordata > Mammalia > Carnivora > Eupleridae > Cryptoprocta > Cryptoprocta ferox. Next base: position 141,423,027 of record CM053573.1, on the reverse strand, counting down.
ATGTTAGCTACTCTCTGCTCAGAGAGCAGCCCCATTGATACTTCCCAAGGCCCACTCCACACAAGAGAGATTGGCTCCCACAGCAGGGCTATCACTTCTCTTCCAATGACTGACAGAGAAGGAAAAATCTGGAATGAAAGGGCAACAAACAGAACGATGAAAAACTAAAAATCTAAGTCAGCATCTAAAAGCTGTGGCTGAGGACGGAAGAAATACTGGCTCCAAGCTGATGCTCTATGCACTTGTCAGCATAATTTTGCTGCTATTAAACCTGATGTGTAGACACATCTCACAGTTGAGCTGTAGACCGGCCACAGTTGTAGTTCTTGCTCTGGTCTCTCCACCTCCCAGGCTTGCAGGGGCAGGAGCCCCCTTTGTCCATGGTCCTGCTGCTTCTGGGACCATGACTGCCTTTGGTGGTTCTCCCTAAACTAGCCTTTGGGAATTGTTTGGGAAGTGACCTCAGGAGACACTGAAGGGAAGTGAGGAAGTGAGGCAGGGAAGGAAGGAAAGGTAATAAAGAATGTGTTATCAAGCAGACCACTGTGGATGAGAGAGACCCAGCCCCATTGGAGACTTCAGGCAAACAGCATGAAGCATACCTCCAAGTCGTTCCACCTGAGGGGCAAAGAAGTTGGGGCCTCTCTCCTCCAATGCCCACCCACCATTGGCTGAGGGCTGCCCTTAGGCACCAGCTCGCCTAACACACTTCGAAGAGAAGCCTCAGGCCAAGGGCTGTAGGTGCCTGCAGTAAACGGCTGGTACCAGATCCTGGACAGTGGGCTGAGGGATGCGGGCCATGTACCCACAGACACTGCTACTGCTCTTAATCCCCATTTGGCCTGGCAGCCTCTTATTTATCCTTCAAGATCCAGGTGAAATGTGACCTCCTCTGAGATGCCACCTCCTTCCTCACTGTCTCTCCACAGAGTAGAAACAAATAGCTTTCTTTTCCAAGTCCCATTAGCACTTTACACACACTTCAATTAAGCCAGCGACCACATTTTCTTCTATTTTGTTGAACTATTCTTGTTCCCACACTGTGCAATATTAATGAAGAGATCAAGTTTGAACCATCCAGGTATCCTATAGCACATTCACCCATTTATAATTTGTATTATTATAATTTATAATAAGGATCTGCGGTGTGGCAAACACTGTTCCATGTACTTGGGACACAGAAGTAAAAAAAAAAAAATTTTAAAGTTGTGTGTGTGCATAGGTTAAAAGATGACAGATAACAACAAACAAATACACATATAATATATATATAATATCGCCACATATCAGTGGTGATAAATATAATGAAGAAAAATAGAGCCAGGTATGGCATAGAAAGTAAATGTGTTGAGGGTTGTCTTCTATATGGGATGTGAAGGCCTATTCTGATAAATAGCATTTGAATGTGGATGTCGGATAAAGTGAGGGAGTGATCCATTAGGATATTTGGGGAAAAGTAATCTCAGAAAAAAAATCAAATGTGCAAAGGCTCTGTGGTAAAAGCATGCTGGGTGTGTTCAGAGGACAGCAGGAAACGCATAGTGTATGCCTGGCTCATGGTTGATTTGACAGTGAGTGACTGTGAGAGCCACCTACAATCCCCTCTCAGTCGGCCAAGCCGCCCCTCATCCTGTGTATGTCCCTAGCACTGTGTTTACCATACGACACTACAATTATTTGTAAAGTCATCAAGGGTAAGGATGGCATCTTTCAGCCCTTTTTGTGTCCCTGGTGCCTCTCAGGACTCGATCTGTCATCTGTGCTCAATATGTTCCTTAAACTAAAGTCATCATTCTCCATCTCAAACTTGGGAAAATGGAGATCAAATCACAGAAATGTTTCATTCAAAGGGCACACTTGCTTGCAAGTTAAAATGCATATGGATATTAGGGAATAGCTTCAGTTTGTTTTTTTTTATATACTTTTCAATTTCTCATTTCTTCAACATGTATTCTGTTGAGGTTCATCAGCAACATATCCTCTACCCATCCTGAGCTTGATGATTTCTTTTTTTTTAAATTACATACAGCACGGGGTACGTTTAAGATACATAGCTTGATGGCTTGGTTTACATATGTCATGAAATGATCACAGCAATAGGTTTAGTCAATGTCCATCATCTCGTATAGACAGAATATTCAGAATTATTAATGGGAGCAGCCATTCTTGGGTGAAACTAGGCCCTCTTTGGGGGAGCTACAACCTTAAAATGTATAGCTTTTTCCTCCAAAGGCATTGTATTGGGATAAATGAATGAAGATATTTTATGGACTGATCAGAGTGAATTTTCGGTGCTTAAAAAACAATGATGTATTACAACCTTCATGGATGAACACAGCCTTCAGTCTTCTAGAAATCACTAATGATATACATCTCCTCCTAGAGCAGAGGCAGCAGAGGCTCAGGTGTTGACTCAAATATGGGCCTGAGTGATTGTATGTTAAAGTAGTAACAGATGACAGCATGTTCTATTAAAAATGTGTCATGAGCATTCCCATTAGTAAGGACATTTGAGGTCACAAGGACATCAGTGCCTCATCTGTCCAGAATTCTGTACCTTTCCTTTGGGAAGTTTACCTTTCCTATCTCAAACATACAATTGGAGGGAGGGGTACTAGGTTACAGGCTCAGTGGCCCCAATAGGGAGGTACTACTAATATTCCCATTCTATTGAAGAATAACCCGAAGTTCAGCAAGATGAAGTTTGTGCCCAGATTCATCCAGCTAGAAGATAATAGGGGCAGGGTTCAGACCCAGTTCTTTGTTATTCCAAGATTCCTGCCCTTCATTGGAAATGACAGGGAACAGAACAGCAGTAGAGTAGAGGTGCTGCAGACAGGGACTGGAAGCTGCCATTGAGGCCACATTGTCCCCATAAGCTCAGGAAAGAGCTGAGGTAAAGGAACTAAGCATTTCCATTGGGTGGAGCCAGCTAAAGAGGCTTCAAGGAACTCAAATGGACTTTCAAGAATTAGAATTTCTCATAAAGAATCTAACCTAGGGGGTCAAGGGGTCATCTATAAAGGCAATGGAGCAGGACAGCCTGTAGCCAGGTCAGGAATCTTTGGAGAGAGATGGGAAAGCATTCTCCTCTCCCAGGAACACAGGAGCCAGAGCAAGACCAACATCAAGTCTGCAGAAAGTTGCGTTGTGTCTAGAAAGACTAGGTACAATCCAGAGGGCCCCATTTGAAGAAAATATTTACATGCTAAATCTAGTAAGCTCACCCTAGAAGTACTACCAATTTAAAGTTACCCTTGACCTATGATTTGAGTATCTTCAAAGAGCAACTGGCTAAGCAGGGTATTTCCAAGTACATCAGTGAAGAACCTGGTATCAACATCTGATCTCAAGAAGAAGGGACCTATACTGATCAGGGTTCACTTGGTTCTAAGTGACAAAAACTAATTTCAAACTAGCTTAAGCAAAAGAGGCAAAAAATTACTATATATTGGAACAGAAGGCAAGGCTATCTGGAACCAGAAACTCAATGGCAGTCCATTCTCCCTCTTCATCTCTTTTCTCTGCTCTCTGTTCGGAGGCTGTATTTCCTTTCATGAAACTGAAATCATGGCTCCCAGAACTCTAGAATGTGTGCCAACTTCATCAACTAAGAAGAAAGGTCCTATTAGATAAATCCCAAAAAGACCCTTATTTCCCCATCCCAAGACCAATCACTGGTGTCAGGGGCTGAAACACTATGATTGACCCCATCAAGTCAAGAGTGTGGGTTCCCAGGAATGGCAGCCTTTACTAAAATCTCACACAGCTTTAGATTGGAGGAGGAGTCATTCCCTGAGGAGAATGGGGGTATCGCAAGGACATGACCTCACAGCAACTGCTGGGACCTGGGCAGCTACACCAGTGGTATCTACATCAGCTCCAAAATATTTCCCCCTCACCAGTCCAACTCCCATACCTCTTGGTGGGAACAATTTACTAAACTTATTCATTTTGAGAAGTTAAGCAGAGATGTCATTTTTGTTATAGAGAATAGGAACAGAAACAAGACTAATACTTACTGCTTACTGGACTCATGACACATATCTAACCCACATAGCTAGGTCAATAGTAGTGTCCCATCTTGCAGATGAGGAAAATGAGGTTTCAGGGAAGCAAAAGTGATTGCCTTGGGTCAAATAGGTAGTAAATGGAGGAAGCAGGCATCTTTTCATATTGGTACCTGTTTTACAGGTGAGGATATATCTTCCAATCTATGGAATGTCTCTCCAAGAGACTTGTACACTGGCCTCAAGGTAAGGTATACATTCTATTCAGCATTTTTCAGGCTTCTCCTCCTGCCCACCTAGGGATTTCTGCATAGACATCCATAGCCTGTCTGAAATCCAAACCCGTCAGGAAAAAAGCCATTGAGTGATGGACACTTCCTTTGTGTCTTTTGGTCTAGGGATGGAAAGACTCTTTACAAATTATTGTAACATACTCTGACTGGGCCTCCTTGTCTACATGGAATTGACAACTGGTACCCTTACTGCTAATAACCTCCACATTTCAAAAAGATGACACCTCCTGCCAGGTTTACTAAGAGGCATCAGTAGTATCCATTCTATTATCAATCACCAACCCTGTCCCTGGATGGTACTTATAAAGAGAGCACTGGGGAGAAGAAAGGAAGTGAAGATCAGTGAAGAGTTCTGTGTGGCTTTTTGTTGAGCATAGGGTTCCTGGCAAGACTAAATTCCATACCTCCCCATTAATGATGGGCAGATAAGAGGGATTTATCCTCTTGACACCAGTGGACAGAAGGGATCAGGAAAATCACTCATGGATATTTGGGATGTCTACAAGAAGAAAAGATTTCATGTCCTCCCCGGCTTTCTCTAGTGCTGGAAACAGGCAGAGAGGAACGTGTTTGGAGAGTGGTTGGGGAATTTGTAGATGTCTCCTGAAGGCATCCTCATCTTACCTGGTGGAAAAACTCATAAAGGTGCCCAGGAAGAAATAGAGAGGGGTACCTCCACCTCAACAAAAGGAGCACAGAGGTAGAGGGGGAGACAGGAAGTGTGGGGCTGTCCAGATGTCCCCCAGCCAAGAGAGGAGACACCGCCTCAGAAAGCGTGCTGGAAACAGAACTGCCTGTGGGGAGACACGGTCACCTCTAACGAGTCTTTAGCCATAGAAAGAGATGGAACAAAACTGAGCACTGCCCCCAGGGAAACTACACACTGTGTACACAGAGATGGCCACATCCAAAACAACCTCAAGTTTCAGACAGAACCAGATCGAACCAGAGAGAAATCAAGACCAGTCCACCACATAAGAGTCATGTAAGTTGATCCCTTCTTCCCATCTCTCCCCCACTGCCTCAGTGTAGACAAGCTAGAAACACGAGGGAGGGGGAATAAGGGAAAGAAAGACCATGTTTTTCCCGTATACAAGTCCTCTGAGTCACAAGTCTAGACAGCAGTGGCAGAGAAGAAATCATGGCATTGGATAGAAGATTGGTGCTTTTAATCAGACCTGGCTATATTTAATCATTGGAGGTGGTCAGAAAGTTATGAAATCTGCCAATATAAATTAAAGATCAAAAAAGATAGATATTACAAAGCACAGCAATGAGTAGGAAAAAAATCTTGTGTTTATATCCCTACCACACTGAGAGCTCTCAATGAACCACCTACATTTAAATTCTCTTAATTGACATATTTTCCCTAATCCTGTTGAGCCATTCAGAGATCATTTTTATGTGCCCTTTTAGGGGTGAGAAATAAGGCCAGAGCTCTCTCTTTTTTCTTTGCTTATATCTGCTTGGCTTATTTTCTCCTACAGCAGAAATGCTTTCTCTGGGTGACTAGAAACAAGGCCAGCATTCTCCAACTTCAATTCCTTCCTGATCCATAACCCCAGGGACAGGGCTTTTCTCTAACACCAACTGAAAAATCTGAGAAGGACCCTGATTGGCCTTACTTGGGTCACATGACTCCCCGGGAAGGAAGGGATCAGAGTCTTGTGACTGCCCATCCCCACCCATCATGTTTGAAGCTGGGGATGCACAATTCCCCAGAGCAAGGAGAGTGTTGGAACGGACCAAATACTAGTGATGGCCCGTGTAACACCAATATGAGTCTTCAGGAAGCAGGGCTTTCATTCTTCTGACTTCTTGGAATTCTTGTCTCTCTCTACACACTTCTAAAAGATAGCTTAAATCATGAGGGGTTTTCAAAAACTCTTTTTTACAGAATCAAGTGATAATGAAAGAGAATGAAAATGAATGATAACAATTTCCATATTTAGTTTCCTCTTCCCTAAAAGTTATAAAGGTCCATTCATGGGAAATAAAAGAAAAAGAAAACTCTCTTTGGTCATCTCTTTTCTTTGCTTGAACAACACCCAGGGCTCTTTGAAAAAGCTAATTTTCCTTTCAATGGAATATAGTCCACTTATTCATATTTTGAAATATTTGGAAAAGTTAAACATAAGCAATATCTAAATATCTAAGCAAGACATTAAAAAGAATCAATTGCTCTTCAATCCACCTCCATTCCCAGAAACCTCCAGTTTGGTCTTTAGTTCAAGGTACCAAAGATTAACTACTAGAACTTCAGGAAGGGGTTAAAGATGCACAGAATAGCATATTGCTAAACATTCCTCTTGCTTTTTGCAAGACTGATGACAAAAAGTATGTCCTCTCTGCTTAGCCACCCACCCAAACCTAAGTGTAACCGATCATGTCCCCTTTTATATCCCTACCATTGTTCTGAAGTCTATTAATCATACCAAGAAGGATATAATGTTGGAGGTAATGGTGGCCATGTTTGTTTATCTGTCTCCCTCTCCCGGGCTGTGGATTTCTTAAGGGTCTGGTTCATGTCTAATTCACCTTTGAATTCTCAACACACATCTGAGAGTATGGCACAAGTGGCAATCTCTGGGATGAGTGGATGGATGGATGGATGGATGGATAATGTCAAGAGTGTAGGTGGTCCATGAGTGTGAAAGCCCAAAGATTTGCTAGTGATCCAGGCCAGGGAAGGTCTCTATCGAGACATGAGACATGTACTGTCCAGTTCTGGTAGCCACTCTTTGTGGCTTTTTAAATTTAAATGAATTAAAAATAGAATTTAAAAATTCAATTCCTCAGTCATATTAGCCACATTTCAAGTGCTCACCAGTCACATGTGCTGTATGGGTGGCCCAGATTATAGAGCATTTCCATCACTGCAAGAAGTTCTACTGGGCAGTTTAATAGAGGCCAAAAGCACAAGCTTACTGAACCAAGAGCATGTTAGTAATCAAAGCAAGGCAAATAAGAAGCAGAAAGGACCAAACACCAGAGGGCAAGGCCAGCCAGCAGAGATCAGAATTCCTACAGAAACTTCTGGAGGACAAATGAGGTAACACTTTGGGGATCGCACTTTCGTTCCTGCTGGGCTGGCTGCCTTTCCCCAGGCAAGAACCAAAGTCCAGTCAGTGGAAGGAGGTAAACAGGAATAGCTAGCTGAAGGGAGGAGGATTCACCCTATACATTCCCTTTTCCAAGGGAACCCTCACAATTTTGGGTTCAAATTTGTCAGGGGAGAAGCAGAGATAAAGAAAAGCAAAGTCACTTAAGCTAATCTTTCTGACAAGCCCTTAATCTTCTTCTCTCTCTATGAAACTTCTGATCAAGATGAAGCCTAGAATAAAGATCCTGAAGGATTTCACCTGAACCTCCAACCCAGACTACTCCTGTGTATAGATGTCCCAGAATTCAACCATTTGGATGAGGCACGGTGAGTTTGTCCTATTATCTTTGCTTGTCTGACCCAGAGTTGGTATTCAGAAAATGTTGTTGAATTACTTAATTAATTAATCCCCTTTCAGTGATATAAAGAAACAGTCTAGTTGCCCAGGAAAATGTTCATCCATTAAGTGTGGGCAAAAAAAGGAAAAGATAACATCATTTAAGCCAGGGGCTACTGTCTTGGTCCCGACATTGGTTTGAGCTCCGCCAGTAACTAACCATGCTTCTTGGGCCTCCGTTTCCTCACCTGTAAAATGGAGGGACTTGTTCTGATGTGCTCCATGGCCTGCCCAGCTTAGTGACAACTGACCATTCCTTCTTTGATCTAGAACACATGTGTTTACTTTTCCTAAAAGTGTTTTCTTTTTGGGTGGGATAAAGGATTTTATTAAAGGATTTAATGAATCCCTGTCCCCCATCGAAGGTGAGTTTTGGAGCATCCCCAGTCCAGCTAAAGCCAGCTGAAGTGACCTGTAATTAAGTTGTAAATCTGTTCATGATTAAGCAAATGTTTGCCAGAAACCACAGGGTGGGGAGAAGTCTTCCCTAACCACAAAGAAAAACTGGAAGCCTGCCTGGGTGATGCATTTCTGGAGGGACTGGGAAGAAGAATGTGGAGCTCTGAAAATGGGCTAAAGTAGGAGGGCACAGAATTGCAGGCAAGAAATTGAAAAAAAAAAAAAAAGCCAAGGAAACAGCCACCTCTGGTAGGTGAGCAAAAAAATGAGGCAGGGAATAATATGTAAAACTACCTATGTACCTCGTACCTGACACATTTCTTTTGTTTTTGCAAAATACAATAACAAAAACATACACCAGTGAGTTCAATATCATTAGGCTCACTTTACAGATGAGGAGCCTGAGATCAGGAGAGGTTTGCTTTGATTCACCCACGTTGCTGAGAGCCTACTGTGTGCCAGGCACAGGTTACATAGCAGTGAACATGTCAGACATTTCCTCAGCCTTCATGAAACTTAGTCCAGTGAGCTCTCAGATACTAAACAGATGATTACCCAAGTAATTATGTACTGTTGACCCTTGAACAGCACAGGGGTTAGGGGTACCAACCCTCTGCACAGTCAAAAATCTGTGTATAATTTTTGATTCCCCCAAAACTTACTGTTGACAGGAAGCCTCACTGATAACATAAAGAGTTGATTAACACATATTTTGTGTGTTATATGTATTACATACTATATTCCTACAATACAGAAAGCTAGAGGAAAAAAGTTATTAAGAAAATCCTAAGAAAGAGAAAGTACATGTACAGTACTGTACTGTAAAAAAATCCACATACAAATGGACCCATGCAGTTAAAACCCGTGTTATTCAAGGAAAAGTCTAGGGTATTCACTAGGGTGCAGACTGACAGCAGGTGCAACTATCTAACTGGATGCAGGAACCTGAGGAAGGCTCTGGGGAGAGAAGTGGGGAGCTGAAGGGTATGGGAGAAGGCCAGGTGAGGAAAGGAGGCATGAGAGAAGAGACTCCCAGCTGAGTGGCCTCAGAAGGCTCCCTCTAATCTCCCAGACTGTTCTGGAACCCTGGTAGCACCCTTGCAGCATTGTTCCTCTTTCCAGCCCTCAGCAAGTTGGCAATTGCATGCTTACTTTGGGGATTTTTAAATTAGTGTCTGCCTTCTGCTAGACACTCTACAGCAGAGATTTTAGTCGCTACAGTATGCTGAGCACCAAAACCAGGACCAGGACAGAGAAGATGCCCAATAACCATTTACTGAGTGAGTGAATGAATAAAGCTAGCACGTATGGGAAATTTGATAATTAAATTTTTTGTTTAATGTTAAATTTAACGTTTATTTATTTATTTATTGAGAAAGAGACAGAGCATGAGCAGGGGAGGGGCAGAGAGAGAGGGAGACACAGAATCCGAAGCAGGCTCCAGGATCTGAGCTGTCAGCACAGAGCCCGATGCGGGGCTCGAACTCACAAACCGTGAGAACGTGACCTGAGCCAAAGTCAGACGCTTAACTGACTGAGCCACCCAGGTGTCCCAAGAAAGTTGATAATTAAAGAGAAATGGGGTATCAGTTGATAATAACAACTATGTGGCCTGACACATAGTTTATGCTCTAAATGGCAGTTATTAAAAAACAATTATAAGATAATTGTAAGTAACCCAGAACTATATGAATACTTACTTAAAGCTCATGAGCTATCACTACCAAACTTTGAAAATCTCCATCCCACCTTCTCAGTTTTTCATCTGTATCATCTGGATGATTATTCGCTTAATATTTTTCCTTAAATCAACCCAGTGGATTACTTTGATAAATGAAATGGGAAGAAAAAGATGACTTTTTAAAAATATAGGAGAACTCCAATAAACAGTGAAATAAAAACTTTTTGGACTAAATTCATATATTAATGTCTGAGAAATGTTCTTTGCCTGAGGTCTGCTCTCTCTGTGTTAAAAGAGAAGAAATGATTAAGAGGCTTCTTCATGCAGAAGGAAACTAATTCCAGATAGAAGGAAGGAAGTACAGGAAGAAAGGTAGTGCACCTAAAAAGGTAAATATAAAAAATATGGACTGTTTGGACCAAGAGTAATAATAAAATATAACATATGTAGAAGTAAAATATATGACAATGAGAACAAAAAGGCAGGGGAGAGATACATGGATTCAAACTGTTGGAGGGGCGCCTGGGTGACTCAGTCGGCTAAGCATCGACTCTTGATTTCAGCTCAGGTCATGATCTTGCATTTCATGGGTTCGACCCCTACATCAGGCTCTGTGCTGGCAGTGTGGAGCCTGCTTGGGATTCTCTCTCTCTCCTTCTCTCTCTCTATCCCTCCTCCCTCTCAAAAAAAAAAACTGTTGTAAGTGTCTTTCATTGTTCAGGATGGGGTAAAAGTACTGATTTACTATAGACTGCAATAAGTTAAAGATGAATTTTGTAATGCCTAGAGTAACAACTAAAAGAATGATACTATGAAGCATAGTAGAAAAGCTAGTACTTTGAGATAAAGTGGGAGGAAAAAAAGGAAAATAGCAAAGGCATATTATTGAGATAGGAAAGAGGCTAGCACCAAGCTGAGATTTTGGTAGGGCTGAAAGAAACTTAGCAAGAACACAAGTTTTGTGCTTTTGATTCAACATTTTCTTTTTTTTTTAAAGTTAATTTTATTTTGAGAGAGAGCACACTTGAGCAAGGCAGGGGCAGAGAGAGAGAAAGAGAGAGAGAGAGAGAGAGAGAGAGAGAATTAGAGAGAGAATTCCAAGCAGCCTCTGTGCTGTCAGCACAGATCCCAACGTAGGGCTCCATCTCATAAACTGTGAGATTATGACCTGAGCAGAAATCAAGAGTCAGATGCCTAACTGAGTCACCCAGGTGCCCTTGATTCAATATTTTCTAACACTGCCTCTGGGATCCATCTGAAATCCCATCCCTTATCCCCAGTGAGCTGAATACCAGGGTTCCAAATCTGGTTCACCCAATGGATGTGATGAGGAGGCTATCCCATTATTAGGAATGATGTTTAGAGTCATGTGTCCATATCCTCTTTGCTTCTCTCATGGGAAAAATATATTAAAGAGCCAGACACCACTTCTATCCAGAAACCCTCCTTCTGAATCATAAATTTCAAGTAAGGGTGATTTTGCCCACCAAAAGGTATTTGGCAATGTCTGGAGACATTTTTTGTTGTCACAATTCAAGGCACTGCTACTGGCCTCTGGTTGCCAGGGATATTGCTAAATCTTGCAACGCACAGGACATCCCTGAACAACAAAGAATTGTCAGGCCCCCAAACATCAATAATACCATGGTTGAGAAACTCTGCTTTAGGGCAAAATTAATCACAACACCAAACTGGAGGCTTGAGTTGAAGCCAAGAGGAAAGGAATTCGTGACATGGATTGCTCTTGTCCTGAATTCCACACCAGAAGGAAAAACTCCAGCCCCACCTCCCCAGTCTAGAGTCACATCCATCATTAACACTGAGGTTCTTCTCAGAGACTTTGGTCACTGATTCTAGAAGACAGAAAAAGCTCTCATATCACATAGCCAAAGTTCTGGGAATTAGGTCAAGATGTTTCCTGACATCAAACCACAGAGAGACGGTGTTGTGGAACTAGAATAATACGGTCAAGAGATACTCTTTGGACAGGTGCGTCCACAAGATCCAAGATAAGTAAATAAATAACATCCCTAACTACGGGGACCCAGTGGTCAATTTAGGGCTTCAAGCAGGTTCTCAGGGTGCCTGAGCCGCTTTATCCATCTTTGTTTTACTTGGTTCAATAGGGCACAGCCTGGCGTGTTTCCTTTTTTTTTCCTGGGCAGCTGTGGATTTGCACCTTTCAACACTCACCTATGAACCACCACCAGGCACAGCTGCCACTGTCGCCTCCTCCTTTGCCAGAGTGGAGACTCCTGGAGCCAACGCACTTCCTCCCCCACAGGGGCGCCAAACCTCAGGGAATCTGCCCTCCTGTCTCCTGCTGACAGCGAGCCCTCTGCAGAGCCTCAGAGGCAGGAAAGCAAAGCTCCCCAGAGTTCCAGTGCTCCCGGGCAGGCATCCCCAGGGAACCAGAGCAGATGGAGAACTCTCCTAGGGGCAGGCTTTCCTCCCACTCGCTGGTGGCATGAGTAGCCTGATGCAAGGCCGGGGAGCCAGAGGGGAGGGCTAACACTCCTCTGGGACTGCGTGTCTCCCCAGCCTCAGGCACTGCATGGAATATCCCTATTGCTTCTCCTCCACGTTCTCCAGAGGCAGCGGCCTCGGGAGGTGTAGCATATACACCTAGGGTAGGCAGTGTCTGGCTGTGCTGAGGTCCTGCTGATTGGTTACTTGGCTGGGGCTGGGTTGACGCTAAAGCTGTTGCTGTGCTTGTGGTCAGTTTTCCCTCCTTGGGCAGCTCATCCTCAGCTGGAGCTAACACTCTGCTGCACACAGCACCGTGCTCCCAGACTGCATCTGCGGGTAGGCCACTGGAGCCTCCCACAATGACCTGGAACTCAGCAAGTCTGCGAGCTCATCTTCCCCCAAACCTGCCCTTCATCCCGCCTCAGGCATGGCATCCAAGCTGGAAACTTGAGAACTATATTCCACCCTCCCCCATCCCTGCACCCAACCATTCACCAAGCTCGCGAAGTCTACTCCTTGCTCTCTCTCATGTCCATGCTCTCCCCACTCCCTTCTCTCTATTGCCACTGCCCTATGTCTACATGGGTCATCTCTAACTTGACTGACCTGGGGGGTCCCCAGCTGGTGTCCCTCACCTCCTACCTCCTACCTGAACGCATGGCCTTTGGTGGACACTTGTGGGTGTACAACATCTTCCCTTGTAATTTTTTTCAGAAACATAATTCTGACCCTACCACCCTCTTGCTTCAAATCCTTGGAAGGTTTGCTCTAGTGTCCAGAAAACTCTAAATTCCTTTGTGCTGGACAGAAGTCCTACTGGAATATGGCCCCTTTTCTTCTCTTGAGATCATCTCTGGCCAGTCAAACCCCAGGGAGTGATAATTAGACAAGTCAATCACAGAGACAGTAAAATGTTCTGGCCTCATGGCTTGCCCATTTTAAAGGTCATCCAGGCAGAGGCAGGCTCTGGCTCAGACTCTAGAGAGAAACAGCATCCACTGCTGTCCCCAAGCCCCTGGTCCTGCTCCTGTGTCCCTCAAGAAAGTGTCTTTCAGTATTCCAGACTCCCATCAGGCCATGCATCTCCTCCAATCACATCCAAGGGACAGGTAATGATTGGTGTTCACTGAGCTCCTACTGTATGTTCCAGGTACCATGCTGAGCCCACCACCTGCCTGTCTCATTAATCTTCACAGCATTCCTGTGAGGCAGTACAATTATTATCCCCATTTTGCAGATGATCAACTTGAGACCCAGAGGTCAAGTCATTTGCCCAAGATCCCACAGATGGGAAGTGGCAGAGCTGGGGTTCATAACCCTACACCACTTAGGCTGTACTGTTTTTGAGGAAGCTGAGGTTGCTTTAGAGTTCAGAATGGGGAGGGCACTCGACAGCACATTGTTTATTTGTGTGTGTGTCCCTCCAGCATGAGCTAGCATCTCTTCTGAAAATATGTTTTTGCTACCTTTGAGAATTTATGCATCCTTTTTAATAGGCAGGATTCAGAAGTACCTTGGGGGTGAGCTGCAGCCTGGCTAACCAATCCTGGAAGAACTTGTCTTGGCCAACTTTGGGGGGAAAGAGTAGGAAGCTCAACTTGGTCACTCGGATCCCAGAGGCTGTAGGCAGGGAATCTCAGTTCAGGAGGTGACTGTCCACCCCGCAATGCCCAGAAATGAGTTTGATTATGAACTTAAACCCACAGGAAGGACCCCACTAGGGATGGGAGAGAGTGTACTCAGGCATTTCAGAGATGACAGCAAAGTTATGTGGGTTCTGTGTCTCGCCTCCAATGTGGAGAAAGCCTTGCCATCTCCTTCAGGTGACAGGAAGTGAGACCACAGCCCAAAAGATGCCGGACAGGGAGGGTCTCAGGCAGAATTGCATAAAAAGAAGTTGAGCCAGATGTGAAGACCTGTACTTAGGAGCAGGGATGAGAGTTCGCAGATGTGACAGATTCCTTAAAAAGTGAGTCCTCAACCTGCCTTTCTCATCCCTGGGGCTGTTCTTCATCTATTTTGTTTTGGTTTCAAGATCCATGAACACACATGGCACAGGTTATTCAGGAACTAGCTCGTGTGGCAGCTTCCTTCAAAGAGGTAATATGCAATTCAACACAGGTTATCCGCACTCCCTGTGCAGTACACAGGAGCCACACTTGAGAAAGATTTGGAGGTAAACCTGGGCGGAGGGCAGTCTGCTGGGTGCGTATGTGCTCCTGCCACTTCAGGAGACTACTGTCCCCTTAAGATTTATGAGAGAGAGAGAGAGAGAGCGCAGAGGAGGGGCAGAGAGAGAGGGAGACAACAGAATCCGGAGCAGGCTCCAGGCTTCGAGCTGTCAGCACAGAGCCCGGCACAGGGCTTGAACTCACAAACCATGAGATCATGATCTGAGCTGAAGTCAGACACTTAACCAACTGAGTCACCCAGGCGCCCCAAGATGAATGAAGGAAATGTTAACTGAGCACCTATTCCACACTGCTGGCTGATTCCAGATAAACGGAGTTCGGGGCCACACCACCCTTCCCTTAAGGACACTCTGAAGGATCCTGCAACGCCCAGACTCTCTGGGAGAATGAAGTCCTGTTGTCAATTCTTCCTGTCAACCACAGGACAGGACACCTTAGAGGGACCCCAGGTCCTGCCAACCCTCCCCAACCAGCAGTATAGCCTCTGAAAAACAGTCCGCGAGCTGCCCCAGGGCAGAGGTACAGACAAGCAACTGCTCTTCGCTCTTTCTCAGTGCTAAATCCTGCAGGTCCTCAAGCCCCTGGTGCAGTTGCACATCCATCCGACGTGAATCTGGCCCTGCCCATGTCTGCCCAACCTCACCTCTCTGACACCAACCCGCTGTCACCACAGACCACCTACAGCCTCTTGCAAAACAGCCAGGAAGCCCTGCCTTGAGGGGCAAGGGGTCCACAGCAGCCCCTCTGCCCATCCCTGTACCCCAAACTCTCCTTTGAAATAAATGTATTCAATACAAAGGTACAAAATGGATGAAAGGTGTTTTTAAATGCTGATTTCATGTGCCTCCCAAAGGCACTCTTTTGTTCTTCTATTTACTTTTTACATCAGATTGGTGGTAACAAATGCTAGGGGCTGATTCATCAAAGGAAACTGGTCATCACTAACTTTGTACATTTTATTTTGTTCGTTATTTCGTTAACACCTGATTCTGAAAAATATTCCTTCTGAACAGGCTGAAAGCTGGCATAAAATTTATTAGCAATAAAGAGATCTTCTGCATAGAAATAGGTTTAATGCCTGGCAGTTGCAGTGTGTGGGACCTGCTCTGTGGCAGGCCATCTGCAGACACCTTGTAACAACAAACACCTTGTAACCTAAGGCCTGGTTTGGGGTTACATCTTGCTTTGCAGAAACGCACCCATCTTGTCCCGGCTGTAGATTACTGGGGAGATGGGGTCAAAAATGGGGCCCAGGGCAGCCCCTAAAAGGGCAACAAGGGGTAGGATCTCCTAAGGATTTGTTGGGGTTGCACCCTGGGGACCCCCAGAATCACTGAGAGCAGCAGAAAGTATGTGCATCGACCATATATGAAGGATTGTATTTTCTATGTGCATGGTCCTCAGCAGAAGTCAGATGTATATAAGTAAGTAGAGGGTACTGGATGTTTCCACCATCTTTAAATCCCTTTCTTGCTTTGAGGGCAATGCCCTGATTTATGACCCCATGCCTCTTCAAGATAGAAGCTGGGGTGTCTCTCGCTCCACTGCTCTCACCCCTAAGGCGCAGGCAGCCGATTTGGGCTTCACCAATTGGACACATCCACGTGAGACTCCGACTGGGAAGCTAGTGCCCTGAAGGATGTAGTGGCACACAGAGTCCTCTGCTGAGCAGAGCAGCCAAGACTCCAGCTCCCAGTGACAGAGGTCCCGAGGAGCGCTCAAGCAACAGGGTCAGGGGTGTGGACATGATACCTGAGCCGAGGGGTATGTTCTGTTTGTGATGGAATTTGGCCGTGGTTCTTTATCTGTGGGCCTCTGGGTTTGTTCCTCTAGACCTCTCAGAGATTCTGTGACTTATCTGATATTCTTGAACAAATTCTTTTCCTGCTTAAACTGGCTCGAATGACTTCCTGACATTTGCAAGTGGGAACCCAGGCTGTGATCATAGCTCTCTAAGCTGCAAATGACAGAAGCCCAAAGGAAATTTGCTGGGTTGCAAAATCAAAATAACCCAGGAGAATGTAGCTTCAGGTATTGTTAGATCCAGGGACCATGGTCAGCTGCATAATTTGCAGGGCTCAGCACAAAATGAAAGTATGGGGACCTGTTTCAAAACTTATTAAGATTTCAAGATAACAATGATGACAATGTAAGAGCATTCAACCATGTGCAGGGTCCTTCTAAGCCCAGAGGCCCTACGTGACTACACAGGTGGCATGCCCATAATGCTGGTCTTGCCAGGGGCTCAAACAATGTCACCAGGCCCCCGGTGTCTTTCTCCTTTAGCTCTTGGTTCCACCAAGTCCCACCTGATCCCATGCCTCCACTTGCACTCCAACATTCGAGAGGGAAAGAAGGCCTGTATGCATTCACACAAACAGCCAATTGAGACTCTTAGACCAGTTGTACCCACAGCATGCCAGGGCGTGCCTACCGTAAGTACACTGGCCTGGATGTTGACGGGCTTAGGTCAGGCCCCAAGCAGCTTCTGAGAAAAGAATTGGTGTGCAGCTGGTTTGTAAAGGAAGTGATGCCAGAGGACACCTGTAAGGAAACAGGGAAGCAGAACAGCTAAGCCAAGAGTGTGGTCCCAGGCGGAGACCCTTGGAAGGCGGCCTCGCCTGATCCCACGAGGAACTCTGGAGTATAAGTTACAGCTCAGAGTTTTCTAGGCCTGAGACACGGAAGCTGGCATTTCAACAACCCATCTGCATCCCTTAGTCATTGATTAAAGCTGCACCCTATGTAGGTGGGCACATAAATTCCCAAGTGCTCCTGGCTCTTTCTGCATACAGACAACCTGTACCCCAGTAGACAGAGGACAGTCTTAAAAAAGAAATGCAGGGGCGCCTCAGTCAGTTGAGAGTCCGACTTCGGCTTAGGTCATGATCTCGCGGTTTGTGGGTTCGAGCCCCATGTCAGGCTCTATGCTGACAGCTCAGCGCCTGGAGCCTGCTTCAGATTCTATCTTCCCCTCTCTCTCTGCCCCTCCCATGCTCATGTTCTGTCTCTCAATAATAAATAAACATTAAAAAAAATTTTTAAAAAGAAAAAAAAGAAATGCAGATATTACCTCTCGGAGATGAAACACCGAAGTGTGGAAGAAGGGTCCCCAAATGGTAGAGCCTTTCTGCGATGTGGGCCGAGCATGAGCCCTGGTTCTGTGACTTCCTAGCATACTGACTCTCCCTGCAGCTGCTCTCATAAAATGCTGAAGAACACGAACCTGTAGTTCCACTGGGAATGTTCTGGTGCAGCCAGTGAATCAGGAAGTACTAGGTGACAGGCCAGCAGTGATTATAAGGTCACTTCTGTGGCTGAGCTTTAATTTACCTAACATTTAAAATTTTTTCTTAGGCTATCTAAGCATATAAAACAAAACTCATATTCCCTATTTGGAACTGAATGAATTGTATGACAATGTTCGTATGAGCCATATGAGCTGCTGAGTCTGTCACAGGAACAAACTGTGTACAAGGTCTGCTCATCTCTTTTGACACCTGCACTTAGTCATGGGTGACGAACATATTGCTCTTGAGAGATGCATATCATTAGCTTCATTAAGGAAAGGATCCTAGAAGAATAGGTTAATTATTAACAGTAAGATATACGAATAAGTTTTTATTACAGTTTTGTTGGAGTATAGCTGACATGCCATACAATTTCCCTATTGAGAGTGTACATTTCATTGCTTTTTAGGATAGTCAACACGGCAGTGCAACCACCACCACAATTCACTTTAGGAGATTTTCATCACTCCAAAAAGAAACCCCACACCCATTAGCAATCATTCCTGATCTCCACTGCAAGTCCCTAGTGCTAAGCAAAAGAGTAGGCCGGGCTGCTGGACCACCCCTCTTGTTCCTAATCTCAGGAACCATCCAGAAGGTCCTATGGGAAAGAATTAGCTCTGGAAAGTCCCCCATTATCTACATGCGCTTGGGGGTCAAGAGTTTAGAGTGCCTTTCTGATCCCCAGGCTCAGTGACTGGCAAATCGACAGAAAGAAAAAAAAGAGGCCATACCCACTCAATCGAGTCAAGCTAATGAATCTGGCCGGTGTCACAGTCCAAGAGAAATGTGAGCGTTTGCCTACGCAGCTATCCTGAGGGCAGCAGTCGCCTCTGGCACACGAGGCAGAGGTGTGGCCTGTTTCCTTCCTGAACACCAAGGCGATGTCAGGTCACTCCCTACATGGGCGCTGTTTCTCCAAATTCGAGCATGGGGAAAACAGAGAATTCCCTACATGGGAATATGGTGATGCTGGTTGAACCAATTTATACACTTTCTGTAAAAAAGTCACCTTACCTTTCAGGAGAAGAGAAAGGCAAGGGAACACCCAGCTAAGTATGTTAGAAAATCCTTTAGAAATAAATTGACAACACGACTAAGAGATTTCTGTCTGATCAAACATTTTTTATTCTTCCACCTGAGGTTTAGAAAAAATCATCTACGAGACCCAAGGTCATTAAATCAATTAAACATATACGCCTGCGTAACTTTGCTGTATAAAAATCTTGGCTACGGTGTGGTGTTATTGAGTTAGATACATTAAGTAAACACTCATTTCAAGACCTTTTCCACTGGAATGTAAGAATAAGTCAGTGAAAAGAATACATTTTCTGAACATCACATCGGCCCCATTAGGAGAGCTCTGTGATCACATTATTATGTGCTTTGTCTTCAAACAGAGACTTCCCTGTCTTTTTCACCCATAAGCAGAAAAAGTCCTTTCCATGCTCATTATCAGGCTCCCGGAGCCCGTTCTCTCTGATGTGCCTCCCTCCCTCATTTTGGAGCTCTACTTCCTTGAGATCTGTCATTGTCACCTTTATTATAATGGAGTCTTACAATCCCACAGCTAGTGACACTCAGGGGAGGAGTATTCTGATGAGGAGGGTGGGGGTGCCCGGGGGAGATGTCTGTGATGGAAGTTTCCACAGAGGCTACACTGAAAACTCGAAGAGAGAATGGAGGACTGGTAGGGAGATGGGCATTTCACCACCGAGTTCCCCTCCCCTGGTCTCCTGCAAGAAAAGTCAGAAAGGCCCTGGAGAGTATCCATGAGAGGGGATCTTGCGTTATTCTAGTTGCATTATTCTCCTCCCAGGTAAAGCAAGCAGAATCGTACACAGTTGAGAAAACAGGTCAAGATGATGCATTTTCTTTGTGTCATATGTGAGCAAAGGGAGCTTAACACAGTCACGAGAGGAAGGAATGAAAGCTGGTTTCCTTTTCTCAGGTTCAATAGAGCCTCTGACTAAATGGTAGGGACAGTTAACCAGACCGATAGAACATGATGAGTTTCTTTCATTCTAAGAAGAGAATATGTCTCGATGGGTGTTTCTCAACCAAAAGAAGGTCCGGGAGATCAGTGTGTACAATTCATCCACATTTGGAGGGTAGAATTGGCTCACAATATCAAAAAATGGCATCAGAAGTACAAGAGCAATATTTGTAGAAGTACCCCTAAGAAATGGCCAAACAGGTAGGGCAGCAATAAATCAGAAAAGGTTTAATTCTTCCAGTTTGTCTGCTTTGTCCAAAACAACAGAATTCAATCAAGTTCATGTGCAGATATGATTTGCATGACTTGTTTAGCATTCTACAGATGAATAGAGATCAGGTCTATCTATCTGTCTGGGTTTTTTGTTTTGTTTTGTTTTTGTTTTTTGTATTTTTCTCCCGAAGAGTGAACTGTCAAGACAAAGTAAATTTTAAACATACACAGCAATGTGGTGAGTTGCAGAAGGATCCTGTTGATTAGAAAACTGTTAGTGGCCCTCTCAATCTTTTTCATTATGTTTCTGAACTTGCAATTAAAATCACACTGCAATCTTAGGAGAGATTCGGTCCAATGCCATATGAAAATGGCACACGAGCTGCTCTGCAATTTTGAACGGAATGAAAGAAAAAATGTGGAGTGGTGGGAAAGGAAGAAAATGTGTAGTTTTAGCAGAGGTAAAATATAGACTCAGTAAAATGAAAGATACAGGGAGACTATTCCAGACAGAGAAATACGGCATTGGGAAACTCTTCTGCTAATAAGGGTAGTAAAGGCCAAGTTAAGAGGACAGACAAGAGCCCATAGTCATCTGCAAGAGGAAATAGGCTGGGGCAGTGAAATATGGTACTTTGCTCAAAGTAACCCAAGGGCAGTTTGAGAGCAGTGGGTGATCCTGGGAGAGATCATAGTGCAGAGAAAGCACCACAAAGGTAAAAGTTGATGAACATTCGCTAGGATAAATTCCAAATGGATTAAAGATATAATTAAAACTAAAACAACTTGTATTATTAGAAAATGTGGACTTCTTCCTCTATAATTTAAGATGGAGGAAAGCATTTTACCATGACCAAAGATTCAGAAGAGATAAAATAAAGATTGATTAATTTGTCTACATAAAAATAGAAACTTCTGAAGGGCAAGAAAAAGAAGAGGAGGAGGAGAAGAAAGAGGAGGAGAGAAGAAAAATTTTTTACAAACCCCATAAAGACAAACAACAAACTGGAAAAAATATTCACATCACAGACAAAGAAATAATCTTCCTACCGATTTTATAGTAATTGAAGAGACCAATAGGCAAAAGATATGACCATCGGTTCATAGAAATAGAAATAAAAATAGCTCAGATGTGTGAAAATATGATCAACTTCATGTGCAGGAGAAACCCAAATTCACATTACACTGAGGTATCATTTCTAAAATTCCAAAGGTTTGATGACCAGCTGTTCAGGTTTACCCAGAAGCCAACTTTGAGATAAATTGTTTAGTGTAAGTAGTTTATATGGGAGGTGATTGCAGGAAATGTCAGCAGGGAAGTGAGGAGAAGAGAGTGAAGTTATGATAGGGTGTGTTATTAGGCCAATTACCAGGATGGGTATCTGGAGCTCATTTGGGAAACTGTGCGGAGATGGTGCAGAACACACCTCGGAGCTATCCCCTCAACAAGTGAAAAATCTGGGGTGTTTACCACCAACTGCTTGGCCACCATTTTTGATGACTGTTTGCGGGGAATTAACTCTCAGGCATTTCTGCCTTGTCTCCCACACTCACACATGGGCCAAGCCCGCTTCCTGAAGCCGGAAAAAATCCCTGGGGCAGAGAGTTGCAGCTGTAGTATAGAGATGACAGTTGAAGGCATGGGTGTGACACAGCCACATCCTCCCCCATTGATGAGGCTGCCAGGGAACTGGCACTCTTGTACACTGATAGTGAGATGGAAATTGTTACAACACCTATGGTAACTGACAGTGCCAGTGAGTTATTGGCAATTTGGCAATATCTAATACTGATTCTTGTCTCCTAGTGCATATGCCCTTTGATTTAGCAGTCCCACTTCCGGGAATTTACCCTACAGTTAAGAGTTGCACATTTAGCAAATAACACACATGCAAGATTATTCACGCAGCACTATTTGCAATGACAAACTCTTGGAAACTACCTAATGTCCATCAATGGGAAGGGGCTAGTTAAATAAATTAAGCTGCCATGGAATGCCACGCAGCTATACAAACAACTGAGACAGGGGTGCCTGGGTGGCTCAGTTGGTTAAGCATTAGATTCTTGATCTCAGCCAGGTCTTGATCTCAGGGTCATTGAGTTCAAGACCCATGCTGGGCTCCATACTGGGCATGGAGCCTACTTAAAACAAAACAAAACAAAACAAAACAAACAAAAACAAAAACAAAAGAAATGAGGTAGTTTTCTGAGTACTGATGTGGTGAGATTTCCAACATATGTGGGTAAGTAACAAAAGTCAAAGGCGAGGAGATTATACAATCTTTTCTGTAAGAAGGGCGGTGGAGGGAAAGTAAGCCAAACTCATATTGACTTATATATGCATAGAGAAACTGGCAGGATATAGAAGAAATTAATAACAATGCAAAGGTGAAGGTTGTGGTGGTGGTAAGTGGTGAATAGGGTGAAAGATATCTAAAACTGTGACTACATTATTTAATTCAAAAATTAAATTAGAAATGCCGATGGATGTGGATATCTGGGGGGTATGGAATTATGTGGCACTTTTTCATCCTATGTTCTATATTTCTGATTTCTTTGCATGTTTTATGCAGTGCATGTATTACTTGGTAATATGAAAAAATAGCAGAGATATAATGACTAAATACAAACTAGGGAGATAGACAATGGTCAAAAATAAAATGGAAAATTTTATTGGACTAGGTAAAGAATAAAAGTTGACTGGCTGTAGCTAAAGGAGGAAAATAATTTACTGGAAGGGAGTGGGATATTTCCTAGAATCACCAGGAAGGTAGAAGCAATGGACTCAAAATAAAAGCAGAACCATCAGATGAACACACTGTGGGCATCCCCCCCCCCTACCGGGTTCCTTCTGCCATCCTTAGGGGAACAGGAAGTCAGACCAGAAGTTTCAACTGAGGCACCAAGATATGACAGCTTTTCGATGTCAAAGCAAGGCATGAGGCATGCCAAAGCAGATGGCCTTTGCTTTGAACTGGACACAGTGAGGACATCAAAAGGAAGAGAGACTGAGATTGGAGGCAGACTCTTGAAGAGGACCCTAAGGTTGTGGGGTCCCACCATGCTCAAGAAAGTGATAAAGCATTCTGGCGGGGGAGCTGCCAACAAACCCACAAAAATGCCCATAACAGGGTTACCTTAAAACATTGGCCAGACACAGACAGCAAAAGCCAGTTACTGACAGTAACCTATGAGGAAATGCCACATTCCTCTTAGCCCTAACACCAGAAAAGTCAAAAATAGCAGCTAAGTGGTGGGGAGCATGCAATGGGGAGAGGAAGAAGTCAACCTATTTTCTTCATGGTCCTACCTGGGATAGGGACGATAATTTTTACCTTCAACTGAAGATAGATGTATGGATAAACTGAGACCGTGTTTTGCAAGTTAATGACCATAAGACTTCATTGCTTGGCAAAGACCAAGAAGGTCATGGGCATTCATTTCATGTGCCTTCCAGTGGTAATAGCACTTAAGTGGAGGAGACTTACGGGGCTGTTGGGTGGGGTGGACAGCAATAAAGTTGCTTGTAGGAGTGTCCACCCGTGCTGTGACAGTCGTGTAGAAAATAGTAAATCTTCTGAAGCTTCTTCATCTCATCTGCTCCCATTTCAAAGTCCCAAGCAGAAGTACCTGATCAGCTAAGCTGACCGTGTGTGCATGCTCCAGCTGCCATGTTGCTCTACCCAACAAATTGGACACAATACTCTCCCCAAAAAATTGGACACAATACTCTACCCAACAAATTGGACACAATACTCAACCCAACAAATTGGACAAATTTAGAAAAGGTGGAAGAAGTTGATATATGTGCCCTCTAATGGGAAGTTCTGCGTTCACTTTTGGTGGGTATCGCACCCTGCTAAGTGTCAGTGGGGAGGGGGATGGAAGACAGGATTCCAAGAAGAGTAACATAGACCCTGCCCTCAGTGAAGTAGAGTCCCACTACGTTATAGCAACCATGACACAGAAGTATCTCCCTTTCATCTAGAGCCTAACAGTTTAAGAAGCTTTTTAATGTGTGTTGCATTTGCTCTTGACAACACAATGAGAAAACTCTCTCTAAGGTCCAACATGGTGCCTGGCATGCAGTAAGTATTGAGTAAATCTTTGTTAAATGAATGAGCAAAGGAATGAATGGGCAAGGAAGAGTTAAGTCCAGCGGTAAAAGTACAGGCTTTGCGGTTGGTCAGTCTAGTTCAGCCTTGTCCAATGGAACTGACCTTGAATGTGTCTCTTTGTGCTGTGCAAGATGGTAGCCACACATGGTTACTGAGTGCTTGAAATGTGCTAATGAGACTGGGGAATTGAATGTTAATTGTCTTTAATTATAATTTATTTCGATTTCAATTAAAATGGCCACCTGCAGCAAATGGCTACTGTACCAGACAACACAGGTCTAGAGTTCTAATTCCAGTTCTGTTTCTAGCTTATAACCTGAGCAAACTCTTTAATTTCCCTAAATCGCAATTTCTCTAAATGTGAAACAGGGAAAATAATGGTCCCCTACCTCACTGTAACGTAATGGTTAAAAGAAGTCTTATATGTGAGAAGGTGAAGCTCACTAGGTGGTAAAAGGTAAAGCTTCATACCTGACAGAAGCTCAACAAATGGAAGCCACCATTTAGATTCCTGTGACTGCCACCACAGAGGGGATGCCAAGACTCAGGGAGACTAGAGAGTCTTGTCCAGGTTACACGGCAAGTGCACTGCAGAGTAGGGTTTGCATCTCCTGTTTTCCCTACCACAGTGGCTTTCTCACATCTAACGTAAGCATGTGCTCCAAAACCCTGTTTGTCTGTGCATTGAAAAATGTCTTCCCCATATGTTTGTGATCAGTATTCACATTCATGTCGATTCCACTGGGATTAATCAAACAAAAATTTGTGTAAATGCATTACTGACTTTATAGGAGCTTCTTGTCATTTAACAGATACTAAAAGTACAACTATTATCATGTGAAGTATAGCAGAATCTTTTGACATTGAAAAGGCATCCTCATCCTTTTTGTTGAAAAGGTTAACACCTTGTTAAAACAAGAGTTAAATAAGGGAAAGACATGGGAGACACCCACACAAAAGAGCTAAATATCAAGAGAAAAGGACGAGGCAAGAGATTTCAGCAACCAGTATATATTCTGGGTACTTTTGCTAGAAACATGAACGGCAGTTTTTACCAAAGAGGGTTTATTTAAAGCCAGTTAATAGAAAAGATCAATGTGTAATTCCCTAAAGGACTCTGCAATCATCAGCAACTATAACAAATAAAGGTCTGAGTTTAGTTTTCAAAAATGAATTGCACCCATTCAAATGGGTTGAAATACTGCTTTAAAGCAGATTATGGAAAAGATTTCAGAATTCTAATGAGGAGTCCTGAGTGGATGAATATAACCCAGAAGATACATTTAGGACCCACTGGGATGAAAAAATAAAATACTTCAACTTCTATATTTACTTTTTATCTTAAAAAAAAAAACAAGCCAAGCTTCACTGATATTTCATGTAAGCTTTGAGAGCAGTACATGTGTATAATTTATATAAATACACATCTAGAAGGTACATACTCAAAATTATTTTACTAAGAAGACTACACAATGCAAAATCTTTCAAAATGTTTGTTCTAGAAGACAACCAGCTCAGGGTCAACATTAGTTTATCAATCCTAATGATCAATTAGTGATTGGTAAATACAAGCCAAAAATGGAATCTTAGCTATATTAGTTAGCTTTTCCTATGTACAAAACACCCCAAAACAAGGTGGCTTTCAACAGCAATCATTTTTTATTATTTAGACCCTGCAGAGTGTCACTTGTACTGCAATCTAAGAACACGGGTTCCAAAAACTAAGAGTCCTACGAGGAAGGGCTGAAAGACCAGGGATCATTATGCTATGAAAAGAGAACAAGAATAGGAAAGATAAATACATGTGTTCGACATTTACTATCTTGATTTCTTATAGCTTAGATTTGAATACAATTTATAGTGGAATGAAAAATATTTTGAATGGACAATTGGTTGAAGCAACAGAAATTAAAGCATTGCTTTCTTTTCCCTAATTGATTTCAGGATCACGATTTTATAGAACTGCATGATTTCAGAGAGTTACATTTGTGTAGACAACACAGTCGGCTGACATCAAAATTACTGGAAAATCCTGGAGGAGATGTATACATTATACACTTGTCAACTTTTCTCATTTTTATAAGAAATTTGCTATTTCCTGCTCCTCATTTTTAAAGAAAACCAATGGCCTTTGTTTCTTTTTCGTTCCCCCTACCAACTCAAATTCTCTAATTGTAAATTCAAAATATGAACAGATATGAAGATGGATTATGAAGAAAGAAGCTTTGATATAAACAAAAGAAAGATGGAGTAAACTGTATGTCCGTCACCGCATGAGAAATGGGATGACAAATGTACGGCACCTCTGCATCAGAATGATAGTGAAAAGTACCGCTTGTCCGCCCGAAAGAAATATGGGAAATAAAATCTATGTTAAAGAAAACTTGTGCATATGAACTGTCCCTTCTGGGTATAGCCGTAACAGTGTTCTGTTAGAATAATTTTATATCTTCTCCTAGAAGTAAAATTTCTGCAAGGTTAAATCAAAATGCTATAGAATGCTAGCCACTATTTAAGAAACAATCTAATTTATAGTAGGATTTAGAATTGAAATTTAAGATCATCCAATATGGTACATTTTAATAACCAATAATCTTGGGTATTTAGACCATGATAAAATGTATACTTTTAACAAACAACGAACCAAGGCTACAGTGAAAACAACAACGCCATTTCTTTCAGTGGCGTAAGTGGAAGAAAAGTCAGAAATGACTATAGCCTTACTCAAAGAGAATTTTAGTCAGGTAGTTTAAAAACAAATCAATCTCTATGCTCCTCCACTTTTCTAGGCCCAAAGTTATTTTTTGCTGAGTGGTGCAATACAGAAAATGGACATTAGCTTCTGGCATTGTGACCTTTTCCAGGCCCCTGTCCGGGCTGCCCCGATGCAGTGTATTTCTGACACATACTTGTGATATAACCTACAACCATTCTCCATAAATGCTCGACCTGACAGCAAGTAAGAGTAAAAAAAATAATAATTAAAAAAATCTCTTTTGCATCAATGAAGAGTGTCACACTACAAACACATTTCTCTCTTGTAAAAGATAGATGATTTTTTAAAAAGATTAATTCAGATAGGCAACTCGTCAACACTGTTATTTTTCTTCTGGCTATACAAATTAATCCATCTAATTTTTGTTTAAAACCAATCGAGCTCTTAAATGTTATAAACGACCTCTAATTTTTAAAAAGAAATCTATAGCTAGTCCATACATTTTTCCAACTAAGACATAGCATAAAACCTCCGCCTCTGTACACACACACTCATACACATACACGCCCGATCCAACTCCACACTTGTCCACTGATGACTAAACCATTTGAGATGGCATGCTGGGGGACAGGGGGGAAAGAGGCTGGAGAGGATTTTATTTTTTACAATAGACATGCAAAATATTTACTGAACAAGACATTTCGCTCTGTCTTTTGCTTTAGTGTGTGGGGGGGAATCATAATTGTATTTAGACATTCTATGGCATGGGTTACTCAGTTCACAGCAGAGGCACCTGCAGCAAATTAATTTGTTGTAGCACATTAATTATCTCATAGCTTCTATTTAGGCTGCAGCTGTTGCTATTATGTTAATAATATTTTTTATCACCACTGTATACAACAGGTTATGGAAATAATAGAAATATCTTTTTTTTTTGGCTTCCCCCCTGTCGTTTCCATTTTTCTATGTCAGAAGGAAAGACTGAAAGAAATTTAGGCAAATTAAGCCCCCAAGCGCACGATAATTTTCTATTTCTGAACCGATTTGTAAGAGAATGGGTAACTGAAATTAGCAAAGAATCACCCCACACAAAGATGGCGCGTGCAGAATTTGTGAAAGCGAAAAAGAAGACGAAGGAGAAGCAAAAGAGGGACGGAACATTGCAGTGCTGGGGTGGTGAGTGTTTGGATGGGGGCGGGGAAAATGCTGCAGTTTTCATGAAATAATAAGGTGGGGGAAAAGAGGCATACAAAGAGTAGGTTTTTCATTGTTTGTAAAATATAAACACAGATGAATTCTGTCTTTGGTTTGTTCATGCTTTTCACTCTGCACAGCAGGGATGTTCTTAAGAAGTTGCCCTCTGCGAAATTTCACTAAATGGGAACCGTGGACCCTGCATGATGGGATTATAATCACACCAGCCACTCCTTTTACATAATTTTTTGTTTAAGATCCAGTAAGACTCCCTGTTTTTAATATATATAAAGCAATAGACATGTATGTGTCGATAAACTGAGAGTTTGCGTCCCTATAGCCCAGTGCAGGCTAAAACAAAAAAAACGGTGATATCACATCTACAAATCTCAATGGATTCAAAAACAATATGAAAATTTTTAGCTGACAAGAACATGTCTGCTGCCTGCAGTCCCTGCAATAGCTCACCATGTTGCCTACTAACCGAAAGATCAAAAATTATCGATTTCATGGCGCTGCGTGCTCTGGAAAGAAAAGCTACTTTAAAATTTGCATTGTTTAAGACATGAGTTAAAAGAAAAGAATCATTTTTTCCTGAACACTTTGGAATGTGAAAATGGCTTATTTTAATCTTATCCATGATTTGCTATAATTCTATTATTTTTAGCAGCTGGAGTCCAGAAATGATTTTTTTCGATGAATTTAGGATTTTGCCGCAGTATACATCTGCAGTCCCAGAATCCTCCGGTAAGTTAATCCTTCTTGCGATGGGAAACGCCTTTAACCTTCTTGTGAATGAAATATCTGCAACCATTTTGAAATTTTTAATAGAGAGGTGTGTGTGTGTGTGTGTGTGTGTGTGTGTGAATGTGTGTGTGTGTTGGCGGGGGGGGGGGGTATTTCTCCAAAGCGTGATTTCTTTGCAATGCAGCAGTATTTGTCTTAATTCTTAGAAACATATACCTTTGCGTTCTTTGAATATCATGGGTGATGTCTCCATTGCTTTTCCTTCACACTTTCTATGGTAGCCATTAAATGTATGTGCTTCCTTAGTATGGCAAGGACTGTTGTGTCAAACCAAGGAAGGCCTCGAGAACGCTAACTCCATGCAGGAACCGTGTTCCTGGCATAACTGAAGCCGCCATGATTGTAGCTACCACTGCTGCTGCCACGGCCACCACCATGGCCATCGCCTCCCACCACCTTCACGGCCCCCTCCCTCATTCTGCAATGCACTCCAGATGCAAGCTTTCCACAGTGGCTCTCCGCCGAATTTGCCCAGTGGGTTCCTAGATTACTTCTGTGTGCGAGAATAGCCAACCATGTAGTCTGACAAGAGGTATTTACAACTACTTAGCCTGTTCAGCTGGAAAGAAATCAAAAGATAACACTGAACCCTGAGATGATGTATTGCAAATCAAAAGTCCCAATCCATAAATAGCCCACTTGATGAGCTGCTAAATGAAAACCTGATCTGATTATTGCCCAATGTTTTCACATTGTCAAAGAGAAATATTTTTAACAGAACTTAGAGGATTGGGACTGTTTATAAATGCATGGAATATTATTTAGTCTTACCTTTCTGCTGGGAGAGGTTTCTTCTCAAGGAGATTCGGATACAGAGTCGAGAGGAGACCACGCCCTTGTTACACTGCTCTTATTTTCTACTGTTTCTGTTTACTTTTAAGTAAGATTGATTAACAGCTATAATTATACATTAATTTAAGGGACCTAATCAAAAGAAGCCAGCCACTCATTTCCTTCTCTCTAAAGGAAGCTCATTGTCTTAGTGCTCAATAAATGTTTAATTAATGGATTTGATAGTTAACTATCCAAAAAGTGAATGGGCCTTCTTGTTACAGGGCTGACTTGATTAATGTTTGGGTTGGAAGTGTACAGACACGCTGGGCATTTCTTTCTTTGCCTAAGGTGATTCGAAAGCATGTGTTTTAGTGAAGGGGTGCTTTCCATTCAGGTTTCATGTAGTCACTGCCTGACATGCCAACGGTCTAATATCATGACAAGTAATACTTTTTCTGCTAAACCAGCTGGAGAAACTTTTGGTTTCTAGGCACAGAGCCTGAAATTTGGAACCATTTGTCTTTTGCAGCTTTTTTGTTGTTGTTATTTAATGCAGTCTTTTGCATTAAAATGGATTAATTTATGTCAAGCCCAAATGGCTGGCTCTAGAAGACGGTGTAAAAAGATAACCAAATGTTTTTTATGAAAAATATTGCCCAAGGCCAGTTTTGAAAAATCGTTTTTACATAACCACTTATTTCACCAACTCATCAGGTATTTTGATGCTTGTATTTCTCATTGGTTTAATGGTAGCATTTGTCTTCATTCCACAGAAATTATTCATCTCATATTTTTGGTGAGACAATTGGAACAATTTCTGTTTTTTGAGAGAAGCATACAAAACTTCTGAGCAATCTGTTAAATTCAACTAATATTTTTAAATGTTAGTCACACAGTAATTCTTCAGTACACTTAAAGTTGATGGGAGACACAGCTTACTGCATTGTTGCAAATTTTACATTTCCTTTAATAACATGGTGTTTGCTTAAAACATTAGCAGGGATTTAAAAATCTTAATTCCAATTTAGATTAAGAGATCTAAATTATAGAAAATGTTTCAATTATTTTGGTATCTGAATAAAGAAATACAAACATAGAAGAGTTTTTATCCTTTAGATGTTCTAATGGTGCAAATATCTCTAAACCAGTTTTAACAGAGTCCCTTATTGAGAAAACAAAAACAAAACAAAGCCCAAAAACTGAATATACAAAAAGGAAACACCCATAAAAATCCTCAAATATTGATTAATCAGTCATCTGATTTAAATTGTATGACTCTATCTAATCAAGTCAACTGTATATTCTTTATTACTTTTTATGAGGATTAAAATTGGGGGTCAGTGCCTGGAAATGCTGTTTACACTTTGAGTTTATATGAGAAACACTGCTTTGATGAAATACCTTTTTCTGTTTAATTTGTTTGAATTCTGACTGGCCGAGTTAATCACCACCATCGACTATATTTAATTCTATAGAATTACTAGCGCAGATACAAATGAGATAGTAATTCTAGACAATGGATTTCACCGAACATCATCTTCGTGTGTGTACTTTTTCCACTGGTATAGTCATCGCAGTTAAACGTTACCGCTGTATGTAGTAAAATACCTTTGGGGAGGGGGGAAGAATTATTTAAAGAACATGTTGGCCCTGAGCATTAGCTTGCCTAAAACTACATATCCTACTCCATGAATGAACAAGCAGGTTTCCTGCCCATACCTATGTATAAAGACCTATTGTTTGCAAGCATTAATTATATGGATAAAAGCCTCAAGACAACTTTCACTGTTGCTTTTTGTATTCTCCATTGCTTTGGAGGAAAAATAAGCATAAAACAATAGACTAGAGAAACTTAATCAATCATAACTGTTTCAGCTTTGACAAATAAATGCCTATCTCGCTGGGTGACAATCGAGACATTTCCAAGGGAAATGAAGACCCAACTTCAGCCTGCTATTACGAATTAGAAAATGTTTTTGAGGAATCGAAAATTAGTTTAAAAAAAATCACAAGCTGCCTAATTGATAACTCCTTCCGAAAACAACATACTTGATTTCACAAAAAAAGTGATGCCTTAGAAATGCATTTCCTCCAAAGAAACACGCTCCCAAATAAATCTATTGATAGCAGTACTGTGGAACCAGATAAAAATGGAATCTATAAGAGTTAACCTAATTGACAGGGCTCTGGAGCTAATCCATCTCCATCAGTCATTTGTTCCCAGGGCGTACTCCTGAAGACTTGTTGAATTGCGGACTAGGCGCCCATCCTAAGGAGAGTTCACAGCCTTCGGGAGGGGGGATCGCAGGCGGCCCGCTGTTTCACTTCCAAATCCGGCTGAGCAACCGGTCGGGACCCGGGATCCACGACCCGGACGGCGCGGGGGGAGGAGGCTTTGGGCGGTGTGTGGCTCGCACGCGAGCCGGGTCCTGCGGGGGAGAGTGAGGCCCAGACCGCGAAGACCACGAAAGCCCTAACCCGCCGGAGTTCCTCGACCCGACAGCGGGGCGGCAGCGGCGGCCGGCAGCTCCCGGAGCTGGCTGGCCGCGACCTCAGCGCCCGCGCCACCTCCCCCACCCCCCGAGGGCCGAGGCCCAGAGGCCACCTTCCGCGGGCAGCGGGCAGCTTGCGGCGAGCCCGCGTCCGCTCTCCCGGTCGGGGCCCGAGCGGGGCGGGGGCGCCGGGCTTCGGACAGTAGAGGCTCCGGGTGCCGCCCACACTCCCTCCCTCCCCCGGCCTGCGGGTCCCGAGCCTCCCCGCCTCAGACCACGGCCCCCTAGCGGGCCGCCCCCCCCGGAGACGCACGGCGGGCCAGCCTCGGGTCTCTCTCCGGGGAGCCGCCGGGGAGTGCGCGGGCGCCCCGCCCCGGCCCGGGGCGGTCGGACGGCGGCGGGCTCTGGGAGGCGCGGGGACTACTTTCCGCCGCTCTCCCGCGCCCCGCCCCTTGTCCTCGCGCGGCGGAACGCTCCGCGCTGCGCCGGTGGCGGCAGGATACAGCGACCACTGGGCGACTTATAAGAGCTCCTTGTGCGGCGCCATTTTAAGCCTCTCGGTCTGTGGCAGCCGCGCTAGCCCGGTCCTAGGAGCAGAGAGCGAGGGGAGGCGGAGACGGAGGAAGGTCCGAGGAGCAGCTCCGGTCCCCGCCGAGCCGCCACCGCAGGCCGAGGACGGTCGGACTCCAGCGGCGGGAGGAGCCTGTTCCCCTGAGGTGCTTGGGCGCTCCTTTCCTTACCCTTCCGGGGCTGCTCCCGCTCCTTCTTCGGAGCCAAACTTCGTTGCGGGCGCGCGGTCCCGGCGGCGGCTGGGAGCCGGGCCCGGAGCGGCGCGGAGGCCCGGGGTGGGGAGCAGGGGGCTCGGGCTGGGGGCGCCGAGGAGGCGGCGGGGGCGGGCCGCGCCCGGGGGACGGAGGGCGGCGGCCGGGCCCGGGTTCCGGTAGCGCTGCTCCTCGGGGGCCCCCGGGGCGTCTCTTGCGGGTAGGGGGCGACGCGAGGGCGCGTCCAGGAGCTAGATGGCCGGCGGGGGCGGACGGGCGGGGGGAGGTGGTGGTTTCCGTCCGGGGCTCCGGCCGCGGCCGAGTTTGGGGGAGGGACCCTGCGCCTCGGGATGCTCCGGGCCGGGGTGGGGGGCGGGGAGGGGACTCGGGGCGGGGGTGCTCCGCCTTCCCACCCCAGCGGGGAGTTGAGGTACGGGTGCTGGGCCTGGGACGCCACCCTAGGTCCCATCTGCCCGGCCGATAGGGCCAGTAGACTTTCTGTTCAGATCCCCTCTTTCGTTCTTAAGGACGATTAAGAGAATTCTTAAAGAGAATTGTTACATTTTTAAAAAATTATTATTTAATGCCCTGGTTCTCTGAGTTTGGCACTGGTGCTTGTTTAGATCCGAGCAACTTTAAACCTTAGAGGAACCAAAGTACTAGTGCAGACGGTGCGATGCGTCAGTAGGGTTTGCACAAATAAATCCATGTCCTGCACCTATATTTTCTTGTACCGTGCAGCTGAGTGGAAACGGCGTGCAGGGTACTGAGAGTCTTGGATTTAGGGCGGTGGGTGTGAGACCCTGGTAAAAATGGGGGCGGGGGCCAGAGCGACTGGCTTACTGTTTCTTCTTAGCAAGTGAACCGCGGGATTCAGCTTCCGACTGCTTCGAGAATCTTGTCGGTGGAAATGATGTATTCAAATACTTTTATGGCAGCTAAACATGATTTTAGAGCACGTTTTCTTTTCAGCGGAGTGAATTTTTCCCTGGCTACAAAATTGACCAAATGAAATCCAAGCGTTGCAACTTCTTTCAGTGTTTTGTCTCCGGAGGGGATTTTGAACGGAGACTTTGGAAGTTCTCAAAGCCAGCTTCCGAGTCCGCGGAGCTTAAAAAGCTCTGGCAGTTGGGTGTAGTTGTTTCCTTGGTTTTCTGTTCCCTTTTGGAGGGAGCATTGTCTCCATACTTTGTATCTTCCAGACATCTGTGGTCTCCCCTCCCCCCTGAGTTGGTGAGTGGTGAATGAAGGGAGACTGGCCTGCTGCTATGCAGAGGTCGGCGAAAGGAAATCGAGGAGTGGTTTTAGTGAAACGAGAGCTTTGTGTCCTGAATAGTGGTGGCTTAGACTACACATCAACTTGAAGAGACGGCTATCCTTTGATAAAGTCTAGGCTCGTGTTTTTCAGATCGCTGAAGTTATGAAGTATTTTGTGTGGAATTTAGGAAGCCATTTCATTCCTGTCGGTTGTGGAACATTCAGTACCTTCAGGTATCTTCGTGTTCACTTGTCTTCCTCCTACAAAATCGTAGACAAGCCTTGAAATGTATTTACATAATGCCACGGTTAAGTATCTGCGTAAATTACTGACCTAAACTACTTTGGAGGCTTTGTTTTGGGTCTAAACCGAGGCTGTTGCAATATTTATTTTACATTCACATTTAAACCCACAGAAATCTCTAGATTTAAGAAAAAGAAAGTACCGTTAAGGTTTACTTGAGAATATCATTTGACAAAATTCGCTCCGTTTGGACCA
Organism: Cryptoprocta ferox; assembly: GCA_028646485.1. NCBI lineage: Eukaryota > Metazoa > Chordata > Mammalia > Carnivora > Eupleridae > Cryptoprocta > Cryptoprocta ferox. Next base: position 141,388,366 of record CM053573.1, on the reverse strand, counting down.
ATATTCATTTCTTTGACCTAGTCTTTGTTCTGAAGGCCATGTACAAGGACAAGACCCTAAAGTGATTGCAACAGTAACTTGAAAAACTTGCAGAAGACTGTTCTATAGGATTAAAGGAATGCTGAGACTATTCAAGCCTGAAGTCCTTGAGGGGGAAATAAAATGCTCCAGGACGTTTAGTATAGCATGCAACTTAGAGACCTGGTGGAGTCAGTCCTAGGCTTGAGATTCTTCTCCCAGAGGCTGGGGAACAGTCGTTTTAAATAGTTCTCAGGGAAAATGAAGGTTTTAAAATAAGGTGGTTAATAAAAAAGTAAAACATTCACTGTTCATGTCCAGAAGCATTCAGAAGTTTTCCCTTTTTTTGAACTGTTACCTGACTACTTTCTTTGCCAAGAGTGTTCTGTAGAATAAATGTATACTCCAGTATGAAAACTTTGAAACTGAATTGAGCTTCCTACTGTGACTAGTCATGATTAGAGTAAAAATTCTTCATATAAATAAAGTTTGGTGTGCTTGTTTTCATGGATACTTCCCAAATAGAAGGAAAGACATGAAGTAGGCAAAGTTCTCTAAGGCTCTTTTAGGATGTAGCACTTAGGAAAATTGTGTGCAGATACCTTTCTTATTTAGGGTGGGAAGAGGAGCATAAATAATTGAAACCAGGCACATAGGTAATTCAGAAATCTGAGGGTTTTTTTTTTTTTTTTAGAATTTTAAGGAGCAGTGAAATTAAAACTCCATAGATGGACTAAGCATATTTAGCCTAATGAAACTCTTGTGCTATTGAAGTGAAAGAATATATCTGTTCAGTTATAACATGATTTTGTTTCTCTTTCACGGTTTACTAGTTGCTGATAATCAATAATTGCAGATGAGTAGGTGGTAGATTTTAAGTTTGTACTTTGAGCTTGGTTGCTAGCCAGGGCGGAAGGGGTGAATGCTTTTAAGAGTAGGACAGACTGTTTTAGTATTAGCAGCTTCTGCGTAGTGCTACATATAGACTTGTGACATTGTTTTTGTAAACATTAGTTGTATTAACTTTGTTTTCTTGCAGCTCTCTTTTTGTTGGGAATATGAGATCTTCTGTTGAAAGAGCTTGACTGAAAACATTTTTATACCATAAAAGAAAATAGTAATAGACTAGGGACTGCTTCTGAGGATTCCAGAGCATGTAGCTACTGCCTCTAGTACCCTAATACAGAGGAAACTGATTTGCAGAAATCAGTTCTCATTCTACAGCAGACCATTGTTATGTGATACTGTTCTAATTGTGTAATAGATAACTAGGCTAATAGGCTAAAATAAGTGTATACTTCTCAGGTTGCACAGAGGGAAAATATGTGATTTATGTTGCTTGATAATGAGTAGGAATTAACTCATATGGCTTTTCATCATTTAAACTCGGGAGAAGGATTTTTATTTCTTCTGTTTGCTTAAGAATGATGGCTTTTGTATTTCATGCAAGACTGAGCTTGACTCAGGTTGAAATCTAGACCCATCTGTTGAGGCTTGAACCCTACTATCCTTTAAAGTATGTATAAAATCTACTTTCTCTAAAGAAAACGATGTTCTTAACAGAGAAAGTCAGTTAAATTAGGAACCCTTTTTTAGAGTTTAACTGCCTTTTTAAATTTAATTGTGGACATCTCTTAAGAGGCCTTCTCCATCCCCAGAGTCTCCCTCAAACCTGATGCAGCAGCAGAGTGAGAGTAGTGTTAGGGCATGTTCGCATTGCATGCTTTGGCCATGTTGAGTGCCCTCCAGTGGATATAATGTAATGCTTGTGATTCCCCCCCCCCCCCCAGCAAGTTTGTGTGGAATCTATTTTTGACTAGTTCTGATGAGAAAGCATCTATCAGGAAATCTTCTGAATTCTAGAATAATTTATCCATATCCATATTAAAAGATTGGCTTGAGAAAATGTCATCTCAACCAATATTTATAGGAGAAAGATCAAAGTTAAACTAGGGATCACATTTTACGTAGGTCACTTTAAGGAGGTTAAGTATATCATGGTAAAACCAAAAACTGATAATTTGGGGGTAAACGATCATGTGTTTAGCCATCTTAATGAGTTACAGAAACTAACATTGTCAGCAAAAGTTAACTGAATCAAACAATTTGTCTAAAATGAGTTACGTGATAAAACATGAATAAGTGCTCAACTCAGTTAATATTATTCAGGAGTATGTCTGTGTTAGGATCTAGATAGAAACAAAGCTAGCTGAGTCAGTGTATGTGAACTCTGGACTATAATAGCATCGTTTCCGTAGGCTCTCATTGTATAGAGTTGTGGGTGGTGATATACTAATATTTTACCCTTTAAATTTTTCAATAAAAACCTTTCTCCATGCTCCTGTATTAAAGTTCATATGTTTCTGTTAGTAGTATTTTTTATGAATATACTTTTTTCAAATAGGATTCTGATTAGTAACAAGAAAAAAGTGTATTCTTAATTACCTTTTGGAAGTCAGATGTTAACTTTATGAAAAATTCATCAGTTTAGAAAAAATTTTAAATGTTTTTCATAATGGGTGGTTGAAATGAAATTGAAAAGTTGATGTAGGGAAGGAAAATGACAGTCTTTTTGCTCTTGGAATTCAGTATAATATTGTGGAAAAATTGTTAATGATTTTTGACTATTTGAGAAATGTATTGTTAGTAGTTTTATTTTTAAAAAATTTTTTAATTTTTAAAAAAAATTTTTAATGTTTATTTTTGAGACAGAGACAGAGTGCGAACAAGGGAGGGGCAGAGAGAGAGGGAGACACAGAATCTGAAACAGGCTCCAGGCTCTGAGCTGTCAGCACAGAACCCCATGCAGGGCTCGAACCCACGAACTGTGAGATATGACCTGAACCGAAGTCGGACGCCTAACCGACTGAGCCACCCAGGCGCCCCAGTAGTCTTATTTTTTAAACACAGTAAGAATGCCTCAATTGTTTTATGTAAGTGTTTATTCAGAATGGATTGTATTCCTTCATAAAGGATTATTTTTGGAATTAGATGTCCAAGTTACTTTGTAGTATTTGCAGCATTTATTATCTCTAAGGGCAAATAGCTTCTGTCCCAATTTTCTAAGATTTTTATAAGGTATGAGAGTAGATTTCAAAGTTCTTTTAAAAATCATGTACATGCAGTTTACTGAGAAAGTCTGTTAGGGACTTAATTTATCTCTTGAAATTGGCTGCTTGTCTTCATTACTGTAACATACAACATTTTGGCATTCAAGGTAAGTGACTAAAGTAAGATTGCTTTCAAAAGCCCTATCAGGTTGGTCTTCTATTATAGTGGGAATGGCTACTCAGTGTTTCTAGGACCAGGCAGCATAGGGCGTCTGGGACCTGTGGACTACAAGAAATTGCAAAGTACAAGTTCCATCTAAGCAGCTAGTCAGTCTTCAGCAGTTCCAGCCATTATGTGGGAATATAGTTCATGTTGCCGTATCATCTGATTTTTTATGTGTGTCTGAGAGAAGCAGGATCAGATTAATGTGCATCCTTTGATTTCCACATGTTGGTGAGTGAAACAGGTTTAAAGACCCTATTCAGCACAAATAAAATACTCCTGTTGGCAGGATACTGCCAGTTTGTAACATCTGCAGTATGTTTAGCTGTCCAGTTCTTTATGATAATGATTCTACTAAATGATTGAGGATAATATAAATCGTGGGTTTTTATAACTTAGAAAATAAGATTGTTAAACTATTAGGATCATATTTTGGCACTTGGAAAATGCCTTCTATCATTTGATTATACATAGGAACTTAAAAGCATTTTCGTATGATTGTGAAATCTGGGAGACTCACACTTAAGTTTAGGAATTATAAGATGGTTTGGGTCAAGGAAAAGGAGAAGTACTTGATCATCTTAATTCTGCTTTTTAAAGTGTATTTTTAAAAGAGATCTCAGAACTTAATCCGTGAAGATATTAAAAACACTGGACATATTGTGACTGCGTGTACATAGTCATGTCAGCCTAAAATTTTATTAATGTTTTTAAATCATGTTCTGCTGGTTTTTATCTGAAGTCTGCACTTTCTAAAACATTTTTTAATGTTTATTTTTGAGAGAGAAAGCATGAGTGGGGGAGGGGCAGAGAGAGAGGGAGACACAGAATCTGAAGCAGGCTCCAGGCTCTAAGCTGTCAGCACAGAGCCCGACGTGGGGCTTGAACCCACAAACCAAATCGTGAAATCATGACCTGAGCTGAAATTGGATGCTTAACCGACTGAGCCACCCTAACGCCCCTGAAGTCTATCTACACTTTTAAGAGAAACTATTATCAGACCAAATCCAAAACTTAAAAGCAAAGTTTAGATAATTAAAAATTAATCGAATGTAAGTTTTACTTAAATTAATGGCATACTATTATTTTGTCAGGATAAATTTATGCAGGCAATTAGATCTTGGTTATATCTTTTGTTGCTAGGGTAAAGCTTTTCATTTCCGGAGTTAGAAAAGTTGGCAAACTACATGTTTAATTACATGTTTAGCCTGCAAACTACATGTTAAAATGACAACCAAACTATGTTTGAACTGAAAGTGCAATGCATAGGACAACATTGGTTATAAAAAGCAATAACTGAGAATAGAGTCACAATTGTATTTTATATTATATGGTTTAGAATACAAACTAAACTGATCGGTGGACTTTTTAACATTTATCTTAGAGGTGCTAACTCCCTGGCCTAGCCTACTATCCCCGTGTAACTTTACCAAGCCACTGTAAAGTTTCCCTTACAATATTCCAGAAATTTCCTGACTCTGATTTCTTTTGAACTTGTTGAAAAGGTTCCCCCTCATCCCCAGCAGTTTGAATAGTGTGAACAGCTGGATGATGCTGGGGTGAAAATGCTTCATAGCATTTCCCATTTTCTCTCCTATTTATTTCTCTCAGTTTCTTCACTAATGTTCCCACGGTTTTACTTGTGATTTCATAATTCACATATTGCTATGCTGGTTTCCTTTTAACTGATTTGTAACAGGTATGTTAAAACAATTTAAAAAATTGGGGAGGGGCAGAGATTTTTAACCTGTTCTACGTTCTTTCAAGTTGTTTCAAGTTCATCAGTCCTCGTGGCATACCAACCATATCTGTGATTAGTAAATCTTACCTTAAATGCTGGTAGTTGATTTGACTTGGAAGTAAAAGATGTGCAAAGGCTGAAGGGTTAGTTTAAGAAGCTTCTGTTATTAAAAGGGCTTTATGATAGCTGAAATAATTGTGATATATGTTTACATATATATACACATTTTATTATACATTCTCCATATAAAAATAACTGCAGAATTTCTTAGGAATGCAATTTGAAGATGATATTAAGTGATTGTAGCAATTTGCACTGAGGGGTGGTTGTTGTAAACTACTCTATAAAGTATAATTAAGTGGTTTGGGGGTAAGAATGTAGGGAGCAAGTCTTTGAACTTTTCCATATACTAGATGAGTGCCATATGTGTAAAGCGGGAACAAGGGTTTCTTAGAAATATTTTTCAACCTAACTTGGAGGTTTCCAAGTGGAGTTCCATTCCACTGTGTAGAAAGTGCTGGCTTAGATACTGAAAGTCTTTTCTGAGGTACTGGAAGAATGCAGTGGTGTCAGACATATATCTACCTAATATATTGTTCATAGATGCAAAAGTAGACACCAAATGTTACAGGACACTGAGTATGCATGGTGGACATAGGACTCTTTAGATAGATTAGTAAGTTTAGTCTGTTTTTTGGCATTTTGCTTAATTTTAAAACTTGGTTTTTTAGGCTCAGCTAATTGGATCTTTTTTTTGTTGTTGTTAAGAATACTTAATAATCATACTTGAAGAATACCCTATGCATATTAGAATACTATATGCTAAAGGACTTCAGGTTTCTCCCTTTGCCATTATATCCCAGATCATATGCATTCCTCTAGAAAGCTCAAAGACAAGAAGACTCAAATGAGTCCCCTCTCATCCATCAGAAACTAAGGAGGAACTCCTTCAACACCCGCTCAGTCTGCATTGAGTGTCCATCTTTAAAATGGAGGAGAGGGGCGCCTGGGTGGCTCAGTCATTTAAGCATCCGACTTCGGCTCAGGTCATGATCTCATGGTTTGAGCCCTGTGTTGGGCTCTGTGCTGACAGCTCGGAGCCTGGAGCCTGTCTTCGGATTCTGTGTCTCCCTCTCTCTCTGACCCTCCCCTGCTCGCTCACTCTCTCTCTCTCTCTCTCTCAAAAATAAATAAAAAAACAATAAAAAAATAAATAAAATGGAGGAGGGACACTCAGTTGGTTAAGTGTCTTGACTCCTGATTTTGGCTCAGGTCATGATCTCCTGGTTCTCAGTTGGGTTCTGCTCTGAGAACCTGCTTGGGATTCTCTCCCTCTCTCTGCACCTTTCCCGCTTTCATGTGTGTTCTCTCTTAAAATAAATAAACTTAAAAAAAAAATAAAATGGAGGAAATCGTATATTCTGGTCAGAGGGCAGTCGTGACCCATGCCATTTCAAGGACTTTGTTCTTTTAGTTATACCTAACTCTTCTGTATTAGCGTTATCCCTTTCTCCAGATTCTAATCCCATTACTTTTTAAGTCTCCGTCTCCCACCTTTTATCACTCACTGTGCCTTCTGTAACTCTTAGAACTCCTTTTATTTTCAGTGTGTTCTGGGAATGTTCCCTTGTCTTTCTTACTCCAGCTGTAACCTAGTTTTTCCCCTGATAATGCTACTTCCCTTGCAGCTCTCTCAGTGGTAAATGTTTTCCCTTTTTGCACACCTTTTACTATTAAACCTAGAGATAGAGAAAGTGTCTTTGTTTTTCCTTGTCACTTCTTAACCATTATTTTCCAGAACTTCAGTCTTTGACTCTCGTGCCATCAAATTATACTACCCTCTACCCCTCTTTATTTCAGTCATCTACCGACTTCCTGGGGAGGTGTTGAGATATTTGAGAAGAGAAGAAAAAGTAAGGAAGGTCATCTCCCTCCTTCCTTGAACACTTTATTAGCATGGCTCAGTGTCATCTTTATTTCTGTCATAATTTCTTGGTGATATCAGTGTTCGTGTAGAGCAGTGCTACTCAAAATGTCATCTGGTCTGAACTGTTTGTTACTAGTATGGATTATGATAAAGGGTTTGTGCCAGAATATAAATCACCTCTGTCACTAGATGCACTGTTTAGTCCAGCTGACATACTTTGTAGCTGGCCTTTTTTGATAAAGGAAGCAGTGTGTTGATTTATAATTTGGCACCAGTTCCTCATGGTGTCGTGGTCTGGCTCTTTGAGGAACATTGGTATAAAGGATGCTTCTGATATTCTGGCCTATTAGTTCCTTGCTTCTCCTCCAGTGATCTCATTTTTCACTGTAATTCAACCACATGTTCCCATTGTCATATCCTAGAATCCTTGGCCAATAACCACCCCCTTCCCAATCTCATTTCTTTCATTTCTTTTTTCTTTTTTTAAGTTTATTTATTCTGAGAGAGCAGGGGAGGGGCGGAGATAGAGGGAGAGGGAGAGAATCTCAAGCAGACTTAGTGCTGCCAGCACAGAGCTGCAGTGGAGCCAAAGTCTCTGAACCGTGAGATCGTGACTTGAGCCAAAATCAAGAGGACGCTTAACTGACGGAGCCAGGCGCTCGTTTCAAGTGCCCCACTGCCTTATTCCTCTAGGAAATACTTCAATTCTAACCGCCCACCAGCCCCTATCAGAGCCTATAATCTATGTCCATCTAACCTTTTCAGTGTCCCTCACCCTCACTCAGCTGAGATTTCATATTGAATCATAATCACTTTCTTATATACACTTTCAACAACTTTGTCTCTCCCTCGCTTCATCCCCAGTGGTCCCCCGGTCTGTTAGTTCACTCTCTTTTATGATTGTATCTTTCTTTTTCTCTAACATTCCAACACCTCTTCCCCATCCTCCCTCATCTAATGCCCTTGCTTTGTATTTCACTAAGCATATTGATTGATTAAAAGAATTCCTGCGTGCTCTCATATCTGTGACTGTGCCCCTTACCTTCTCCATCACTGTGGATGAACTGTGGTTTTCCAAGATAAGGACAACCAGTTCATTTGTATACTAGATCTCACTCCCTCTTGGTCTCAAGAATATTATCACTCTTGTCAGTCTCCTTTTGCATCATTGGTGTTTGCTTCTTTGCAGGCTCTTCCCATGAGCACACAAACATGATATTGCTTATCTCATTTAAAACAAATTTTGTCTCCTCTTTACCCACCACCCACACAAAATACCTTGAAACAATTGCCTTTATTCACTCCTTTTCTTTTGAACCCATACCAGGAAAACACCATATTATAAATTAACAGTTCTCATCTCATTTACCCTACGAGTAGTATTTGGCACAGTTGCTTGAAACATTTTTTCTTTGACTTCTAGGCTACAGTGTTTGCTAGCAGGTTTTCTTCCTACCTCACTGGTGGTTCCTTCTTAGTTTCCTTTGCGTTTTCTGTTCTCTCTCTGATCTCTTTATTGATGTGCCTGAGAGTTTTTAGTCTTTAGACTTATTTTTTGTTGCCTAAATACACTCTCTAGTCTTAAAGCTTTAAACAGATGGCATTTAATCTGTTTGCTTCTGACTTCCAGATTTATATCCCTAGCTTGGGTTTCTCTCTCAAAATCTAGATTTTAGTGCCCAGCTATTTTGAAAAAAATTTGGGGTGTCTAAGAAGTATCCCAGACTTAATATATCTAGAACTGAGCTCTCAATTTCCCTTAATGGCTGCTTCTCTTAGTTGTTCCTAAATGGAACTGTATCTTTCCAGTTACTCAGACTTTTTTTTTTAGTTTTTTAATTTTTGATGTTTATTTATTTATTTTGAGAGAGACAGAGACAGAATTGCCAGCAGGCTTCATGCTGTCAAAACAGAGTGCAAAGCAGGGCTCCAACCCACAAATGGCGAGATCATGACATGAGCCGAAATCAAGACTCACACGCCTAACTGACTGAGCCCCCAGGCAGCCCTAACCATATTGTTCTTGACTCATGATTGTTTCTCTCACACTGCGTATGGAAATCTTGTCTGCAAATCCTGTCTGTTCTCCCTTTAACAATATCCAAAATCTAACCATTTCTTACCTAGTGGTACCATTGTAATCATTTGCCTGGATTACGCTAAGGCCTAACTGGTCTCCGTGCTTATACCTTTGTTCCCCTAGAATATATCCTCAACACAGTAGCCAGAGTAACCCTTATAAAGCAGTAAGTAGATCATGTAACTTTTCTGTTCAGAAACCTCCAGGTGCTTACCATCTCATTCTGTAAAAGCACAAATCTCTCTGTGTTCAGCACTCTCTTTATCACGTTATTACTTTTGTCTTCTTTAGCTGTGCAGGCTGTTATGTTTTTCCTCCAACTGGTTAAGCATGATCCCATGGTTTCTTCATAACCCTTGTCACTCTAACATAATATTCTGGTTTTTTGATTATTTTCTTTTTTCTTAGTCTACTAGAATATAAACTCCAGAAAGACAGGGATTTTTGTCTGTGTCATTCATTGCTGTTTTTCCCAGTGCCTAGAGTCTTACTGCATAATAGATGATCAATAAATATGTGTTGAGTGAATCTTATCACCTCATTTGGATCATTCGCAGCATACAGGTATATTCCAGACATTTGCAGAGATGGTTCTTTCTTGTCATTTATGGATCATGTTTAGAAATCACTTATACATTGAGGTCTTTCCTGTTTGCTCATTTTAGTTTTATCATATTCTATTCTTTTATTTTGTTTGTGGCACTTAATTATACTCTGAAGTGACATTGTTTGCATGTTTGTTCTTTCTTCCTGTCCTGGTCTTGTCCTGATATTGTATCTCTGGTGCTCAGAAGAATGTCTGGAAGTTATAGGTTCACAGTAAAGGTGTGTTGTCTGGGTGAATATTCTAGAAATGGACACCCTTTGTTTTCCTCCAGCTAATGCTCCATTTATTTCTCTGCTCTCTTTCACGGTATGTCCATATCCTATGGACATGTCTCTACTTTTCATCTCCTGTTCCAGTTCATGCTCTGTTTTCATTATTCCAGTGAATGTGCTCCACTGAGCTCCTGTTGGACCTGCATGTTGACCAACAATGCCTTCCTTCTGTTCACCAGTAGAATTTTCTGTAGTGGTGGAAATGTTCTACATCTGTGTTGCCCAGTGTGGTAGCCACCAGCTATATGTGGCTGTAGAGCATTTGAAATATGACAACATGAAAAACTAAATTTTTAATAAAATTAAATGTAAATAACCACATGTAACAAGTGGCTACCATATTGGACAGTGCAGTTCTAGAAACATTCTCCTCTTTTTCTACATTGCACTAAATTTAGAATCACAACCTGATTGCTCAACCCAGATATATAAGACTGTTCTTTAATTCCTCTAATCCTACTTTAATTTCTCTCATTAGAACTAGTCTGTCAACAATCTGTTGTTTTTGCCTCCAAAGTATTTCTCCAGTGTAGCTATTTTTGTGCTTAGTGCTACTACCCGAGTTTAAGCCTCCACCATCTATTACCTGGACTATTTGCTATGGTTTCTTTACAGGTTCTCTTCTTTATTTCTTGTTCCCTTTCAGTTTTTTTTTCCATATAATCAAAACCAACTTTTATATTTATTTATTTATTTATTTATTTATATTTATTGTCAAGTTGGTTTCCATATAACAGCCACTGCTCTTCCCAACACGTGCCTTCCTTCATGCCCATCACCCATTTCCCCCTCTCCCCCACCCCCATCTACCCTCAGTTTGTTCTCAGTATTTAAGAGTCTCTTATGGTTTGCCTCCCTCCCTCTCCTTAACTATTTTTTCCCCTTCCCCACCCCCATGGTCCTCTGTTCAGTTTCTCCTGTTCCACATATGAGTGAAAGAAAACATATGGTATCTGTCCTCCTCTGCCTGACTTACTTCACTTAGCACAGCAACCTCATTCCATCCACGTTGCTACAAATGTCCAGATTTCATTCTTTCTCATTGCCACGTAGTATTCCATTGTATATATAAACCACATCTTCTTGATCCGTTCATCAGTTGATGGACATTTAGGCTCTTTCCATGATTTGGCTATTGTTGAAAGTGCTGCTATGAATCATTGGGGTCCATGTGCCCTTATGCATCAGCACTCCTGTATCCCTTGGGTAAATTCCTAGCAGCGCTATTGCTGGGTCATAGAGGAGTTCTATTGTTAATTTTTTGAGGAACCTCCACACTTGTTTTCCAGAGCAGCTGTACCAGTTTACATTCCCACCAGCAGTGTAGGAGGGTACCTGTTTCTCCACATCCTCGCCAGCATCTATAGTCTCCTGATTTGCAAAACCAGCTTTTAAAAACTCCATGGGATCTTGTTATTCACCAGCTTATAACCTTTCGTGGACTTTTAGTGACTTAGGGAAGGAAAAAAAATGCATTCTTTACCAAAGGCTAGAGAGCCCTACATGGCTATTTTCAGCCCCATCTTATTGCATTCACTCTTTCCCACTATAAATGAACCACTCTGGTTTGAAGGTTTAGTTCTTAAAAGGGATTGGGTCTTCATGACTCGGGGCTTCTGTACATGTTATTTCTTGTTTCTGGAATGTTTCTGCTCTGCTCCTTACATGCTGGCTCTTTTGCATCCTTCTTCAAGTCTCAGCTTGAAGGTTACCTTTAAGAAGGCTTTGTCCACTCTAAAACCTTCCATTTGTCCTTGTGTCATTCCACTCCCTTCTTCCACTTGTTACTTAGTTATACACACTTACCACTCTTTGTAATTGTTTATTCACTTATTGTCTGTCTCCGTGTCAAGGATGCAAGGACCATATCTGCTTTAATTGCCACTGTGTACCCAGAATCTGTTAGACCTCCTTACGTGTAGCAGTTGCATAAAATTTTGTTGCATGCGTGAAATCTATGCATACATTGTATTTATGCCCTTGGTATTGCTGTGCCCTTGAACCATTGAATAAATGAAGGAACTGTGGGAGAATTTGTGGAACAAAATCTTGGTTAACAAATTGGCAAATCGAGAAAACAGAAAACATAATATGCCAATGAGACATTCATATATACCTCCAGGTTATGACTCATTTACTGGTGCATTTTTGGACTTAAAATAGAACAGATTTAGAGCTATTCCTTGAAGTTCTTTTGTATTGAGATAATGAAAGTAGTCTCATTTTTAAAATAAAAGCTTTCTAGCTCACTCTGCCTTTTGTAATATTCTGCTATTCTTCCTAAATATAAGAGATCCTCATGATTATGAAACCTGTTACTACGTAAGGCTGTCAGAGGCAGCAAAAATGTCCTTCTGTTTGGGAGAGTAACATAAACTTGATGTGCATGGTGGGGTATAGAAGGTTGCTAAAGAATAAGTGAGAATCTGTAGTATTTTAATGAATAGATGCCTTTTAAGGAGCTGATCCTGGGATTACTCTGGAGTCACATTTGTTTTATTTGAGTTACTGACTTTATATATATATATATATATATATGTTATGTTTATAATATATATACTGTTATATATAATGTTAATATATGTGTGTGTATAACATATTATATATAATAGAGTTGGATCATATCATTTGTCTGTAGCTGTAGCCGTTTGTTGGGGATATCAGTATCAGCAACATGTATGATGCTTTAAACAAATTAAAAATTGCAATGCCAGGGTCCTATACCAGTTCTGCTGGGATAGAGAACCATGGAGATGGAGTAGAGTCCTCTGTATTTTTTAAATTTCCAGGTAAGAACCATTGGAAGGATCTGGTAGTCAGTTTAAAGGGTACTTAAGCAAAAATGGAGATCTTTATAGTAAAAAGAGATTTTTAAAGGCATACATATATTGAGGCTTCATTCTGTTTTAGTCCATACCTGGTCTTAATGGCCTGAAGTGTTTTTCCCAAATAAATGGTCTTGATGTGGCTTTCACATGTCATTTCGTCCAGTTTTGTTTTTCACACAACCTGTTTCTGAAGATACAGGCAAAAATAGTGTCTGACCTCTCAAGTAACCTATTAACTCACTTAAAAACCCTTTCTGTTATGGGTCTTCACATTTGGGTTTAATGTACTTAATTAAAATGTAAACTTGCTTGCCTTTGGTTTGTTGCCAGTGAAAGTATGTAATAAATAAATGAGGGGATGATAAACTTCTGTCCTCCACCTGCTTCTGTATGGTCTGAAAACTAAGAATAGATTTTATATTTTTAAATGACTGATTAAAAACTCAAAAGGGTAAGATCCTTTGACATGTGAAATTATGGGAAATAGCAAATTTGCAATTTCCAGGAGTAAAGTTTTTTGGAATACAGCCATGCTTTTTCACGTGCATATTGTCTGTGGCTGCTTTCACACTATAATAGAATTGAGTAGTTGTGACAAAGTTTTATTTTTTAAATTTTCATTGTTGAAGTATGGTTGACATACAATGTTATATTAGTGTCATGTGTACAACATAGTGATTGGACAGTTTTGTACATTACTCACTGCTCATCATGATAAACATTTGCCACTTATCACCATGCAATGCTATTACAGTCTTATTGACTGTGTTCCCAATGCTGTACTTTCCATATCTGTGACATATTTATTTTATGACTGGGAGTTTGTGCCTCTGAATCCCCTTCACCTATTTCACCCATTCCCCCACTCCTTCACTGTGGCAACCACTAGGTCTCTGTATTTATGAGTCTTTCTGGTTTTTTTGTTCATTTTTTAGATTCCACATACAAGCGAAATCATATGGTATTTGTTTTTCTTTGTCTGACTTTACTTAGCATAATACCCCCTAGGGCCATCCATGTTGTCATGAATGGCAAGATTCTTTTTTTTTTTTTTTTTTTTTTTAATTTATGGCTGAGTGGTATCCCATTGTGTATATGTATATGTGTACCACATCATCTTGATCCATTTGTGGATGGACATTTAGGCTGCTTCCATATTTTGGCTATTGTAAAAATGCTGCAGTAAACATGGTGTGCGTATATCTTTTCCAATTAGTGTTTCTGTTTTCTTGGGGTACACACCTAGTTGTGGAGTTACTGGATCATACGGTATTTCTATTTTTAATTTTTTGAGGAAACTCCATACTGTTTTCCATAGTGGTTGCACCAATTTCCACTTCCACCTACAGTGCACAAGGGTTCCCTTTTCTCCACATCCTTGTCAGCTCTTGTTATTTCTTATCATTTTGATACTAGCCATTCTGATTTGTGTGAGGTGATACCACATTGTGGTTTTGATTTGCATTTCCCTGATGATTAATGATGTGTCTTTGGCCATCTATAGGTTTTCTTTTGAAAAATGTTTATTCAGGTCCTCTGTCTAGTTTTACTTGGATTGTTTGGGTGTTTTTGGTGTTGAGTTGTATAAGATGCTAATAACCCTTTATTGATCTATCATTTGCAAATATCTTCGTCCATTCAGTACATTGCCTTTTCATTTTATTGATGGTTTCCTTTGCTGTGCAAAGCTTTTTATTTTGGTGTACCTCCCATCTTATGGCCTACAAAGCCTAAAGTAATTACTATCTGGCCTTTTACAGAACAAGTTTGCTGACCTCTGTTTCAGATGAGATATGCTCTTTATAAATGAATACTTCGTGTTTCTAAAGGAATTTAAGAAGTCCCATAGGTTATATATAATTGTTAGCTATCTAAGCCTTTGTATTACATTTTATTCTACTGTCTAATTTTTGAATATCTTTCTTATTGGCACATTTAGTCTGTCAAATATTTAAAAGCTTATTATGTGCAAGCACCTTGGATACAGTGAGAAACTAAAGATACAGCCCCAGCCCTCACAGAGTTCACACATTGAACTAACTTCTTTTTCTTTTTAAAGGTCTGTGTAGTGGTATGGTGGGAAAGGGAGACTTACAACAAGTGCAAAAGGAAGGTTATTGCTAAGGGCTATAAAGCAGTGCATTAAATTACTCCCAGAAGTCATGGAGTCTCTGCCATTAGTTCTTCCTGTAGCCCGAACCTGGAGATTAACATGAAGAGACTTTCTTGAAATAACTCTTCTGTCTCCTTGCCATATTATACTCGTGTTAGAAAAATTTGCATTTTCTTTTCAGCAGTTGTGCTGTCTAGCTAGGCACATAGTCAAAGTATGAAATATGTAGTGATTCACATCTTAGATTGATTTTTTTTTCCTGTAGTCGTTGTTCAAAGAATGTAGTTCTTAACCTTTCTCTGGAATTAATCTGCAACATTGTTAAATACTAATTGTCTTTAACTTTGGGGTGGGAGTGGGATATGTGATTTGATTAAAAGGACACATGGCTCTGAGCTTAAACATAAGACCTGGATTTGAATTTTAACTGAGCAGTTTATTAGCTATACTCATATTAATGGCTGCTAGTCAGAATTTTTGTTTGATAATTTGGGGAATGTTGTCTACTTTATAAGGTTGCTGGGGAAATTCAGTGAAATAACATTAGGCTCAGAACTAAAGTTACTAAGCATTTGATGATGGTACATTGTTAAGTACATCAAGGGCAAAATTAGATGTTTACCTGATATTACAAGGCAGCATCCTCAAATTATGCTGTAAAATAATATTATTTAAAATAAGTTCACTAAACTTGACATTACTTTGTGATGCAGTTGATTCTTAGAATAGTGCCACTTTAGTAGAACAAGAAATGAATGAAAATCTCTATGAAATTACTAAAAATAGGAAAACGATATAATAAAATGTCATTTGTCTAAGTTTTTTTTTAAAGAATGCAGTAAGTTTGCTCTCTTTGCTTTTGGAAAACATTATCCAGAGAATGTCTTTTTTTTTAAGCAATTTGTTCTTGCCTTGAGGTACTAAATGATTGCTGAGAAGTTTCCATCTTTTCTTTGCTGAAAGTCTATTTAAAAAAATTTTTTTGTGTGTGTTTATTTATCTTGAGAGAGAGAGTGCGCGAGCGGGGAAGGGGCAGAGAGAGATGGAGACACAGAATCAGAAACAGGTCCCAGGCCCCAAGCTGTCAGCCCAGAGCTGGACGTGGGGCTTGAACTCATGAACCGCGAGATCATAACCTGAGCTGAAGTCGGACACTTAACTGACTGAGCCACCTAGGCGCCACACGGAAAGTCTATTTTATAGGCTACCTAGCTTTTATGCTTAGAAACATTTCCTTAATGCTGTGTATCACTGGTTAACACATAGTGGGGCTAAATGATATATTTTCTTGGAGACGTATAATTATTTTAAAGCTTATTTATTTTATGTGGATGTGTACACGCACAGGAGCAGGGGAGGGACAGAGAGAGAGGGAGGAAGGAAGAGTCGGTGAAGAGCCTGTCTCAGGGCTCCATCTCACAAAATTGATGAGCTGATATTGGACACTCAACCAACTGAGTCACCTAGGCGCCCTGGAAAAGTATCATTTCTAATACTAATTTTTTTAAATTTTTAATGTTTATTTTTGAGAGAGAGACAATGTGTGAGCAGGGGAGGGGCAGAGAGCGAGGGAGACACGATCTGAAGCAGGCTCCAGGCTCTGAGCCGATGCAGGGCTTGAACTCACAAGCTGTGAGATAATGACCTGAGCCGCAGTCAGACATTTAACCGACTGAGCCACCCATGCACCCCAGATACTAATGTGTTTTTTATACATTTAATTTTGCGAATGTATGCAGAAATGTCATAAAATATGCAAATGTAAGCGTGTTGATTTTTTTTCTATGTATCTTTTTTAGTACTTTTAAAGGGCTACATAGTTATCCATTACCACCTCTCACCACTTATAGTAGCTTCCATTTATTAGTGTCCCTGCTTTTCTTTTGGCCCCTCGCTATCTTTTTTTTTCACACACTAGAGTGAACTTTGAAAAGGCTAAATCATAGTATATGCGCCTATAGTGGCTTCCTAGTGCACTTTGGAATTTATTCTGTATCCTTATTGATCTGGTCCTTTCCTCTTTTCATAGTTCTCTGGCTTCTTGTTACACTGGTGACTTTTTAGCACCTTTATCAAACAGCTCATACCTTCCTTGCACTTGTTCTCTGCATGAAGTGTTCTACCCCATCTTGAACTGGCTGGCTCCTCCTCTGCTCAGATGTTCCTCCTCCCCCTCAGTAGCCCTCCTCCACCAGTCACTGTCTTCTCACCTTGTTTGTTTCTTTCGCAGTAGTTCTCTTTAAATTGTTTTGTTTTTATTGCTTAACTTTCTAGTAGTAGAATGCAAGCTTTATTAGATGTAGGAGCTTGAGTCTCAGACTCTGGTATTCACTGTTATTGCAATGCCAGTAACATGAAAGGTGTTACATGTTTGTTCGGTGGGTGGATAAATTATTGTTCATTCATTTCCTTGTTGATGAGCATTTGGGTAATTTCCAGTTTTTTTCTATGAATGCTTCATTGTGCAGACCTCTTGGCATTCTTCTGTGACTATTCCTGCAAATTACATTCCTATTATAAAAAATGGAATTTTAAAGTCAGAGGGTATTTACACTTATATTTAATGGGTAGTGCCAACTTACCCTCCAAAAAGTTTCTGCCAGTTTAACTACAGTTAATTCTTGAATAATGTGAGGATTAGGGGCACCAGCCCCCATGTAGTCCAAAGTCTGCATAAAACTTTGACTCCTCCAAAACTTAACTGCTAGTAGCCTCCTGTTGATGGGGGAAAAAAGCCTTAGCAATAGCATGAACAGGATTAAAACATTTTTTTGTGTGTTGTGTGTATTAGGTACTGTATTCTTACCATAAAGTAAGCTAGAGAAAAGAAAACTCAAAATCATAAGGGAAAATACATTTATTATAGTACCGTACTATAAAAAAACAACCATGTATAAGTGTTGATGAGGATGTGGAGAAAAAGGAACCCTCTTACACTGTTTGTGGGAATACAAACTGGTGCCACTGTGGAAAACTGTATGGAGGTTTCTCAGAAAATTTAAAGTAGAATTACCCTGTGATCCAGTAATTCCACTCCAGGGTCTGTACCCACAGAATACAAAAACATTAATTTTGAAAAGATAATATGTACCCCTATGTTTATTGCAGCATTATTTACAATAGGCAAACTATGGAAGCAGCCTAAGTGTTCATCGATAGATGAATGGATAAAGAAGATGTGGTGTGTGTGTGTGTGTGTGTGTATCAACATATATATTGATCAGATCAATTATAGAATAAAATCCAAAGTGCACTAGGAAGCCACTCTAGGTGCATGTACTATGATTTAGGCTTTTCAAAGTTCACTGTAGTGTGTGTATGGAAAAATAAGACGGCAAGGGGCCAAAAAGTACACACACACACACACACACACTGGAATATTATTTAACCATAACAAGGAATGAAATCTTGCCTTTGCAACAACATGAACAGAGCTAGGGAGCATAATGTTAAGCAAAATAAATCCGTCAAAGACAAATAGCATATGATTCCACTCATGTGGAATTTAAAAAACAAATTGGATGAGAAAAGGAGAAAATGAGACAAAACAGACTCTTAACTATAGAGAATAAACTGATGGTTATCAGAGGGAGGTGCAGGAGGGTGAAATTGGGGATGGGGTTTAAAGAGTACATGTATCATGATGAAAAAAAAATCATGTACAAGTGGACCTGTGAATTTTGAACCCTTGTTGTTCAAGGGTCAACTATATAGTCTTAGCAGTGGGTATTATTAATCTTTTAAGTCTGCTGGACCGACATGCAAAACTTAAATGAGTTTAAATTCTTTTGTGTGTATTTACTGCTTACTTTCTCTTTTTCCTTTGAAGTGATGGTTTCTGCCCTTTCCCTGATGTTTTTAAAAAAAATTTTTTTTAATGTTTTATTTATTTTTGAGAGATCGCAAGTGGGAGAAGAACAGAGAGAGAGAGAGAGAGAGAGAGAGAGAGAGGGAGGGAGGGAGGGAGGGAGGGAGGGAGGGAGGGAGACAGAATCGGAAGCAGGTTCCAGGCTCTGAGCTGTCAGCACAGAGTCTGATGCAGGGCTCGAACTCAACGAGCTATGAGATCATGACCTGAGCCGAAGTCGGACTGAGCCACCCACGCACCCCATCCCTGATGTTTTTTCTTACTGATTTGTCTTTAGTTCTTTGTGTACCAAGGATATTAGCCTTTAATCTATATTTTACCTGTCTTGTGTCCAATATGTTTTTTTTTTTAAACTCTGGTTTCAGAGTTTCAGGTCATACTTATTACCATGGTTTATTTCTATACATCATACCACCCTTGCTTATATATACCTTGTTATATCTCATTGTTTTGTTTTGTTTCTTACGTGTAAATATTTGATGAATGTAAATTTAATGTTAATATAGTAAAATGAAATATATGAAAAAAGGACAAAAGAAATGTCTTTTAGAAGACAAGCTCCTTTCTCCTAATACTGTTAATGAAGTAATCCAGCTGCCTCCTGCCATATTGGGGCACCTGGTGGCTCAGTCAGTTAAGTGTCCGCCTTCGGCTCAGGTCACGATTTCACAGTTCGTGAGTTCGAGTTCCATGATGGGCTCTGTGCTGACAGCTCAGAGCCTGGAGCCTGGTTCTGATTCTGTGTCTCCCTCTCTCTGTGCCCCTCCTCTTCTGCTTGCGCACAATCTCTCTCTCTTTCTCTCTCTCTCAAAAATAAATAAACATTAAAAAAATAAAAAATAAATTGCCATATTATATATTGGTGTTGCCTGATTACAGTAGTCTCTTATCCATTCATATCCCAATTATACAGTTTTTTAGTTGCTGTGGCTGTTGATTCATAGTGTATTTTATTTTAGTGTCTGATAGAATTGGTCCCTTGTCATAGTTATTTCAGTTTCTCTGTCTTTATACTTTCATTCCAAATGAACTTAAGAATCATTCTCACTGCTAAAGAAATCTGAGAATTATGGTGTAATATATTATTAAATTTATAAACTAAGAGAAAACAATATCTTTATATAGTACAAATGTTTTCCAGTCAAGAAAAAACATAATTCCATTTGATCTTCTATATACTTTGTTTTTATTGTTGCTTTCATGCATAAGATCTTTTTGTGATTATGATTTTCTAACCTATTTGTACATAGGAAAGTGGTTTGTACATTATGGTCACTTTTTATTAAAAATTTAATGTAACCATGAACTGTTTTCTGTGCAGTCTTATCACCATGTAACTTAGAGGGGGTGTAAAAGTGTCTCTAGAATGTTAACAAAGAATGTCCTCAGTTTAAAGGATTTCACTAATCATCATTTTATGAACTTAAGAGGAACAGGATTTTCAGTTTGAAGATGTAATGGAAACAGATCTCCCACGTAGCTGCAGTCTTTTTAGCCTTCTAACATAGATTTGTAGCCTGTTGAGCTACTGTGATTGCTGCCTCTTCAAGGAGACAGGAGTATTTTATCCTCACTTTTGAGACTTGAATTTGTAAGGTTTGCTGGTTTGACAGAAGTGTACATGAAATATTTGTCTTTTATGGATAGGTCCATTTTAATTGTTGGAAAGGTTAAAGTGCAAAGATTTTCTTATATTTTAAAATCATTTGGGGTTTAAATTACTTGAAATGCTGATAAGTATTTCCTTATTTTATTTTCAGTCAATTATTTTTGCTGCACAGAGTATAGAGAATAATGTAACAAGCAGCCACGCACTCATGGGTAGCCTAGATATTAAGAGATGTATGTAATTTTGCTGTATTTATTGGATTTAAAAGAAATGCGAGAGTTGAAGCCATCTTTAATACGCTTCCTTCCTAATTCCGTTTGTGCCCAGGTATTAAGAAGCTGGCATGTAATCTTTGTTCTTTTACTACATAAACAGTATTAAACATTTTGTTTAACTTAGCTGACATAAAATTATATTTGGAAATTATAAAAATGTGCCTGCGTAGGTAAAGGCTGTTTATTATGTACTTTGAAATAGCTGTGTTTTAAAATACCAGTGTTTTCTGTTGCTTAGGGTACTATAGGCTGAAGAAAAACTATCTGCTTTTTGTAGTGATTTGTTCTTAGAGTGAATAAAGTAAAAGTTTGTTTTAAAACATTTTTTTTTCTGGAGGATCAAGACTCTTTTAGGATTATGTTACTGACCAGAGATTCTGTATGAAGGTGAGACTAAGGATATATCATAAGTGTAAAGGATATTACCATAGTCACATTATTTTAAGTAGTGAAATTCTATTCTCAGACATACCCAGTAGGCCTAAATATGCTATATCAGTGATTATTCAAGGAGTTTCTTACATATAACATATACATGTGCTCTATAAAAATATAAAAGGACTACATTGAGAATCTGGCAAGGGGCTCAGTTGACTGGCGTCTGACTTTTGATTTCAGTTCAGGTCATGGTCTTGTGGTTCATGAGTTTGAGCCCTGCATTGGGCTCTCTGCTGACGGTGTGGAGCATGCTTGGGATTCTCTCTCACCGTCTCTCTCTGCTCCTCCTCCCCTGCTCTCACTTGCGCACGCTCTCTCTCGCTCGCGCTCTCTCTCTCTCTCTCTCTCAAAATAATTTTTTTTAAGAATCTGGCAAGTCAAGAAAGCTATACACGTGGCAAAAAATAATTTTTTTAAGCATTTAATCTCAGAATTTAGAGAAACTTGCAGGGTTGGGGTATTGTGTACGTTAGAAGGTTATCCTGAGGTAACAGTTGATGCTGCTCATACCTTGGTAGGCTGGCCACTGGCCTTCTATGAAAATTGTATCAGTTTATGCTCCATCCGTCTTTTGGTGCTTTGTATCAAAGGCCTTACTAGTTCTTACTACCCTTTTAACCCTGTAGTTGGAGCAGTCCTCATGTGGAAGGGAAGTGGAAGAAGCTAAAGAGAATTCTTTATATGCAGACGTGTTTGTTCAGCATGGGGGAGGACAAACTAAATATTCAAGAATGGGAGATTTGGTTAAATATATAGTACAGATACATGATACAAATGAAAATATTTTTAAGCGTCTACAATAAGGAATAAGGAATTAATTTATATATGTATATAAGGTCTACAGTAAGGAATAAGGAACTTATATATATGTGTGTTTGTATATACATTTTTGAAGTTTATTTATGGTGGGTTGGGGGAAGGGTCAGACAGGGGGAGAGAATCCTACGCAGATTCTGTGCTGTCAACACAGAGCCTGACACGGGGCTCAATCCTGTGAACCGTGAGATCATGACCTGAGCTGAAATCAAGACTCAGACACTTAACTGACTAAGCCTCTTAGGCACTTCTGATATTTATATCTTTATAATAAAATACTTAATAGTAAATTTAATAAAATACTGAATATACCGAAATGTCATTAATTGTGGGAACAAAGAAAAGTACTATTTTACACTAAGCATATGCTACTCTTTAGGTAGGGTAGAAAATAGAAAAGACCATAAAATGAAGGAAGGAAAGAGATCATTTGGGAAATGTCCTAATTTTTCCCAGTTCATATTTCTTCCAATAGCCATTTTTACACCTATGTATTTAAAGTACTAGTAAGGGCATTAATGTTGGGAATTTTGGAGGAGCAAAAGAGTCACTAGATATTTGTATTTTACTGGCCAGTGTAGGAAGATTCCCCTCAGAATATACACAGACATAGCTGAGGAGTAAAAGTAGAAAGGAAACTAGACTGAGTTGTGGTTTAAAAGTGTTCGTGATAGGAGCGTGTGGGTAGCTCAGTTGGTTAAGCATCCAACTTCAGCTCGGTCATGATCTCAATCGCTCCTGGGTTTGAGCCCGAACCTGCTTCTGATTCTGTGTCTCCCTCTGTCTCTGTCCCTCTCCCACTCACGCTCTGTCTCTTTCTCCCAAAAATAAATAATTGTTAAAAAAAAAAAAAGTGTAGTGATAAATGAAAAGTGTCCAAACAGAAGATTTGAGTAGAGTATAAATTTTTAAGCGGCAAGGTATTAGTACTGACAGTTAAGAAAAATGCGTATGTATGTGCTTTTAGATTTTAGAAAACAAATTTTACTTAGAACTCTTTTTAATCCTTGAAGATTTTTTTTGTTAGTTTATCATGCCCCTGAAATAGAGGTTTTCTTACTTTAAAACAGAATAAGTGATTGGTTTTGGTTCTTTTAGTATAGGTTATTGGAAAGTGAATTGTTACCATGAATGCCCAGTATAAAACTGGTTTTATAATAGATCTGCTTTATTTTTTATAGCAAAGTTACTCCTAGTTAATAATACTCAAATTTTGTGAAATCTGGGGTAATTAAGATAATTTGTCCTAATGGGAACTGGAGAAATAAACTTTAGTATGAAACCTCTGTCATGCCAAGAATTCTCTACATAGACTTTGACAGAAGGCCACTTAAGGTACACAGGGTGAGGGGCGCCTGGGTGGCTCAGTCAGTTAACAGCTGACTTCGGCTCAGGTCATGAATTCACGGTTCGTGGGTTCGAGCCCCGCGTCAGGCTCTGTGCTGACAGCTCAGAGCCTGGAGCCTGCTTCAGATTCTGTGTCTCCTCTCTTTGCCCTTCCCCTGCTCATGCTCTGTCTCTCTGTCTCTCAAAAATAAACAAACACTAAAAAAAATATAAAAAAGTACACAGGGTGAAGTAGAGTCTCCATTTCATTCATTGTGAAATGGAATAGCAGATAGTAAGGCTAATCTTTTATAGTAATGTTTTGGTATGCAATAAAATATCCTTTTTATAGTATGTCATTTACTTTAAAATTATTCTGTGGGTGGGCACAAATACTGCATGTTGTTGACAGTTGTTGAGTATAGGTAATGTGGGTGTTCATTATACAGTTGTATCTACTTTCCTGCATATTTGAAAATTTTCCTAATAAGAAAAAAGAAAAACCTAGAATGCTTAAGTGGTCCTATTAAAAGAGTTGAAGGAAAAATTACTCATAGTAATACTTTGAATAAGATATGGATCAGGATGAACTTTTCACCTAGATAGAAATTATTATGTATAAAGAATATATATTTTTTCTAAACCTTTACAGATTTTAAATCAGAAATAGCAAGATAAATTTTGAGATATTCTTTACAAATTATATAACTGGAAAGAATACATGTTTACCAAAAAGAAAAAATAAAAGGATGCGTGCGCCCATTTCCTCACTAGACTGGATAAATTGGTTATCTTGGCAGCCCTCTTTTTTTGTCCAAGTACCACTTGGTGGTGATGAAGCTGGCAGGACACAGAGCATCCTAATGTATTCTGTAGTTTGTGGTCACTGCATTTGGGAACATTTAGTACTTCATAATTTGTTAGTATTATCCCCCCTTTATCTTGAGTTGGTACTTAATGGTCTTTTCCCCATTTTTGTTTCTTCTAGTTCTTTTTGAAACACCTAGTAGTTGGAGCTCTGATCCCCTGGATGATCATCTTGTTTTTTTCCCTCTTTTGTATTTTGAAAATCTTTCACCTTTATGTTCTAGGAGTTTTTCTCAACTTTGGTTATCTAGTGAACTTTTAATTTATTATCTCCAATCTTTATGAGGGTAATAAATGGAAACATTCTGTTCCCCCTCACCACCCCTATTTTAAAATCTTGTCTTTCTCTGGAGTCGGTTTTTGTTATTTTTTTCTTGAACTTTTCCTTTTGATACCGAAGGTTTCATGTGTTTGGTAAGCTTTGGTTGATTGGGAGCTCTAGGATTGGATTGACAGGGTGTAGTGGAGGGAAACAGCCCTTGGGCTGAAACCTCTGTCCAGAGGAAGAATGAGGAAGGCTTTCCTTTTGGGCAGGATTCTGGCCTAGATCTCTTTGGACAGTATATTCAGTTTCTTTAGTGAATAGTTCTCATATTTTTGGTAAATTTGGATTTGTCTGCAATGTAATGTAGGAGATGAGTTGATACATACTGTTGATTATGTAGATCCTCATTTTCATTCCCACTTTTTACTTCTCAGCCTGCTGGATTGATGCTTGGCCTCCTTTATGACATAGGATTGTAGTGAAGAGTAAGACTAACTTTTATGTATGCTGCATAAATTTTAAAGTGCTATAAAAATAATAGTATTGAGAAATCCCCAACATACAAATAGATCTTGTAAGTTTGGAATATGAACTTGCTTTTTCCATAAAATCACTGTAAATTATGGTCAAATTACAGGTCATCTCATAGAAACAGATTTTGCCCTAGAACATGGCTAAATGTTTTGCCTTTGCATCAACAACAAGGTAACAATACTATAAGTATTTTCTTCCTTGAAGCCATATGCACTTGAACATGGAACAACGTAGGCATTAGGGGCACCAACCCCTCTATACAGCTGAAAATCTGCGTATAACAACTACTCTAATAATCTTTTATTGGACCAGAAACCTTACCAGTAACTATACAGCTGATTAACACAAATTTTGTATGTGTATTATAGTGACTAGTTGGTTTCTGAGCCCTGTGGCATTGGCCAAAGGAGGAGCCCAACATAGAACTTGTTTTAAGTCACCTTTTCTGGAAATACACTGAGAGCAGGAGTGGGAAACTCTGTTTTCCATAGAGGTGGAAAAATATGAGCTAAAACACAGCATCAGTGAACAGAAACCTTGGGTATTTCTCAGTGTGGTCTGAAGATCACTTGTACATCCTAGAATATTCATTAAAAATTCAGGTTTCTGTGCCCCACTCTAATCCTGTTGAATCAAAACGTTGAACACATCATTCTGCTTAGTATCTTAAAAGATTCTTATTGACAGGAATCACCTTTATTTTCTGTTCTTCATTTTGCCTTGTACAAAGATTCTGTTTCTACTCTGGACACTAAAACAGTTGTATCCACAGTTCTTGTCATCTTTATGTGTCAAGTGACCTTTGTGGTTATAAAAATCTAGTACTGGAAGAGCAATTTTAGGAACAATTAACACATGCTTCCTTTACAAAGAGCAAACAGGACTTTAGAAGATAGATTCCAATTTTCATTAAACATATATAAACTCTGTTTTACATAGATAGAATATACAGTTCACATGTAAATATTTTAGTCCACATTTTTACATGTTGGTAAAGCATTAATTTGTAGTGCAAGATAAACTTGTTTAGGGGAATACTGTGTAATAAAGGAAGTTTTGTTATTGGGAATATCTAGTGGCCATGAGCCTTCAAACTGTTGTCATTTGTAAGTAGTTTCCTGTGTGATTCAGTGTTTTCCTGAATGTTACACAATAAAGCCAAAATGCAAACATGAATGCTAAGATTTTTATATACATGAAGTTTTTTATATTGATAAAACAACATTCCAGTCAGTGATACTTGTATTTATAATATGCCATTGCTATAAATTTGAACTAGAAAAAATTTACTAAAAAGATGCTTTTTGTGTTGCAAACTTTCATTTGGAAAGTAATTTGACTTCTTAGTAAAAGATCTAAAATCCAGTGTTCTGATCCAGTTGCCAAAACCTGCTTTACGAAGGTATTTTAGATGGCATTGTATCAGTGAAGAAAAACCATTTAATGAACATTTGGTATTTTTTAAATTTCATGTCCAATCCCACTGTCCAAAAAGATCTATGAGTTTTTCAGCGAAAGAAATTAAAAAGGGAGAGGGCATTTGGGAACTCAAGGAGGAATTGATTTTGAATAGTTTTTTTCCCCCACCTTGGCTTTCACTATAAATTTTCTTCATCCACATCAATAATAATTATGCTTTTTGACATCCTGAATAACTGTAATTTGTATTTCTACTTAAAAAGAGGTGCTTGTTAAAGGGGAGTTTTTACTTGGAGGTTCAACAATGGTGGGGCTATGGTTGAGACGTATGGAGGAGACCATGGGGTTTGGGTTTCACTATCACATGGTGAAAGGGGATTGTGGCTTTTTGTGGATATGGTCCATAATACTTAGCAGTGCATCCTAGTGACTTAAAAGTATTAAAAACAAGCAAATTTTAAATCCTAATGACTTGATTAACTCTTTCAGGGTATCTGAAGCACACCATACACCGGTTTTGAAGATCCTGTGTGGACAATGGCTACCCAAGGTTTGTATCGTAAGTCTTTAGTTACCGAATTGGGGCTCTGCTTCATTGCCATTAACCCAGTCTGGCTCAGATCCCCCTGCTTTACTCTCTCCCTGCTTGCTTGTCAGGCTACCTTTTGCTCTGTTTTCTGCTCACTCCTAATGGCTTGGTGAAATAGCAGACAAGCCACCAGCAGGAATCTAGTCTGGATGACTGCTTCTGGAGCCTGGATGCAGTACCATTCTTCCACTAATTCAGGTGGTTCCCTAAGAGTGTAGATATTTCCTCACTGAGCTAATCCTGGCTATCATTATTATTCTTGGCTATCTTTCAGATTTGACTATTTCTGACAATATTTCAGTGGGTCATATCACAGATTTTTTTTATGAAGATAACATTTCCTTGGTAGTAATGCTAATAACGCTGTTTGATTTTTATAGCTGATTTGATGGAACTGGACATGGCCATGGAGCCAGACAGAAAAGCCGCTGTTAGTCACTGGCAGCAACAGTCTTACCTGGACTCTGGAATCCATTCTGGCGCCACTACCACAGCCCCTTCTCTGAGTGGTAAAGGCAATCCTGAGGAAGAGGATGTGGATACCACCCAAGTCCTGTACGAGTGGGAACAGGGATTTTCTCAGTCCTTCACTCAAGAACAAGTAGCTGGTAAGAGTATTTTATTACTGCCTTACTAAAAGAATGCAATTTTGAGAATTATTCTTACAAAAGGTAGTAATAGCTTAAATGGTGTAAAGAAAGGGGCGTGATTGCAGTGTTACCTTTAGGTAACATTTAGGTAATAATATATTTAGGTAGCCCGTATTCAGGTGAGTGCTGAATTATGAATGAGTGTTGAATTTATCTTTTCCAGATATTGATGGTCAATATGCAATGACTCGAGCTCAGAGAGTGCGAGCTGCTATGTTCCCTGAGACTTTAGACGAGGGCATGCAGATCCCATCTACACAGTTTGATGCTGCTCATCCTACTAATGTCCAGCGTTTGGCTGAACCATCACAAATGCTGAAACATGCAGTTGTAAATTTGATTAACTATCAAGATGATGCAGAACTTGCTACACGTGCAATCCCCGAACTGACAAAACTGCTAAATGATGAGGATCAGGTCAGTAATGACGTGGCTGGCTTTTAATCTGCTTTGAAGGAAACTCTCAAGGAAGGAATCTCAGAATGTCTACCCAGTATCAGTATTGAAAACTAATGATGTCTCTTAATTCCTATACATCATAGGTGGTGGTTAATAAGGCTGCAGTTATGGTCCATCAGCTTTCTAAAAAGGAAGCTTCCAGACACGCCATCATGCGCTCTCCTCAGATGGTGTCTGCTATTGTACGCACCATGCAGAATACGAATGATGTGGAAACAGCTCGCTGTACTGCTGGGACCTTGCACAATCTTTCTCATCACCGTGAGGGCTTGCTGGCCATCTTTAAGTCTGGGGGCATTCCTGCCCTGGTGAAGATGCTTGGGTAAGAAAACATGGTCAGAATGCTCATAGCTAAGAAGGAGGAGAGTGCCATCACTGCATTTCTGATGTGGCTTTTTTCTTCTTCCCAGTTCACCAGTGGATTCCGTATTATTTTATGCCATAACAACTCTCCACAACCTTTTATTGCATCAAGAAGGAGCTAAAATGGCAGTGCGTTTAGCTGGTGGGCTGCAGAAAATGGTTGCCTTGCTCAACAAAACAAATGTTAAATTCTTGGCTATTACAACAGACTGCCTTCAAATTTTAGCTTACGGCAATCAAGAAAGCAAGGTAAAAGAATTTTTCTGAATGTGGTTGTCATGGAGCATTGGGAACCCCATGTTATGTCCTTCTGTGGACTCTAGCAAATTCTTTGTATGCCTCATCCTTTATGTGTATCCTTAAAAAGAGTTGGACATCTCTTTTTCTAAAAATGTTTGTATGTATCAAGCTAGGTGATAGGGATATAGCAGGCAAACTTCTCTCAGAACTTTCATTCTTAGGTGGGAGATGGGCACTGAAATAATATAATTACTATTCATGAGTTTGGAGGAAATAGAGGAGCAATGAGAGCATATAAGTGAACCAGACCCTGTTTTGAAAGTTCAGGGAGACCTGTTGGAGTGATAGTTGAGTTCAGGTCTTAGGGGTGAGGAGAGATTGACTAGGTGAAGATTAGAGGAAATGGCACCTTTGAGGAGAGTGATGAGTTTTGGAAATTCAAGAGATACAAAGAGTAAAGAAGGGGCACCCAAGTGGCTCAGTTGGGTAAGCATCTGACTCTAGATTTTGGCTCCAGTCATGATCTCACAGTTTGTGAGATTGAGCCCTGAGTTGGGTGCTCTGTTGACGATGTGGAGCCTGCTTGGGGTTCTCTCTCTCTGCCCCTCCCCCACTTGCACGTGTTTGCTCTCTTCTCTGTCCCTTAAAATAAATAAATAAACTTAAGAAAAAAGTAAAGAAGAGGAAAGGTTTGAGTTGAGATTATTGAGTATAGCAGGGCAGGTCCTGCAGGACCTTGTAGAATATGTTAAAAGAGTAATGGAAGGCAGTCAGTTGTAAAAGCAGAGGCATGAGCTGATGAGATTTGCTTTTAGAAAATCAGGATAGTTTGGGGGTAGGGATATAGAGGGAAGTAAAGGGCAAGAATGAATGATTATTTTATGATATCTCATTTTAAGGTGAATAATGATTAGGAACAGCCAAGAGCCAAATGATTAGGAGTTTTAAGTGCCCATTCTGGTTCACAATTTTAACACCTCTGCTTTGATACAACTGTAGTATCTGGTCATTACTCTTGCACACCAACATGGTTTCTGTGGTTTTGTTTTGCTCTGATCAGTGTGGGTGGAAGAAAATTGGGGCAGAGTTGATCTATTCTTGGGAGTACTGGGATGCCTGAATTTGAGTGGAATCTTGTAGAAGGAGGGATTAAATAGGGCCCCAGTGTGGGGATCTGGAAAATGGGGTCCAGGAATACATTTAGATCAGTGGCAAGCTGGCTGACATGTTTGTATAATAAAATAGGTTGGTTATGTGGCTTTTCTTGGGCATATGATGACAATTCCATGACCAGCCGTATATACATGTCTTTCTAGCTGATCATTCTGGCTAGTGGTGGACCTCAAGCTTTAGTAAATATAATGAGGACCTACACTTATGAGAAACTACTGTGGACCACAAGCAGAGTACTGAAGGTGCTGTCTGTCTGCTCTAGTAATAAACCAGCTATTGTAGAAGCCGGTAAGTATTCCCAGTCTTGTGTACAGCATCTGGCAGTTCTAATTTGATTATTGTCTCAGGAAAAGAGTAATACAACTTGATCTTAATGGGCTGAAACTAGATGGTCTATTCAGTCTGCAGCCAAGATCGCATTCAGAGTGTATGTGCTGCTTGACACCTGTGCTGGTGCCGATTAAGCCTAGCCTAGTTTAAGCACAGTTGTTATTACCCATCGAAAATGATGGCTAATACTTGGTAGTTTCTGTTGTGTGCATGTTGGTAGCAAAGGAGAGGAATAGGTAGACCAGTCAGGCCCTTTTATGTTTTTATCATGAGGATACAGTTACTCTGCAACTACCCAGCATCAGTTCTTTCTGTAACCCCCTTAGCAGTATCTCCCTGGACTTTCAAACCAAGTTTCATATCAAAACTGGAAGGGGAAAAATATAAAAGTATTTAAGAGAAGAAAATACCTGGAATAAAGTGTAGGGTTAGTAACACCTGTTTTTCTCTCGTTGAGAGTAGTTTTACTTGAGAATTTGTGGGAAAGAGGGGCGTTATGGTTGCCCAGGATAGCGGCCGGCACTGAGGTGCACAGGTGTGCCTGGGTTCATCTAGAATAAAGGGATGAAATTCTGACCCAGCCGTACTAGAAATATGAGTACTTGTGAAAAATGCAGAGTTTTGGACTTAATCAGAATCCTTGGAGTGAAGTGACAAGGTCATTATTTAAAGAAGCAGATATGGTCCCTATATTCTTCCATTCTGGTGAAGTGACAAAAATAGCAAAAAAAAAAAAAAAAAAAAAAAAATGGGAGCCTTACACCTTAGAATGAGTGTCAGAGAAGATAAGGAACAGTAAATAGTGATCAGAATTACAGAGGAGAGAGGAGCTTCTCTGAGAAAGGGATGTAAAATGGGATTGCAGGATGAAAAGTACCTATTGCCATATGAGAAATGGGGATTAGATGCTTTCCAGGCAGAGAAAAGAACCCAGTGGTATGTCCTGAAGGTAAGAGATGGTTGAGTTTTAAGTGCTAAAGAGGAAGTATGTGTAACTTGAATTTGATGAGTAATGGATGAGTAGCCCAGGATGAGGTTGATGGGTTAGGCAAGGGCCATATATTGCAAGACTTTCTAGGCCCCTATAACATGTTCATTCATGCTTCCTTACACCCCCTTCTCCTCCAGCTTTAGAACTACAGATGTAGAATAGATCAGTTTGCAGTGCTAGGTGGGATCCAAATTCTAAAGGGTTCCTTAAGGTTATGCTGAAGAATTTTGCCTTTGAGATAATGAGAAGTTATTAATGTTTGTTAAGCAGTGGCATAGCATCACAATGAGGTGTTTGGAATATTAATACTAACAATGTATGACAGTTTGACCAAAAGCAAGCAGACCAGGCCACTGAGATATGTTACAAGCTTCTATTGGTATTTAAAATATACAGAAAAGATAATTGTTTTGAGGTTTCTGAAAGAGCCCATAGAATGTGAAAACTTGGGGGCTAAAGATGTAACTAGAAGTGATTTGTGGTGGGGAGAACATTATAAATGGAGCTACCAGAATGGATTGGTTAATTTTTGGAACAAGAGAATTTAAGAAGCTGAGATATTCAGAATGACTAAAAGGCCAGTAGGTAACTGGAAATGTATGGCACAGAAATGCAGGGGCAGACTGGGGTAGAGATTTGGGAATTGACCTCTCAGTGTACAAGGGAAGGGGAGTGTGTGTGCCTTAAAGTCATCTGCCATGGGACTCTTACCTAAGACAGCAGGTCTGCGTGTGTTTGAAGTCTACAGGCTATTCTGCTGGGACATTTGGGGTTAAATCTACCCTGTTAGAGTGAATAGTAAAGGGAGGGAATGAAGTCTGTGAAGGAGAGAAGGTAGAGGGGAATCTAGAGAGTGAGCAGATACTGAGCATCAGTCTTGATTGAGCAGGTCTCTTTGTTAGTAGCTGGAGCTGCAACGAGGAAGGAACCAGATAGGGATAATGCTTGTCTTATAGGGGAAGTAGACAATTTTATAAGAGACCTAAAAAGGGGCACCTGGCTGGCTCAGTCAGTAGAGTGTGCGACTCTTGATCTCTGGGGTCACGAGTTCAGACCCCACTGGGTGTGGAGCCTACCTAAAATGAAAAAACAAGACGTGAAGAGATGAACAGGGAGACAAGGGGAAGTATCTCACTACATTCAGAAGTGATGGAGATGATCTCTCTTCAGTAGGAGAAAGATGGGTGAGGTTATGCCAGTAGGTGAGGAATTGAGGTTCCATTTAGACACCAGGACCCTTCCTTAGGATCCTAAATGGTGGACGGCTATGAACCATTGGGCCACATGTTTTGGAGTCAGTAATTTTCATACAGTTCCTGGTAATACACTGGAGTTCCAGTACCTTTTAGAATTGATCCTCCTTCAAGTCTTTGCTCAGATGTCACCTTCACACTGAGATGACTTAATTACCCTACTTGAAATTGTAGCACACCAACCCCCTGCAACTTATGTTGTTTTTTTCATAGCACTTAACACCATCTGTAGTAGTTTCAGTTTATTAATTGTATGTTTGTTTATTGTCTGCCTCCAGCTAGACATTGAGTTCTATGAGAGTAGGGACCATAGAATATTCTGCTCACTGGCACAGCCCCAGCTCAAAATGGTCTGATATTAGGTGGATGTTTTTGAGATGATTGAATGCATAAAAGTAAAATTACATAAGGAGAACCGTGGAGATAGAGAAAGGTTTTTACACATTGAGAAGGAGCAATTGGTATGTGACAGAAGTTATCACTAGTTGAGGTGAATTGGAAAAGAAAGGGAAACTGAGCACCATCCTAGCAAATGAAAAGAAATAAAGGACTTAGAGGGGATAAGTTTTGGCAATGAAGAGGGACACCCTCTAAGACTAGAAAAGACAGTGCTGATAGGAATTACCAGCTAATGGCCATCGCCTTAGATCTTTTTTCATATTTTAGGTGGAATGCAAGCTTTAGGGCTTCACCTGACAGATCCAAGTCAACGTCTTGTTCAGAACTGTCTTTGGACTCTTAGGAATCTGTCAGATGCTGCAACTAAACAGGTAAATTTTGAACATGCCAGTGCATTGGTGATAGAATTAAGATGAATATGTACTGAGCATTTGTTTTTATGTCCATAGGAAGGGATGGAAGGTCTTCTTGGGACCCTTGTACAGCTTCTGGGCTCAGATGATATAAATGTGGTCACCTGTGCAGCTGGAATTCTTTCTAATCTCACTTGCAATAATTATAAGAATAAGATGATGGTCTGCCAAGTGGGTGGTATAGAGGCACTTGTGCGTACTGTCCTTCGTGCTGGTGACAGGGAGGACATCACTGAGCCTGCCATCTGTGCTCTTCGTCATCTGACCAGCCGACACCAGGAAGCAGAGATGGCCCAGAATGCTGTTCGCCTTCACTATGGACTGCCGGTTGTGGTTAAACTCCTGCACCCACCATCCCACTGGCCTCTGATAAAGGTAAACTGTCAGACAAAATAGAAGGTTGCAGAATTGAGGCACCTGGGAGGCTCAGTCGGTTAAGCATCCA
Source organism: Cryptoprocta ferox (assembly GCA_028646485.1). Taxonomy (NCBI): domain Eukaryota; kingdom Metazoa; phylum Chordata; class Mammalia; order Carnivora; family Eupleridae; genus Cryptoprocta; species Cryptoprocta ferox. The sequence continues at coordinate 141,354,785 of CM053573.1, read as the reverse complement.
ACTTCGGCTCAGGTCATGATCTCACGGTTTGTGGGTTCAAGCCCCGCGTCAGGCTCTGTGCTGACAGCTCAGAGCTTGGAGCCTGCTTCCGATTCTGTATCTTTGTCTCTCTCTGCCCCTCCCCGACTCATGCTCTGTCTCTGTCTCTCAAAAATAAACATTAAAAAAAAAAAAAAAGCTTACAGAATTGAACATGAACCACCTCTAGCTCTTGGATGGTTCTCTAGCATAAGGGATTAACAGTTACGAATCCTATTGGCTGGGGTGGGCTTCCAAAGTGTGAAGTCTGTGTTACTTTCAGGTGTTAGCAATAGATTTAGTGTGGTGGGAATTTTAGGCTAAGAAAATGATTTTGTTGAGTTACATGCGGGCTCTTTTTTTTCCTTCCTTCTTACCTATAGGCTACTGTTGGATTGATTCGAAATCTTGCTCTTTGTCCAGCAAATCATGCACCTCTGCGTGAACAGGGTGCCATTCCACGACTAGTTCAGTTGCTGGTTCGTGCCCATCAAGATACCCAGCGCCGTACATCTATGGGCGGAACGCAGCAGCAGTTTGTGGTAGGCAAATCTTCGTAGTGACACCTGGCTATTTAAAAGGAATGCATAAAATCATAGGATCCTGAACTACTTTGGTCATTGGTTCCCTCCATCTTCCCTCCCGAGGGGCTGTTTTTTAAAAAAAAAAAAACAAAAAAAAACAAAAAAAAACTGATGTGTTTCTGGGGCTGCAGAGAAGATCAGGAATAATATGGCCCCTAGTGATGTTGCCTTTGACCTCTCCTTTGCATCTTAAGTCTTACAAAGGGAGCATGGTGTGGTGTACTGCTGTGGGGTTAGGCACTTCCTGCAGTGTTTTCATTTAATACGTACAAATCTTTGTAAACCTTTATCTTCTTAGGAAGTAGCAGAACCATAATTTGAATCCAAGTCCATCTGATTTCAGAGCCTCTTATTCCCCATTATAACATGGGTAGCCTGTACATATTTAACCTACCTTTTACTGTCTTTTCCAAGGATGGTTTAAAGTGTTTTCACAGACCTAAGAATACTAACAAATTTCAAGAATAAGTAGTAGCATTTCTGTATTTTTTACCCATAAGCTCAGCCTAAAGCTTTTGATGTCAGGTTTGCAGTCTTTAAAAACCAGCTTTGTTACAAGTATCTAAAGACACTGTATGTAGAATTTATTACTCAGAAAATATTTTAAGATTCAGACCTTCAAAGAGTTTTCTCTTATTTAATTAGGTTCTTTAGAAAACAAGAGCCTACCAGAACAGATTTTGGGAATCTCTTACTGGTAGTGGTTATGTGTATGCACTCATTACGGGGCTTCAGCTTTCTCCATTCATTACTTTTGGTATTGGCCTGTCTCCATGAGGGGGCTTAAAAGAATACAAAAGGGTACCTTTTATTTTTAAGTCTTTTCTTGAGGAAGACAGGAGTATTTGTGTTTTTACAAAAATCAAGTTGTTTATAAAAGCCAAGAAAAGCAGAATCATAATCTTTTTTAAAACTCAGAAACAGGGAAAGCAGACAGTACTTACATTTTGCAAAGGCTAACTTCCTTCTTCCATAAAAGACTGCCAGTCACATAGTCTTAGAGGTGGTAAGGGGTGGATTTCCCACCTGACAGTTCAATAGAATTTTAGCAGTTGGTGATAAATTTTGCTAGGGTTTCACGAAATACACATAAATATGCAAAAATGGAGCATGTGGAAGAAAAGCATTAGTTAGTCTGCACATTAATTTCCCATCTTTGTGTATCTTTATATATTTCTTTTACCTAAAGTAGGTGTCTTGACTGTCAGAGCACATTGACGCTACAATTCCTGTGTATTGTAGGTGTTGGGAGGGGAGGGTGCAGCTTGAGTTAGTGCCATCATGAGGCCTCCTCTTCAGTGACGTTCAGCTTCTTGGAATCCTCCTTTATTCCTAAACTAATTGCAAATTCTGGGGAACTTTGGGTGTATAATGTGAATAATTAGACTAGGAATTGAGACTCAGAACAGAAAGCCTTTCAAGTTTATAAACTTTAGAGATGAGAGTGCCCTATTTGTTCACCATGTTTCTTTTGGTAGGAGGGGGTCCGTATGGAAGAAATTGTCGAAGGTTGTACCGGAGCCCTTCATATCCTAGCTCGGGATGTTCACAACCGAATCGTAATCAGAGGACTAAATACCATTCCATTGTTTGTGCAGGTATGCTGGTTTTATGTGAGGCAGTCTAGATTTTATGCATCCATAAAATTTCAGAAATTTAATGTTAAGCGAAATTTCAGGAAATTAGGGAACAAGTTAGGGGCAATTTTTCTTCTACTGTCTCCAGTTATAAAATGACAATACTTTTGTTCATGGCCCTGCGAAAGCATGACAGATGGAGTCTCTGTGTGTAGTGCCCCTTTTAGTTGAGTCCGTTTTATTTCATCAAAAGTCCCTTCATTTTTCTTGGGCAGTAGGAGAAACACTGGGACTAGAGCCTGAAGAAGAGGGATACGTCACACTCCACTCTTGGGGTGCTGAGGTTTGGAGGGAGGAGAGCTGGTCACGGTTGCCAGAGCACAGGCCTCCAGCTACCTCCGGATTTGTCCAGTATGTAGAAGAATTTGTGGCTGAAAATGCTCTAGAAATCCAGGGCTCCAGAGCAACTGTCTGAGAACATAAAGTTAGAGAATATGACTTAACACCAGTAGTGCAAATGCTGTCTTCTCTCTGAATTGGGAATATTTGCGCCACAGTGGGGTGCTTGCCATGTTTTTTCTTTAGATTTAATTAGGTTTTGTTTGCGTTTCTCACCCTAGCTGCTTTATTCACCCATTGAAAATATCCAAAGAGTAGCTGCAGGGGTCCTCTGTGAGCTTGCTCAGGACAAGGAGGCCGCAGAAGCCATTGAAGCGGAGGGGGCCACGGCTCCTCTGACAGAGTTACTTCACTCTAGGAACGAAGGTGTGGGTAAGTGCAGACAATCACAGCCTCTAGCTGGTGTATACGAGAAAGCCTTGGCTTTTCCTCAGGGGCCTTTTTTCTGTCCTCCCCCAGCAACATATGCAGCTGCTGTTTTGTTCCGAATGTCTGAGGACAAGCCCCAGGATTACAAGAAACGGCTTTCGGTTGAGCTGACCAGTTCTCTCTTCAGAACGGAGCCAATGGCTTGGAATGAGGTAGGCCGTGTGGCCATGTTTATTCGGTAGTGTGTGGTTTTCCCTCCAAATACTTGCGTACATTTATTTGCATTGACTGTGTGCTTGTCTTGAATATTGATCCTTCCTGCTACCTTAGCAGCTGCTATGAGGAAGAACCACAGCTTTAAACGGCCTGTTCAGAACAAACACATCATGCTGCTTCTTAACATTAGAATTCATGAGGGAGATGGATGAAAAAATTACCAGGTTAAAGCATCTTTTTCAAAAGGGAATATTTTCCCTTTTAAGGAAAGAGGCACTCTCTTAAACACTGTAGTTGGAGGTTAATTTATTGATACTCTTTCTGTGAAATTGTTTTCAGTATTCGGCTTCATTACAGCGTTGTTCTTAAAACATTAGAACCACACTAAAAGTTCATTCAGTGATGTTACATTTACAGTCATACAGTGGATTATAAGAATGGAAAGAGAGCCTATAGATTGTTAGGTTAAAAAAAAGATTGTCAAACAGTTGAGTAATTTGTTAGTTGGGCTTTTATGGGCAGTCTTAACATGTTCCAACTTGAGCTCTGAATTTCCCCAAACCTGTTCCTCTCATAGTCTTCTTCCAGCCTGCCCAGGGTAAAAATCCTCTTTCATCTGACATAACCTGTTTGTCAGCAACTCCTGTTGGGGGTAGACACTTTGACTAATTTGTTTACGGTTATATTTGTTTGAAAGAATAAACTAGTGACTATTTTTAATGCTGTGTGCAATGACAAAACATGCTGCTTTAGGTATCAGTAGTTAATCTTTGAGGGTAGAGTTTCAAGTATTTCTGTAAGATCTTTGTTGCTTCGATAATGTGAAAATAAGTATGTTTTCAAAATATTAGAGACAATACATAAGTTCAGAGTTTTCATTTTGCTTCCTTGCCTTGTACCTGTTTATCTAGACTGCTGATCTTGGACTTGATATTGGTGCCCAGGGAGAGCCCCTTGGATATCGTCAGGATGGTATGTGTCTCATATTTCCCGATTAACTCCAGGTCATGTTAAGGTTCCAAAGCTTTATCAGAAGAGCTGGTTTGCTCATCTGGGAAACCAGCATTGGCAGGAAAGTAATGGCAGCAGTTAAAGGCACTTCTGAAATTCCAGAGTCAGCAGCAGTATCTTTCTTGGAGCCTGGGGAATTTTGAGCCACACAACAAGCAGGCTACAGGATCACACTAACAAATAGCCTGTACTGCAGAAGCTCATTAATAGTGACACATATTACTGGTTGCCTTTGTACATGCTTTTCTTTGTCAGAGAATCTATACATCCGTACAACCCACCCAGGAAGCTAGAGTAGAGGAAACTTTGGCCCCAGGCTCAGATCTGGGGTGGGTCTACATCATTCTGTTATTGGGGTTTTCCAAAAACCTCATTCACATTTGGGTAATGGAGATGGAGCAGGGGGTACACCATGAGTAAATACAACTCTTCACCTTGTATTTATGATTTCATTTGGTTTTTCCTAATCATTAAACCACTAAAGCTCATAGGTATCTTATGTTGACAGGTCTGTAATGTCAACCCTTAATGTAAAAGTTTCACTGGAAACGGCAGCTTGAGTTTTCACAATACTTCTGTATCACTGGGCTTTTCAGCAGATAGATTACATCTGCCAGAGCTCCTGGCTTTTGCTTTCCTCCCTTGCCCATGACTTCTTGAGACCTGGGTGGTCACACACGCAGTAGACTGCTGGCTGCCCCCCTCCAGGATTTTATGTCTCCGCCTAGGCAAACACAAAATGTTTGGTGGGAAGCTGATGGTGTGGTTAGAACTTGCTGGTCTGCCTCTGGTGGAAACAGACTTTATAGCCTCGTGGGTGGCCTGGCACCGAGTAATTACTTGGTTGAAGAAGCTAGAAGTTGAAGAGGCTAGAAAGGCCTGCTTTCTGACAAGCTCACTGACCTCGAAAGCCCAAGCTTTAATGTTAATGTTAATGTCAGTCTCTTCTTTCTCTGTGTCTCTTGCCCCTTTTGTTGCCACCCTGACTCCTGTAGATCCCAGCTACCGTTCCTTTCACTCTGGTGGATATGGCCAGGATGCCTTGGGTATGGACCCCATGATGGAGCATGAGATGGGTGGCCACCACCCTGGTGCTGACTATCCAGTTGATGGGCTGCCAGATCTGGGGCACGCCCAGGACCTCATGGATGGGCTGCCTCCAGGCGACAGCAATCAGCTGGCCTGGTTTGATACTGACCTGTAAATCATCCTTTAGGTAAGAAGTTAAAAAAAGCCAGTTTGGGTAAAATACTTTTACTCTGCCTACAGAACTTGAGAGAGACTTGGTTGGTAGGGTGGGAGTGGTTTAGGCCTATTTGTAAATCTGCCACAAAAACAGATACATACTTTGAAAGGAGATGTCTTGGAACATTTGAATGTTCTCAGATTTCTGGTTGTTAAGTGGTCATGTGTGGAAGTTATTAACTTTAATGTTTTTTGCCACAGCTTTGCAACTTAATACTCAAATGAGTAACATTTGCTGTTTTAAACATTAATAGCAGCCTTTCTCTCTTTACACAGCTGTATTGTCTGAACTTGCATTGTGATTGGCCTGTAGAGTTGCTGAGAGGGCTCGAGGGGTGGGCTGGTATCTCAGAAAGTGCCTGACACACTAACCAAGCTGAGTTTCCTATGGGAACAATTGAAGTAAACTTTTTGTTCTGGTCCTTTTTGGTCGAGGAGTAACAATACAAATGGATTTTGGGAGTGACTCAAGAATGGAAGAATGCACAAGAATGGATCACAGGATATGGAATTTATCAAACTCTAGCCTTGCTTGTTAAATTTTTTTTTAAATATCTGTAATGGTACTGACTTTGCTTGCTTTGAAGTAGCTCTTTAATTTTTTTTTGCAGTAACTGTTAGTTTTTTAAGTCTCTCGTAGTGTTAAGTTATAGTGAATACTGCTACAGCAATTTCTAATTTTTAAGAATTGAGTAATGGTGTAGAACACTAATTCATAATCACTCTAATTGTAATCTGAATAAAGTGTAACATTGTGTAGCCTTTTTGTATAAAATAGACAAATAGAAATGGTCCAATTAGTTTCCTTTTTAATATGCTTAAAATAAGCAGGTGGATCTATTTCATGTTTTTGATCAAAAACTTTATTTGGGATATGTATGGGTAGGGTAAATCAGTAAGAGGTGTTATTTGGAACCTTGTTTTGGACAGTTTACCATTTGCCTTTTATCCCAAAGTTGTTGTAACCTGCTGTGATACGATGCTTCAAGAGAAAATGCGGTTATAAAAATGGTTCAGAATTAAACTTTTAATTCATTCGATTGTGTCAACCTTTTTTTCCTTGTCATTGAATGGTTTGTGAGGATAGTTTATTCAGCTTCATCCTGAGGAAAACACACATAGTGAAATAATTTAAGTTGTAATGACAGACTGCGCCTTACCTCCAGATGGGATTGTGTGCCAAATTTCTTTAACATTTGGTCCTGGGTTAAACTGCACCCAGAAACCTCAGTTCCGAGGCATGGAATGTAGTCTTTGGGCTCCATGGAACAAACCTGAAAGCCAGATAGGCTCCCCGCCTCCCCCCTCCGCCAGTTACCATCAGATGGTTCCTTCCCATTAAGGTAATAAGAATTAACTACCTGGATGTGGATTTCAAGCCCCTTCACATAAATGTGACTCATTGGGAGAGGGGAATTCCTTCAACGCCACTTTGAACTGAAAAATTAAGATGGTTTAAGTGTTGATGTTTATCTAAACATAATCGGAGAGACCAGAATGAGCCTTTTTTCACCTGTCTTCCAGGTAATCCTGTCATCCTGGCGGTAGGTCTGACAAACTTAGTTCATCCTTCAGGGCAGAGTCTGTAGACCTGTTAAGACGTGTGTTTTGGTCTTTAAAAAGAGTGAAAGTGTTTTGTGCTTAGGGAGAGCTGTTTCTAAGTTACTGTGTATTTTTATTTAAGATCATGACTATTGGATAAACATGTTCACTTCCTCTCTGTTGAAATTCTGTGGAAGCCACTGTGGTCTAAAATGCAGGGTTGGAGAGGAAATCCCATACCTGGTGAGGTGGTTGGCTTCAGTTTCCTTCAGTTCATGACCGAATCGTGCCAGTGTTGCAAGAAGCTCAACATAACGTACCACAGCAAGGGGTGTCATTTAAAGAAATTCTTAAAATCAGAAAACATTTTCAGAGCATTGATTAAAATCATTATAGTTTCGAAGTTCTATGTAAAAATGTAAAGTTAATCTGATTCAGCAAGGTGGTTCTGCAGTGTATTTAGAAGCACAGAGGGCCGAGAAGAGCCAAGACCAGTGAAGAATGAGAGGGAAAGACTTGCTCTGTCAGCGGTCACGGCCTAAGTATAAGACTAGAGATAGGATCCCTTCCTGGTGCAGAGACAGAAAGAACACGGGAAAAGTGTAGTATGTAGACACAGACCATACTTCAGAGGCAGCATTGGAGGTCAGTGTGAAAAGGAGGGACTTCTTCGTAAACGTGAGGAGCAATTGATAGCCATTTAGAACAACTGAAAATACAGGGGGGGGAAATCCATGACCAACAAAATACCAAGATTCTAAACACAAGTAGGATCAGTATTAATGAGTTATCTTTTGCCTCAAGCACCATCATGGCTTGCTAGAGCAGTGCATGATAGACAGCGCATGTGTCCAGGGCTTTGTTCACACATGAGAATGAATGGCCTTACTGCAGAACACTTGGGCTTCACCCAGCAGGGCGTGTGTAATGCAAGCATAATGTTGAGCAAAAACAAGTGCCAGACGCACACTGCAGGACTTCACTGGTGGAATAAAAGGGCTCGAACAGTTTTGAGGAAATCACCCAGGGACGGATGGTGAAAACAAAAGCAAGGAAATGATTGGATTACTACAAAATTCAGAATAGCGGTTACCTGGGGACAGGGATGCACAGACATCTGGTCTCATTGCAGTGACCACCACTTGGCCGAAGAAGGAAGAGCTCTTCCATGTCGGAGCAGATGTTCTAGATTTTGATCTGATTATTTGAATTCTTGACAGTGCAAGATCTTACAGTGAATATGCTCTTTAATTTTTGTTTTGATTTCTGTAATAAAAGGTCTGAACTGTGCTGGTTATGAAGCGGAGAGTGCCCAGTTGATTGCAGTTGCTCTGTTCTGATAGGCGAGGATTTGACTGCCTCACCTTGCCCTGAGTATATCACTGCACGACGGGGGGCAGGGCTGAGGACAGGGCTTCCTTTTCCCTCCGCCAGCAGCCACTGTGGGGAGCCCCCAGCCCCTCCTAACGCCACAGGTGAGCCAGAGGCAGGTGACAGTCAAGGGGCCCAGAATGGGATTGAAGAGACCCAGTCTTCCTTCCGGGTCACATCAGGACTCCACACCTCTCTCGTCCTCATTCTGGGCCATGGCTTCTTGCTTCTTGTCCCCACACTTCTCTGCTCAGCCCCGCTGAAGCTTGAGGCTTTCGGGGCCTCCTGAGCTTTGACTGTTCTTGTCCCCAACCCTCTTCCCACCTATTCCTTCCCAAAGCTCTACCTCAGCCCCTGGATATATCCATAGGTGTCGCCACCCTTTGTCGGTCAGCAGGGGAAGGAGAAGAGGAATCTTGCTTCAAACCAAGACTGGAGAGGCCCAGTTCCTCTCTCACCCCAGAGCCCCCGCTTTCTGAGCTGTGTCACAGGGATGAAGCCTGACTGCAGTCACAGAATTGACCTGAGAGCCTCGTGAGGTGATCCAGCAAGCCTCATGGTGACATGGGAAACACGAGCTAGGAAGTGAGGCGAGTGCACAGAACTGTAAGAGCCAAGTTCTGGAGCTGCATCCTAGAGACCTGTGGCCTTAGCTGCCTCAATGATTGCTCCTCTCAGCACGCCTCTGGCTAGAGTGTGGCTCTTCACAGAGGGACTGCCCCCTGGGCACCTCCTCTCAGGCCGGAAGTTAAGGGAGGGTCTGAAGCTTTGGGCCTGCTGTTAATGGAAAGGTAGCCCCGTCCAGCCATTCGCCTGGTCTTCCCCCGCTCCCTAATTTGTTGCTCTCTGGCCCTTTACTTCTGCAACTGCAGTGACACCATCTGCCCCTGAGGCGGCTCAACCAATGGGTGTAGCCAGTTAGGAGGCAGACAGCCGAAGCATGGAGGTAGCGGGAAAGAGGGCCAGTTAGGTGCCTGAGTCCGGGCCCCTTGCCGCCACCAGAATCCTGAGAGCTCGAATGGGCCAGGAGCCAGGGGCCTTGTCTTCTCTTAGAACTGGAGCCAGCCTGCCAAGCCAAATGCAAAGGCAGGGGCCTCACTGGGAGGGCAGGGCAGGGTTAGGCCTCCCGCCTGCCTGCCCAGCCAAGCCTGTTTGGTCCCCTACGCCCGAGCTCAGTGGGACCAGGGCTGCGGCTGTCCAGTTGGCACCTTTATGAGGCTAATAGGATCTCCCGACTCCAGGACGATGGCCTCACATCAGTGTGAAGGTTGGCACGGGCTCGCTCTAGTGGCCCGGCCTCCGGGGCTGAGTGCCCTAGGCACAGCAGCAGCCCTGCCTGTCCTCTCTCTGCCTGCTCAGGCCTTTCCGCAAAAGGGCAATGCCGAGAGGCTCGGGGCCAACAAGGGTCCACTCAACAAAACCATTCTGCGATGTTGCAACTTTGTTTTACCTTAAACAAACAGCAAAGATTCCTCTCTGCTCAAAATTAAGGGTGAAGAATCATCTTCCAGTGCCCTGAAAGAACCTTCTGGAAAGACTCCAGGCACAAACTCCAGGGCAGTTCCCCCAAGAACCAAACAAAAGGAGACTCAAGCAGATTTGTTTCCTGGGAAAATAGGGAGACCTGTGCCTGTTGCCTGAGCCCAGTGGGCCAGGGGCTGCTCTAGGGGCTGCCCCCCACCCCAGGAGCACATGCAAAATCAGCAGGGTCAGGGCCACATGGGCACAGCCTGAGGTTGGGCACACGGCCTGGGGCCTCCTCCCCACAGGCAGTAAGTAGGCTAGGAGAGCTGGAAGGAGACTGCCTGCTCCAGGGCGGGCCACTCTTGCACCCCAGCTACTCACAGCTCAAGCTCTGGGTACCCTGGTGAGGGACCCACAAAGGCTTTGGAGTCAGGGTCCTGAGTTAAGGCAGACTCTGGGGCCTTGGGCAAGGCTCCTCTGAGCCTGTTTTCTCTCAGGAAAGGAAGCTAAGACGACCAGCTTTGTAGGTGGTGGTGGCAATTAAAACAGGTAACACACATTTTTGGTGGAGTTGGGCACAGAGCTGCTGTTTTCATTACCGAGCCACATGGGAAGCTCGGCAAACCCCCAGGTCACCGGGGCAAAGTGGGGTGGGTGACCACGTGGCCAGCTTCCCGTGATGCAGTAGACGGGGCCACCTGTGTGCCCACGTGGCCACCACCTGAGCTTGTCCCACCAGTTCGGCCTGCATGGTGGTTGCTGTCTGGGACAGAATCCCAGCTGGGCTTGAGACGGTGTCTAGTGGTGGGGCGAATCCCTTCTAAGAAGCACAGACGCGAAAGCTGGTTGGGGGTGGGGGGTAGCAGCTATTGATCTAGTCTAGACTCGCCCTTTCATTTTGCAGCTGGGAAAGCAGGTGTCAGGCCAAGGGAGGGCCTCGACTTGCTCACCCACTTCGAGCTGCCCGGGACCCACCCCGACCTTCCAGGCCAGACTTCCTCGGTACCACAGCCCCAGCACATTTCTGCAGTGTCCACCAGATATTTTCACAGGCTGGATTCTCACCTAGGATGTTTAAGGGCCTATGTGTGAGGAAACATAGGAAGAAGCTGGAAAGGTTCTAAGGATGGGGGTGGGGGGAAGGGTGATCACTAGGAGTTGCCATCAAAGTAGAATCATCCCCCCATCATGACATTCAGATGGGCAGACCTTCAAAGAGGCCGGGGTTCCTCAAGTTTTTTGCATTCTGTACGCACACTTTTCACTGCCTGCCTGTTGGTGGAGCCTTGCCCGTCCTCCCCAGGATTCTGTAAAAGCAGGAGGAAGACAAGAGTCTAAAACTAGCTTCCAAAGGCTTGCTCTGGAGCTGTCCTGTCTTGTAGATCTCTGGAGGAGAGACATGCTCACAGATGCATCGTCCTCACAGATGAGGACAAGGGCTTCTCATCTACTGGCTGAGCGCGTGCCGTAGAGGAGGCCCAGCCAGCCCACATGGGGGGAAAGAACAGCCTCAATAGCTAGCAAGCCTGGGGGTCCCGGATGCATCCCCCCCAAGAGTGAAGGAACCGCTCCATTCTGAGTGGGCGTGTCCTAGGGCCCGGAGGCCGTGAGAACACCTCGGCCGCAAGGGTCTGGGTTCAGCCAACTTTATTAGGTCCAAGTAGAGCTACAGGTGGTGATAACGGTGACCGTGTGTGGCTGAGGGCTGGGCTGCAGAGCTGGCTCGTGTTAAGTGCCTTCTTGCCTGGCGTCCAACAGCTGGAGGATTTCCAGGGCCAAGGAAGCCACCATGCTGTCAGCGGATGAACTGTGAGAAAAAGCAAAGTAGAAAGAAACACTTAGTCGTCGCCCGGGTAAAATAAACCCCTCTTCCAAGGGGCCGGCCTCTTCTCTACCTGAGCATCCGCTGGGCCAGCCGCTTCGTACAGCTGCCCCCGTGCATCACCTTGAGCAGAAACAGGACACTCGGTCCCCGGGCCTCAGCCCACAGTCCCAGAGTGGCTCAGAACTGGCCACGCCGGCACCCCTAAGCTAGGCCTGAGCTCCCGCGCCCGCCGTCTGACCATCGGCCGCATGCACTGACCCTGAGCTGTAAGGGCAAGTCAGATGGCAGCCAGGCCCGGCCCAGCCTGGTACCACAGTGGGCCTGCCACAGCCTGCCTGCAGCTGCCCTGTGCACAGGGGCAAAGATCCCAGACCTGCTCCGTATTGCCTCTTCCTGGCCAGTCAGCCAGGAGGCCTTGGGCTCCTGACTCTCCTACGTGTGCACGTGCAATTAAGAGCTGAAAGTGGAGAGTCTGTTAAATGAGACACATTTAAACCTGTGCCTTAACAACTGTTAGCGAGGAAAAGAATGACCGATAGCACCGCCTTGAAGTATAAAATTAGTTCATGGCAGACTCTGGACCACACAGAAATAGGGTTGTTGCCAAATAACCCGGGGTGGGGGTGCTGCGCGAGAGGTGGGTCGCAGCAGACGGGGCTGCGGTCAGGGGACGGTGCCATGCATTCCTGCTCCGTGCATCAAACGTCCCAAGGGAAGGCAAGAATGCGTTTGAACTCTGCCTGATCCCGGCTGAGTCAGGGCTAGTCTGCTGGTGTCCTGCTGTCCGCCCTCCCTGCCAGAGCAGCCAGAGGGCCCGGTGACTGGCAAGAAGGGTACACCGACCTCTGACAGAGCCACATCAGAACTGAGAACACGGCCAGTTCTTGGTTCAACATAAGAGGACCTTTTCTGGTTGGCTGTCTGAATAAAGCCAAATGAGACACCTTCTGAGCAGCAACCTCCCCAACCCAAGTTCAAGGTCCACCTGGTGTAGACATTTCAGTTGCTGGAGTGTTGGGTGGGGGCACAGGAGAGGCGACCAGCTTTGTGGAGCACTGGGCCATGTTTTGACACATTTGGTCCAAATTTGGGTCCAGCCCTGAGGATGTGCTGGCTTTGGCCTAAAGGCACATGGAGCCCCGGGCTGGATGAGGGGTCAGGCAAAAGCAGCCACTGGAGAGGAAGGGCTCTGAGATGCTCTCCGTCATCTCCTGTCCACCCAGTGGCTCTCCCGGGCCCTCCTTGGCACACGTCTGCTCAGAGTGGCTTCATCACACACAAGGCCAGGTCCCTGGGGACAGATGCCACAGGTTCCTCACAGCAGTCTAGCAGGAGGCCTATGGCCCAGCCCAGGGAGTCACTGTCCACGCCTTTCCCAGCAGGGCAAGGAGGTGCCCCACCCCTGGGCCAAGCCAGCCTGTCCTTCTGCCTCACCTCATGGAAACCACAGATAACCTACCTCTTTGACTTAAACTTAAGAGAAGGACTGGGGTAGTCTAGGAGATGGCATCCCTTCTCCACAGACCGCTTCTCAGCAACACCCCAGCCATGTATTTGTCTTCAAATTAATACCAAACCCAAAACACCAGGAAGCAGAACTTGGAGAACCCTGTGGTTGTGAAAACAAACCACCAGGCAATGCCAGCACCGATTCCATGTCTTGCGTGCCTAGTGAAGGCCAGGTATCCCGTAACCCTTAAGGAACCTGGGGATCCTTCTCCCCAGGACCCGGAGAGCAGCCGAGGTCAGGGGACTGTGGCCCCCACAACCTCGGGCCACCTCCCTCAGCTCTGGGGACAATGGCTGGACTGCATGCCAGGCTCTGGCACTGTCACGCGCAGTGAGCCATTGTACAACAGAGGCTCCCCTGAAGGATGGATGCCTGGGGGCAACTTTCTTCTTATTCCCATGTAATTTTTCTTTGGTCACTTGGCATTTAACAGTTCGGATAAGAGTAACAACTTGTAAGCCTCAGCCCGCCCCCCACCCCGACCCCGCCGCCACCTCTCAAGTGCAGGGTGTGTGCATTTGTGTGTGTGGGGTGTCATTGTGGGATGAACCCTCCCTGTGGCCCTTATTCTACCGAGCATCAGCCTCACTGTGGTGATGCCGAGATACTGGCTCTTACCTTCACAGCGGATGACACACCCCTGCCTGGGTCACAGGGCAGCCCGGGTCTGGGCACTCACTTCTAGGATATACTGCATACATACGGAGTGTAGAGCTGAGGATAGGAGGCTGACCTAACTGCACACTGCCAGCTTCTGGGGGCCACATAGTGTGTGTTGCAGGGTCCAAGTTTTCCCTTAAGACGTGGCCAAGGAAGACAGCCTGGTGCTGTAGAGCGGGCTGCGCTCTCAGTGCTGACCCCAGCCCTGCCCAAACCCCTGCGAGGTGCTGATGATGAGGCCATGTGTGCACAAGCCTTCCTTCCTTGCAAGGTCATCACATCCCTCCTGGTGTCCTTCCCCAGCTCTCTTCCCTATAGATGGGAATTACTCCCTCCCCCAGCAGGGTAAGACATTCTACTTTCCTCCCTCCCCCTGCTGACTTCCCACCCCCCACCACCTGCACAGTGGGGGATGCTCAGGGGGTGGAGTGGCACGATGGCCCCTCCCACACTGGCAAAGACAGGCTGGAAGGTATGGGTCCTGGTGGGGGGTGGGAATGGGGGAAAGGAGTGCATGAGTGCTTGCTGAGCCCAGTAGACTCTGCACTGCTCCTTCTGGGTCCGCTTACCCGCCAGCGGGGGCCAGCCACTCCAGAGCCTGCAGAAGGCTGCCTGCATCCTTGAGATTCTCCAGAAGTTTCTCATTGGATGTGACCTGCAAGGGAGGGAGGAGAAAGTGGTTGGCTGGCCCATCCCTGACTCAGGTCCCACTGGATAGGCACCCAGAGTCTCAGGCTACTGGTGGCATTAGGGAGTATGCCCCAAGTCCCCACTCCCCAGGGCACTACTGACTGGGCACTAGAGGCAGACAGTGGTGGCACCTGGGGGTGAGCACAAGGGAGTCCGTTGGGGCTGGAGACAGGCCAGGTCGGGGTAGGGTGCCTTCCACTGGGTCCCTCAGGAGTGTTTGTGTTCTGGAAGCCTGAACTTCTGAGTTAAGAGTAAATGATGGTGAATGAACTTTTCCGGTTGTTAGAGCCAGGACTCCTTGGGACCTTGAGCCCAACACAACCTTTTTCATATGGACAGAAGAATCACAATTCGGGTTGTCTGGAGTTCTGGGGGTCTTGAAGGGAGAAGTACTAATAACCAAACCAGGGCACACACCCCTTCCCGAGTATCGTGGGGAATGGGCCCTTGCTCATTGCCATGGTCCTAGAAAGAGAAGGAAAAACACATGGGAATCTCTGCCTCTCTGGTGCCTATGAGCCATATCTTACACAACCCAGGCTTCCAGAGACCTCATAATGCCCTCCATAAGAGTCCTTGTTTGCAAGGCAAGAAGGGAAGGCTTTAGGAATGAACCTTGATCCTAGTATTAGACTTGCTCCTCTTTTTTTTTTTTTTAGACTTGCTCCTCTTAATTCAACTTTTGTGTCTTATTTTTGTTATTTAAAAAATATTTTATAAACACTTGCATGGTGCTTTGCCTTTCAGAAGGCTCTGCAGTCTACTGCCCACTTTCTCATCTATTCTTTTTATTTATTCACCTTGCAAGGTAAGCATGTAGCATGTTTTACAGACAAGGTAATGGAGGCTTGGTGAGATTAAGGGGCCACAGTAGAGGTACACCTGGAGCCTGATCCTAACCCCACCATAAAGCTGAGCCAGGCTGCCCTCAGCTACGCCCCACTGCTCAAGTGTTCCTTGTCTTTCCACTTGATCATTGTGACCAGGGCTGGATTATCCTCTCTCCAGTTCTCAAGAAGAGGCCAAACATTTCTTAATCAATCACTCATGGTGATAGGAAGGTCATAGGGGTATTAGACCTTAACATGGACTCCAAATTACATGTGAATGAATTTGTGCCTCCACAAGATCCGTTCCCACCTGCTGAGTGTGCCAGCCACCAGCAGCCAGCTCAATTGCATCAGGTGTGATTTCTGCAACGATTTGCATCTTAAAAGAGCTGCGTGTAAATTTGCTCTGAAATTACACCCAACTTGATGAGTTCAAAGGCTGCTCTTTGAAAACGTCAGCTGTAGTTCAATTATGTCTGAAGTAAGCACAAACTTATACGAAAGGGGTCTTCAGTGAGGCTTTCCGCCTGATTTTTCTCAAAACTGCCAAACACAGCTCAGTTGAACTATACCTAGAATTGCGCCCTATCTGAACTGTGCGTCCGTGTGCAGAGGCTGTGCTCCAAGGAAATTACCCCACAAGTTACAAAGAAGTAACAAGACTGCATCTGCACGCAAGGCTCACAAGGTGAGTTAGAAGGTGCATATAGAAAACTACAGTGAGAATGAGGTGATCAAAGGGAAATATCAAAATAGCATCATGTGCAGCTGACATAAATGTAGCCATAAACAAATCCAAAAGATTTAATTGAAAACTATGTGATTTGGCCACTTAACTCTTACTAACAACATCAGTTGTCTTGTATATAAAGATGAGTTAATTAGGAAATAAGTATTTTAAATAATATCAATCAGAGGTTCTCGTTCTGGGTAAGATGGGGAAAACACATACCACCCTTTTTCTCCTTCTACATGCAATTATAAAACCCCAATTATAAAACACACAGCACAGTTATTTGGACACAGAAAAGTAAATAGTAACAGGCAGACTGGCGAAAGGCACTGGACTCAAAGCACCACTAAACTGGTGGTGAGTTTACCACTTCTTTCCCTCCAGTACAGCCTGGATTGATGCCAGCAAACCCAAACCCTGGAATTGAGCACTGTGGGGCAGAAGAGAGAGCTCTGGGGCAAACCAGGCTTAAGAAGTGGGAAAGGAAACTCCCAGAAGTTCACAGAGAGCAGATGAAATCCTTTAGGTTCTTTTCCTTTCCTTTTCCTTAGTTCTCTTGTCCCAGGTCCCAGG
Organism: Cryptoprocta ferox; assembly: GCA_028646485.1. Taxonomy (NCBI): domain Eukaryota; kingdom Metazoa; phylum Chordata; class Mammalia; order Carnivora; family Eupleridae; genus Cryptoprocta; species Cryptoprocta ferox. The sequence goes on along the minus strand of CM053573.1, from coordinate 141,338,168 downwards.
AAACTCTGTGGTGGCAGTGGCAGCAGTAACAGCAGCCAGAGACAGGAGCTCCAGGCAGCGCCCTCCCCGCCCCCCGCCAAAAAAAAAACCCATGACAGTTGTGGAATTGAGCAGTTTATGGCCAGAAATGGGAGATGCAAGGACCCAGAAAAGTACTGGGGAGATAATGAATCAGGAAGTCCTCGAGAAACAAACCCCATAAAATTGTTTATAAACTCCTAGGCTCACCCTCAACCTGTGCATGCATGGAATTGATCCAAATGGCATACCAAAAACTTAGGGAACTGAGCTAATAAACCTCTGCCCAGATCCCAGACGGACTCCTAAAGTATAGACACACAAGATAGGTCCAAATAGCATTGTAAATGCTTTGAAACTAACCTGGCATTGAAATTACTATTCTAGCCTGCAACCTGATCATAACCAACATTTTCTATAGGGTTCCAACTAGACACAGTGTCTCATAATATTTAAAATAGCCAAGATAAAATCCAGAATTGCTCAGAATACAAATAACCATGAAAATCTCAACTCACATGAGAAAAGACAATAAATAACAAGATGACACAGATGTTAGAATTACCTGACAAAGACTTAAAAGTGTTATAAAAATGCTAAAACAAGTAATCACTAATGTTCTTGAAACAAATGTTAAAATAGAATGTAACACTCTTAAAACAAGTATTAGAGTAAAATAGTATTAAAATAGAATGAAGTATTACAATAGAATAGAATGCAAAAAAATTAGAAGATATAAAAAAGAACCAAATGAAAATTTAGAAAAATATAACCCAAAATTTTTAAAAGCCATGCCAAATGGATTCATTAGCATAATGGAAGGAGGCAGTGAACTTGAAGATAGATCAATAGAAATGGTCCAACCTGAGCAGTGAGAGAGAAAAAAGTTTGAAAACACAAATGGCAGAGCTTGAGGGATCTGTGGGACAATAAGAGTTTAGTGGCACTGGAGTTCTGGCAGAGCATGAATGGATGAAAATTATTTGAAGCAATTGTAGCTAAAACTGGTCCAAGTGTGATGAAAGACATAAATCTACAGATTCAAAAAAGTGAGAGAGTCTCAAACAAGATAACCCCAAAGAATCCCATCCAAAAACATCATAATAAAATCTGTTGAGGACAAATAATTGTGAATGCAGGCAGAAAATAATATATTACTTATAGGAGAACATGGATTTGAATTACCATGGATTTCTCATCACACTGAGATCAGAGCAACACAACACTCCCTATCTCTCTGCCCCGCCCCACTCATACTCTTGTTTCTCTCTCTCAAAAATAAATAAACATTAAAAAATTTTTTTAAAAAAGAAAGAGTGACACACATTTTTAAAGTGCTAAAAAAGAAAAGTTTCAAACTAGAATTCTATATCTAGCAAAAATATCATTCAGGAATTAAGGTGAAATAAAGACATTCTCCAATGAAGGAAAACTAATAGAAGCAGAACTTCTCTAAAAGAATTACTAAAGGAAACTCTTCAGGGGCGCATCGCTGGCTCAGTTGGAAGAGCATGTGACTCTTGATCTCGGAGTCATGAGTTCAAGGCCCGCGTTGGAGGTGGAGATTACTTAAAAACAAATAAATAAACTTAAAAAAAATAGGGAAACTCTTCAGAGAGAAAGGAAATAACACCAGAAGGAAACTTGGAACATTAGGAAAAAAGGAAGAGCAACAGAAATGGTAAATATCTGAGTAAACTATTACACACGATTCCCTTTATTTAAAATACATTTGGTGGTAGAAAAGCAAAACATACAATATAATAGGGTTTTCAACATATAAGAAAATTGGAACATAAAGGGGGAAGGGTAGAAGAATCTACAATGTGGTAGTGTTTCTATATCATAACTGAAGTGGTAAAATACTGATTATAAGTAGATTGTGAAAAGTAAAGTCTTTCATAGTCCTAAAGGCAACGACTAAAAAAACTTAAAAGAGATAGTAAAAAATACAATAGACAAACTGTATACTAGAAAATGTTCAATAGCTTAAAAGAAGTCAAGAAGCAAAAAAAAAAAAAAAAAAAAAAAAACCCCAAAAAACACCAAAACGAAAACAGAGAGGATAAACATAAATCAAGTAAAAAGGTAGACTGTATCCTAACATATAAAGAATTACAGGAGCGCCTGGGTGGCTCAGTCGGTTAAGCGTCCAACTTCGGCTCAGGTCATGATCTCGTGGTTTGTGGGTTCAAGCCCCGCGTCTGGCTCTGTGCTGACAGCTAGCTCAGAGCCTGGAGCCTGTCTTCAGATTCTGTGTCTCCCTCGCTCTCTGACTCTCCCCTGCTCACACTGTCTCTCTCAAAAATAAATTAAAAATAAAACATTAAAAAAAGAACTAAATGTAAATGATCCAAATGCAGCAAATCAGAGAGAATTTTCTACAATGACAAAAAAATGAACCAACTATATGCTATTTACAAGAATCGTAATTCAGATAGTGTGAGATAGGTTGGTTAAAGGTAAAAGGATGAAAATCATGCAAATATTAATCAAAAGAAAACTAGGGCTATATTAATATCAAACAAGACTTCAGAACAAAAAAAAATAACCAAGGATAAAAATATTTTGTCATCAAAAAGATTTAATGATAAGTGTGCACTCATTTAGCAATAGACAGTAAACACACACAAAGCAGGGACACCTGGATGGCTCATTCAGTTACATGTCCAACTCTTGATTTCAGCTCAGGTCAGGAGCTCATGGTTCATGAGTTTGAGCCCCACGTTGAGCTTTGTGATGACAGCATGCAGAGCCTGCTTGGCATTCTCTCTCTGCCCCTCCCCCAACTCATACTCACACATGTGCTTTCTCTCTCTCTCTCTCTCAAAATAAATAAACTTAAAAAAATACATGAAGCAAAAACTGATACAACTGAAAGGAAAAACATACAAATATAGTTGGAGGTTTCAAAACTACTCTCATAGTAACAGAATGAGTAGATAAAAATCAGCAAGGACATAAGAATTGAACCACATCATCAACTAACTGGATCTCATTGGCATTTGTGGAGCACTAAACCCATCAATAACAGAATATATATATTTTTCCAAGAAATCAGGAACATTTGCCAATTAATGTATACAATATTCTGGATCATAAAACAAATGTTAACTAATATAAAAGAACTGAAACCATATATTTTATATTTTTAATCATAAACTAGAAGTCAATAAAGGTAACAGGGATATCTCAAATCCCTTGGAAATTGAACAACTTACTCCTAAATCATCCAAAGATCAAAGAGGACATCCCAGGGAAAATTAGAAAATGTTTTAACTTAAAAAAGTGACTATACAGTATATCAAAATCTGTGGGATGCTGTTAAAGCAGTGCTTAAAGATAAATTTATAGTACTAAGCACTCACATTTAAAAAGAAAAGTTTAAATCAATAAGCCAAGCTTTCATGTTAAGTAACTAGAAGAAGAGTAAGACAAACCAAAACTCAAAGAGGCAAGGAAAAAGGAGCAGAAATCAAAAGTAATGTGGTAGATGTAAGTCCAAATATTATCAATATCTACATTAGGTATGCATTTAACAAATGTACTACAAGTAAAAGACTAAGATTTTGAGACTAGATATAAACAAAATAAAATACAACGTAACTATATACTCCTTATAAGAAACATACCTTTTCTTTTTTTCTTTTTTTCCCTTTTAAATGTTTATTTATTTACTTTGAGAGAAGAGAGAGAAAGAGCATGAGCAGGGGAGGGGCAGAGAGAAGAGAGGGAGAGAGAGAAGCCCAAGTAGTCTACTGTCAGTACAGAGCCTGACACAGCCTCTATACCATGAACTCTGAGATCATGACCTGAGCCAAAATCAGGAGTCAGACACTTAACTGATTGAGCTACCCAGGTGCCCCAAAACATACCCTTTTAAATACAAGGGCACAGACCAAATGAAGGTTAAAGAATGAAAACAGATGCTACACAAACAGTAACAAGACAAAGCTGGGGTAGCTACTACCAGACAAGATAGACTGTAAGCCAATAATCAATCATAACTAGAGGTAAGGAGAGACATTTTGTATTTATAGAAAGATCAACTGACCAGTAATATATCCAAGTCTAAATTCTTTTAATTTTTTAATGTTATTTTTGAGAGAGAGAGGGACAGAGGTGAGCGGAAGAGGGGCAGAGAGAAAGAGGGAGACATAGAATCCGAAGCAGGCTCCAGCTCTGATCTGTTGGCACAGAGCCTGATACGGGGCTTGAACTCACAAATCATTAGATCATGACCTAAGCCGAAGTTGGATGCCCAACTGACTGAGTCATCCAGGTGCCCCTAACAAGTCTAAATTCTAAATGTACGTAATAACAGTCTAAAAATAAATTTAAAAAAATAATGAAACCAAAGGGAGAATTAGACACCAAAATTATGGTTGGATTACTTTTCAATCTCTCCCAGTAACATGCGTACAAGCATAAGAAGGGACACAGAAGTTTTATACAAGATTAGCAAACCTGACCTAATTGACATACATAGAAAAATCCATCTAACAACTTCAGAATATATGAAGAATACATACATATATGTATTCCTTTCAAGGATACATGTGAAGTTTTCAAGATATATCATATGCTGAGTTATAAAGCAAGTTCTGACAAATTCCAAAGGTATTAATACAGTAAAATGTGTCAGGATCTGTATGCTAAAAACTACAAAATGCTGATGAAAGAAAAAAAAAACTAAATTAATGGATATACTATGTTCATGAATTGAAAGACTCAATAAAGATATTAATTCTCCCCAAATTTAGGTTTAATGCATTTCCTATCAAAATCCCAGAAGTATTTTATATAGATATAGGATAGCTGATTCTAAATTTGCATGGAAGGGCAAAGGAACAAGAATAGCTAAAACAATTTTGAAAAAAACAGAATAAAGTTGGAGGAACCACGCTAATTTTAAGATTTACTATATAGCTACAGGAACCATGATGGTATGGTATTGGCAGACATACAGGTCAATCAGATAAAATTGTTAGCCAAGAAATAGTTCCACACAAATACTATCAACATTTTGACAAATGTGCCAAGGTAACTGAATGGGGAAAAGATAGCCTTTTCAACAGACAGTGCTACAACAAAGGATGCCCATATGCAAAAAACATGAACCTAGGCACATATCTTACACCTTAAATAAAACACAATTCAAAATGAATCATTGATCTGAATGTGTAAAATCTAAAACTATAAAACGTCTAGAAGAAAATATAAGAGAGAATCTATGTGACCTTAGCTTTGTTGATGAGTTTTAAGATACAATACAAAAGCACAACTCCTGAAGGAAAAAAACTGACAAATTGGATTTTACCAATATTAAAAACTTGGCTCTTTGTAAAATATTGATAAGAGAATAAGATAAGCACAGACTGGGAGAACCAAATGCAATTCACATATCTGATAAATGACTTTTATCTATAACGTATAAAGGACTCTTATATTTCAACAGGAGAACAACCAACCCAGTTTTTTAAATGGATAGAAAATCTCAATAGACACTTCACCAAAGAAAGTATTATGCATGTCAAATGAGAAAATGAAAAGATACTCAATACCATTTGTCATTAGAGAAATACAAATTAAAACTGCAATGCCATACCACTACATACATATTAGAATGGCTAAAATTCATAAAACTAACAACAGCGGATGCTGGCCAGGAAGCAGAGTAGCAGAAACTCTCATTCGTTGCTGGTTGGAATGCAAAATGGTACATCACTTTGGAGGACAGTTAGGCACTTTCTTATAAAATTAAACAGTCTTACCATATGGCCCAGCAATTGCACTCTTAGGTATTCACCCAAGTACACTGACAACTTATGTTCGCACACAAGCCTGTATGCCAAAGTCTAGAGCAGCTTTATTCACAATCACTAAAAAGTGAAAGGAACGAAGATGTCCTTCAATAGTGAAATGAAAAAACAGTAGGGAATGCATTCATGCATTACTTGGTATATAGGTCTGATTGGGCTTTCAGAATGACAGATCAGTAAAGTCTGGATGATTTTTGAAAAGATATGAGTTTTAATTTACCATGCTGAATTATTTTGTCCTGTGATACCAATTTTCTATAATTCATCAAGCTGGTAAATTAGGACTTCCAGTGGCTTTGAAATCATCCTTAGAAGTGAATCATTCTGTTCTCCCAGAGTTTGGGCTCCTCTCGGGCCACTGAAGGTTATAAATTAAGATTAACCAACCTTATTTTAGAAACATTCCACTGTACCTACCAGACAATGTGGCCTTGAACGTTCTATTTTCTCGGTACTTAAAACTTTGTTGAAAACCAATTGTGGATCTATCTTCTTCTGTGCTATCGAAACAGAGAATGTTTTGCACACACTAAGACTCACAGAAAAATCTCAGTGATGTAGAAGTGACACTTGTCCATTGTGACAGTGAGTTTCTGGCTCAGCAAATGTTGGAGAATGCCTCATGTCTGTGATTAGAGAAGTCAAGAAAGAGCAGGGACTCTTTAAGAAAATAAATCATGTAAGAGGAGCCTGGTGAAGAGTGTAAACACAATACTTCTTTCTGCAATCACTATTTTCATTACTAGCACTCAGTTAATTCCCATAAGCCAAGACAAACAAACTCAATTTTATTTTCCAATAATGTACTATAGCAGAGGTTCCTGGACCTCTAAGAGTCCATGAGTGGATTTCGTTATTTCAAAATGTCCATTTCCTGTGAACAGAGTCCTGCCTATCTCGCATTCCTCCTCTTTATGATAAGAATGTATCAGCTGAATACGGAGTGCTTAATCATTATCTCACGCTGAGACTTCTGACTTGTAGCTGTGTGGCTAATATCAATCAAGATGAAAACATGAATTATACTAAATACGTGCAGGTCACGTGGTAGACAGGATCGTTCAAAACATGGGGTGTTTAGGAAAAAGATCAGAAAAAAGTTGGGAATTTGAGCTTAGAATTAAGATCAACTGGAGAAGATTATTCCTCCACTTCTGTTTAATTGAGGATATATACAAAACAGATCATGTACTTTGGGCAAACACATGACTTATTTAACTGGCTACGGTCACTTGAACATGGCATGTGTCAATTAGCGCTCATGCATCACTGGGTATAACCAAAACGTTGAAAGGAGATGCAAGTGTCCTGCAGAATCAACCTTCAAATTCCCTCCCAGGCTCACGAACTGTAAGGTAGTGGCTTTACATACATCCTAAAGGACAGAATTGGGGTTGCCTGTTTTCTGGAATTCAGCTTCCCAAAGGCAAACTGATAAAAAAAAAATGTCCCACTGCCGCCCTAATGGCAGGACACTGAATTTGGCCAGCCCCCTCAATTTGCAGGTGAGGCTGTGACAACAGACAGGACAGTGGCTTGCCCAGGGTCACAGCGGCCCCTGAGGGACAAAGCCAGGCCTGGTGCCTACACTCTTTATCTAAGGTCATAAAAATGTGTGAATCAGAACTTTTATTTTCTATCACTATGGTATATCATGAATTCATGCTCATAAACATGACTCACAGCATCGTCCTTGTGAAGCTCATAAAATGCTCCAGGACGAGCTTCTCTATTTAGAAATGGTTTTGGGAATGGGGACTTACGTGGCTGCAACCGAGTCAGGCATGGGCAGACCGTGGGGTTTGTTTATGAGAGTATAATGACATATGCCTGTGTCTTCAGTGATCCTGAATGCGTGTGGTGAAGGGAAGCCAAGTTAGCTTAATTTTCTAACCAGAGAGGCCTCCAGACAGGCCCAGGCAACACTTAGAAACTAGAAAAAACCAGGAGATGAAACAGGCAACAGTGAGCCAGGCCAGGTGCTCCCTGATGGTTGTTATTACACACACTTCACACAGGGGAGGATTGTCTTAATTCTGTTGCCTTCAGACCTCACAAACACAAGTCAAAACAGGCAGATAACTATGACAACTCTACTTCAGAGAGTTTAAATTTCAAAAATAAACCCATACATTGAGCCCCTTTATTTAGTTCTCTTAACATATACTTTGTCTTCTCTCAGCTGAGGTTTTTAGGTTACTTCAAAGCCATTTTTACCAAATGCATATTGAGACAGGCTATCCCCTTGCTATCAGACGCCAGGACGGAATCTGGGGAAGAACTTCTGGGAGATGTTCTGGTCTGGCAGTTCCTCACCCATGCTCTATCTGGTGTTACAGTGCTCGTTGTGGGCCTTTCCAGAAACTTCTTGAGCTGCTGCCAGGGTCGTGCCTCCCACATTCACATTAAAGCAAGACTATATTAACACACCCTATGCTGCATCTGGGCCCGTATGCTCATTAGGGTTTCCATGATGCTGAGTGCATCTGTGGTAAGATGGAATAATTCTCTCGCAGCTTTCAGCGGCCTCATGGCATCCATGCCTTCCCTGGAGTCCATTTAAAAACTTTATGTTCCTGTCCTAAAATTTGTATGGAACCAGAAAAGACCCCGAATAGCCAAAGCAATCTTGAAAAGAAAACCAAAGCAGGAGGCATCACAATCCTGGACTTCAAGCTGTATTACAAAGCTGTTATCATCAAGACAGTATGGTACAGACACTCAGATCAATGGAGCAGAATAGAGAACCCAGAAATGGACCCACAAATGTATGGCCAACTAATCTTTGACAAAGCAGGAAAGAATCTCCAATGGAATAAAGACAGTCTCTTCAGCAAGTGGTGCTGGAAAAACTGGACAGCAACATACAGGAAAATGAACCTGGATCACTTTCTTACACCATACACAAAATAAACTCAAAATGGATGAAAGACCTAAATGTAAGACAGGAAGTCATCAAAATCCTCCAGGAGAAAGCAGGCAAGAACCTCTTTGACCTTGGCCACAGCAACTTCTTACTCTACACGTCTCCAGAGGCAAGGGAAACTAAAGCAAAAATGAACTATTGGGACCTCATCAAAATAAAAAGCTTCTGCACAGTAAAGGAAACAATCAGCAAAACTAAAAGGCAACTGACAGAATGGGAGAGGATATTTGCAAACAACATATCAGATAAAGGGTTAGTATCCAAAATCTATAAAGAACTTATCAAACCCAACACCCAAAAAACAAATAATCCAGTGAAGAAATGGGCAAAAGACATGAATAGACACTTCTCCAAAGAAGACCTCCAGATGGCCAATCGACACATGAAAAACATGCTCAGCATCACTCATCAGGGTATTACAAATCAAAACCACAATGAGATACTACCTCACACCTGTCAGAATGGCTACCATTAACAAGTCAGGCAACAACAGATGTTGGCGAGGATGTGGAGAAAGAGGATCTCTTTTGTACTACTAGTGGGAATGCCAACTGGTGCAGCCACTGTGGAAAACAGTATGGAGGTTCCTCAAAAAATTAAAAATAGAACTACCCTATGACCCAGCAATTGTACTACTAGGTATTTATCCAAGGGATACAGGAATGCTGTTTCAAAGGGGCACATTGCACCCCAATGTTTATAGCAGTACTATCAAGAATAGCCAAAGTATGGAAAGAGCCCCAATGTACATTGATGGATAAATGGATAAAGAAGATGTGGTATATATATACAACGGAGTATTAGTTGGCAATCAAAAAGAATGAAATCTTGCCATTTGCAACTACGTGGATGGAACTAGAGGGTATTATGGTAAGCGAAATTAGTCCATCAGAGAAAGACAAATATCATAGGACTTCACTCATATGAGGACTTTAAGATACAAAACAGATGAACATAAGGGAAAGGAAGAAAAATAATATAAAAACAGGGAGGGGGACAAAACATAAGAGACTCTTAAATGTGGAGAACAAAGAGAGGGTTGCCAGAGGGGCTGTGGGAGGGGAGGCTGGGCTACATGGGTAAGGGGCATTAAGGAATCTACTCCTGAAATCATTGTTGCACTATATGCTAACTAACTTGATGTAAATTTTAAAAAATAAATTAAAAAAGAAAACTTTATGTTCCTCAGTGAAAGCAAGTGAGGCCCCTTCTGACCAGGACTAATAAGCAGGGGATGACTGGAAGGAAATCTAGAGGTATCCCTGATTCCTGTCAGTGGATCTGCTGATCCCTAAGGAGTGAGGGGTTCCAGCTAGAACCTACACTGGGGTGTCTCTGGGGAAGAGACAGGACTTGCAGATAAGGCAGCCCCAACCAAGACTTGTGCATCTAGATCTGGCCCAGATTCCCATGAACTCAGGCTCTCTGGAGGGGGACAGAGAGGTTATACTAAGCCTGAATGGTTCTGGGGCATACACAGTACTGTCTGTGTCCAGACTGACCACAATGGAGGCATTCTTCTATGTTCTGCAGGAAGCACTAGTTAGCTTTGATTTGCAGTTGAGCAGCACTGAGGCCTGGAGAAATAGTGGCAGCTGGAATATATTGATTCCTCAAGTTGAAGAAGGCTGGGCCAGAAGAGGAAGAATATGGCTGAGCACCTCTTGTTCAAGAGCACCCATGAGTTTCCATGTTGAGTGCTCAAGAACTGGGGAGGCGGGGACTGTGCCCAGGGCATTAGCAGGTGTGCACGGGCAAGGCTAACAAAACTTAGGTTTCAGGTAGGAACTGTTGGGATTCATCTTTGTCTGTAAGACTATTTGAGCTAAAAGACCTAGGAGTGAAAAGGCCTTGGAATTTGGGTCAAGAAAGGAAACAAACACTTCTGAGGTACTATGTTCAGGAACAGAATTAAGTGCTTTCAGATATGATATTCTTTTTGACAACCTTTAAAAATAAGATTCGTATGCTTACTTCCCAGAAGAGGAAATGGAGGCTAGCAGGGCTTATGTGACCTGCTGGAAGTCACCTGGCCAGCAAGCATGGGCATTGAGATAAGACCCAGTCTACCCAACTTCAAGACTCCTGCTCTTCCCAAGAGACTACTACATCCTCACATCTGCTGCTGAACACCCTGCAGAGCTGTTGGCTGGTCGGCTGGGTAACAAAAGTAAGGGACTGACTGATGAAGTGTGGTTTCACCTCCAGCTCCTCCACCTCCATGCTGGCGATCTGGTGTAAAGACTTGCCCGCTCTGTGCTGCCGGGCATCCAGCCCGTTGCAAACCATATAGCACCCTCTGCTCCCCACCACTGTTGTTGTTGACTCTCATCACTTACAGTGGGAGCAGGGACCACAGAATCTCTCTTGTAGACGGAACTGGGGTTCCAGAGAAGGCCTCTGTGGGTCAAAGGGTCTGGTAAATTGTTCCTGATGTGGCGACCACCACTCATTTGGCGATTTCTCTCAGTGTCTGGCTACCAGAAGGCTTTATGCATCCCTCCTTGCATCCGTGGTTGGAGGTCTGTCCTTGCTGCTGATGGGAAGTGAGTTACGAGTTTTCTGCGTTGCCACTGTGGACCAGTATTTCCTATTCTCTTCACAATAACCCTGTGAGGAAGGTCTTCTATAATCACATGTTAGAGATGAAGTGACAGTGGGCTCCCCCACTACTGGTCAGTAGTGGAGCTGGGATGGAGATCAGATCTGGCTGGCTCTCTCCACTGTTCCCCCTGCCCTAATCACCATGCTGCTCTCTGCCTTCTCCCTCATCAGGGTCTGGCTGCAGAAGCACTCAACACAGAGACAGGACCAGTATCTGAGCAGGGAGGGTAGGAGCGGATGTTACCCATGAGTAATGAGAAGGTTGACATTCTGGCATGGGGGGAGCTAGCCCCTGCCTGCAGGAGCCAGGATCCCTGGAGGGATGGCTGGGTTTAGGACCACAGCCTCTAGAGCTAGGGTCAAAGTGGGGAGCACTCTCCTTTCAACTGACATTTACAGATTTGGAAGGGCAAGCTGATGTTAGTGAGAACACACCAGTGTGGGAGGATTTTCTTCTTTCTCTTGACCTTTCTCTCCTCCTCCTGGGGTCTGTATGCTTCCCAGTCTAGCCTGACACCTCCATTCTCCTCTCCTGCCCGAACTGCTGCCTGTACCTCTGGGCACCTGCTAAATCCAGGGGCCATGGAGATGATATGCTCAGGCTTTGAATGTTTTTCCTTTTCATCCCATAAGACATGATTATTTTCTAGAAGAAAATTATCCATATCTGCCTCCTTCATTTTAGGCAAGCCAATTCTCTCATCTCTCTGTGGGGCAGTAAAAATGCCCTTATTGCTTAAAACTGTCCATAATCAGTTTCTGGCCATTAAATCTAGAAAGTTTAAAATGTTGAATATAATATAGCCAGTTTGGGAAATCTTTTAGGCCTGATCCAACTGACTAGTTACAACAGCCAGGTCCTAAATATGTGAGGAAAAAAGCAGTTTTAATTGGCAAAGAATTATGATTGTGGACCTTGTGTGCATATAAGGATAAACTAGAGGATGGCCCAGAGAAAGTTCCAGTGAAAGAGAGGATGAGACCATGCCATTCTCCCCAGAGGACCTGATCCAAGTGCTTAGAAAGGCAAACATGAGGAATTGGATCTCCAAGGCAATGGTGTGAAGATGTCAACCATGGGATGTGGCTGCAGTCATTTCCTCACAAGAGAAAATACTCAATGTAGTAGCCATCATGTGATTCAGGAAGTGTGAGAACTTGGGTCACAGGAAGTGAGGAGTTGTGTGAGTAGTTGCAATTTGAACTTGACCCAAGAAAGTTCCAGGTCATACTTAGGAATACCGTATGGTCACACTGAGGTGTCTATTTGACAGTGGGATCCCTAATTTGTGGTGTGGGGGTCTACGTAGGCGTGTAAGGGTGGGGGCTTCGAGGTGGGAAAGAAGCAGGTAGGAGAAGCAGCTTAATAGTACCCATTTCCAGCTCTGTTTCTGACCCTTCTATTGGATGGGGAGACAAAGGAGAGTCATGTCAACGTCAGGTCAACAAGGCTTCCTTCTTTTCTCAGTTCCTCACTCCCCCAAGCGAGGACACTGTCAGCCATTACACTATCGTGCTATGATTCAGCCATTATAAATGAGAATAATCAGGAAAATGCTTGCAATGTAAAGCAAAAATATAAAATAAAACACACGTGGAACAGGACTACAATTATATAAAATGGGTATGGGCACTTTCTAAGTTTGAAGCCTCTAGTGTTATAAGAAAATTACACACCTAATTACACACCTTGCTCCCAAGGCCCTCAGTTTAGTGACAGGTGGGCAGAAAAGAAGCCACAACAGTACACGGAGGACACATGAAAAGCTCTTTTGGCAACTGTAAAGGGTCCTACAAACATTAATTAGCATGAATCTATGCTTGAGATGACAGGGTGTATTGAACACCTACTATGTGCCAGACCCTGTTTGGATTCAGGGGATACAGTGTGTGCAGGAGTGTGAATGCAGAGCTATGGCTGTGAGAAACACAATGAAAAAGTCAACGTGTAATGTGAGATGGCAGCTGGAGAAAGTAGAGGAGGAGGAGAGGAGAAATGGTATGCGGTTGTGTGCCCAGGACAGTCTCCCTGCAGACGGGATGATGAGCTTGCCAGCCATGGGAACAGCCTGGGGACCCACATTCTGCAGAGGGGCAAGGACAGCAGCCACGGTCCTGAGGTGGGAATGATGCCGTGCAGGCTGGTGGCCTGCGGAAGCAGGGAGTCAGCTGGGAAGGACTGCAAAAATGGTCCAGGTGGTGGTGACGGGGACAAGGGAACCATATCCAAGAGCTCACCTGCCAGCCCGGGATCCCCGAGCACGCTGCCTTGATCCCTCCTGACCTTCCTTCCCACTGAGCCTTCAATTAAGCAAAGACGAGGCACTGCCCGGACCTTAATCCTCCGTGGCAGAGACCGCAACTTCGTGGAGGCGTGAGACATCAGGTGACTAGGGGGAGGAGTGTGTCAAACGAGCCAACCCTTTATAGTGGGCAAAATGTCTACACAGTCCCTTTTGAGGGAGTGTGAGAAAAGTCTGCATTCTAGACTTTGTGACGTGGAAACAGAACCCTTGAGATTTCTATCTGGAAAACGTGGACATAGTGTACATTTGAAACGGGTGACATGATCACACAGGAATTCTCAGAGTGGAGGGGATATAAACTCATCTACAATTACTAGTAATCTTTTAAACAGGCTTACTAGATGAGCATTGTATTTGTGGGTGACTGCTTTTTAATAAACGGCAAAACTGTTACCTAAATGACCAAAGTCTTCAACCGACTCCTGAAATACATGTCATGACTGGAGGAAAAGTCAGTTGGTTATGGCCGGCCGTGAATTCTGCTTATGACAACATGCTCCATGAGCAGAAACACCTTTACTTGCAAGTACAAGGGGGATACAACATGGCGGTGGGACCTATTAACCTGCCCCCACAGACCCTTAGAGAAGCATGACAATGGACTTCAAAGGCATCAAGTTGGGATCTATAAGTTCGGACAGAGGGGCTCAGGGAAGAGGGACATGAGAGGTCGAGGCTGAGCCAACACCCCAGAATCCTCAGTCTGGTCTGAGCCCTGGGCCTCCAGTCAGGAAGGCAAGTGAGAGGCCGCCTTAGGACTGGTGGGCAGAGCCATAGCCACAGGAACCACAGCCAGCAACAGTGTGGATGCAGGGAGTGGCCTCCTTTGGGAGTGACCTGTATCCCTCCCTGGGATTCAAGGCAAGTGGCTTCCACGAGGCTCACTATCACCTCAGCAGCGTCTTCAACATGTGTCAGAATGAGGCTGGACACAGGCAGGCAGAGCCGATGGGGATGCCTGAGCCAAGAGTCTACTCATTTCTTTTTCTGCCTTGCCCTGTCCTCCAAACTTCACCTTGGACTTCTGGGACTGTGTAAGGGAACATTGGGGGCTGTTGAAATTTCCTCAAATTGATAAAATTGGGAAGAAAATGAAATGGAAAGAAAAATTAGAGCCCATTTGGTTTACATGATTAAAGCCGTCAGGCACCTATTCGTCAACATCTAGGCCAGAGAGTGACTGCCGGACAGCTGAACATTCCCGCGGTGGCGGTTATTTTTGTTGAGGGACTTAATCAAGTACTGAAAGACTTCATTTGGAAGCATTTTAATAATGACCATTTTGAGAAAATGAGAAGCCCCTGTGAGCATCTCATCCTCCCCCTCCCTCAGGCAGACCACAGCCTGAGGCCATTCCTTGTGAGGCCTTGAGAAAGGCTGGCTCCAGAAGGAGCAAGGGGAAGGGTAAAGTGTTTGGATTTTACCTCAGACTCAGGTCAGCTGTCAGCTGCCCCTGAAGCATCCATTATGCCCAGCTAGGTGATGACAGGGAGCTTTGTGTGTGGCGGGGGTGGGTGGGCTTGGAAAACTACCAGGAGAAGCCTGCTCTTCTCTGGGCAAACCTGGTGACCCACACAGCACTAAGCGGATGGTATCTACAGGAAACAACTTCCTGGACAAGGGTCAAACTGCCCTTGGGATAAAATTAACCCAAGCAAAGTTTCAGGGGCATTGAGGGCAAAATCAAAGAGCCTGGATGTTCCTCTGTAAAAGGCTTTGACAGGCTGAGTTGACCAACCTCCACAAGCCTCTACCCCTCATTCTTTGTGGGTACTTCATGGGGCTAGGGCCGGGGAGGGGGAAGTGTGGCTGGTGTTGGTGACTAGACAGGGGCTGGAATCAAGGGAACTGTGACTACCACATGGCAATCACTCATGGCCTCCTTCTGGGCCACTGGGGGCACTTTAATAGGGAAGCCAGAGCTTTGGGTTAAAGGAGTCTCTAATGGTGGGTCAGAGTCTCTAGAAAAGCCTCAGGTTAGCTGCTCACACATCGTTGTAGGGCAGAGAAGGACACCAAGAGGGCCTTGGAGAACTGAGGTCCCAGAGCTCTGAGACCCACAGGGACTCTCTCTCAACCTAGGCCAGGTACCATGGGGGAAATTCTCACAAATAGGTGGTTTGGCCACAAACAGGCTAGACTATTGTTTCTCCACCCTGTCCTTATGGCTCACAGTACAAGGTCAAGCTTTTTGGAAGCCTAAGAAAACTATCTGAGAGGAAAAGCTTTCAGATGAGGTGGCACATCCAGGACTTCCATGTGCTTCACGAGCCCCAGCTCAAATGCCAAAGTATCTGCAGGTGTTCACTGAACAGAGGCAGGAACATGGATGGAGAAAAGGATTTCCCAGGAGGGGACAAGGAACTCTCCTACTCCTCCATCTAACTGAAGTGTTGCTACTATACCTTCCCTCAGACACCTTCCTCTTACACCCTCAAAACCAAAAAACACTCTACTTGGGACTGACTGACATGAACCAAGCCAATGCTAATGGGATGGTGGGGCTGCCTGACATCTCTTAAGTAAAGAATGTGGTCGTGTGTTTGTGTGTGTGTGTGTGTGTGTGTGTGTGTGTGTGTGTGTGAGTAAATGTGCTGGGAGGGAGCATTTTAAGGCTTTAAAACTTATCCTATACACTCACTTATCCTGAAATGAAGAACACAGTGGATGGCAAAGAGGGAGAAACACTGTAACTTCTGAAGGACTTTGAGGTCTTAACCTGACAACACTTGTAGTGTCAAGTCTTTCACGTGTGTTATCCCAACCAACCTCAGAGTGAGTGGGGTCCTGCTGCTACTCTCATTTTCCAGATGAGGAAACTGCCACCTTGAGAGGCAAAGTGGCCAACCAAGGTCTTCTCGACTCAGAACCCCTGGGCTCAGTCATCAAGAAACACACTCCAAGTCAGGAGGGAACGTGAGCTGCGATGTCTGTGAGACCCAGATGGCCTGCCAAATAGGCCTCAAGGTATGACTGCAGTTGACCTGCTGGCTTCATGACAGTCCCTTGCTCCATATTGGTGCTTCTCAGGTGGGGGCGGTTTGTGCCCCAGAGGCTATTTGGCCACGTCTGGAGACATGTTTGGTTGTCACAACTGGGGATTAGGGGAGGTACTACTGGCTTCTGGCATCTAGCAGGTAGAGGCCAGGGATTCTACTACACATCCTACATGCCCAAGACAGCCCCACGATAAGGAATTATCTGACTCCAATGTCAATAGCGCTGAGGTTGACGATCCCTGGGTTCGACACCAGATCCTTGCTCAGGCAGGTAATGTCACCTTCTCATGGAATACTAGGATGTTTGAGGAAATTTAGAAGGCTAGATCCCCCTGTCCTGTTTTTTTGTTTTTTGTTTTTTTTCCCCCTATGTGAGGCTGTCTTGGAATAGCCTTTGTTCGCTACACAATACCCTTCCTTCTGTGGTATGTGGGCCTGTGACCATCATGGGATGTATCCCACCCCAGGATGAACTTGTGCTCCAAGGCTGAGATGTCCTGGTGGAGCAGCCTTGCAGGTTCCCAAGTTCTACCGTCCCTCGGGAGGCTCCAGAAAGTAAAGGATTTGCACATCGCTGCTGGAGAGCCAGCCAAGGAGCAGGGCCTAAGATGGGACTCCCCGGCCAGCCCCTCGGCTGCTCTCTGCATCAATGTGCTCACTGGCTACACAGACTTGACCAACCTAGGGGAGATATTTTATATCCAGGCCAAACTGGCATTCAACTGTCACCAGCTAGTTCTTTTTGCCCATATGACCTGCTTGAGTGAAAATTTCAAGCAAGCTTTATTCACTTCTCTGAATTAGTTCTATAAGAGTTTTAGAACAGGTCAGCATTCTGGAAAAAGTAATGTAGGATGAGTACGACATCCTTTTTTTTGTGTATTTAGAATATAATTACTCAATCATCATTCCAAGATATTCCTTGGAAGTTGATAATTTCATCCTCCTCCATTAGCTTCACTGATAATTTCAATGCAAATGCATGAAAAGAAGGAAGGCCACAGCCTTCAACATTACATATTACCCAACATGCCTTTTTATAGAAAATCCTAGAAACAGACATTGGGGCCTAGGATAGATAAATGACTTCTAGGAATTGATGGTCCCGTACAAACGCAGTCTTCCAGCATATGGATGAGGTAGCTTCTGGAGAATGTAGCCTGATCCGAAAGCTCCCTTAATTACAGATATTATGAGGCTACAATCCATTTCACTGAACCATGGCAAAAAGATATCATGATTCAGTTGCTACCTTGATGAGATGCCTTGGTTCATGATAACGAAATGCGAGTTGAGATCATAGGAGTTCTGGCACTCTGTTAATGAAATGCAACTTTATGAAAAACAAATTCTTATGCAGATTATCTACTTAATGGACCTTCATAGGGTTCCTTTAAATAGTATAATCTCCATGTCTCTTAAAGTTACTCAAATGATAAAACATTTCGTTTTACAGTTTCCTATAAAATTAAATTACTTAATAAAAGAGAAGTGTACAGTAAAGTATTTGAACATAACTGTCGTTGCAAGGGTGCTGGGGAAAGTCCTTGACTCTGGCAGCCCATTTTTTTTCCCACCCTCAATACTTGGTGATGACTCAACCTTTAGTTTGAAGGTACAATGAAAATAATATTTATTAGTATGAATTGTTATGTGTGAAAATTACAGACTGCTGTTTAAGATTGAGAGTATATATGTGTATATATATATGAATATGTATATTAGAACACACATACACACATCACGTAAGCATTCCAGGATAATGACAGACAAGGCTGTTAGCTCAAGTTGGAGAACAAAAGATCATCACCCAGAGAAAAAAAATGATCCATAATATACAATAAAAACTACCTGCTCGAATAGGGAGCCCAGAGTTCAGAGATAAGAGGTGAGGATAAACACAGTCAGATAGGGGAGGATATAAATGCCTAACCAAGAAAGGGTCTGAGGGCCAGGCCTTGACATCCAGGTAAGGTACTCACTTCACCCAGCTGAGGGTCCATGACCTTGTAACAAGCCCCTGACCGGCCCCATGTGGATACTTACCCACCCCTCTGTCCAGGAAACTCAAAGATTTGCTCTGCACTGCTACAGGGTCTCAGTCTCAGAGTCAGGAAGTATAAAGACCTTAAGTCCTTTCCCTTTCTCTAGATCTGTTTTTTTCTGTTTGCTTTGTTTTGTTTTGTTTTGAGCTTGTGTTGTTTTTTCTCTGAGTATATGGAGTTGGGGAGGACTCAATACCATTCCAAAGTTCAACTTCTGCTTTTCATTCTTGCATCCAAGGTAGTTGTGAGGTAGCATTATATTAGCAGCTGGTCCTGCTAACATGTACTGAATGCTGTGTGCCAGGTACTGTTCTAAGCACTTAGAGAGGAATTAGCTCATTTGAGGTCCTAAGAGTTAAACACTGTTAATGTTCCCATTTCATATATGAAGAGATTGTGGCACAGAAAGGGTATATTTCCAAGGAAGCTTAAATAGGGGCGCCTGGGTGGCTCAGTCGGTTAAGCACCCAACTTCAGCTCAGGTCATATATTGCTGCTTGTGGGTTTGAACCCTGTGTCAGGCTCTGTGCTGACAGCTCAGAGCCTGGAGTCTGCTTCGAATTCTGTGTCTCCCTCTCTCTCTGCCCCTCCCCTGCTTGCACTCTGTTTCTCTCTCCCTCAAAATAAATAAACATTGAAGAATTTAAAAACAAAGAAAAATTCCAACTACTATTTCTTTAAGTATGTTTGCTGTCCCCCTATTTTTCATGATATCTAATGACACATAGGTTAAGCTACTTAAAGTTATCCAAAACCTCCTTGATGCCCTTTATCTTTTTATTATTCTGTGTCCCATTTTGGATAGTGCCCGTAATTATATGTTCAAGCTTAGCTTTTCTTCTGCAAGGTCTAATCTACTGTTGATTTCTTCCCATGTATGTTTCACCTCTAAGAGCTCTATGTAGGTCTTCTTAAAAGATATATATTCATGTTTCTGATAACGGGCTTAAGTACACGGGACACAGTTATAACCTCCTTGTCTGCTAATTCTAACATCAGGGTCAGTTCTGGATTTATTCTGATGGATTGTGTTTTTCTGCTTCTTTGTTCACCTTGTAATCTGTGATGCCGGATATTGTGCAATTTGCCCTGATGCTTGATACTTTTGTATCCTCATAAATATTCTTGGTTTTTGTTTCGGGATGCAGTTGAATTACTGGAAACATGTTGGTGCTTTTGGGTATTTCTTTTCTGATGGGTTAGGAGGGTCTGGAACACTGCTCAGTTTGGGGCTAATTGTCCCCTGCTACCGAGGCAAGCAAGACTTTTCTCTGTATTCTACCCTATGCCTTGTGAATCATGAAGTTTTCCAGTTAGGCTGGTGGGAACACTATTCCTGGCTCTCTATGAGCACCAGGCTCTGTTCCCTTTAATCCCTTTGGATAGATCTTTCCCTGGCCTCACACAAAGGTATCAATCAATACTCTGTGGAATATTCAAGGGGGACCAGCTGTGGGTCTCTGAGATTCCTCCACATGCAGACTTGACTTCTTCTCTCTGGGGCTGTGTCCTGAGAACTCCAGCTATCCTGGTCTTTCTGGACTCTCAGCTCCGTCTCCTCCACTAGGGAGATCTTCTGGGCTCCACCTAAGTGCCCCTTCCATATGATGTAGCCTGCAAACTCTCAAGCTGGGGCAACAATGAGATTCACCTCCCTGTAAACTATCTCTCAGGGACCACTATTTTTTACTGCCTGATGGCCAGTATCTTAAAAATCATTGTTTTAGAAATAAAAAATATATATTTATGAAATTATTTTAATATTTTCTTGTTTGGTGGTTGTTTTTGTTTCAGGCTGGAGGGTAAATCTGGGCCCTCTCACTCCATTTTGCCCTGAAGTGGAAATTCTCATGTATCAATCTGTGATGCTTTCACGTTCAACATTTATCCAACCTTCTCTCTATTCTTGGGCCTGGGATGTTTCTAGCTTTTCCCTTTTGTGCACACACATTAGTCTGCAGTATACTTTAAGGTCATACAGCCACACAGACAGCCCACTGATATTAAGTCATAGTGGTAGTATTTTTCCTTAGAAGGTAGAGATTAATTGTGTTAAGAAGAATAAAAGGCCAAGGTACTGACTCATGGATTTAAAGATGTGTGGTAAACCACAGAAACTCAATTTCTTCTTTGTAAGAATATTTCGGCACTGATATATCCCAGTTCATTACAGGCCTTGGCATAGAATACATGCCTAAAACTACTGAGCCAGAATACAAATTCTGCCAGGCTTGATTCACTGTTGTTTCCGGAAACTTCAACAGGCAGGGCCATCCATTACGTTCTGTGGCTCTGTGCTCCAAACCATTGGGGCTCCTCTGCATCCTCTATCTCATGGCCTCATTTGCCTAGATTTCTAACTATGTGGTGGCAGGGAAGGTAAAGGGTTAGGGGAAGAGATGCCTGCCACCATAGCTCCCCAACTCTGGCAACCTGGATGCAGGGTCTGGTCCACTGATAGTTGTGTGAGAATACCTGAGACGTCTGTGCCCTCCACCACCCACCTCACTGTCTAAGAGGTCCATAGTCCCAACGGGGCCAAAGGAGAGTGAGCCGAGTTGTCCCACAACCCTCATGAAAACACATGAACAATCAATCATCATAAGGCCTGCGGTGCTTGGTGAACGTCCCGAAGATTCAACTCATCTATTACTTCCTATAAAGAACAGTAGGCCAGTGACAAGACAGGGCAAAGCTATTGATATGTAATTTGCTATTTGGGCTTTGGGGGCTCATGGGGTTGGTGATGCCCTATCACAGAGAAGACCTGGGAAGTTTTCCTCTTCAATCCCTGCCTGGTTAGAATCAACTTGCTGTTTGCAAAGGACAATGTAACAGCACTTTGTTAGGGGTTACAATAAAGCATCAGTATGGGTTTTGCTTTTGAGAGTATTTGTCTTATTTGACCTGATATTTAGGTGATTTTGAAGCAAACCTTTAAGTACATAGAAACAAAACATTAGATCAAAAGATCAAACTTAAAAAGAATGCCTACAAGATCAAAGCCTCCCGTTCATCCTCTCTTGCTCCAGGAGTGTCTAGCAGCGAGAGAAAACATTTCTTTTGAGAAATATTCTTTTCAAAGAAAGATTAGAATCTGACTTTCAGAGAATGGCCAAAGGGTGGAGAGATTATAAAGGGTGGGGAAAAATCAGCAACGGCATTCAGAGCAAACCTTTCGGCTCCCAGTCCAGACAAGCTAGTGCATCCACCGGACATTTGAACACTCATGAGAGAACAGCTCAGCTGCTGGTGAACTTGCCCAGATCTTTCCAACCAGCTGCAGGGGCCAGGGACCAGGGTGATGGCATGCATCAGGAAACGTGAGGCTCTGCCAGGCCCCCTGATCAAGACTTACCCAGCTGCTGCTGCCCTCGGCCCCCCACGCAGAGCAGGTGGTCATGAGCTGTCTCGCCGCACATGGGTTTTGCCATAGAGTTTTAAGGAGGGGACGTCAGTGCAGAAAGGACTGAGAACCAGTCCCATTCCCAGCCCAGTTCAAGGATTCCACAATGACAGAATATGTACCGGATGGGACTACCATTGATCTACAAGGGCTGGCTTATTGTCCTAGGGGAGAAAATGAGCTAGAGGAGGTATGTCTAGGAATGACAGACACCTGCCCAGTGGCTGACCTCAAAATATGCAGGTTCAATTCATTGATTAGGTTAATTCTCTCATTCTGTAGTTGCCAGATGAATGACAAGATGTGTAGAAAAGGCTTGGCCTCCTTAACCCACCTGCAACTTAACAAAAGACTCCTTTCCCAGAGCTCTGAGGATTCCTGTTCTGGTCACCTGGACCTTCGAGCCTGCTCTCCAGGGCAGGTCCTTCACTTGAGATCTCATCTGTGTCCTTAATTTGCCCCAAGACTCAACATTTTGGACTGTCCCTTGCTTTCTGGACCATCCCAGTCAAAGCCCCAGGCCTTGTACCCTTGGCTGAGATAGGAGGTTAGAGGTTAACACAGGTGACAGAAAAAGAACAAAGGTTCAAGGCAGGCTCACTGAGAGGCAGCCCTCAGAGCTGAAGAGCTCCTTATCTCCATCCTTTCTTTCCACAGTATACAACAGAAGTGTGCCTGCAGAAAATCACAGTTTGCATGGAAACCAATATGAATGAAATCAAGAGGTAAACCAGACACTGGGAAAACAGCTGTGACCTGAATCACCAGCTTCCCTAGTAAAGAGCTACAAATCAGTAAGTATAAGATCAACCGAATAACAATAATAATAAAAACCCTAAAGGGCAAAACATGAAAATATAGCTCACAAGAAAAGAAACTCACATGGTTTTTGGACAGCAAATTGCACTTAATCCCACTTACAGTAAGTAAAATATAAATTAAAAACACAGAAAAATATCGTTTCCACCTACTGGTGGGCAAAGATGAAACAATCAAGGAGGGAGTGCGAAAGGTGCAGTCTGCAGTGGGGGCGCCTGGGTGGCTTGGTGGGGGAAGCCCCTGACTCTTCTCTTCAGCCCAGGTCATGATCTCAAGGGCATTATTTTTATCTCTGTTTTTCAGAGGAGGCGAGTGAGGCTCAGAAAGG
This sequence comes from Cryptoprocta ferox, assembly GCA_028646485.1. Taxonomy (NCBI): domain Eukaryota; kingdom Metazoa; phylum Chordata; class Mammalia; order Carnivora; family Eupleridae; genus Cryptoprocta; species Cryptoprocta ferox. The sequence goes on along the minus strand of CM053573.1, from coordinate 141,314,895 downwards.
CCGCTTTCTTGAGCCAAAGAGTCAAGTTCCGGAGACTGGATTTGGCACAAAGTTATTCTGGTAGTCACCTGAGGTGGCATTTTTGGATCTGCCCAGCCCAAAGCTCAGAGGCTATGAAACTTACAGAAGCCGTGTAGGAAAGCAGATGAGGGAGTAAGGGCAGCTGAAAGGCTGAGGCTGTGACAAGGGGCACAGGGTCCACCTCCTTCCCAAGGCCTGTCCAGACCTTCAGGAGGAGGAGGCAGGGCACACGGTAGAGGGAAGGAGAGAATCTTCTTAAGGACCCAGGAAATACCTCAGGTTATGGCCACAGACCTGTCTAAGAGGGAAGGGAGGTTAGGGCCGGGCAAAGAAAGACGGTTCCAGGTGTAGGCTCAGGAGGGGCACAGGAGTAGAGATTTGGGGGCAAGGCTTCCCGCCCAAACTGCAGAGTGCTTTCTTTCTTTCTTTTCCATGCTCAGGCCTTCTCACTCCCCCTGGGAGTGACAGTTATCGCTGAGGCAGCAGTCAACCTGCTCCCCAGAGATACCCATCGTCTCCCCCAGCCGTGCTTCCTCAGGGCCCTGAGGCCCAGTCTGTGTCGTTCTCCCTGGTAGGACACTGCAAATCTGTCTTAGAACTGCTCTTTGTGCAAATCATTCCCGGACGACTGCAGAGAGGCCCCGCAGAAGGCGGAAGAGCTCCCTGCTGGCACTGCAGGCACATCAGGGGGCCTGGGGCAACTCTAAGCCCTCAGGGTGACCCGGTCAGTCTCCATGGTCAATGGCAAGGTCAGGGTGGGGACTGAATCTGGGGGCAATAAGGAGGGTGCACAAGAGCAGGGATGAGGAAGGCCACTGGGCAGGCGAGGCTGGAGGTTGAGGGAGGCTGAGCAAAGGGCCAGGGACGGATGTGTTTCTTCTCATGAGCAGGAGGAAAGAAAGTTGTTCCTGTTTAACTCAGTGGAAGGAAGGACAACAGGACCGAGTGGCAGAGAGTGGGATACAGTTTCCCGCTGGCTCGAGAACTGAAATGATGTGAAGAGAAAACAAGGCGGCTTCCTCTTTCTGCCCCTGGGATATGGGTTTCGGCTGGGAGTGGAATAGGATGCTTATCTTTAGATTGATTTTTCTTGGTCCAAAATTCAAAAGCAAAGTAAGATCAAATGGGGGCCCTGTGGGGTGAATCTGGTTGTGTAATTTCACTCTGCAGAGGACAGCCAGAGAGATGGGCCCGATGGAGGACACATTTTAGCCTCTCCCTTCACCCCTGAGACACGGAAACTCTCCGGGGGTTTGAGCATGCTTCAAATGCTGTCTGACTAGAGATTCAGGTCTGTGGAAGCAGTGCTCTTCTCTGAACAACATCCCCACAGGTAGGAGTCTCAAACCCACCTAGGATGACAACGTTCACCAGAGTCCAAATGCAGGAACTAGAGTCATTCTGTAAAGTACTGCTCTGAGTCTGAAGTCATGTTTGTTCATAAGGTGTAGTCCAGTGAATGTTATTATTGGCCAGGGCCGCACATTTGAAGATAGGGTCTACATAGCTGGTTTTCTTTAAAAAAAAAAACATTTTTTAAAATATTTATTTATTTTTGAGAAGAGAGAGAGACAGACAGAGCACAAGTGGGGGAAGGGCAGAGAGAGAGAGGAGAGACACAGAATCTGAAACAGGCTCCAGGTTCTGAGCTGATAGCACAGAGCCTGACACAAGGCTTGAACTTGGGAAGGGCAAGATCATGACCTAGGCCAAAGTCAGATGCTCAACCGACTGAGCCACCCAGGCGCCCCTATATAGAGGCTAGTTTTCTTAAACCAGAGTTGAAACTTCTTTTAGAACTTGAGCCCATGAGTCTGTGTGTAAATACAAGGTGACTGGGTTCAATGTCTTCAGAGTTGCTTCTAGATCTCTTGAGTCTAAGGTGGGTGTGAGCAGACCCAAAGGGAAATAGTGATTTCTCTGATGAGGAAAATTATCCTAAAATTCAGTTTGCTTCTATTTGTCCTTGGTATGTAAGTTTTGTGGGAAGACTAAACTTCAATAATTGCACAAACAGAAAATGAAATAGAAGATGTGGTGGACATCTCTGTGGCCATAAACATTCCATCTGCCACTTTTTGCTTCTTAACTGAATCCCAGGTATGCACTTCTCTGCATGGCTTGCCTCAGGGAGGCTGAGCCCACCCAAGTCCTAGAGGTTGTTTCCAACTGGCCTGAGCTAATCTCAGCCAAGGCACTGACCCTCAGCTGGTCAAGAAGACTTTAGAGAAAGTCTGTGGGGAGCTTCTTGGGAAGGCCCCTTCTTCAAGATGTAGGCAGAACCTGGAGAACCTTCAGAGGGTCTGTCTTGGTGTGACGTCTGGAACTGGCACCAATGGCCTGCTACGGTCCAACAAAGCAGCTCATGTGAGGAGGAGGAGGGCGATTTGAACACGAGGAGCAGGCGGAGCCTCATCCTGAACTCCCTTTTGGGAGATATAACATGCTTGCTTACTCTCTGCTTAAACCAGGTGGACTGAGTGTTTTGTAATTTACTGGTGACATAAGTGAATAACTACTACATGATCCTAAGAACGCTTTGAGGGACCTTATTATGCCCCAATGTATAAGCAGCCAAGACCTGCCAACCCCACTCACGGACCTGCCCGGTGGCTGTTAACTTGGACAAGACGCCCTCCTGGAAGTGATTCTCTGAATGGCCATAGTTTCCAGCCTAGTCTTGAAATGTGATGATCAAAGATGGTGAACATTTAGGTCCCTCTGGTTTCCACTCACAGCAAGGCAGGCACTCCCATCTGACTGTCAGGGACCATAGCACCAAGCACACGGTGGGTGTGGAGGGGGCTCCGTGTCAGAGCGTGCTGTCGAGGGAGCATTGAAGCAGGTGGGCAACTCCTGAGGCTCTCTAGATTTTTCTATTATGGCTGTTTCTCCCATACATTAACACTGTTTTGAGTTAACCTACTTAAGTTGTTTTATTTGCTGTTGCTGTGGTAATTATACACCGCGTCCTTAAAATGTTCCTAATTCTGGAACACCGTGCTATCATCTGACTGCAGCGACCACTTCAAAACCATGGCAATTACTTACTGAGTTTACAGTTTCAGGTATTAGAGGGAGAAGGCACAGTGCACAAAAACGACCGAAATAAATGATGAAATCCCCAAGGGCGGCTCTAACCCCTGAATTCTTGATTAGATTTTATAGTCACCTGTCCCCAACACCCACTGAAAATAATCGTAAATACTCTCACAAAACTCCCTCAGAAATATAGCGTTACTGAAAAGACCCACAAAATACAAAGTGAGTTTAATGTGATTTTGGTGCCTGAACCCACACATTTTATGGTGACAAAAGGCCAAGGCTGAGGGGAACTTTCACAGGAGGAAAGCCTGAGTGGTATCCTCGGACATCCCGCAGAACATCAGGCTGAAGGTGGTGGCAGAGTCCAAAGTCGACAGGGCAGGAGGAATCCTGGGGCATATTCACCCCACCTCTCCTCCTTGTGCAGGAGAAGCAACAGGACAGGACTAGAGGGAAGCCCCAGGAAGAGGAGAGTGAGTCAGTCTAACCAGAGCCTGGACCTGCCTTTCATCATCTCCATTAAAGCAACCTTATTTTGGTATAAGATCTGGTAAAGTCTCTGCCCTATGACATCTACAGGGATGATGATGATGACGATGACGATGAAGTTGATGGTAGCAACGCTAATGATGACGACAGCTAAGTCCACTGAAGATTTACTGTGTGCCACCACTCTGCATGGTTTCGCTCATTTAATCATACAATGGCTGGACAAGGAAGGTACTGTTACTACTTCCATTTAACAGATGGGAAAACTGAGACAGAGGTTAAGGGCCTTTCACCCTGCTGGAGAGTGGAAGAGCTAGGATTTAAACGCTCCTAGTCTGGCTTCAAAATCTTTTTTCTCTTACTCTTTAGGTTATGCTGCTTCCCTTCTAAGCTTCTGTCATCTTCAACTGACCTTCACTTCTCAGTGAGCCCTTTCTAGCTCTGTGGTGGTCTTTGTCATTAGGCGGCTTGCACGGGAAGAGGTTCAGGGAGACCCAAGTAACTGGACTGAGTTTTATTCCTGAGGTGTCAGATCACTGCAGGGGCGGGGAGGGGGCATTATAAAGCACATTCCAGGTGTTGCCCAGAATTATTCGGACTCCCCAGGTCATGGGTTCCCCATGGACAGGGGCTGTGGGACACGTATGCTGAATACTACCTCTCGGTACTAAGGACCATTGCTACCCTTCTAAGCTCTTGCCTGTAGGCAGGAACCCTGGAAACTACAATTCCCAGACCCCTTTGCCAGCGGGTGCCACCTGAGGTTCTGCTGGTGAGATCAGTCAGGTGAACTCTCGGGAAGGGAGGCAAAGGGAGGTCACTATTCACTGGAGGCCCTGAAGACAGCAGCCTGGAATTCACAGATGGCAGGTGTGAGGTAGGCTTCATGGTGGAGGTGATATTTCATCTGCATCTTGAAGGATTAGATGCAGTTTACAAAGTGGAGGGGAAGCAGAATGATTCCCTGTAGAGGGGACTTGTTGTGAACCAAGGCATGAAGGTGTGACATGGTGGGTCCAGGACCCAGGGATGAAAGGGGTGTCGGTGTCACTGGTGGTTTGCAGCAGAGGGCGATGCAGGTGGAGAGAGTGTAAGGGGTGAGCAGTGATGGGCTTTCTGTGTCATGCTAAGGAGCTCGTACTTTATTCTGTCAGTAGAAAAAATCATGAGAGTTTTTCCAGGAAAGGAAGTGATCAGATTCGCTTTATAATGATCATGTGACTTCAGGACAATGTGAACAGTGACAGTGATGTGACAAGTTCCCCCCTTTCATCGAAACACATGGAAATGCCGAGTAGCACACAACCCAAATGACAAGGAAACACATAACTCAGTCTGGAAGAAAGGGAAGGGATCCCTAGAGAGTAGTGGAAAGCAGGTCAGTAAGCCAACGCCTCCAGGGATCTTGACCAGGGTGGCCACAAGGGGGACAGGTTGTGGCACCAGCCGGGTGCACGCTGGAGGCCATAGGCGCCACACTTGTCCCACCAGAGCAGAGCTTCCTGGCTGAGGCTGGGAGTCAGGCAGGCCTGTCCTGTCTGTGGTGCAGACATGGGCCACTGTCCACCAGCCGGGAACCGTGTGGGGAGGCCGCTATCTCTTAGGGCCACTGATGGAGAAAGGAGTATCAGTGAGACATCAGAGGTCTTTGGGGAGGGGTGACGTTTGTGCTGAGGCCTGAAGTAGAAAGAGAGCAACCACACGAAGAGCCTGAGGCAGAGCAGAGGATGGTAAGCAGAGGGAACTCCAGGCCTAATGACCACAGAGCAAGGGGCCTGAGCACAGGGCTCTGTCTCTGTGGTGAGGAGTAGGAGCAGGGGCCAGGCCACCTAGGACATTTCAGACCTCTGCCAACAGAGCCCCAGGTGCCGTGATGTGCCACTCCTGGGCCAGGACTGTGCTCCATCAGAGCCCATCCATCCTTTAGGGATTAAAAGTCTCCTGAAATTTCTCTCCCTCCCATGGCCTCTACGAGTGCCTGCTGTGCTTATGGTCGGTACTTATTTGCTGTTTCACTTTCCTGCATAGAAGCTCTGTGCTCCTGAATTCCTTCTGGAACCCTAACTCCAGCCTCTCTGCAATCACTGATGCCTGGCATGGAAATGGTGTGGTGGGGGAGGGGGGGGGAGAGGTGGAGCCTTCCCGCTACAAACACTTTGAAAAGAGAACAGAGGGGGTGCCTCAGCGTTTTGATTTTGAGACCGAGGCCACACTGTACGAAGAGCTACATGAAAGTTTTCAGCATATTGCAGTGGTGAAGTAGGAGACACAAAGGTGTGGACATTGAACCCTGTTTAAAGGATTGGCAGATCTTTCTGCCTCGGAACACAGACCCAGTCCAAGGGGTCTCACCTCCAGTGCCTTGAAACACAGAGACTTCCAGGCCTTTCTAGACCCAGTAAGTCAGAGTCCTCAGGGGCTAGGGGGAGCACTCTTTTAAAGTTCCATAGACTAAGAGCCACTGAAATCAACTGAAGCCAAAGAAAAATTCATACTATTAACAGATTTGATTTCTTTTCTTCCCAATGGGCTACAGTGACACTTTCCAAAGCAAACTGCCTTGCCCAACCCAGCCTCTCTCACCATAAGAAGCTAAGGACGGTGAGCTTGTCAGAAGTCCTTGGATGGGCTAGTGCACTATCACATTACAGAAGAGCATGCCCATCAGCTCAGTATCCCAGGTGACAGAGGAAATGAACAATGTCCTCCTGCCTGGCAACATTACACCCACACTTTTCGCACCTATAGTTCAAAGGTCTAACATGAATCAACGCATCCACAGTCAACAGCTGACTAGGCAGTACTTTGCCTTATGAGTTTACAGTAATCAAAAATTGTGTATCTCCTGGCAATACTGCACCTATCACTTGATTCTGCTAATGAATGGAAGACTCAGACACCCAAGTAATATCACATACCACATTTAGCAACTGACATTGAGTTTCAAATGCAATGGAGGGTAAATAATACTTGGCTTATGAGGCTAATGAATAAACTCAAACCAGAAAGCTACCAAAATACTTTGAAAAACTGGCTTTTAGGCTTCCTGATGGATAAATTATTTCAGGTTTTCTGTCGGTGACGAAAGATAATATCGAGATTCTATGGACAAAAGTATTGGCTTTTTCTAAGATTATCCCACATCAGTCAGTCCCCAAAAAGAGTTGTAACTTCCACCCTTATGCCATTAAACATCCCTGTGCACTCATGCTTTTTCTGTTTTTAAAGTAAACAAATTAAATCAGAATTTGTACTGTTTAAAAATATTTAGATCTTCCTGTTCCCACATTTTCTCCTTTAAATCAAAAAACAAGATTTTGATATAAAAATAAGAAGAGTCCCAGCTACCATAATTAAACACTCTGTGTTAGAAGATTAAATCCTTTAAGAGTTAAGCTTACCATCTCTAAAATGTATATCAGAAGAGTGATAACCCTGGAAAGGTGGTAAATTTTCATGCATGTTGGGGGACCTCCAATCAGGTAAAGTCAAACAGAAGAGATAGTCAAACTACTTAAGAATCGGCATGGTGCGGGACTGAGCAGCCAGAATGGGCACCATGGCCAATCCCAGGTGGTGCCCACCGGAGTGCTCGGGACGGATCTCAGCCTCGGGTAAAACAGGAGGTCTGGAATACCTGAACTCTTTAGAACATCACTAAGGACTATAAGGAACCTCAACAATTCAGTGAGAACAATTCGGTGAGCTGGTAGGGTAGAACGTTTGCAATAACGGCCACAGTTATTCTCCTCTTAGTATCCGCACCTTTGACTACATGACCTTGCAGCTCCGCCTACCAAGAGGTGGACTCTTTTTCCCACTTTTAAATCTGGGCTGGTCTTGTGACTTGGTGTGGCCAACAGGATGTGATGGAAGTGATATATCAGTTCCAAGCCTGGGATTCACGGGGCTCAACACACTTCCATTCTCCCTCGTGGACCGGTCTCTGAGAACCAGCCTGGGCTAGCCTGCTGGAGAATGAGAGGCCACAGAGGGCATAAATGGCCCAGCCATGACCCCAGATATGTGAGACAGCCCAGCAGACTTACATAGCCTCCTACCTGACCTGCAGCGGACCAAGGATGCATGTGATAGCCCAGTGGAGACCAGTAAAAGAATGGCCAGAAGCTCCCAGCTTCAATGCCTGAACAGAATCATGAGCCATTAAAGTGGCTCTTGTTTTAAGTCAGTAAGTTTCAGGGTGATTGGTCAGTGTAGCAATATTTAATTGATATAAATAGAGGTCTCTTAAAAATTCGAACGGGGAGATTCTTATGTTCTATGATCCTTTGCTCAAGAGGAGTAATTTATAACCCTAGTGAACATATTATTTTTGTGTTGCTTTACTTCCAACCATAATAGCGCATATATTTTTTCCACTTTGCTAGTTTGTATTATAATAATTTCTAATGACCACAAAATATTCTACTGAAGGAGTAGAATATAATTTACCTGATCATGCCCATGTTGGTAGATTTTTAGGTTGACTACAATTTCTGAACTATAAATAATTTTATCCATATAACATTTCCCATGTTTTTGATGATTTCTTCAGGATAAAATTAGACACAAAATTACTGAGTCAAGGTTACTTACAATAATATGGTTCCTGAAACACGACAGCAGATACTTTCGATAGGGGCTGAATGTTCACTGACGCCAGCAGGGGACATACACTGGTTTCATCACACACTTGCCAGCAGTGGGTTTATTTTGGGGAGGTACAAATTTAGTGGATGAAAAATTGAAAAAATGAGAGCTGTGCTCACATTTCTTTGGATGAAAGCCTGGGGCAATCATGGAGCCATCTAAACTATATACCACGGGATGAATGAGTTTGGCAAAAAATTTTGAAAATGTAGAGAACTAAGGAAGAGGTAAATGTTACTCAGATATTTATTTCTGGAACATTCATAGCAGCTCTAAATTGTGAAAACTCGTGGGTATTTATCTGCTTTTCTAAACGAGTTTTCATAGGAGGGACCTTCATTACTCCAGATAATAGCCTTGGACTGTGTGTCACTTTCCTCTACATGTGTGTCTGTAATGGGCATTATTGAACACAATCATATTGAGGGATTAACAACAAATTGACAACGAATAAACTCCATGTTGGCCTGATGGGTTCCTGTACACTTCCACAGACCCCCCAGGTGGTGGTGAGAGCACCATGTCAGTTCAGGCAGGAGAACACACAGTGACACCCTCCTAGTGATGATACAAGTGATGTGTGGCTGACAGCAGTTAAAGCAATGATGTTTATAAAATAGAGTTAATTATCTCTTCTTAGGAAACAAATGAGAGACTCAAGGTTACCATCTAGAAATGTTATGCTCACTTTCTTGCATTCTGGTAGGTTCTGCATAGCAAATGAAGGTGTGGGGTTATAGCTAATGCCAGAAATTGGGCCTAATGTTCAGAATATATCATATCCACACAATAGCAAGGAGATTCCAGACGCTCTGAGCCCTTGTGCAAGCCTAGCCAAGACCAGGTCAATCCCAAAACTGGAAGGAAAAGTCAGATTATGCCTGTGGGACATTTACTTGAATATCTAGTAGGCGTCTCAAATTAACATGCCCTAAATTGAACAGAACAATTCAACACCAATCTTGTCCTCAAAATCTACTTTTCTTATAGTCATTCTTGGTTCCCTTATCTCTCTCACGCCCCATATCCAATCTGTCAGGAAATCTGTTAGGTCTGTCTCCACAGCAATCTAAAACTTGACCCCTTCTCACCACCCACACTGCCACCACCCTGAGCCAAGTCACGGTTAACTTTGTCCCTGGTACTGCAGTAAGAAACCTGATATCACCTTCCACTGTTTTCCCTCCTCTCTTCAGTATCTCCATACTGACCTTGCTGTTGTCCCTTGAATCTGCCACACCGGGCTGTTTTTAAAATAAGTTAGGTCCCTATCTCAGGGCCTTTGCACCTGCTGTTTCCTCTGCCTGGAATATTCTTGTCCTAAACACCTACAGGGATCACTCCCCCACCTCCTTCAAGTCTTTACACAAAGGTCACCTCTCAACTGCCTCCAGAACATGGAAGCCTTCACACCTCCTTCGACCGTTCCTTTGTTAATTTACCCCGGGCACTTATACTTTCTGATAGACTAGATCATGCCCTTATTAACTGTCTACTCCCTCCACCCAAGAATGAAAAGTCCATGAGGACAGGGATTTGTGTCTGTTTTGCTTCACTGACGCATCCCCAGATCTAGGGACAAAATCTGATACATAGTATGGAAGTGTTTGTTGAGTTGATTTTTTTTCTCCTCTTAATTTTAGACCTTGAGATCAGAGATAAGAAAAGCAAAATTATGAAATCCAGAACTCCAGAAAAGGTCATAAAAAATAAGACAAAATGTAATTAATACTGTTGCAACCCAGTGCTTTGCATGGGGCTGGCTGTTCCTGCCTCAGTTAGACTATAGATAAGCTTGGAATGCCTTAAATAGATAGACTATAGACTATAGATAACCAGGATGCCTTAAACAAACATCAGCCCCAAGGAAGGTTCATGAGCTCAGATCCCACAACACAGACTGAACACTTTCTAAACCTAATATAATTCAATCTTGACCATTTCACGGATTTTTTTTTTGTGTGGCATCTTTCTGATCTAGAATAATCAGGACCCAAAGTCATGACAGGGAAGTAGCTGAATCCAGATTGAGAAGAAGGGTCATGAAAAGGTGTCTGGTGTGACAGAATTCCTCAAGCTCCGGGACTTGTCCAAGACTGTGCAGCCACATGGAAGGAACAGACCCAGAAAGGGCAGAGGAGGCTACTGTATTTCACTCCAAAATGAAATAGTTATGATTTCTGAATCATTTATTGCCTGGGGAGCATCCACACTGCTGGCTGCCTTCATTAGTCAAGACTGAGGGCTGAGTGAGGCGGGAAGAAATCAATACCCTGCAGGGATGGTGCCATCGAGGCAAAGAATATTATACTAACCACTTTTTTTTCTCTTTTAACCAGCTGGCATTCTCTTTCATGTTTAAATGAAATGCTATTCAATCTTTTAAGATGAGGGGGAAATGTTCATTTCAACATAACAATGTTGAATACAATGGACTGAGTCTTCCCAGGACTCAAGATAACTTCTAATTAGCTCTCCGTTATGCACCAGGAATGGATATAACCAGTGAGCACTAACTTATTTAATGGTATACAGCTGGCTGAAAAGATTTCAACCAATCTTGATTTATTTAACTTTCCATTAGTTAACAGCTTATGCACTGGGTGGGAATGGTTGGTTGGTCACTGTTTTCTACAGAAACAGGCTATGTTTACCAGTGTTGCAACGAATACATTTGAGTAAATGCGTCTTTATTTTAAGAATATAGTAATATAAATGAAGAAACATGAAAAAAGAAACCATAAACACAAAAGTAAGAATTTGACTGGCACTGAACGTACATTGTCAGAGATGTCATCATTAAAGGATTTCACAGTCTGGATGGCTCCGTCACCCAGAGCTAAGTCAGCATCCGACTTCGGCTCAGGTCATAATCTCATGGTTCGTGGGTTTGAGTCCCATGTCGAGCTCTTTTCTGACAGTGCAGAGCCTGGAGACTGCTTGGGATTCTGTGTCTCCCTCTCTCTCTCTGTCCCTCGCCTGCTCATGGTCTGTCTCTCTGTCTCTCAAAAATAGATAAACATTAAAAAAAATTTCACAATCTCATAAATTGTGAACTAAAGTATCAAATACTAAAATGCTTCTCTGTGAAAAATTAGTTGGAATCTCTAATAACTGAACACCTCTTGGAAAGAGGAACTCTACTTTTTTTTTTTAATGTTTATTTATTTTGAGAGAGAGAGAGTGCACGTGCATGTGTGAGTGAACAGGGGATGGGTAGGGAGAAAGAAGGAGAGAGAATCCCAAGCAGGCTCAATGCTGCCAGTGGAGAGTCCAATGCAGGGCTCGAACTCACCGTGAGATCACGACCTGAGCCGAAATCTACTGAGACACCCAGGCACCCTGGGGAACCCTTAGAAGTAGACTTCTAAGAGTTATTTGGTGTTGATCATCTATAGTAAAACTCAGTTTAAGGTTCAAAACTATCTTGGCCTCTTGATTAATAAAATATTTTTATAATATTAATAAACTTAACAGTTTCTATTTAAGATCGTCACTGAAGCCCAGGCCTAACTGGTGATGAATGGTCATGCTGAGGATGTCAGAGCACCTGAGTGAAGCAGGCATTTTATATCTCACAGGAAACTACAGTAAAACCTTGGATTGCGAGTAACTTGTTCTGCGAGTGTTCTTCAAGAGGAGCAAACATTTCTAATAAATGTAACTGGATAAATGAGCAATGTCTCGCAATATGAGTAGTATATGAGGCCGAACATCACATGATCACAACTGAGCCAATGGATATACAAGTGCTTTGGGTTAAAAGCATGTTTCTGGAACAAATTATGCTCACAAACCAAGGTTTTACTTGTACTTTTATAAATATAAACACTGTAAAGAATGTCTGGCTAATGGAAACTTGCACCTAGTTAAAAGGTTCCACTCTCAGTTTTAAATGTCCTTAACTTTTTGCTCAGAGATAAATGGAGTAGTCTTCAACTCATTGTTGAGTGGGAACAAAATAATATTTTAGTCAAGACTTACTGAAATTGTTTAAGCAAGCCAGTAATTAGAGCTTCTCATATATCTGGGATTCAGAAGGAGAGAGGATGTGGATGATAGGGAGACTAACGCCACCGTCTTGGCTCTTACACGCCTGGTGGCCTTCGGAAGGCAGAATACAAAAGGACAGGAACAAAGCCGTGAAAGATTATTCTTTGGATACTCAGGTCTGTGATCAAGAGAGGTAGTTTTATGAAAACTCAGCATGCTGTAAGAAGCCATCTCTTTTAACTCTTTTCAAAGTACTTGAAATATTTAGAATACTGCCCAGTTGCAGCCCTGGTTTATTTACTCCCAATTATTCTCCAAAAAGTTCAGATTCCAAGTCGCAAAATGGTCCTTATTTAAAGTGAACAGATCACTTTAAAATGGAGGAAAATGATAAAAAGCTCTGATTCCAAATAAAAAATTCACAGCGAATGGTCTCTTGGGGGAAGGGGGAGTACGGGTAATTACAAATATTTCAAGGGATCTCTGTTAGCAGAGCAGTTATCTTTGGCTCCATATCTGTCAGATTTATAAACAAGTATGGTTAAATATTTAAAAGTCAGAATAATTTATTCCCTGACTTGTAGGATGTGGACACAAGACAATTTCACAATATTAAAGAATAAGTGAAGTTTTTCTCAAAATGAAATGTATTACGACAGTCTGCAGCCAAAGAATGGAAGAAAGAATTGTGCATTTCTGTCAGGACAAGATCAGTATCATATTCAAGATTCATAAAACATCAAACATTCAAATACAAATTAACAAATGTTATAATTATTATTTAGCCATTATAATTTTTTTTTAAAATTACAGTGCTGCCTCTGATAATAATTATTTGGCTCTGTCTTCTCCCCAGGGCTCGGGAGACATGAATTTCTTCTTCTTGAGAAGCATTTATACAGAGCTTCCAGCTCGGAAACCAACACTGATATTTCACTCTGTCTAAATCAAGATGAAATCATGGAAGGTGTCCTAGCAAGAAGTAATTCTAGGGAGGCTATTAACAATTCAGCATTTGTAGTTCAGGCTGGAATGTTAATTCTACTTCCCAAAGAAAACCAGAGAAGTGGTATTAAAATTAAGATCTTGTGGCTGCAAAAATGCGCTACCACATTTCTATTAGAGTACATTCAGAGTAACATGCAAATGTGTCTGCAAAGCCAGTGAAGGTTAGCGGAGCCTCAACTTGATTGACTTCTCCCGAATTCACTTCTTCACACAGTAAAACACAGACAACTGGCTTCTGATTATTCAACAAATGGAAGTGAGCCTGCATACATGTCTAGCAGTGTTCTCTGAGATAAGGGGTTTTTTGGGCCAGGCAATGTGATCTTTAAGAACACAGCTGTAGGGGTGGCTCAGTTGGTTAAGCGTCCAGCTTCAGCTCAGGTCATGATTCTCATGGTCCATGGGTTTGAGCCCCATGTCGGGCTCTGTGTAGACAGCTCAAAGCTTGGAGCCTGCTTTGGATTCTGTGTCTGCCTCTCTCTCTGCTCTAATACTGTGTCTGTCTCTCAAAAGTAAATAAACATTTAAAAAATTTAAAAATTTTTTAAATTTTTAAAAAAATTTATTATTGAGACAGAAACAAAGCATGAGTGGGGGAGGGGCAGAGAGAGAGGGAGAATCCAAAGCAGGCTCCAGGCTCTGAGCTGTCAGCACAGAGCCTGATGTGGGGCTCGAACCCACGAACCATAAGATCATGACCTGGCTTAACTGACTGAGCCACCCAGGTGCCCCAACATTTAAAAAAATTTTAAAAAAAGAACCCAGATGTAAATCTGTCTTTTGCACTGTTGTTCTCTTCTGACTGGCTTGAGTCTGTAATGTGGGGTCATCTTGGGCAGCATGCCCTGTGGATACACCTGTGCTCTAAGGTAGGGTGCGTTGGGAAGGGCAGCCGCCTGCAGAAGTGGCCAGGATTAAATCTGGGAGGACACACGGTACAGCAAGTAGTGAGAGGTGTTCAAAGACCCCCTGGGAAAGGACTGGAGAGCCTGTAGTGACACCAAATGAGGGTTAGCACTTCTATATGGATACTAAAGGAAGGGACACATTGGAAAGTCTGGAAAGTGGGGGGAGGGAAGGTACTCAGCATCATGTGCAAAAGGGTAAGCCGTCTGCCACGGCTTTCCTTCTTCAAGAGAACATAGACTTATGGGCTCAGTAGAATCAGAAACTTAACATGGATAAATGGAACTTGGGTTCTTACTTTTTAATAGCAAGCTGTAGAGATCAACCATGAACATCTAAGCAGAGAAACATACTGGGGGCTCACAAGTGTGAGGGGAGCTAAAAAATTGAGGCTGAACTTCGAGGGACAAAGCCCACACCAATCACTGGCTCTGCTACAAGGTATTCCAGCTTGCAACAGGGCCACTGCTGACTGGGAAGGCCATCATAACACAGTCATGATGGGCAGAAGCCCTGCTTCTGCTCCCCAAGTGCCAGGAAGTCAATCAGCAAAGGGGGATCCCATTACTTCTCCAGAGAGCAAATTCCCCATCCCTTGCTTCCATCACTAGCTCCTGGGTCAACGTATGCAGTGAAGGGGTCTGACAGGAAGAGCTGAAATCACCTGCCTGTGGCTCAGAGGCAAGGGAGCCCAGAATAGCAAGTATCTAGTATTTTCATTAGAGACAGTCTTTGTTTCCTGCCAAGAGCTATAAGGCAGAAAAAATTCCCATTTTCTGGAGAGAGGTGCACACACTGGGCCATCAAAATGACAGCCAGTCCTGGAGGGGGAAGATTTACACTCTCGGAAAGGAAACTCCAGCCCTTTCTAAAGGTGAGTGCTTTTTTGTCTTTTAAATGAAGATATATCAGTACTGTTTCTGATGGATAACAAGGCATTGTGAGAGACTTCGATTTCCAATGATATAACATTAAGGCCTGGATAGACTAGAAATTCTCACGCTATAAAAGCCTAGATATGCTGATAAAATATAACACACATTCCTTAAAATATATTAGCTGAGCCTGCAAGGAAATAAGGGAAATCCCCAGCAGGAAAACACAAGGAAGAAATTAAAACCTGGCACCGTGTTTGCTGGTGTGACTGCCTCAGAACAAGTTCATTTTGGTACCCAAAAACTTGAGTTTCCACTTCCTTTCTCCTATTTACCCAAGGTCTCACTTTTTATTCTTATGTGCTGTGGATATTCAATCTAAATACTAATGTCATTGTGAACTAATACAGGAAAATTCTTGGCCTGCCACCAATCTGTGGTCTACACTTGGAGCATTATTGCTTTTAGAATTTGTTAAATCAATTATACCTGTTAACTTTTCAAAGATAATTGCTAAATAAAAGAGACAGACCATGTATGTTTCAAACCAGTAGAATATGGAGAAAGGTATATATTTATTTATATTACAATCAATTTCTCAGAAGCCACAGAAAACCAGAAGGGGAATGAATCAGGAATACACAAAACAGTAGAAAAAACTAACTCCACATAGGATCCCAATAAATGCAAATGGAATAAATGGACCAGTTAAAAGATAGAGACTGTCAGATCAGATAAAAACAGTAACAAAATCTAACTTAGGCTATTTACATGACACTTACCTAAAGCATAAAAGCAGAGAAAGGCTAAGAGTTAAAAGACTGGAAAATGAAATAACAAGTATGACAGTTTATTTTATGTTTCAACTTGGCTAGGCCATAGTACCCAGATGTTTTACCAAACACTATTCTAGATGCTTCTGAGAAAGCATTTGTTGGATGAGATGAACATTTAAATCAGCAGACTTTGAGCAAAATAGTTTATCCTCCATACTGTGGGTGGGCCTCATTCAATCAGTTGAAGGCCTCAATAGAAATAGACTGACCCCTCCCCCTGCCCCACCACTCCAAAAGAAGAGAAATCTGCCAGCAGACTGCCTTTGGATTTGAACTGCAACTTTGCCTTTGATATCCAGCCTGCAGATTTTGGGCTCACAAAGCCTTCAACAATTATGTGATCCAATTCCTTAAAATCAATCTTTCTTCATATACATATATATGGAAATCTGTCATAATTCCCTCTCTCTACACACACGCACACACACACACACACACACACACACACACACACACTGCTGGTTCTGTTTCTTCAGAGAACGCTGACTAATACAATAAGCAAAAGGAAGGTAAAACAGATCTAACAGATCTTAAGGCAAAAAACATTATTTAGAAATGAAGATGGAGAAGGCCTGAACACAGTGATAAAAGATGAGTTCTCTAGGAAGTTTGCCAGGGAACTAACAATTCTGATGTTGTATGCGCATAAATATTACAACTCTAAAATATACAAGGTAGAAATGAACAAATTATAAGGAAATATTGAGATCTATAATCACAGTGAGAGATGTTAACATATCTCTCATTGATTGGTCTATCAAGCAGCCCAAAACATTAGGAAGATCACAAAGATAGGAATGTAACACAGCTGTTATGATTAACACAATGGCTATGCATGGAATCCTGTACCCTAAAACTAAAGGACACATTTTTTTCCAAACGTGAAAAATTGCAAAAACTGGTCACATATTATGATACAAATAGTCTCAATGAATAGCTAAGAATTGATAGATAGTGTGTTCTGACCTATGATGCAATTAAAATGGAAAAAAAATAAAATGTTTTCCTTAAAAACTTCATAAATTTTAAATATTGAAAACGTACTTCTACTGACACGAGAATGAACAAATGGAGCACAGAATATATTTAAGGGAGCTTAGAACCTATTTAGAATTGAAAAGAATAAAAGAGCTACAGATTGAAATTTCTACTTTTTAACTAAAGGGCCACTGCAAGGATAAAGTCTTATGTTCTCTTATTAGAACATACAAGAAATGTTATTTTACTATTATTTTTTTATTTTTTTCAATGTTTATTCATTTTTGAGAGAGGGACAGAGCACAACCAGGGGAGGGGCAGAGAGGGAGACACAGAATCTGAAGCAGGCTCCAGGCTCTGAGCTGTCAGCACAGAGCCCAACATGGGACTTGAACCCACAAACCAGGAGATCATGACCTGAGCTGAAGTTGGATGCTTAACTGACTGAGCCACCCAGGCGCCCCAAATAAATTTTAAAGTTATGAAAACATGAGAATTAGTATCATGCTAGAGAGGAGCGGTTACATTTAGGAGGAAAGCAGAATGTTGTTGGGAAGGGAATGCACAGGCAAGCATTGCCAAGGGACTGGCAATTCTGTGTCTTCAACTGCAGCATAGTCACCCATCTGTCTGCATTATAATTATTCTTTAAATTATGCAAATATGTTTATATGCCCTCCTGTATGAAGGATATTTTACAATGAAAGAGTTAGAACAATTGAGAAATCAATGGAGTTAAAACAAAATCCAGCTCCATGCTCTTTATAAGAGACACTTTGAAAGCAAAAGATATAGAAAGGTTGAAAGGAAAAATATGGAAAAGGATCAACCAGGAAAGTAATACTCAAAGAAATCAGGCATAACTATATTAATCTAAAAAACAGACCTTAAGGGGCACCTGGTGGCTTAGTCGGTTGAGCGTCCAACTCTTCGTATCAGCTCAAGTCATGATCTCACAGTTCAGGATTGAGTCCCGTGTCAGGCTCTGAGCTGAGAGTGCGGAGCCTACTTGGGATTCTCTCTACATCTCTCTCTGTTTCTCTCCCCTTCAAAATAAATAAAATTTTTAAAAACATAAAAATAAGACATGAAAAATAGACCTTAAAATAACAACCATTAGGGGCACCTGGGTGGCTCAGTTGTTAAGCGTCTGACTTCGGCTCAGGTCATCATCTCGTGGTTCGTGAGGTCAAGCCGTGCACAGGGCTCTGTGCTGACAGCTCAGAGCCTAGAGCCTGCTTTGGATTCTGTGTCTCCCTCTCTTTCTGCCTCTCCCCCACTCATGCTCTGTTTCTGTCTCAATAATAAAAAATAAACATTAAAAAAAATTTTTTTAAAGATAACCATTATTAGGGATAGAGAAAATTATTACATAATTTTAAAAGTTTCAAATCACTGGTACATCTGGGTGGCTCAGTTGGTTAAGCATCCGACTTTGACACAGGTCATGATCTCACGGTTTGTGAGTTCCAGCCCCGCGTTGGGCTCTGTGCTGACAGCTCAGAGCCTGGAGCCTGCTTGGGATTCTGTGTTTCCCTCTCTCTCTGCTCCTCCTCCACTCACACTCTGTCTCTGTCTCTGTCTCTGTCTCCGTCTCTCTCTCTCTCTCTCAAAAATAAATAAACATGAAAAAAATAAAATATAAATAAAATATAAAAAGTGATAAAATATTAGGCCATAAAGCAAGTACTCAAAACATGTTAAGGACTAGAATCTATAGAGGTCATGTTGTCATGTTCCCTGACCATAGTGCCATTCAATTAGAAGTCAATTACAACAAAACAACCAATAGGTTTGGCAATCTAAAACCACACTTCTAAATAATTCATGATCCAAAGAGGGGATGATGAAATTGTTTTCAAAAGTTAGATCTGAGTGATAATAAAACACACTATATATCAAAAACTTTTGGAATGGAATGCAAATGGCCCTGTGGGGTAGGGGAGTTATTTATAGCCCTAAATTCTTGTTTAGAAAAGAAAAAAGGCTAAAAAGTAAGAAGCTAATTATACAAATTAATCAGAAAAAGCAGAATAAAGCTAAAGGAAATAGAACTAATTATAGGAACAAAGATAAACCAAACAGGAACAAATACTCAAAAAAGTCAACTAAGATGAACATAGAGGAAGGGAAGGAAAAATAAGATAAAAACAGAGAGGGAGCCAAACCATAAGAAACACTTAAATACAGAGAGCAAACTGAGGGTTGCTAGGGAGGAGGTGGGTAGGGGGATGGGCTAAATAGGTGACTCTCATTGAGGAGGGCATTTGTTGGGATGAACACTGGGTGTGATATGTAAGTGATGAGTCACTGGGTTCTACTCCTGAAACCAATACTACACTATATGTTAACTAACCTGGATTTAAATAAATTTAAAATTAAAAAAATCAATTAACCCAAGAGATGGTTCTTAAAGACCAACAGAGTAGACAAACCTCTAGAAAGGTTGCTCAAAAAGAGGGCACCTCAAACACCATTAGGAATGAAAATGGGGTATAAACACAGATGCAACAAAGATGGAAAGCAATGGGGCATTTAGCAGCTATGTGTCCCATGGGCAGATTATTTAACCTCTGCTATATTGGGGTTATCTAACATGCCAATCTCATTTAATTTTTGGGAAAATCAAACTGGTTAATGTGTGTAATATACCTAGATGAGTCCTTGGCAATAAAAGCAACAACTACTCTTACATTTAGTGTTCACTGAATGTTGGCTGTTGCTCCTATTGTTGGTGCATTATTATTTGTTTTTCTCCTTAGCCAGTTGGACTATTTTATTAGTATTTTATCAGAGTGCTTTTGGTTTTGCTGATCTTCTCACTTATTGCATTATTTTCTAGTTCATTAATTTCTACTCTTGTATCTAGCATTTTCTTTCTTCTGCTTTCTTTGGGTTTAATCTGTTATTCATTCACAAGCTTATTTAAATTGAACAATCAACCTATTTATTTTCAACATTTCTTGTTTTAAAAATTTGTTTTTGTTAAAGATTGCCATCTATCTAAAGTACTAATGAGCTGCCTAAGTTAAACTATTTAATTTTATTGCTTCAAGTCTATAGTGGTTTTAAAACATGCCCAGAGGCAGTCCAAAGATGGAGTCTAATTTCCTGCTTCCCTCAGCCTAGTGACTTGATCTGGAGCAGAGAGAAGTGATACTGAGTGACTTCTGAAGCTGGGTCATTAAAGGCAGTATAGCTTCTACATGGTTCTCTAGGGATAGTCATCCTTAGAACGAGCCACCATGTTCTGGGGAAGCCCAGGCTATGTGAAGGAGCCATGTGAAGAGATAACACCAATTACCAGACATAAAAGTAAAGCCTTCAGATGATTCAAGCTTCCGGCCTTTGAGATGGGCCTGCTGATGCCCCACGGTGCAGAAGAGCAGAGACAAGTTGACTTTGACTGACTCCAAGCCAAACTACACATCTCTCAGCAAATAATTTTTGTAGGCCATTAAGTTTCAGTGTGGTTTGTTTTATGCAATAGATAACCAGAAAAGTTCTAAATATTTTTAAATGTCATCAAATTATTCTAGACCCATGAATTACTTAAGAGTGTGTATATGCAACAGTTCTCAAACAAATAACGGTAGTGGTGGTGATGGTGATGGCGATTGGAGGGTTTATTATTCATTTCTAATTTTATTTGACTATGGTTAGAGATGTGATCGGAGTGTATAATTTATCTTAAATGTGTTAAGAAACTTTGTGATAATCTATAAGGGTAATTATTCCATGTGTCTTTGTAAAGAATATATCTTTGTTCACTGCAGGCTTTCATATATATATGTATATGTGTGTCTATGTAAAAACACACACACAAATACCTAATGGACATTATATTTGGGTCTCCTTCAGATGAGTGGTTTTCAAACTTTTTATTCTCAGAACCCTTTACATTAATAAAAAATTGAACACTCTGGAGATTTTTTGTTTTTGTGGGGAGTATTTATCATTATTTACTGCATCGAAAATCAAAACTGAGATATTTAAAAATATTTATGAATTCATTTTTTCCCTAAGCAAGAAACTTTAGGAAGAAGAGTGTAATTGTTTTATGTTTTTGCAAATTCTTTAATGTCTGATGTATTAAAAGATAGATGGATTCTCATATTGGCTTCTGTATTCAATCTACTGGCATATGTGGATTGGCAATTGTGGCAATTGTGAATATTCTTTTTTGATGCTACACCAAAATTCAACAAGTGGATGTTTCTTAAGGATAACTGAGACATAGAATGGAAAACCATTATCACTAAACTTTCCATGCCCTTATTTCATGCCTTATTACATGAAAATCCAATGGTTTATCTTGCAATTTGAATAGGTCTTTTACATTACAAAACTTTGTAATCCGCTATGTTTTGTCATCTCAAAAATATTGGTCTACTAAGTTATAAAGATCTGCCCAAATGTCAATACATTTCATTATCTAATATAAAAAACTATATTTGTTAACATCACCACTGATCTCACCAGAAAAGTCTACATATTGGAACACTGTCAAACTCTCAGTGGTGGTTACTCATTCCTAAAATTCTAATATTTGCTTGAAAAGTCAAGAGTATGGCAACAAATCCTGTCAGTTGTTTTTCTTAAAGTGATAGACTTTATTGTTTGAGAAAATACTTGCCAAATGCTTGAATCTAACCAAAGTTTGCTAGTTGTTGTTCTTTTGAGTAAAAATGGTTCTAGACTTCTGGAATGGCATTGTGAGGAGCTCCACAGACTCATGTCCCAGGAAAACAAGCATAATTGGTAAAAATTATTATTATTTTCAAGATTTTTTATTTTTATTTGAGAGAGAGCATGAGCAATGGGGAAGGGCAGAGAGAGAGAGAATCTCAAGCAGGCTCCATACTCAGCATGGAGCCCAACATGGGGCTCAATTCCACGACCCTGGGATCATGACCCTGAGCTGAAATCAAGAGTTGGATGCTCAACCAACTGAGCCACCCAAGCACCCCCAAATTATTTTTTAATGTTGTCTAAAATTGTCCTAAGGACACACAGCAAATGAAGAAACATCTACTCAAGAAATCCCACTAACATGCTCAAGAGGAACAGTGAAAGTCTGTGGCATGTCAGCCACTATCCTCTCCATTCCTCCCTCTTTCCAGCTCAGTGCGGTGGAAACTCCACTCTAGACTGGTGTAGCCAAGAATACAGGGCTTCCTTTCCTGCCAGTTCCCAGTTAAGGGTTATGATACACCCTTAGGAGGAGTAAGACCCAACATTTCTCATTCTGCCCAACTATGTGGTGTAGAGACTAAATTCCATGCAAGTACATCTGAGAAACCAGAGGCTCCCCTCCTTCACCCAGTTCCCATTCAGAGAGCAAATGTTCTCTGTCAGGTGTGGCACACTGAGAATGGCGGCGCCCTGATTGCCCCTGCCCCAGTTTGTTCATAGGGCAGAGGTTTCATGCTGGAAGAGGTAAGCTGAGAAGGCCAGAGGCTGCCAACTCTACCCTACTCTATTCATAAAGCAGGAATGTCACTCTGAGAGAAACTGGCCACTGTCCCCTCCCCAGCTCCATAGTTGTGGCTCAGAGATATTGCCCAGGGAAGAGGCAAGCCCCAAGAACCAAAAACTCTAAACTTTCTCCAAAGGAACAGACTTGATTTGGAACAGAGTATGAGGAAGTTCAAGCCTAAGGATGCTCTCAAAGGCAAAGAAGCTTTTGGTGGTAACAAAGTAAGGGGAGGCTAGTAGTCTCATTGTAGCAGCAAGCTAAAGTGGAGGCCAGCTGCTTTATCAGAGAAAACTAAAAAAAAGAGCCCCAAAGGGGGTCAGAAGAAACCTTGAAGACTGGCCTCAAAATATTCTCCTGCAAAGGACCTAAATTTATTTGGATCAGACTGCAGAGAAATTTTTGCCCTATGGCATTCCTGAAAACAAACACGGCAATCATTAATTAATAGCGGCTCACAGCTAGATGTGATACCAAAGAGGCAGACAGCTTAAAGAAGAGTTCAGGGACAGGGACAGAAAGCCTGTAAAACCATTCATCCCAGGGTGACTGTGCATACCCTCAAGGATGAACTCATGAGAAGGTTTCATGAAAAGCTCTGTGCTGTGGGTAGGGTGGAAAGAAACAGATTCCACTATGATAGTATCACCAGTCATGGAACAAATAAACTAACAATAATAAGCCCTGGGGGAAGGGGAACCAGTAACCAGAATTGCCACAATATATTATCTAAAATGTCTGGTTTCCGAACCAGAAAAGACCCCCAAATAGCCAAAGCAATCCTGAAAAAGAAAACCAAAGTGGGAGGCATCACAATCCCGGACTTCAATATGTATTACAAAGCTGTAATAATCATGACAGTATGGACTAGCACAAAAACAGACACTCAGATCAATGGAATAGAATAGAGAACCCAGAAATGGACCCACAAACATATGGCAAACTAATCTTTGACAAAGCAGGAAAGAATATCCAATGGAATAAAGACAGTCTCCAGCAAACGGTGCTGGGGAAACTGGACAGCAACATGCAGAAGAATGAACCTGAACCACTTTCTTATACCATACACAAAAAATTAACTCAAATGGATGAAAGACCTAAAGGTAAGACAGGAAGCTATCAAAATCATAGAAGAGAAAGCCTCAAAAACGTCTTTGACCTTGGTTGCAGCAATTTCTTACTCAACACGTCTCCAGAGGTAAGGGAAACAAAAGCAAAAATGAACTATGAGGACCTCATCAAGGTAAAAACAAATTCTTCACAGTGAAGGAAACAATCAGCAAAACTAAAAGGCAACCCATGGAATGGGAGAAGCTATTTGCAAATGACATATCATTTTGGATTTTAGTATCCAAAATCTATAAAGAACTTATCAAACTCAACACCCAAAAAACAAATAATCCAGTGAAGAAATGGGCAAAAGACATGAATAGACACTTCTCCAAAGAAGACCTCCAGATGCCCAACCAACACATGAAAAAATGCTCAACATCACTCATCATCAGAAAAATATGAATCAAAACCACAATGAGATACTACCTCACAACTGTCAGAATGGCTACCATTAACAACTCAGCCAACAATAGATGTTGGCGAGGATGATGAGAAAGAGGATCTCTTTAGCACTGCTGGTGGGAGTGCAAACGGGTGCAGTCACTCAGGAAACCAATATGGAGGTTCATCAAAAAGTTAAAAATAGAGGAGCACCTGGGTGGCTTAGTAAGTTAAGTGTCCAGCTTCAGGTCAGGTCATGATCTCCCGGTTCCTGAGTCTGAGCTGTTAGCTCAGAGCCTGGAGCCTGCTTCGGATTCTATGTCTCCCTCTCTCTCTGCCCCTCCCCTGCTCGCACTCTGTCTCTCAAAAATAAATATTTTAAAAAAATTTTTAAAAAGGTTAAAAATAGAACTATCTTACAACCCAGCAATTCCAATACTAGGTACTTATCCAAGGGATATAAGTGTGCTGTTTTGAAGGGGCACAGGCACCCCAATGTTTATAGCAGTGCTATTGACAATAGCCAAAGTATGGTAAGCACCCAATGTCCATTGACAGATGAATGGATAAAGAAGATGTGGTATATATATACAATGGAGTATTACTCAGCAATCAAAAAGAACGAAATCTTGCCATTTGCAACTACGTGGATGGAACTAGAGGGTATGGTAAGCAAAATTAATCAGAGAAAGACAAATATGATATGACTTCACTCATGTGTGGAATTTAAGCTACAAAACAGATGAGCAGAAGGGAAGGGAAGCAAAAATAATATAAAAACAGGGAGGTGGGACAAAACATAAGAGACTCTTAAATATAGAGAACAAACTGAGGGTTGCTGGAGGGGTTGTGGGTGGGGGGATGAGCTAAATGGGTAAGGGGCATTAAGGAAGACACTTGTTGGGTGTTATACACAGCACTGGGTGTTATACACAGGGGATGAATCACTGGAATCTACTCCTGAAATCATTATTGCACTATAGGCTAACTAACTTGGATATAAATTAAAAAATTAAAAATGAATAAAAATAAAATGTCTAGTTTCCAATAAGAAGTTATGAATATGCTAGGAAACAGAAAAATAGGACCCATACAGGGGAAAAAAAAAGCAAGCAACAACTGTGACAGGACTCAGATGTTGGATTTAACAGCTGTGAACTTCAAAGCAGTTTTCCTAATGGAAATCATGTTTGAAGAAGTAAAGTATGATGACAATTTTCATCAGAGAATACTGATAAAGAGAAAATTTTTTAAAAATGAATTCTGATGTTGAAAAGTATAATAAATGAACTGGTAAATTCACTAGAAACTCCCAAAAGTAGATATGAAGAGGCAGAAAAAAACCCAGCATATTAAGATTTATCAGTAGAGATTATGCAATCCAAAGAACAGAGAGAAAACAATGATGAAGAAAAATGAAGAGAGCCTTAGAGAAATGTGAGACACCATTAAGAGTATCAGCACATGTATAATGGGAGTACCAGGAGGGAAAAGACAGGGGCAGAAAATACATTCAAAGAAATAATAGCTGTAAACTTTCCAAATTTGATGAAAACCAATCTGTGCATTCAAAAAGCTCTCCAACTTAACACTGACAAAGTAGAATTCTTCTCTGAAATTGCTTCTCACCTCAGCTAGTGGTCATCATCTCACCAACAAGCCAGGCAAAATCTAGTGGTCCTATTTCCTCATTCCCTCACACCCTACATCCAACACAAGAGCTAGTCCTGAAGGCACTACCTTGAAAGTACAACTCAAGTCCTATTATAGCAGTCCATCATCATCATCTGTCTCTGTATTTAGTATAGTAACTTCCTAATGAGTATCCTGCTATAACTCTTGCTTATTTCAATCCTTTGTTCCCATAGCAGCCATAATTCAGAATCATTTCACTCACTTGATTAAGACTTTCCAAGAGTTGCACATTGCAATTAAAATACAAACTGTACCAAACTAACACCTATTCTAGTGTTCAGTCAGCCTCTCCTACAACTGTCCCCTCTTGCTCTCTGTGTTTTGGCCTCACTGGCCTATCTGTTCCTTGAACAAATCAAGTTCATTCACCGTAAGTGCACCTGGTAGTCTACAGGTCCAGAATCATCTCCTCTACATGACCAGCTCCTAGTCAGCATTCAGGTCTTGGCTACCAGAGAGGGCCTCCCTGACCATGCCTTTTCCAGTTTCTCTCAACTAAAAGATGGGCCAGAGTGCCTGGGTGGCTCAGTCAGTTATGTATCCAACTCTTGGTTTCAGCTCAGGTTATGATCTTGCAGTTTGTAAAATGGAGCCCCTGTCAGGCTTTGCTTGGGATTCTCTCTCTCCCTCTCTTTCTGCCCCTTACCAGTTCACACTCTGTGTCTCAAAATAAATAAACATCCTCTTTTTAAAATGGGCCAAGTATTGAAGAAACAGCCACCAAAGAAGATATTCAATGGCCAATAAGCACACAAAAAGATGTGTAGTATCATTAGCCATCAGGAAAATACAAATCAAAACCATGAGACACCACTTCACATACACTAGAATGGCTTTAACTGAAAAGATGAATATTAGCAAGTGATGAAAATGATTAGCATGTGGAGAAATCAGAATTCTCATACACCACTGATGAGAATATAAAATGATGCAGCCATTTTGGAAGAGACTGTGGGAATTCCTCAGATGATTAAACATAGATTTGCCACATGACCCAGCAATTCCATACCCAAGAGAAACAAAAACATAAGTCTACATGAAAATATGTATGTGAATGTTCATAGCAGTATTATTTATAATAGAAAAAGGTAGAGAAAGCCCAAGTGACCATCAACTGATGAATGGATACATACAATGTGGTATGCCCATACAATGGCATATTATTGGGCAGATAAAAGGAATGAATGCTACAACACAGATGAACTTCGAAAGCACTCTACTAGGTGAAAAAAGTCAGACACAAAAGGCCATACCACATATTGTATGACTCCATTTATATGAAAGGTCCAGAAGAGACATATCTATAGAAAGAAAATCTTGTGGTGGCCAGGGGCTGGAGAAAGAGGGGAAAATGGGAAGTGATTGCTAATGGGTATGAAGTTGCTTTCAGGGGTGATAAAAATGTGAAACTGCAGTCATGGCTGTACAACTGTAGATATACAAAAAATAACCATTGACTGTATACTTTAAATGGGTGAATTGTATGGTATATGAATTATATCTCAACAAAGCTGTTATAAAAACCCCCAAAACTAGTATGGTCTGTCCCCTCCCAACTGGTGTGAAGCTCCCTGAAGGTAGGAACCTTTCTAATTCAGTCCACCAGGTATTGTCAGCATCTAGAGTCACATCTTGCACATAATTGGCACTCAAATCTTTGTTAAGTGAATGAGTTAATATCTTAGAATATCTTTTGCGCTTAGCTTGTATATTTCCCTCTGTAGTTTTCTAAATTAATATTAATATTAATGAAAACATTAATACTCTCCCTAAACATGTTAATTTTTGAATGATTAAATATTTTAATGTAAGATAGACAGTTACATCTATTTTCTCAGCAATTCAAAATCATTTCTTCTGTTTTTTGAAACACTGCCAATTTACTTCTTAATAACTTTTTAGTCCCTGCACAGCTGATTATTTATAAAGGTAAAATATCCAACATAAGGATTTGTGACACTTCTAGGACAGAAGATAACCCAGTCCAGGTCCAGCCTGACAGCCCCCTTCCTGTACATCACAACTATTCTTTTTTTCTTGGTCAAATATACATCCCATCAATTTTACTATAGCGGGAACCTTCCCATAAATGGCTGGCCAGAACTGTAATTCTGATGGAGAAATTTACCGGAATAGTCTACGAAGTTCTGATTTATTCCATAATGCTGCCTAAACCACAAACCGGGCTCTGGCACCCTCTAGAATAACTTCCTGTGATTACAGACAGGAAAGATTTCCTTTCAGGTCCCCAGGTTGGGAAAGTTGTTGCCAACTCCTTTCCTTTGATATCTGTTTACTGTTACCTCACATATGCTACAGGGAATCCATCACCTGACCTCCCTCCTCCTGTTGATGCAGTTTTATTGACCCTTTAACTAATGGGTGTATCCAACACTGTCGTCCCAGGGATTAAGGTAAAATATTAATGAGTTTAAAGGAAAAAAAATTGCTCTCAACCCTTTATCTTACCTCTTGAGAAAGGCAAAACAGAGAGCTGGAAGAAATGCTACAAATAAATCTTTTGTTTTGGATTATAGCTAACACTATCCTAAGACATTTTATTCAGAATCTTCTATGTAGTAAAGGCACTATGCAGAGTGTTGCTAGGAATAGAAAAGTCCAGGGCTCATAGTGTGCCCTGAGGGAAATCCTGATGTACAGCGTCAGCCAGCCACTCGAGTCACCTCAGAGTGACAGCAGCAGACACTCAGCAGTGAATGCTGTGAGGGGAGAGCAAATCTAGAACTACCACTTGGACACCATGTATCCAATCATGGCTTACAGAGAAAATGGGTGGCATTTGGAATGAAGTGGTCTTAATCAGTGATGTCACCATCACTGGGAGATGACAGATCCGTTAAAAAAATTTCCTCCCAGAATGTTAATTTTGTCCTAAACAGAACAATGGAGGAATCTATACCACTGATTATCTGATGGTGGAGTTTGCGGAATAAAGGATTATGTCTGAAAAGGTATCATTAGCTGTGACAGGTCTATGAACATGAGTTCAGGTATTTCTTGGATCATTTCTAGAATGGGGTTCTTATTTTACTTAAGTACAATAGAAAAGCTAGCATAAGATGGCCCCAGAGACAACTTTAAATGGCTGTGTGGGAACTGAGGTAGCCTTGAGAATGGCCCTGAGGACTATGTTTCTCTCTTTGGTCTGTGGGCATCTCCTCTGGGGCGGGGACACTGTGGGCTGGTGCAAGGGAGGGCTCATGACTGCAATTTATTCTGCCAACCAGCTGGTCTCCATCACAAGAACTGGAGGCCACTACATTTCCACAGAGATCTCAATGGCTCAAAAGACCCTAATAGCACTTCTCATGTCACATGTGCATGGTTACCATAACTCATCAGAATGAGCAAGGTGTTTAACTGTTGCCCATTTTGGGAGAGGCCAGATCAAAAGCGAGAATCTGCAGGTCTGTGGCTCTCTCAAAACCTAGGTTCTAGGAAATAAGAAGAAATCTTTGCAAGTATTGTTTTATTAGACGAAATACATCCTGGTACATGGTCAAAATAAGTACATTTCCAATCTCCCATGGCAAGTGCCATCCTATTACCATATTTATTTTTTAAACATCTACCATTTATTGGGTGTTTACCATGTACCTGACACTCTTCTAAACCCTTTATATGTACCACATCATGCAAGCCTCCTAAGACTACATGAAATAGGCATTGCTTTGTCCAATTAATAGATCTGGAAACTGAAGTTAGAGAGGTTAGATAACTCTCTTAAAATCATGGAATCAGGAACTAGAAGGGCTGGAGTCATTGAATAATAAATGTAGAGCCCAAGCTTTCATGCACTAATTGCACAGTGGTTTCCTTGTCTAGATAGATACAAAAGCTTCTTATAACTTAATACAACTCAAAAGTGATATAAATATGCTATATTTTAAATGTTTATGGGTTAAAACAAATATAAACTTGTATTTTCTTTAAATTACTGAACACATTGCACATGACTAGAGAATCTGAATTCTGAGTCCAGATGCTGCTCACTGGTTATGTGACATATTTGAGTGGTTTTGAGCCTTTGTCTCCCCACCTATAAAAGCATGGATTTCTTGAGGGGGATTCAGGGTAATGTACATAAAGCATCCATCTCATTGTGGGCACTGGACAAAAAGCAGCCATTATTATTATGAGACAATTTAGGGGAAAGTCCTATGTAAACCATGCTATAGGAATCCAGAGGGTATCGCTATTCTACCCTGGTAAGAATGATGAACATGTTAATACAAGTCAACCAACAGAATCCCAGAACATTCTCCAAGAACAAGGGGAGTGGCTGGGTCCCCGGGAGCATCATAAACACAACGTAATTTCCACCAGCATCTGTGAGACCGAAGGAACCACCCACTAACCTTGCCCAGTCCCACAATCCGGGCTGAGCGCTAAGCACTTCTGCCTGCACAACTTCTGTCCTGAACAAGAAGCCTTCCCAAGTGTGAATGTGCTCCTGAACCGATCTTGAGACGTCCAGCCTTTAAATAAGCCATGAAGGCTGCTTTGGAACAAGTTTTAAGTTCAGTAATTTAATGCAATTATATCTTACTGCCATTTTTTAAAGCCTGGAAACTGTCCATGAAGGATCTTAATTGCCAGACCTTTCTGGTTCTTACTTTTTTCCCCTTTATAATGCAGCAAACTGGGACCCTGGGAAGGTGCTTTCTCCCAAGATCTCACATTTCCATCACTACTTCAGGGGGCACCTTTGAAAAGGAGAGGAGAGGTGTTAATGAGGGTGGTAATGGCCTCTAAAAAACCATTTCTGGTCTCCAGTGCCCTTTAGAAAGTCAGCATTCATGTGAAAAGAGCTAGGGGTATAAAAAATTCAAACTCTTGAGGATAGAAGCCTTGCTTCCTCACAGCCAGTGACACCCCCACTCCACAAAGGCTGGACTGGTGGTACAGGTAAATTTTCCATGGCTGTCCCTTTGCTCAAAGTCCCTTATTTAGATTGTTGTGGCTGGTGTTTGTTAAAGTAATGTACCTGCCTCAACTGGACCCCACTGTAAGGTAGTGCCCCCGAAGTGCTAGCCGTAGAGCACCTGCATGGGAACCATTTCCAGCTGGATGAAAAGCAGATTCCAGAGTCCTAGCCCAGACCTAATGTACTGAGGATATTTGGCAGGGATCAAGAATCTGCATTTGTGGAAAGCTCCTGGGGGATTCCCGTAAACACTAAAGTTTGAGAACAACTGGTAAAAATAAGTGATGGATGCCTACTTCTAGCCAAATACTCAAAATCAGAATTAAAGAAACCGAAATAAATGTGTGCCAAAGATTTACAGGATGACATTTCGAAAATGAAGGTGAAAAGAACACATTGTAGGAGGTTATCTTTATGACCAGGGATTAGGGAAAGACTTCTTAAGCAAAGCTCTCGAGGTACAAACCAAAGACAAACAACTGATAGTTTTCTGCTCAGCGAAGGACATGACAGGCAAAGTCAACAAACATGACGGGCATGGAGATAATATCTGGCATCTTTAGATCCACATATAAATGTCTAGACTGTATCAGCAATATCTACAAATCAGCCAGGAATACCAACAGAAGAGTCGGCAAAGGATATGAACAGAAAATTCACAAAAGCACTTATTTGCAGAGAAATGCAAAATGCATTTACAGTGAAATATTACCTTGAATCCACCAGAGTGGATACAAGTGCCTGGAAAACAGAAAGGTAGGTTATACTGAATGTTGACAAGGATGTGCAAGAGCCAAGAACCCTCCAGAACCACTGTGGGGGGTTAACCCCATGCAGCCACTTTCTCAAACAATCTGCCAGGACTTCTGAAATAAAGTATGCCCGTGTATGATCCAGCAAGTCCACCCCTGGATCTATATTCTAGACGCAAAGAACGACATCTACATAAAGTAACATGAATGGGGGTTTTCAAGTACAGTGTTAGGTTAAAAAAAAATAAAAAAAAAAAAAGAGAACCTGATCACATTAACAGGAACAGTCTCACTTGTATAAAGTAAACACACACACGCGCAAACATAAAAGAGCCCTCTGTGCATGAGTGGATACTGGAGAGGGAGAAGAAAAACAACAACAAATAACTTAGCTTATAGTTGAATTACAACAACAAAAAACAGTGGGCACGATACATCTGTCTAGAGAAAGAAACTTTAAAATTCAGCACAAGACAAAAAAAAAAAACCCCGAACATTTTTCTTAAGTAGGATTTACAGTATCGACTAAATACCGTAGTGGTCTCACACTGCTGTATTATAGGAGATTAATTCTTCATCGGCGAGGCAGGAGCCCACTTCCAAAAAGCCTGCGCCCAGGCACGTGACTGCCTACCGCCCAGCGGGCCAGACTGGTGGCGAGGATGCCTTTGAGATTGCTGGGAGGGCCCCTCCCCCAGTCCAATCCCATTTGCAGATAGTGTCAAAGGCAGATCAGTGGAGGGGGGGCGGGGAGTTGCAAGAGGGGTATATTTATTGACTCAACAAAACAGAACAAGAAAAATACCTGCAGTTCAAGAGCCCTGAGGAGCAGAGAGACTTCAGGATTAAAAAAAAAAAAAAATAGAGAAACAGTAGATTTGAAACATTTTCTCTTTCTTGTGGTTGGCAGAGGTGAACTCTGTCCTAGCATTCCTAAATGGGGGGGGGGGGGGCAGTGAAGCCCGCACCTGGTTATCTTGTGCTGTCTTGTGATCCAGCAACATTTCGGTTATGTGGCTTTGAGGAATCTTTCTGTCCGTTGTTGCAGGTCTGGCCCAGCAGGAAGCCAGGCCAGCCTAGGCTCAGGGTACTGAGATTGAGGGGACTTTGCCTATAAGAAGGTGGCCCTTTCTCTGCCTTTCAATTCAGGCAACAGGTTCTGAGACTCTCTGGTGTGCCCGACCTGTGTTAGGGATGCAAGGGGACACAAAGAAGATGCAGGCCTGGCCCCTGGGGAGGGGTCTTCAAGCTAGTGTCACTATATTACCTATCTATTCAATAGTCATTAACCAATTCTCCGCTGAATAAGACAGCTATACTGAGCGAGGGAGGGGACTGTTGAGTATCTGTTCTACTTATGAGATCCTTTATTAAATTCAATGCATTTACTGAGTGCCTACTCCGTGCACAAGCTATACAAAGGCATGTAAGAAAACAGCCCTGCCTTAATTTGGCAGGGAGACTAGATAGGAAAAGTTTAATAGGAACTCAAGAATCATAGAAAACAGGCTCAGAAGCTGCTATTAGGTACAGAGGAGTAGGAGCCAGTTAGGGGAGTGACCGCTTCTTCAGCAGATAGCAGAAGGAGGGCACACAGAGACACCTGGAAACGGGAAAGAACAGTAGGGGAAGACATAAGCAAAAGCAAAGGTTGAAGGTGAAGGGCCCCGCTCTCTCTGGGACTCTACCTGCCAGCATTTTTCTCTTTATTTCTTGAAAGGCCATATAAGGGCATTTTCCTCTTTTACCTTTTACATTATGATCCTAGGAGGGTCTCCTCAACTTTTCTTGTTTTCCAACTACCATCTCATGACAAACGATGCATGTTTCACTCTTGCGTGGAGGAAGTCTCGTACTAAAATATTAGGTTGGAAAAAAAATTAGCACCACAAGAGTAAAAACATATGATCACCTTTCCAAAGCAGATAATTACCCAGCCAAATGAGATCATCTGACCTTGGAGGGACCAGTTGTGCTTGTTAGGGTGGAAGAATGCCCCTCATTTCTTCACAGTGCAACCTACAATTTTCCGATGGTTTGGGTGATACACTTTTCATTAAAGTACAGCTTGACACTGTTCACTCAGTCTCTGGTGACTGAAGGAGGAGTGCAATGGTGATACTCTTCTGAGAAGCCCCAAGGTAAATCCCTTTTTTCAAAAAGTGACAGTATTAGTTTGGTCACTCAGAAAAATGAGGACGTCTGAAAGCCCAGGAGGTGGGAGTGTCCTGGGGACCCTGAAGAATGAAGATGAAGTACAAGTTAGATGGACTAGGGGCTGAGACAACCTTTCAGAAAGTATTTATATTTAAATATAAAGTATTAATGCGTTTCTTAAAGAAAGAGTTAAACTCTAAATATAAGAAAGAAATCAGATTTTACATTATTATGTAAAGCAGACACTTTGAATGCAAATACTTACCCATTCAGTAAATTCTGGAATTTATGTTATTGTCTTGGTTGAAAATGGTTTTCAGGACCCAGAAATTGCATGTGAGAAGCCCCTGGCACTAAAAGAGCTGTTTCTAATGAAAGTGGATTTTATGATATATATGTGTATTAAAAATGGATTATATTGTGTATATATATACATAACTATGTATATATATGCACACATGTGTATATGTCTATATCCGTATAGACATAAAGTAAGGCATTTATATATGTAACAAAATCAAGCCAGGTCTTAGTCATACTCCAGTGAAAATCAGTGGACACGATGACTGGGCTCCGGGACCCCCACTGGTTGTCAGTGGCAGCGTGGGCTCCCTGAGGACAGACTGCTCTGATCTGTTCTCCCCTTCTCTCTGCAGGCTGCCAACCCGCAGCATTCTGATCACGAGAAGTGGTGTTCCCCTTCACAAATCAATATGGACAACTCTTCAAATGCGATTCTTGGGTACAAGTTTGCAGCTAATTCCTGCAAGAATTTCATTATTAACTGAAGCTCAATTTAGAATCTGTGCTTGAAACGCCTGCCTGCTCCAATCCCCAGTTCTCCTCTTCAACTAGATTACCCTACGGTTGTTGGAAAATGTATTAAACGCCAGTTAAAGAAAGTTACATTTACTTGCTTGGAAATACTACATATGTAGTAGGACAGTATTACATACTACCTCCCCTGTTTGAAAAGGGTAAAAAGAAAAATATTAGGTCAATGGCAGACGTAATGCAAAAGAAGCTTTCAGTAAACAGGGGACATACTTGGGGGCTTTGGAATAAGAGAAAAACTCACACAAGATGTATATTTTGATGGTCATGTGTAAAGTCTGTTTTCCAGACATTTTGAGCTGTTTTAAATGAAGTTTCTCTTCTCTCTCCCCGAGTCATGTTACCGATTGGTGAGGGTGGACAGTTTAACTATTTCAAGGCCTATTAGAAATGGTCCCCTTTGACAGTGTCTGGTGTTTTGGGAGAGACACAGAAAACAGGGATACCAGTCACCAGCCTACCAACCAGGGGGACCAACAACCCAGAGGCCAGATCCCCTTCTTAGCCCATCAAGAGAGCCTTTAGAACATGGTGGCAAATGTTTTATGTAAGGGCTCTGAACTGAATATAGTCGCTTGACCAAGTAATTTAGGAGGAGTTCTATAAAACAGATCAGTGGGGTGCCTGGGTGGCTCAGTAGGTTTAGCGTCCGACTTCAGCTCATGTCATGGTTCTCACAGTTTGTGAGTTCGAGCCCCATGTCAGGCTCTGTGCTGACAGCTCAGAGCCTGGAGCCTGCTTCAGGTTCTGTGTCTCCCTCTTTCTCTGCCCCTCCCCTGCTCGTGCACTGTGTCTCTCTCCAAAATAAACATTAAAAAAAATAAAAATAAAACAGGTTAGTGTTTGATAACATTGCATTTATATGTTAGGATCTCTGTCTTGGTGTTTTGAACCTCTTGATAAGGTAGATCAACACATTTCTTTGGGGTGAGTTATTTTATTTAGTTTTTGGTGAAATGAGGGGAAAAAAAGAGGTTTGGAAATAAACCCGTGGCTTCTAGGAGGGGAAGAAAAAGGACGATCTAGCACTCTCTGCATTTACCCTCACATTTTTAGTAATGTTTTAGAAGACGTATGTTGATGGACAAAGGCCACAGAACACTTTGTTGGGAAGCAAACTGCACCAAATCCCTGGTCTATTTAATTTACCTCATTATATCAAGTGCACTTTCTAGTCACGCCAAAAAATTGCCTCAATGACCATTAATAATATGCCTTCCCTGTACGCATTTATCTCACATTTCTTCCTTTTACATCCATTTGCTGTGACACCAGCACCAGGTCACTGGCTACCTGTCTTCTCTGTAGTCTCTGTAACCCACACCCCTCCACGACCCACGAAGAGAAGCTGTTTCAAAATTTCTAATTATTAACATAATTAACACCTTTTCAGTCTAGAACAGGCCAGTAGTTACCTTTCAAGTGCAGCAATTATGGAAATAAGACATCCAGATGTGTAGTAATTTCATAACTACACACCCATGAAATGCCGGAGAAGGCCTCAAGGTTTCAAACCCACTTAAGTATGCAGTGATGCCAATTAGGAAGATAACTTGTATTTATGCGGCGCCATCCTGCCCCACCAACCTAAACTAGCATACAATTACCCGTCACGTATAAAGAGTGACAATGTTGGGAACGCAAGAGCATCTTTTTCAGAAAGGAACATGAGCAGAGGACACCTTTAGGGCACATTGAACTTTCTTTTCCTGTGGAACCGGCTCCCCCAGTGAATCACAGGTGATGGTGCAGAAATGAAGCTCAGGCATCTACCTTCTTCAGGTCTTTTAGTAAGAGGGACAATACTGACAGAGATAAAGGCTGGACACGTCTGAGGCTGGGAAGGATGGTGGGTGTGCCAGATGTTAGAACCCTGTAGGATTCTGGATAGTTTAGGATGGTCACCCTAGGAAGATGTGCCTGAACAGGATAAATGTGCAATTCTGAAGCACTTACTCATGAATATTATGGGGAGATGAGGCTCCAGCAGGTGTGAAAAGAAGGTGTTTGCACACTTTGAGTCCACAGAGTGATATGGCTTCTAGAAACAGCCATGGGACCATCGGTGCCATTGACCGAAAACCAGTGTTAGGATCAGCAGGAGAGTTGGCCAGCTCCATCCTCTCCTGCCAGACCACAGACAGAGGAGCACAGTCAATTCTG
The DNA here is from genome assembly GCA_028646485.1 of Cryptoprocta ferox. NCBI lineage: Eukaryota > Metazoa > Chordata > Mammalia > Carnivora > Eupleridae > Cryptoprocta > Cryptoprocta ferox. Next base: position 141,278,575 of record CM053573.1, on the reverse strand, counting down.
CCCAATGCATTTACGGACAAAAGAGACCTCAAAGCTGGAGGGTCTCAAAAGCGGAATGTAGCAAGAGATGTAAGACTCTGAGAGAGCAGAGATGTGACTGCAATAAACAGATGTTTCTGGAGTTGTAAGTTGTTACTTTCTTGCCAGAGAGCAACATGAGACTCCATTGGTGGAAGTTGGAGGGCACAAATTCCATAGAAGGCATACATGTAAATCCAAATTAAATTCGTGGAAGGTACTGAGCTTCTTGATATGGGATTTGCTCAAACACAAACTGGATAATCCCTCCTAGTTGTCAGGCAGAGGGACTGGTGCCCTGGGCACACAGGTGAGGGTGAGACCTGCCTCTGAGACTCAGCCAAGGACAGCAAGCCTGGCAGAGGAGCAAATATATGGTGCTAACTCCAAGACTACATCCAGGTTCTTATGTGGGCAGACCCACAATCTCCTGAGTTCCCTGTTCCTTTATTTTACTGCTCAGAAAAACCTTTTTTAATTAACATGGAGTGGAAGGGACTTTTCTGTGTATTGTTCTATGAATTCTGGCATGAAAATTACACGTTCACCACTGCCACCACCATGATCCAGAACGGTTCCATCGCCAGAGACAATCCCCCATCTGAAGTCCTCTTTCCAAACCCTGGTAACCGGTGATCTCTCTTCGCTGTCCCTACAGTGAGGGTGTTCTGAGAGTGTCCAATAAATGGAATCATACTGTTGTAACTTCTTGACACTGGCTTGTTTCATTCAGCATGATGCCTCTGGGATCCATCCAAGTTGCTGTATGAACAGTCCAAATTCTTTTTTTTTAATTTTTAATGTTTATTTATTTTTGAGAGAGACAAGAGAGAGTGAGAGGGGGAGGGGCAGAGAGAGAAGGAGACACAGAATCCAAAGCAGGCTCCAGGCTCCGAGCTGTCAGCACAGAGCCCTGTGCGGGGCTTGACCTCACGAACCATGAGATGATGACCTGACCCGAAGTCAGATGCTCAACCAACAGAGCCACCCAGGTGTCCTGCAACAGTCCAAATTTTTAAACAGAAGGTAATGAGGGACTTCAATTGGCTACAATGGCTCCTGTGAAATTTCTGTTTCTTCAGATGTTCTAAACTTTTTTGGCTCTATCTGGAGAGCAGTGAATCCAGTTTAAGGAAATTATCATATCTCGTGCCTTTAGTGATCTTTTTCTTTCCAGTGGGGTTTAAAGGAAATATGAATTCTAAAAAAACAAAGTCCATGCTCCCTATAAAAAAAACCCCAATGCTAGGAATGAAAACATGTAAACATGGATAAGAAAATGGAATCTTCCCTCTACAGCTTTCATCTTTCCAGGGACACACTATTAATGGATTGATGCCTATTCCTTATAGACTTGTTTCTAACCTGAGTCATATCGATTCAGTATTTCTAAAAATGGGATCTTATTATAAACACAGTTGTGTAACCTGATACCATAAACAGCTTTCCCTATCAATACAATATAGTTCTATCACATCATTTTTAAGAGCTGCATAGTATTCTATTGTATAAATGGACCAACATTTACATAATAGGTCCGTATGGATGAACACTTAGACTATTTCCAAGTTTTCACTAACATAATAGAGCAATATACGCCTTTATTTATATATATGTTAGGGTTTTAAACCATTTGAATGAAAAAATAGAGCTCTTCACAAAAAAGGGTATTCATTGTAAAAGCATACTAGATTCGACAAATGGTATTGCATTAGGGAATAAAAATACAGAAACATACTGGATTATTAAAATACAAGCACCAGAATTCAAGTACCCTAATTTGTGTAAGCATGATAATGTTTCAGATGAATATCACATTAACTGGCGTTACCTCCACAGGCCCAGTGTTTCCTCTTTGGACAGTTAAATGTGCTTCTCCCCAGAAGCTAAGAGCTGTTTCCTGCCACAGATTTCACAATCCTGCTGTCACTGAGCTTTTTGGACTCGGTGCACTGGAATCAATGTCAGAGATTAGAACTGGTGAGCACAAGGGTGTTCTGCGTCTCTAATCCCTACATGCCTATTTTCCCCTTGTTCCATTCGATCAACTTCTGCCAGCTTATCTTTCCCCCAAAGCATCTTGATTTTGCTTTCCCAAGGAAATTGACCCTATACTGACTTCTTTTTATGAGTTTTACAAATTATCTGACAATCAGAGCACATTTGGACATTTCCCAAGGCTGGCCGCTGCTCACATGCTATCCTGATTCCTCAGGCAATGCTTACCTAGGCAGTTCTTATAGGCAAAACCACTAAGGTTAGGTGTAATGTAACTATTCTCCTACTGTTCTATACACCCATCCAGCAATGGGGCCAGAGCTGGGCAGGGACAAGCAATGATATGGCAAGAAGCAGGTGCATTAGCAAGGTGAAGAGTGTGGAGTAAGAAGCTCAGAGCCAAGACATAGACGAAAAGGTCTGTTCACCCCCAAGTCACGTAAAAGCTCCAAAGAACCCTCTGCCCCCAGAATTCTGTGGCTTAAAGGACTTTTATGCCCACAACTTCCCTTCAGCCTCAGAGCAGTTCCAGGCAGCAGAGCTAAGCCTGTGGAAGTAGTCCAGCCATGGCCACAGAAGGAGTCTGGGGTTGTGGACTTTTGCTAAGCCTTATTATGCTCACAGTGGCTACAGAGGTCAGAAAGAAAAGAGGAGTGAGGAGGCTAAAGGGATGCCAGGAGGAGTGGTCCATCTCTGCCAATCTGTGTGTGTGTTGGGCGGGGGGGGGGGGTTGTCCCTGAGATCTGGAGCTCAGCACTTAGCATGTCCGTTTCCCAAAGACTAAAGGGTCTACTCATGTAACATGTGTACACACACACACCTCCCACAAGAACACCGAACCACCTTCAGGTCCTTGCTCTTGGGCTACCATTTCTAATGAACCCTTTTCAGCACAGCAGCCATTTGGGTGAAAGAAGGGAGTTGCCCTCAGACTGCCCTAGGTATTGGTTAGCTCTGCGAGTCAGGCCTGCCACCATTCATTAGGGTAAGAGACTTAGTTAGTTCCAACTGCATCAGGCAGGACTGTCTCCCTGGGGGCAGGGAGCTCCTTTGGGCCAACAGTTGAGGAAATGGCAGGGCAATGATGCACGTAAGGGACTCATCAGAGAGCAGAACCATGTGGGCATGTGTCCCCAGGTCCTTGACAGCTAATCTACTCTAATTACCTAAAGAAAATGGAGTGTTCCTGGGTTAATAATGTGTGCAATTATACAATAAAACCTGATCCTTAAAAAAAAAAAGTAAAAACATGAAGAAAAATGTCTACTTAAGGTTATACTTAGGCTTTTTGTCTTCTGTCCACATCCCCAAATTCAGGGTAACAAAAGTGTCACGGTGTCACTGAGGATTCATCAGTTGCTCCTTTTTCTATATTTACCGACACAGTTTCTTAAGCATTTTACAGATTCAAAGTAAAAATGAACGTTTTCTCTGCAATCTACCTTCTTCCTCACACGCAACACTGATGCCAAATTTGCAGACTTTCGGAAGTTGCTGGAGACAAATTTATCAGCACTTTGTTTTTCCCATTTGGACTTAATGAGAGTTCCCCCATAACCCCACTGATCTCTGTTTGACTCTCAGTAACTTCAGATTGTTCCTTAATGCCTAATAAAGAATAAGTGATCAATAAATACTCACTAATATGGAATGAGTAAACATATGATTAAAGAAGAAAATATACCAAAATTATAGCCAACGATTTATCTGGGACTATGATATAATTTTTCTTTCCTCTTAAATGTCTGTCCAAGTTTTCTGTAGGTTAAAATAAATAGCTTTTAAAAATAAAAAAAAATATAAAAATGTACCTGTTGCAGCAGTACCAGAATATAATTAAATGAAGTAAGACCTTGGGATGCTGGATCTTAAAAGCTCCCAGGTCTTTCTTTAGTCCCCACTGGAAATCTGAGCATGTCCATTGTATGGTCTGCAGGATGGGGCTGTTCCTCCAGTAAGCAGAGATTCTCCAGCCAAGAGGAGAAAAAGAAAACATAAACCAAAAGAACTACACTTCCATTTTCAAAGTGGATCCATTACAAACCAGAGCTGGGGCCATATCAACATTTGTCAATTCCAATCAATCATTCGCACGATTTAAAAAAAAAAATCTGGAAAATAGTCAAGTCCAAGCAAGCGTTAACTTGACTTCATCATGGATCATGACACCAGTGGTGCAAAAGGACAGTGTTTAGAACTTCTCATCTTCCTAGTGACAGCCTTGGTTGGAAGCCAGAGATGGTGGCTGCTCAATGGACTAAGCCTGCACGACGCTGCTGGGATGGCCAGATGGCATGGCAGGCGAGAGAGTTTATGATCCTTTCCTTAACAAGGTTGGTGCCAACCTTTAAACTAACTTCAACCAGTCTTTAAACATACTTTCTCGTCATCTCATCTGGAACTTCTGGAACATTTTTTAAGCACAGCAATTGTGCATTGAGATCCAGAGGGCAGGTGGATAACACACTTCTGAATAACTTAAGCCTGGCCATGACAAATCCAGGCAGCGTGAGAAAGAATTCTAGAAGGTTCCATTTCAGACATCAGAGAGATGTCATCACCCTCTGTCACTGCTGCAGTCTAGAAGGGCCTGTGTGGAGGAGGGGGCCCCTCAGCTTCCCCTGATGTTACGTTAGCTTAACAATATCCAGAGATATTTCGGATCAATTCACTGCACGGAATCATACAGACAAGTGTGAGCTGGATAATTTCAGACTGCAAACTGATTGCTAGTGGAATCCACTGAAGTTGATCTACAACAGCAAAACCCGTCAGTGCACGCTGTCAGTGCATGCGGCCTCAACAGACACGCACTTACAGAGGGGAATGGGTGCTTTGTAGTTCCTGCTTGTTTCTGTGACTGTGAGATTTTCCACATCTTTTTCAATGGAGATGCAACAAACATCCCAGAAAATTCAGTGCAGAGAAGTTAAGTACACAATCAGAACTGGGGGCTCTATGCGGGGCATGTGCTTGGGGAAAGAACTGAAACCAGTAGATGTTTCCACCCTCCTTGGCCTGCATTCCTCTTTCTTTGTCTTGGTGTCTGGATTTTTTTTTTTTTTAATTCTAAAATCTTTCCTATCTTACCTAAGGGTAACTAAGAATAGTGCAATTTTAGGATAATCTTTACTTTGGTCTAAAACAGTTCTTGCAGTTCCCTTCTGTCCTCCATGCAGGGTTTGATATGACCTGTTTCACTTTCCACCTGTTTGCTGCACAAGACATAGAGACAGGGCTGGGATGCTGGCGATTTGGGACGGGAACAGTCCCGAAATAAAACAAGATTGGCAAACCTGGTGGCACCTGAGTAGGCAGCATTAAGGAGTCAGGCTCCTGGGCACTCCAGGACTGGAGACTGATTTCAGCTATTCTGGACTGGGGCCTTCGGGACTCCCTAGCAGCTGGGCCAGGGACTGGCACTTGGAAATTCCTGATCTGAGTGGAATACTTAGCGCTGTATTACTAATGCTTCCAGGCCTGGATTTCTCATTTTAGTGACCAGGGGCTATTTATTATAAGATGTTAAGATCTTGAGAGGAGAACACAAGTTCAGAGGACACGACGACTAAGGAAAACCCCACACGCAGTGGCAAAACTGAGGGTAGGAAAAGGTCATGTTGGCAAAATTGCTTCTTCCCCTCTCCTTCTTTATTAGAAGTATGTTGCCATGGTGATGTGAAGAGGCTGAACATGGAGGTCCGTGAAAGGCGCTGCAAATTGGAAAAGGCTTAACCTACAGAAACCTTTGCTAAAATTATTTTTGTGAATGGAGTTGAGAGGCTGCCTCAATTACTCTCATGTGAGGCCTGTTGAGTCTCTTGAGGTTCCTTCCATTGGCCACTTGGCTCTTTGCTTCCCTCTGTCGTGCTGAGGGGGTCCCAAGCCTTGGCTACACAGAAAGAGAGTCTCACCTGATACCTTGGGTTCCTTCCAGCTGTACATTTCTGGACCCCCACAGTGACTTCGGGGGGGATTTTGTTTAATGGGTTATTTTTCTGCTTAGGGTATGAACAAATATAAACTAATATATAGAGACGTGTATTTTTTTAAAATCGGTGCACCTGCTTTAAGCGTCTTTAGAAGTTTCCTGCCTGTCCACAAAGACACAGAACAGGGAGCCGTGGGGAGTGACCCGGATACAGCTCTGCAAGGTGCTTGTCGCTCAGCCCTCCTCTGCTGCCACCCCTCCACTTCCACACATGCTCCACAGGAAGTCCCCTTGTGTGGCTACATACCATCTAAACAAAGAACCGGTTCTGGGCCTTTGAAGTTTACTGCCTAGAGATTGATATCTGTGATGTATATAATAATAACGAGAGTAGATTTGCAGGTTTACAGAAAAGAATTAACTACAAATAGTGAAAAAAAAAAGTTTCAAGTTTAATTAACTTTTGTTTTAACTCATCCTTTGAAGGGGTGCAAATAAAGGAGACTTAGACAAAGGGGGAAGGAAAACCCGAACAGAGCTCTGGAATGTCACAGTTAGAGGGGAAAGGGTCCACATAAAGGAGAAAGGTTCATTTCCACAGGATCAAGAAGATAAAGCAGGATGAAAAAATTTTTTGAAGTTTATTTATTTATTTTGAGAAAGAGAGTGGGGGAAGGACAGAGAGAGAGAGAATGAATCACAAGCAGGCTCTGTGCTGTTAGCGCAGAGCCCGATGTGGGGCTTGAACCCACAAAGCCGTGAATTCATGACCTGAGCTGAAATCAAGAGTCAGATGCTTAACTGACTAAGCCACCCAGGTGCCCCAGGATGAAAATGTCTAATGTAGAAGGTGAAAGAGAAAAAGGGCAACAAAGGTAAATTGGTATTTATATGAAACTGCTGGCTATACAAATGAGAGAAACAAAACTTGGGACAATTCTAAATGGATTTTTTAAAGGTGCTTTTTTTTTTTTTTAACAATAGCACCCAATTCTTTCTTCATAATAGTGTTCTTTGCAAGATGAGTGGATAATTAAATCATGAAAGAGTGGAGTTTTGGGGGCGCCTGGGTGGCTCAGTCAGTTAAGTGGCCGACTTCAGCTTGGGTCATGATCTCACAGCTCGTGGGTTCGAGCCCCATGTTGGGCTCTGTGCTGACAGCTCAGAGCCTGGAGCCTTCTTCTGATTCTGTGTCTCCCTCTCTCTCCGACCCTCCCCTGTTCACGCTCTGTGTCTCTCTCTCTCAAAAAAAAAAAAAAAAAAATTAAAAAATTTTTTTTTAAAAAGTGGAGTTTTAAGTTAGCTTAATTTGAGTTAGGAACTAAGGCACAGGTCTTTAATGACAATTAACTTCACAGTAAGATGACCTGAGTGTAAAGAATCACATTTCCTGACTTGGGACTTAAAAACTGGTGTCAAAAGTAATCAGCAACTTTGAGTATTTATCAATCCCTATTTTCATTTATTTAATGAATCCCTAACAAGTAAGTTAAGAATATCTTAATCTTTGTATAATCAGGTTGAATGAGATTGGAAATTATTAAAATATGTCTTAGTGGTAGCTGATGTTTCTTGAGAACACACTAAAAATGTAAGAGATAGTAAGGCAAAATGAAAGACTTTTGCCCTTTTGCAAAAAAAAAAAAAAAAAAATCGCAACCACTAATGACATAAGGCGTAAGAAAATTATGGCCTGTGCGGAATGTAAGCAAAGAACTGTTTTGTTAATGGCTCAGTCAGTTGAGTGCCCGGCTTCAGCTCAGGTCATGATCTCACGGTAAGTGCTGTCAGGTTCACTGCTGTCAGCCTGTCAGCGTAGAGCCTGCTTCAGATCCTCTCTACCCCTCTCCCTGCCCCTCCCCCACTTGCGCTCTCCCCCACAAAAAAATAAAAAATAAAAAGAGTGCTGTGCATAATGCTAACCTGCACCCCGGAAATTGGTTATTCCAAGGTAGGTGTGTCCTGGAGGCATAAAATTTAAGGGAGTCGGGTGTCAGAAGCGTGAGGACAGAAAGAAAGAATGTAGTTAGTGGTCTCTAAACATCACTGACATTGTCATCTTAAATTGTTTCTTATTTTAGATAATTAAAAACTGCCCATCCCAAGGCTCTAAGGAAATACGCCAAAGGTGGAAAGGAACACATCAACATGAAGTCACCCAAATAAAAAATGTCCTACATACTTGTAAACAGATGCTTAACCTGAAAACAGGAAACATGGCGAACGCCTTCTAGAAGGAGGCTTTCTGACAGAGATGCGCGGAGCGGGAGGGGGAGCAACGTGGGCAGAAGGAACCAGCCGCGTCAGCTGACTGCATAGACAGTCTCTGTCACCAGAACAGGCGCCCAGCTTCCACCCAGACTCTCCCAGCTCATCCCGGAGACCAGGCGGGCTGTTAGCGGGAACACCACCGCAGTAAGGAAATTGCCACTTGAGGAAAACACTCGTACAAGAAAGAACAACCGGCAAGGGCTCTAGGAAAACACGCACCGAACGTTCCCCCCATACGAAGTCTAACGCTGGGAAATGACGGTGGTAGAACTTCGAGCCCCTTCTGAAACCTTCTCCAACGTGACCGGGGTGCAGCTTGGCAAAGGGAGCGGCGAGGGGGCGCGCTGTGGCCTTCCGTCCCGTGTACCTCCTGCACGAGCGCAGACACCCGTTCTCCTCCCCAGCTTGCAAGGACCAGGCGTGAGCGCAGGAGAGAACGCGCCTGCGAGTAGGCGGGCGCGGGGCCCACTCTCAGGTGCCGGGGAAATTGCGCCCCAGTCCACGCCCACTCCCCTTCACCCACGCCCAGGGTCAATCCCTCCTTTGACGGCTCCTCTACCCGCCGCGCGGAGGTCTCCGGCACCGGCCCTTACAGAGCCTGGCACCGGCTGCTGCCCGGCAGGACCAGGCTCCGAGAGGCCGGGGAGGCCATCCACCCCTGTGTCCGCCCGCGGCACGTGGGGAGCACTGCACAGGGAGCCACGGGTTACAGCTCCACGGCCAGTAACTTGTTGCGACACCGTGGGGGCGTCTGAACCCACCCGGTGCTCTGCTTCCTCATCCGGGGCACAGGGAAAGGGCTGCACGGCGGCGCCAAGCCGGTATGCCACGGGCGCGGATGGTATTACCTCTGCAGGAGGAGTGCACTAGCGCTCACGCTTGTCAGCTATCTTCTTGCACCATCACACTGTCTTTCTACCTGGGTCTCAGTCCTGTTTTCTCCATGGGGAAACTGAGGCTCAGAGAGACTGCATGTACCTAATGAGTCAACTGCAAATCCACATCTTACTCAAAATCCTGATGAGGACTCCATTTTTATTTGGAATTTCACATTTCTGCAAAAGTGCTGCAATACAGTGTATCTTTTTTATGTTTATTTAAAAATAGGGGCCCCTGGGTGGCTCAATCATTACGCCTCGGACTCTGGATTTCAGCTCAGGTCATGATCTCATGGTTCATGGGATCGAGCCCTGTTTGGGGCTCTGCGCTTACAGCACATGGAGCCTGCTTAGGATTCATTCTCATTCTCTCTCTCTCTCTCTCAAAACAAACAAACAAACAAACAAACAAACTTAGAAAAGCCCATTTTGGTAAAATAAAATTGACATTGTTTTGACAGATTCCTTGCATGGTCTGGGGGCGGTAAGGAGTTCAGGGACAGAAGTCACTGCCATGGCCCTCTGTCACTGTCGCCGTCTGGAAGGGCCTGTGTATGTGGGAGGGAGGGGGCTCCTCAGCTCCCGGGTTCCACAAGGTGGGGTGAGGGGAAGGGTGGGCCACCTGAGGGACGTGTCACAACTAACTGCTGTCTGCTAGATGAGGACAAAGCACATGTACACACACGCACGCACACAAATGCAAGCACATACACGTGCACACACGGTATTCCAAGGTCCTATGACCCAGTCCACCATTATCATTACCGCCATCTGAAACTGCTCGACACTTTGCAGTTTACAACGCACCCTTTTTGTGCTGTGCTGAGGTGTTTCTGTCCTCATTTCTACAGGAGGAATTTTCAAAGTCACTTAGCGGCCGAATCAGCCTCAAGCACAGACAGTGAGTGCAAGTCCGGCTCCTGTCTCACTGCATGGGCCCTGGGCTCAGCCCTCTGGGTCTGCTGTCCTACTAGGGACCCCAGAATCTCAGACAGCTCTGCGATGAGGGGACAGAGAGAGCTATGGGGAGAGTGTGTGAGCCTCTCTGTCTAGCCTCGTCCCTGGAAACCAGACAGAAAGATGATGGGCTAATCAAGTTCTCAGAGCCCCACGCTCTGTCTTCTCTCAAAGGCAGAGAGCTTTCTCAAATGGAACAAGGCAATTTCTTTGCCAAGAGAGCTTTTATGTTCACCTTCAAAATAGCATTCCTGCTCTGCAGAGAGCCAAAAAGAGGAACACCTTCCCTGAAAGAAAATAAATAAGAGGAGAGAAAGTATCTAGGGCTCCAATTTTTCTCCTATAGGATTGAGTGCCTCGACATAAGGGTGCCTGGCACCTGGGATTCGGTTTCTCCTACCTCCCGCCCCCCCCTCCCCGCCCCAACAGTGACACAGGTGTGAGGAGGCTGGTGCAGATGCTGCAGGACAGCCCGCTGGAGACTGTCTCTGCTGCTCTGAGACCCAGCCCCAAGGGTCCCGTTATGACAACGTGACACTCTCTCTCTACAGCATCCCTAGGAGAGTCCCAGTTGCTGGAGAAGAAACACCACACCTGAATTTCTGGATTATGTGGGGTCCTTATTAGCCGGCCTTGCCCGTGAGTAGCTCTCTTGATGTGAACACTTTCCGCACGGGGCTTGCTACAGGTTCCCTCCACTGCTCACCCCTCTCCTAAAACTCTGTAGGCTGCTGCTAAAATACCGATGTGATCAGACAGAATAAAAACTATTATGAAAAAAAATCCCAGTTTCCTGGACATAATGTACCAGGAAGCCATCAAGTGTCCAAGGGGGACTCCAGGGAAGAGATATCATGTGCTTTGGGAAAGGAGCAGCGAGGTAGGGGTGCCCTCTGTGAGCAGGGACCCAGGGCAAGGTTCTGGTGGACACAGCCAGTACTCTGCCCAGTGCCCTGGGGGCTCTGTGCACCCATCCATGGGACTGCCCCAGCGGTTCCTGTTGCGGGTCTGCCTTCTACCTACTCTCGGGGGCCTGCTGGTGCCTCAGGATGACTCTGGCCCATGACTGACTTGGAGTGTGCGTATGAAAGCCCAGTCCCCTGGTCTCAGGTGGGGACAAATGCTGAGGTGAAACTTGCATCCAGTGGCTCTGTAGAATCAGGATGAAGCCACCCTCCATGGGACTCTGCCTGAGATCCCACTCTTGTTTGGCTTTCTGCCCTTCCATGCCCCATGCCTCCACCCTCCTGACAAGCTTCCCCTGGGAGCACTTCCTCAATAAACTACTTGTACCCAAATCCTCATTTCCAGGTGGGTTTCCACAGAACCCCTCCCCCCCAGACAGTTTGTGACTGGAAAGGACTAGGGAATGGGGTCCCTCTGATGAGATGAGGCCAAGACAGTTCTATATCTACTCTTCAATTTTCACTTCTGGCCTCCTGTAGAACAAAGGTGGGACTTATAGTTTAGAATCTAGAATTCTCCACGCAGCTGGAGGAAAACAGCCCTTTCTGACACAGCAGCTTTGCTTACCGGTGTATTTAATCAAATTCATGGCTAAAGACTCATCTGGTGCTGATGCCTAACATGTGTGGGCAGCAGGGCTGGTAATGACTGCTCTTTTTCTCAACAGCGATTAGTATTATTTGCATAAATCTGTAGAGGCACCTACCACAAAGAAATAAAGTATCCACCTAAGCAGTGCATGAAAATCAGCATAATATTAACCAAAAGGGGAAATTAGAAAGGAAAATGTCAACAGAAATTTCAGCTTATCCATCTTCATTCTTCCCCTTTAACACTGTTTTGCTGCCGCTTATATCACATTTGCATAATTAAATTGCTGGGAGCCTGTGTTTTAATTTGGATGGAAAGTATATATTATTTCTACTTTGTAAAAATTATTTGATGTCTGATTGAGTTTTTGATGCTCACTCTACAAATTACTAAAGACGGAAAAATAGTTTGGTTTTTCCATTCTCTCCGCCCCTCCCCCGCCACCGCCCCAACCTATTTGACCATGAGGTGTGTAACTATTATCAGAAGGTTATGGGTAGAGAAGTAAGGCCAAACTAGGGCAAACAGATAATAGGCCTCAAAGAAGCAGTGGGGCATAGGGGACATGCCCAGGTCAGCCTGTCATTGTCCCAAGGTCTTATGTTGACTTTGCCACCAGTTGGCTGTGTGATGTTGGGTGGGGGTTGTTTCTCTCTCATTCAATTCAAGAAATATTGGGGCGCCTGGGTGGCTCAGTCAGTTAAGCATCCGACTTCGGCTCAGGTCATGATCTCAAGGTTCGTGGGTTCGAGCCCTGTGCTCACAGCCAGCTCAGAGCCTGGAGCCTGTCTTCAGATTCTGTGTCTTCCTCTCTCTCTGACCCTCCCCTGTTCACGCTGTCTCTCTCTCTCTCTCCCTCAAAAATAAATAAAACATTAAAAAAAATAAAAAAAAAAGAAATATCTATTGATGTCTACTCTGAGCCAGTAAGGGATTAACTAGATCTATACCATCTAATACAGCAGTGACTAGCCAAATGGGGCTATTTAAATATAAATCTAAATTAATTAAAATGAAATAAAGTTAACATTCAGTTCCTCAGCTCCACCAGACACATTTGAGGAGCTCAGAGCCACCTACGACGATGGTTACTCTACTGGACAGTACAGATCTGCAACATTTCCAAGTGTAGAAAGTTCCACTGAGCAGTTCTGAACTAGATGGTCTCCTAAGGGTATCTTCATCTCTAATGGGCTACGATTAAAATGATGTAAAAATAAGTCCATGTTCATACTGGAAGCCACCTGCAGAGCCAAGCGGAAGCTTCTGCCATGTTATCGGTGTTCCCTGGGAGGCCTTTACAGACTGGGTGGGGCTCAGGGGCAAACACAGGGGACAAAGGGACAGGTTTCTCCAAATTAGGGCCTCCCAGGTGGAGACAGACATGCACAAACAGTATACTGGTGTGAGGGCTAAGAATGGCTCCTAACCTGAGTATAGGATCAGCCTCCTCAACAGGAAGCCTGTCTGTTATGTCATCCCCAGTTTTTAAATATTTTTTTCTCTTTTTTGAGAGAGAAAGAGAGAGAGAGAGAAGGGGAGGGCCAGAGAGAGGAGGAAAGAGAGAATCCCAACGCAGAGCCCGATGCAGGGCTTGATCTCACGAACCGTGAGATCATGACCTGAGCCGGAATCAAGAATTGGACTCCTAGCCGACTGAGCCACCCAGGAGCCCCCAGAACTTGTGTTGCATAAAAGACATACGTGCCCCAGAAATCCTCATCAAGCATATTATTTGCCTCTATTGTAAATTTGTTACAACTGCGAGGGAAAGGGGAAACTGAAAATAACCTCCTCCCTCAAAATCTTCATTTTGTTATCACCAGAGACCCCTGGGCACAAAAGCACCGGCCTATAGCAGTGTCTGGTACAGGACAGACCCGCAAAGCCACACGTGAATGGCAGCCATGAGCGACTCTCCTCACCACGCCTCACGCTGTGGTCTGCTTGCCGTGGAGCCCACGCCCCCTCCCATCTCTGTGTCTTAGCCTCGGGGTCCTCTCCCTGACAATGGGTTGGAGGAAGTCGGCTGGGCCCTGCAGTGAGGCTAGAAGGGAGAAGGACAGGAGAAATGAAGGGCTGGGGGCCGTGGTCTAGAAACCAGGACAAATGACACCAGGGCCAGCCTGCAGGCTGCGTGGGCGGAAACACCGCTAAGTGGCCCTACATTTTACTGTCCTGTGAAGGATGATGCTTGTCTCTCAGAGGATCCACACAAACAACCAGGTGAATTGCAGTAATGTACTTGAGGGTTTGCTCATCCTGTTTTAGAAATGAAACAGAACCTGAAGGCTCTGTAGAACTGTCTCCAACGGCAGCACATTCCCTGAATGATTTATAAACAAATCTTGCTCCATGAAAAGCCAAACAAGCACAAAATTTTAGCTGATGTGTTTCAATTGGGTGATTTGGGGAGAAAACAAATTTTAATATGGTTTGTGATAAGATGTGGGGGATGGGAAGTAGACTAAACCGCCATGATGGTTTCATGAGTTTTCTCCCTCCGTTTAAGTGCTGGGTCAGGGGAGACTATAGAAGTGTATGGGAAGAGGGCATTAATGAGCTGAGGGCTGAGAATCAAACTTCCCTACTTGAGTTCTCGTGCATGGAGACAGGCTAACGCACCCGGTCGTATCGGAAATGCACAGCCATGGGCTGCTTCACAGCCATGGGCAAGGTGAATGGACAGGAAGAGGCCTGCCCGCAAAGCTGTAGGACTTGCGCTACGATCTGATGCTTCCATGTAGCGTCTCTGTGGAGCCTGAGGTTTCTACTAGATTTCCCTTGTCTATGTTACAATCAAAGCCGATTTCGGGGCTCCTGATAATTAGGATGTTGCTACTATTATTAGAGCTAACGTCATACAAGAAATGTGCAAGCAGCTACTGCCTTATAAAGAGCCAAAGGAACAAAAAAGTAAACCACTGACAGGCTGTGGTCTTGTTTTAATGTGAATCCTCACAGGTGCCCATAGCATTGTAATCATATAGAACAATGAATAAGCCTCTGTCGCCGTGGAAGCTTCTCCCACAGCCTAACGCTCATTAGCTTTTTCTTTCCCACCCCAGCCAGTGAGGCAATTACTTGGGACAGAATGGGAGTGAGGGGCCACAGCAGGGCTGGTGTGCTCTTCTCTGGGCTTTTACACAGCTCACAGGAAGGACCACTACTCACTTGGACAGCACTTGGGACATCTTAGATTAGCCTTTTATTTTTAAACATTTAAAAAAGACAACACCTGTTGATGCCCAAGTCTGGTAAGCTCCTATATATTTGCCTGTAGCGTTCTTTCCTCTAGTGGCATCACAGCAATGTTGGACGCTGGGCCAGCTCTGGGAAGAAGGCAAACCTTCTGGCCTCCAGCAATCAAGGGGCAGTTTCCCTCCATGTGTCCCTGTGATTTGGGGCATGTAAGTCCAGAGATTCTCTGTGTCCCTACACGAAGCACAGATTTTGATCCAGCTCCCTCAAGAGGAAGCTAGGAGGGTCCTGTGGGCACCTGGGACTGAACATGGCAACTCTGGTGGCCAGCCTTCTACCGAGGGCCATCTCCTTGCCCGACCTCCTGGGCCCACTATGCTGAGATCTGTAAGGTCTCACTCATGCTCAGGAGCCACCCTGCGGGGTCCAGGACGCTTGGCGTGCACCTCTATCACATGCTTTCTCATGCTGCATTTTTAATAATGTAGTACAAGTCTCCCTTCCCCGTCAGGCTTCAAGCTCCTTGTGGGAGCTTCCAGTGCTTGGCTCAATCCCCTGTAGGAATTCCAGTCTTTCTCCTCCTTCTTACTCACCCTGTCCTTCCTCTCATCCTCTGTCCTTCCTCCCTCTGGATGTTTGGATGTCCTCTACGTGTGCTCCATGCACTTTGCTGTAGACCATGCAGTCTACATGCAAGAACTAAACATAACAATGCCATGAAATGCTACAACAGGGTAAGCATAGGACATTACCCCACTCTAGTTGGAAAAGGCTGTCAGCTGAGACCTGCAGAGAGAGCAGAGATGTGCTGGGGGAAGGAGGGGAGGACAGGAGGTGGGGCTGGGATGGAACATTGCTCCAGGTGGAGGGGACAGCTGAAAGGCAAGCAAAAGCACAGCCAATGAGGGGAACTGTTGGTGGCCACAGTGGCCACGGTGAGCACAGAGAGAGGCTATGGGGACTCGCTGGGCCAATGAGGGGAACTGTTGGTGGCCAGAGGGGCCATAGTGAGCACAGAGAGAGGCTATGGGGACTCACCAATGGGCTTAAGCCAGGCAGTATGGTGCTTTCCCCAGAGGCTCTTTCCTGCCATCTTCTACACGACCTGCTGTTCTCTTGAAGACACATCATGACAGTCAGGATTTCATTCTACCTGCCTCTCAAAAGTTCCTAATGTCTTATTCATGCCTCACAAGGAATGCTAGGCTTCTTCTTAAAGAGCATGAGCCCTCTCTTTCCTGCATATTGAGGCCCTTGATTCTCTTTCTCTGCACAAGGTGAGCTCAGCAAACACTGGATCTTTTCTTTTTATTTTAGAGAAAGTGCACATGCAAGCAGGGGAGAGGGGCAGTGGGAGAGAAAGAGAATCTCAAGCAGGCTCCATGGTCAGCATGGAACCCGACACGGGGCTAGATCCCACAACCCTGGGATCATGACCTGAGCCAAAATCAAGAGTTGGATGCTCAATCAACTGAGCCATCAGGTGCCCCTGGATGTTCATTTTCATGGTTGATGACTTTCCATAACAATTACAAGATGAACAAGAAGTACTCTTTTGCGTGTGCTGTGGAAAATAAATCTGAAGTAAAATAATTGAAAAAGATGCCAGCAAGTAGAGCTCCTATATCCTTGAGTTCTTTTGTTCTAAAATAACTCATTTAAAAAGTCATTTGCCAAGTAGTTTTACGTATACATCATTGAACATGACAAAAGAATGCGAGCCAATCACCTGGATTTGAGGGCTCTGTCACATATAGACTCCTTGCTTTTTCTGATGAGCTTCCAACTTTTCTAATGGCTTAAAAATAACCTATAATACATGAGTCATTACTCAGGATTTATCTTCAAAGAACTCCAATTACAGAATTCAGTCAATAGAATCCCCCCCTTTTAAACAAGGAACAAGTATTCAGGAAAAAAAGAAACCCCACAGAGTTCACAAGTAAAGATTTCTATTTTTTTTTTCTGAATAGAACAGGCATTAAATACAAATGCCATCATTGCAGCTCTGAGTTCAAAGGCACAGTGCATCAGCTTTAAGGTTCATCCCAATAGGAGACTCAGTCCAAAGTCACACACGTGCTAAGTAGACTTGTCATGTGTATATTGCTTTCAAGTCTTTAGTATGCAAAATGTCCCTTCGTTTTTGGGTGAATCATAAAGAATTCTTATTTTGACTATTTCCAGAGTTCATAGTCCAAAACAGCTCAAAACACTGCAGCGAACAAGCAAGATGGCTACTTTCCCCAGCTCTGAAAAATCAAGACAGTGCCAAGCTCCTTCCAGACCTAGCTCTGACTGACCTTGCCAACTCCATTTCTTTGCCCTCATCTCTTTCATGCATGTAACACTCCATCTGAGACTTCCTTTCTTTCTCTACATATGGCTCTTCCTTTGCTGCCTCCATACTCTTGCTCATGCCATTCCCTGTCTCTGGAATGCTCTTCCTTCCACATCTGTATATCCAAATCATACACATGGATCACATGTTTATCAAACTCATCTCAGATGCGACCTTATCTAAGAACCTTGCCCTAGTATGCAGAAAAAAGGAGATGCTCATCCCAGTGGAATCACTGAACGACGTATTGCTGGTTTGTGCTATCTACTCTAGGCTCATTAAGGGCAAGGTAAACTCAAGGTGACCCCTAGTGCACAGCTTGATTTACAACAGCCATTAATACCTGTTCCCTACATGAGCAGTAAGGTACTGGGAAGCTATCAACAGGCAGCTTTGCTGATTTAATGATAAGTTAAAGTAAATGGATGGGCACACTGAATCTTAACCACTAGACTACATACATGCACCCCTATGTTTATTGCAGCATTATTTACAATAGCCAAATTATGGAAGCACCCGAGTGTTCATTCCATTGATAGATGAATGGATAAAGAAGAGGTGGTATATATACAAAGGAATATTATTCAGCCATATAAAAGCCGTTTGCAATAACATGGATGGATCTAGAGAATATAATGCTAAGCAAAATAAGAAAAAGACAAATACTATATGATGTCACTCATATGCAGAAATTAAGAAACAAGCACAAATGACAAAGGAAAAAAAGAGAGAGACAAACCAAGAAACAGACTTTTATCTACAGAGAACAAACTGACGATTATCAGAGGGGATGTAGGGTGGCAGGATGGGTGAAACAGGTGATGGGGATTAAGGAGTACACTTGTGATGAGCACCAGGTGTTGTATGGAATTGTTGAATCACTAAATAGTACACCTGAAACTAATTTTACACTGTGTGTTAACTATACTGGATTTAAAATAAAGAACTTAAGGGCCACTTGGGTGGCTCAGTTGTCCAGCTCTTGATTTCGTGTTCAGGTCATGAGCTCACAGTTTGTGAATTCAAGACCTGAGTCAGGCTCTGTGCTGACAGAGTGGAGCCTGCTTGGGATTCTCTCTTTCCCTCGCTCTCTGCCCTTCCCCTGCTCACATGTGCATGTGCAGTCTCTCAAAAGAAATTAAAAAAAAATAAAGAACTTCATAAAGAAAAAGTAAACACATGGAGAAAAAGTGAAAAGAAGAGTAAGATCTCAGATGTGAAGAAAGCTTTGGCACAGCAATAGTGTCCACAGTTCAGCATTTCAGGGTCCCCACACAAGGTGTAAAGCTACCATTTAGTGTGTCAGCCAAATGCCAGGGGGTTTGTGCAGTTGCCTTACTTACACTGTTTTATTTATTTCTCAAAGTAATTCTAGAATTTTTTACTATCAATAAAAAAATCAATGAAAAATAAATGATCAATTGTATTATTATCCTTGCCTTACAGAGTAGGAATGGGGGTCAGAGAGGCTAAGTCAGCTCAGAGAGGCCCAAACAGCTAAAATTCCTTCTGCCTCTACGTCCCATTCCTTATGCTGCCCCAAGAACACTGTACCTCTGAGAGAAAACTAGAACTGCGCACACGCACTCCAAGCCCCAGGAAAACCGGGGAAATGTATATGTGTAATTCTTTTTGAGCACTGGTAGTTCTTCAGTTTTTTGAAAACTCAAAAGAAGTCAACAGAGGTCCCTCACACCTGCACAATGCGTCATACTCCTCAGAGAGCATCCACATCCATGAATTTAGTCACCTGTTCGATTCCACATACTCTCAGTCAGTAAGGCATAGACAGGCAGGGTTTGCCTGTGCTTTGCCAGACAGGACCAGAGCCCTGAGTTCGCAGCTTCCACAAGACTCCAGAGACGCAAACGCCTTCTGCAAGCCTACCCAGAACCAAGAGACCTGAGGAAGTGAAAAAGCTCATGAAGGGGTGGTCAAAATGGTTCACACTTCCTCGAATCACTCTCTGACACAGGTCCAAATGAAGACTGGGTGGTGGAAGTCTTCAGTCAAGGGCTGCAGTCCAGCACACCTGGAAGACCAGAGGGTTTCCAGGGCTAAGGCCATAGTAATGGTCACATGAGATAGAAGGCTGAACTCCTGCTGAATACACGTACCCCTGCACCCAACATATCATGTATAACAACAAAAGCCCCTATCCTTCCCTCCCTCCATATCTAGTGTAACTCCTAGAAGGCAGTCACCGACCCTTGCGATTTGACCAGGGGCAAAAAGAAGCACCTCCTGAACAATGTCTGCTCGGATGCAGCAGATCCCTGGGGATATCCTAACAAAGGCTGATTATCTAGGTTCATTGTTGAAGAGTTCATCACCAAGTCCATTCCACATGGGATGAGCTGAGCCAGAGTTCTCCCCTCTGGCCCCTGCATCTGAGTCCTGCTCAGGGGTCAGCATGGAACTGCCCCATTCACAAAAATCCAGCATTTCATGGGCGTATGGATGAGATGCACAGGTAGGTACAGTAACAATAGCACCCCTCCTGTAGAACTGACTCTAGGAAAGACCAAGCTGGACTTCAGAAGGGCAAAACTGGAATCTTTTCTACCCTCACCCTATTTATCAAATAAAAACATAAAACTGGTGTCCCCAAGGAGCTCTGGGCACACATATAAGTCATGGAGGTTTCTCCTTGGGAGGTGTCTCACTACGGAATGGGGGGCCCAAGGTTCCTTATTCCCACTTTCAATGAGGTGGTATAAATTTTCTTTATTTTTTCCCTCTGTAAAGTGAAGGAAATATCATCGTGGCACCAGTGTCAAGGCCACACACATTTTTGTGAAACGTAAGATGTAGATTATTGTGTCCATCTTGCCATTATTAATATGGGCATAAATTCCTTTGCTATTTCATGGGTATATTTCCAGGCACACGGTAGACATTTTATAATTTAACACTACAGTATAATAAACGTGATTTGTGAAAGTCATTTCTTCACAAACACAGATCTTTTTCCATACTTTAAGAAAGCCTACCATCCATCATATTTAGCATTCCCATATTTAACCTAAAAAGATAATAAAAGTGTAAGTTGAAGGAATTGTTTTATACTGTTCTCACTCTCTTGTCTCTGTCTCCCTTACAGAGAGGAGAGGCAACATGTTCTTAATCTTTTGTTTGATTGTTTTTCTGGGTTTTTGTTCCGAGCCATGGGCCTTTGGAAGAATGAAAGTTATAGATCCCTTCTTCAGAAGAATATGCATGAGCAGAAACAAAGTTTTCATATAACTGCTTATATGTCATTGGAAGTTTATTTCCTTAACATAAACATAACATAGAAATAATCTTTACAAAGAATGATGTATCTTTCGCTTTTTTATGTGTTTGTTGAACATATAAGCTAATGAGTGATCCTGCTTAAGAACAAACTTCAGGGGCACTTTGGTGGCTCAGTTGGTTGAGCACTGACTCTTGATTTCAGCTCAGGTCATGATCCCAGGACCATAGGATCAAGCTCTGCAAAAGGCACGCTGGGCATGGAGCCTGCTTAAAATATTCATATTCATTCTCTCTCTCTCTCTCTCTCTCTCTCTCTCTCTCCCTCCCTCCCTCTCCCACACTCCCACCCCTGCTCCTCCCTGCTTAAGATATTCATATTCATTCTCTCTCTCTCTCTCTCTCCCTCCCACCCTCCCTCCCTCCCTCCTTTACTCCCTCCCTCTCTCTCCCACACTCCCACCCCTGCTCCTCCCTGGTTTGCTTGTGTGCTCTCTCTCTAAAAAATAAAAAAAAATATTAAAAAAATTCTATTACAAAAAAGAACAATTTGAAGGCCCACTATGTTATTTAGCTTCAGTAAGGAGCTAAAATTATGGCAGTGGTGTTTGACAGCCAGGTGTGCAGGTGTGGGGGTGTTTTAACAGGTATAAGCAAAGCTAAGCTTGCGTCAAGTAACTCCAGAATCGCCTTGTCTTCTTTGTGATGAATTCATGGTTCTTCACTATGTCTTTCAAGAAGTATCTCCGTGTTTGGCAAGGTCCGCCTCACTGGCGCTGCTTCAGTCATCACAGAAAAGATGCAGAAATCCAAATTTGATTTTAAAGTCAGAAGGGCCCTCAGAGGTATTGGCTGGTGTTGCCAGATGTGTGCAGATTTCCTGTTGCAGAGAAATTAATGAGGCTTTGGCCTTTTGGAGACTCAGCTGCCTCCTCCTCTAGCACCTTTGCAAGACATCTGCCTGCACCCTCCTCCTTCAGAATGGAAGTTCAGCCAGAAGAGCTCACCAATAACAGGAGCTGTAGGACCTGGTAATGAAAGACCTTCTTCATTGGGGTGGCCCAAATCAAAACACAACTTCCGAAGGTGTTCCACGATCAACTCTTCTCAGATGCATTTCACCCCACACAGGAGTAAGGGGGACGCTGACAGGTCAAGCCACCTGAATTGTTCTCCGGAAAGCCAGCAAACTCTGGGTGGTAGATGGGAACTTTACAACCTACGTCACCACTAGACCAAAGCCTTCAGAAGCTGGTTAGTCAAGGCCTTGGCTCTCCCAAACACAACTTAGCTCGGTGGAAAATACTTCTGCAGGATTGCTGGGAAAAGGTCTGGTCCCAGGGGACGTGGAGGTACAGATGGATGCCCTTCCTTCTTCACAAAAGGGGTCAAACCAGGAGTCTTTGGTTGAAATAACACATAGCTGATGGACAAAGCTGTGGCCTAGTTTCTGGAAATACACCAGGAACTTCATCCAGTTTCAGCTGATGAAAAGTGGCATAACTACCAATTCCTCCAGGATGTATTTGGAAATAATTAGAAATTAGAAGCAACAGGCATTCTCAAGTAGTATCTTACAGGGCAGCGCTCCATTCTTTCTCTTCTTATTCAAGCTACAAGCTGTGGATGTGCCCCTGCCCCCAGCTCCTTACCCATAGCCACTGTTACAAGGGTAATGGGTGTTTAGATATAAAGCTTTCCCTTTGAGGCAAACCCAGGTTTCTGCCTTTTCACCGATAGCCATCTTCCCTACCACCAGGTCAGTCTCCACACTGGACAGGTCTTCCTTTCAGTGTGTTATGTCCAGTGTCAGTCACTCAAGTGACTCCTAGGTTCATCCCCATCCATGGGGTAGAGGACCTGACCTTCTTTCCTTTCTGGGTCACCTTCTAGGATGTGCATTCTCAACAGGACGAAACTGATCTCAAAGAGGTGGGGATGGGACTAAATTTTAGGTATTACAGTGATTGATGGCTCTCCCAAGGACCACCAGATAAATAGAATGTCTGTGGAATGAAAATTTTATACGGAGAGGTAATTAGGAAAAAAAAAAAGGTCTTAAAAGTTTCCCTTGGATGCATAATAATAATAATAATAAAGACTGACAAACACTGCTCCAGTATATTTGAAGAAGGGAGTTGGCATGTCTCTGGACTGTTATGCTATCTGTGTGGTCCTGAACTCTTACTCAGCTGCAAGATTCTGTGCAAGGCTCCTGGTTACCATCTGGATTTGGAGACCACTGACTCCCTCCCCATACATGGTCCAACTAATCATCGTAGCCACCGAGGAATGGTGAGGGTCACACCACACACTGCTCCCCGTTCCTAGATCCCTCAAGGCACCACTGACTTGACTGTATTTGGAAGGGTGTAGACTGTTTCAGAAGGGTTCTGCCATTCAAAAAAGAAGACTTAAAACTCTATATCGAGTTTTGGTGTTCCTCTAGAGGGCTTCGCCAGTCCCACTGCTGGGGTCCTCTTTAACCACTGCTTTTCCTGCCCCCTCCATATTTCCGAGGCTCCTTTCTTTCAAGTATGAGCTCATTCTCCCCATGCCCTGGTCTCAGGGTCAGGACACTCTGACCACAAAGAAGAAGTCCAAAATAGTTAATATCCTAGGAACTTCCCCTTACAGAACAGCATCCTTTTGATTTCCCCAGCATTAGAGCTTAGCAACTCTTGGTTTAACCTCCTCCTTTAGACTAGGTTCCCAGCCTCATCTCTGCAGAGCCCAAAGCCCAAACAAGAAGCATGGAGGCATGGAGGAAGGCAGATGACTCAAGGGACCTAACCTAAGGTACTGGTTAACAGGGAAATGTGTGAGCCTTTGAGGTCAGACAAGGGCAACTCACAAGAAAGTAGGGCGTATGCATTTTCAAATCTCGAGAAAAATAGATCAATAGCATCTTCCACCCACTGGGTGTCAGAATGGTGCCCATGGAACTCGGAATCTGCCTATTGCCCTGCTTTCTCATGCTTTTAACGCTGCTGGACTTGTTTTCAATGCCAGCAGTATATGGCAGCCTTCCTCTTTGGGCTTGGGAATCAAAGAAATAACTTGACTTTGACCCCTCCCAGGGATACTGCCTCCTGCTTACTCTGTGAAATTCTAAGCTTGGTGTTCATTGCTCCTGGGTCTCCCTCTCTTAGAGCCCTCTCTGGACATCAAGTTCCCACTGGTTAGAACAAGCAGGGCTTGGCTCCACTAAGCAATGACCTACCTCACTGAGTATAAACCAGAAAATGTTCACTCAAAGGGCTTGGGAAACAGGCACACATTTGTACTGATGTACTGGATGAACAATCTGGTGTAGACTGGACAGACATGAAGTCAATAATAATGAAAGCAAAACAAGGAGAGGCTGTGTTACAACTTTCCAACTTACTTCCATAGGTTAATTTATCACATTAGTTAAAAGGATGCCAGATGAAATAACAGTCCCCCACTACACCCTCCACCACAATCTCAGGGGCCTAGCAGTTTGCCTCCTTTGACAGACAGTTCAACACAGGCTTCAAAGGGGGCATATTGCCTGGTGCCTCAGAGACATGTGCTTTTTCTATCTCCATGGGGGTCTCCGAGCCTTTCGTATCCAGCTGACAAACGGGCAAAGAGAGAATGGAAAAGGTACTTCTGCCTCCTGAGAAAACTCAACCCGGAAGCTCACATACATGTGTTCCTGTAACTGGCTAGAACCTGACTGTAAGGGATGCTGGGATATGTAGTCCAGTGTGGGCACCATTCTTATCATCCCTCCTTCTCCCATTAGTCCACAGTGGCTGAGCAGAGGCTGTGCTGGAATCATGATCTCATAGGGAGGGTCTTATGAGACCATGAGGATGCCTCTCCTTTCACTAAAAGGCTTGAGTGACTTGGCAGGGGCTTCTTATTTCCTAAGAATTACTGCCCACCATTTTCATAAATTGCATCCATTACGAATCGAGCTTCTCTGACTTGTTCAGAGACTTCAATGGAGAATGGTTTTCAACTCTCATTTTTAGCTATCTCATCTATAGACCACATTTGCAGGTAGTTCTCATTTTTGTGGAAGTTTTTGATTTCACCTTTTAATTACAAACACTGTGTGATAACATGCCTCTTGCACATTAGGACTGGGAGCTCTCTGAGGTCAAGACACAATATGGTAAGTATTCTTTATTGTACTTTCTGCTTTTAAGTTAAAAACCAGGCAAAAGCTTGACAGAGGCCAGCTTATACAAGGGTTTTGGAAGCTCAGGAAATGAGGGCCCCACTCTGAGGTAGATCTGCCAGCCCACCAAAGCAACTGTGTTTACTAGAGTATAAGTTAATTTCCAAATCTGTTTTTATTACAGGCACATGTAATTATAGACAAGACCTACTATGCAGTCTTCTCCGGGTAAACACTTGCCCTCTGTTACACCATGGAAATCCAGATTGGCTTGCTAACCCCACTTTTACCTTGTGGATCCCCCTTCCCCAGTGATCTGGGTCACTGTCTTTCCTTCCCCCAAGACATGTATCAAGGCATTGAGGTGTTCCTATTGGGTTCTTCATTCTTGAAGGAGTTGTTCTTGGCTTTCTACCATGTTGGAAAGCAGCTAGAAAACTCTTATTTTCCAATAAATTGTGCTCGGGGCAAAACCTCACCTTTCCAAGAGTGCCTGCCTATTAACGAGAGCTTGTTCCCCCAAAGAGAGATCTCTGGCAGTGGAATTTTAGAAAGCTGATGATGACTTTCAGTGAGGACAGAGATACTTTGAGGTGGAAAGGCATTCCTAGTACTTTTCAATCATTCTGAGAAAGATAGCTTTTGGTCACCCACATCTAAGACTCACCCTGGGAAGAGGGATCTAATCCTAGAGGTCGAATCCCAACCTCTAAACCTAATGCGCTTGGGCTCATTAGAACCAAACGCTTTTCAGAACCTAACTTCTGCTTACAGCTCATTACTGCACCCATCCTGGACTCAGTGATGTCTTTTAGTGTTGTCATCTCTAGGGATACATTTTTAATGGAGATTTGGGGGTAGAAAGTCTTCAGGGCAGTATTCATAATCAATCGCCACTTCCTTTTTATAAGAGAGCTGATTGTCAAGATTGTTGTTTGGGAAAAATATTGTAGAAGATCTCAAATCAAACTGTATAATCAGCACTTGTGTTTTATGCAAATTAAAGACATATTCTTACGCTGCATCGTAGAAACTAATCATCCCAGCACCATCGCTCAGAGAAAGCATCTGCCACCCAAAATTTAGAACAATAATTCACAGTCCATGGAACAGCGCATCACCACAGATTAGACTTGTTATAAATTTATAATGATTTCATATAAAAACATTACATTTTAATAGTTTCAAGAAATGACAGGGTAGGGTTGGTATAAATGTTTAACTAGCAGTGCCTCATATTCACACTTTGTTTATTTCATTACAGGGTATGCTAAAATGAAACAGCTAGCTTAAAAATGTCATCAAATTCAAAA
The DNA here is from genome assembly GCA_028646485.1 of Cryptoprocta ferox. NCBI lineage: Eukaryota > Metazoa > Chordata > Mammalia > Carnivora > Eupleridae > Cryptoprocta > Cryptoprocta ferox. The sequence continues at coordinate 141,252,723 of CM053573.1, read as the reverse complement.
CAGAAAACTTATGAACAGATACTCTATGCAAACCATATTGCTAGCCCCAAGGATATCCCACAGCCTCTTTTAGATAAACACCTGGATATTTTGCTTGGCTATCAAGTAATTTTCCCTTACTGTTTCAACTATTTCAAATTTCAACTGTTTATCATTCTTACCTTGGTGAGATGAAAAATAGGTCATGGCCCTCATCATTGAATTTGTGTTTATATTTGAAGGCTACCATGGATCGGGCCCTGTCCCCTTGTGTTCTGCGTGCCCAACTGCTCATTGGCTCTACTGTGACTTTCCATGTTTTTCCATAAAGGAAAGAGCATCACTCAAAGAATATCAGGTCCTATGAATAGGAGATTGAGATGTGACAGTCACTGGGATGTGTCAGACACACAGACGAGACCTGAAGCTGCCTGGCAGGAAGATATTTGATTTGTAATTGTCAGATGTGTATTATTTAGTGTCCTGTCTCTTCCTCGTTCTCTTTTTTCTCTGAATTCTTGGCAATTCTGACCATTATTTTCTGATATGATCACTCACAGAGGTCTGAGGATATGGAGGTATTCTAATTATAACATCAGAAGCTATACCCTTTATATCCCCACTACTTATTGATTGTACACTAACCAGTTTTAAAACTCCCTGCCATTCAAGCCAGTGAGGAAGGGTGGTTATGGGACAGTATATGTCACAGGATTCCTTTCTCTGGGATTGTTCGTTTTCTCAGTCATTTCTGTAACACTTTAATTGTTATGAGTAAATGCCATATGTTACCTGTACAATCAGAAAATAAAAATAAAGATTTAATTTCACTAGCACAGGAAAAAAAAAAATGTTCCTCAGGTCTAGGTGGTCCACAAGGGAGACAGGATCAGGGTGGAAGGCAAGGGGAAAGCAGGCAAAGCCCATGAGAGCCAGGGTCCTGGGGAGCAGGTGGGAGGGGCAAGTCCTGGGTAGGAGCCACGGCTGAGGGAGCAGGAGCTAAAGGAAGAGGGCAGCTGGGAAGTGGGGTGCAAGGTAGAATGAGGCCTAATAGTTCTGGCAGCCAGTGGAAAATGCCCCCTCCCCATCCTTGGGGGAGGTGGAACCCTGAGGGATGAGCTGAGAAGCCTCAGCAAAGGGAAAGGACAGAAAAGACAGGAACACCAAAAGGTGTGATGGTGGGATCTGAGGTGCAAGTGACTAACAGAATCTAAGCCCCTCCTACTTCTCAGGCATTCTCTACAACCATGGGGGCAGGATGCTGGATCCTAGGGCATAGATTCCTTTATTTGGAGGTTAGAGGAAATGGTGACCCCCGAAGCCTGAAATATGTGAGGACATTTGGGAAAACCTCTGATATGCTGAGTAACCACAGAGCAGATGCTGAAATGTCTGGTTTATTGACCAAGGTTTCCCAGTGTAGAGAAGACACTGAGACCTACACCTGAAATGGAAAGCTTCCTCCCCGTGAACACCATCTTGGAAGGAATAAGCAGCAGCTTGCAGCCGTCTCTGAGAATGTGTCGGGGCTGTGGGGGGCACATTGTGCCCCCCGAGTGCCGGAGCACTGACCTGGCAGGAAGGCCATACCAGGGAGCCAGTGAGATGAAATTACAGACTACATTTGGTCCACTTCCCTCACTGTCAGCTCCTCTGGGTGGGACGGTAAGATCCTATAGCTACAGAAGGCAGGGCAGAGAGGTCCTAAGACAAGAGACTGGCCTGGGTTTGCTCATCACTCCGCTCAACGCCCAGCACCGAGCATGCCACACAGTAGGGCTCAGCATGTTTCTTGTATGCAGACACAAATCGGGAATAGGTCTGCTGCCTGGCCATCCAACACTTCACCTACTCTCCCTTAGGCTGTCTCCCCGACAGGACACAGGGGTTTGATGAACGCCACTTGATTCAGATTATGTGGCAGGTGTCATGGCAGATCCAAAGATAAATAAAAATGACAGAGCTAACACACAGACAGTACCTGCCATGGGCTGGGCACCGTTCTAGTTTTGCAGAAGGAACTCATCTGATCTGCCCAATAACCCTGTACTAGGAGAGAACTATTAGAATTCCATTTCACCAATGAGGAACTTGGGGCACAGGACAGGCTGAGTAACCGAAGGCCACACTGCTGGTAAGTGGAGCTGGGTTTTAATCCCAGCTATTCTGGCTCCAGAGCTCATACTGTTTACCATGATGCACATTGCGTCTTCCATGTTCTCTAGCCACAGAGCTCTTGCGGGCAAACACACCCTGCAGGAGTGGGCTCTACAGGACAGCTTGGGGTTCCAGTCCATCCTGTGGGCAGCAGGCCCCAAAACCACTCATGTATTTAAACAAATCACATATGCCCAGTACAAGTCTAGGTGTTCTGGAGACAGAAATGATGCTAAAAACAGACAGATTCCTTGTCCTCAAAATGTTTATATCCTAGTGAGGAAGAAAAATGATAGAAAATGAGCCAATAGACAAAACACTGTAACAAGGACTGTAATGAAGAAAAAGGAAGCCGGTCAGTAGGCAGAAGGTGCAGAGGCAGGGAAAAGGAGCTCCATTCAGTGAGGCTCAAAAAGAAGGCCTCTCTGTCCTGGTCACACTTGAGTAAAGACCTGAAAGAAGGGGTGAAGCTCTGTGGGTATGGGGAGGGATCTTCCAGAAAGAGGGTACAGCACATACACAGGCCTTGAGGTACAAGCACGCCTGGAAAGTCTGAGGAGTGGGACATGTGTCTGGATTGACGTAAGCAAGAAGAAAAGCAGTAGGACGGATGATGAGATGGGTTGGGGTGGAGGCCAACTTGCTAGAGCCTTATAAATTTTGCTCTGAGAAGGAGAGCAATGATCTCACTTCGGGTTTAAAGGGATTATCCTGGCTGCCATGTTGAGAACAGACCGTGAGGCAGGGTGGGGACTGGGAAGTCTGAGGAATGACGGTCAGCCAAGTGATGGTACGGAGCAGGCCGGATGCCATCAGACTTCAGTTCAGGGGCTTGAAGGAGCAAATACAGAGGCGACAGGAGAGGCAAGGAACCAGCAGACCTCCCTGAGGAACAGATGTAGACGGAGCAGGACAATGTGGGAGGAGAGAGTGTTGCAAAGGTGAGAGCCAACATGGTGACCCTTGGTGAGGCCAAGTAAAAGGCAGGCTAGGGACTGATGGGTTACCAGGTGCTTCAGGGAGGGCCACCTGATGGGAGTAAAAGCCTCATAGCTGGATCCCAAGGGGTTTTGTTGGGAGAGGGAACAGAGAAATGGGGCAGCCAGGCAGCGATACGGGTCAAGAGATGTTGTTTTCTCCTTTCTAAAGGTGGGTGATGTAACAGCATGCTGTGCTCTGATAGGAAGGACCCAGCTAAGGGGACCATGACGATGTAGGGGACAGAAAGGGGCAATGTCAGAGCAATATCCTCAGGCAAGAGGGAAGAGATGGGTCTGGGGCAGGCGCAGAGGGCCTGGCCCCCCAAGAAGCAGAGGGCAGGAGGTGAGTGGCACAGACCCATGTTGGGGCAGGAGCTATTTTCTCAGAGGAATATGAAGAAAAGTCATGAGCTGAGAGAGAAGATGGGGGAAAGTGATGGGTTTGGATATCTTTTAAAAGATTTTAAATAGAAAACAGGGAACTTAGACTTGATTGAAAGAAAACTGATTTGATGAGATAAAATTCAGGAAAAAATACACAAAATGACAAAAGTGTTCATTTCTTATCTTGCTGTTTGCCAAGTGCTCTCGAACACACCTCCTCTCTTTCTGGGGTCAGGACTGACACGGGCCATTCCTTGTGGAGGCAAAAGACTGAATCCACCAGAATGTGCCACACATCCACCATAAAACCACTTATAGGCTCAAAAGCTACACTGTTGAAAATGCATCATTATTTGGGCATTATTTTATATCACAACATTTACTATAAAGTTTTATAACCTAGCGTAACTCACTAGGACATTTTTTCAAAGAGGCACCTGACTGGGTGTGGTTACATGAGCGTTTATTACTCTGTTCTCTGCACACTTCTATGAGTGCGTAATATTAATCATGATATAAAATGCAGCCCCTTACTCAAATATTGATATAATGGATGTGTGTTAAGTGCAAGTTTCTGCCGTAAAATCTTTAAAGACGATTCTAACGCCTTGGTGTTGTTTCTAAGGAAGGTGGCTGTTTGGTCATGATGCAGAAAGAACTTCAGGAACACTTGTAAAGCGACAATAATCGAAGAAGCCTACGCTTGGTAGTCTGCTGTTCATAATATCACGCGGGTCACTGAATATTCAGAAGGGAGTTCAAAACAGTCCAGCAAAGACTAATTTGGGCTTAGAAGAGTTCCGCTGAAAAGCAGGTCTCACAGCAGTCGAGTTTCCTGGGACATCTTTAATTAGATGCCTCCATTAACCAGGATAACCCACTTCTCAGCCATATCAGACAGCAGAGGGTTAAGTTTAAGAAAGACCATTGGGACTAGCAAACCCATTTCAGGCGTGACCTGAAAACCAGCGTAGACGTGTGGATTAACCGACATGAGAAATGCAAACCCTAACAGTACTGCCCGCGTATATACAGAAAGTGCCTAGGTATGATGGCACCAAATTATTTGGGGATTTTTTTTGAGAAAAGACAACTTTAAGAGAAAAGATAGAATTTATAACTGAATTAGAGATTGACACATTTGGGCGACTGAAAGCACACATCAGTTAGGAACATTCAAATTCGCAACACATTTGTCCTTCCTTTTTCCCAATTTTTAAAAAAACTGGGATAAAATGCACATAAAATTTACCATCCTAACCATTTTAGGTGCACAATTTCCTCCTTGTTTGGGGTAAATAAGATACAGCATATTCTAGTCATAATGATGATGGTTAAAGATGTTAAGGTAAAATATGTGGGTTCAAATCTCGGATCTCCCACTTACTCACCTGGCCTCCTGTGTCTTAGTGTCCTCAACTGGGAAAAATGGAGGTATTAATATCTGCCCCCATAGGGTGGCTCTAATATTGTCCAGGTCAATGACTCAGCTTGGTGGCCAGCCCAGAGAAAGCACTCAACACATGTTGGCTTTTTCATCATTATTAAGAGAGTGGTCAAAATTGTAACTTTGAGGAAAACTGTTTCCCAGTCTTTAGAGTCATCTGATTAACAGTTGGCAACAATAACTAGAATTCTCTGCACTTAGCAGCAGAGAACATTCCAGGTTCATGATGGCTCAGAGGCTCGGGAGATCCAGGCACCCTACCCGAGATGCACTGTGTCTGGAAAGTTTTTGTGTGGTGACACAGTCTCCAGTGGCATTTGCTGCAGCCGTGGCCCTGACGTGCCATCTGGCCACCCTCTAACCTTCAGAGTGGGAGAGGAGGCAGCAAGCCCGTGCACCACTGCACTGTGGACCCTCCGAGCAGTGCTGCCCATCCTCAGGATGCCCGAGGGCCACCGGTCAGACTCAGACCACAGGCTCCAGCTTTCAGTGGCCATGCAATTAAGCCTAACAAGGCGCAAGGAGCTCTTGGCGAGGCACACGGAGATGCCCATGGTAATTGGCAACAGGCCTCTGGTTCCCCAGGGGCTAAGGATTCTGTGTTGGTAGCAGGGAAGGACCAAGCAAGGGTCAAGACCTTGAGGGAGGCCAGATGGGATCACTTGGCTTCATGCATAAGTCATGAGCAGCTCTGCTGATGCCTCTGAGCTCCCCTGAGCGAGACACAGCGAGGCCAATCCCTGGTTTGGGAAAACAGACAACAGAGGCGTTCTCTGTGCCATGAGACTGCTGCTGGCCCAGGGTTGCTTCGCCACATCTGATTGTGACTGCAATAAAACTGACTTCAGAGCTCTGGGTCCTTGCAGAAGCAAGCAATAAAACTATATGCATTATGCAGTGTGCGTTCTAGTTCAGCCGTCTCTGAAGCCCTCAGCAAAAGGTGTGCATCACAGACAGGAAGGATGAGTGTTCTCAAACAGCAATAGCGTTAACTGAGAAAATAAGCGGGATGGAAGTCTATAGCTTGGCAGGGACAGATCCCGGGGTCCTAGGTATTTGTGAAGATACTGGCCATTTCCTTTGCGCATGCACATGCATGTGGCTTTGGTGGCTTTGTCTGTGCTATGATAGACCATGTACTGCACTATGATAAAACCCTTTGCATAACTATCTCCTGTAATCCTTTCAGAAGGGCTCTACCAGATATGTACTAAGATTTGAGATGTTAAATGACTTGTCCGAGGATACAGAGCACATAAAAGACAGAGAGGTCTAAACCTGCCTATGTCCAAGTGCCTTCTCCCATTCCAGTCACGAGGGACAACCAAAAGGGCTCACTCAATACTCCTCTCCCCATCACCACTGCCTGGCCTCTGCCCCCGAACTGATCGATCAGCAACAATGTTGGCTCCTTGCTCTCCACCAGACCCCGAGCTGGGCCCTTTGTCTGTGTTACTGCATTATTAATGTGTTAGTAGGTGGATATTATCATTTTAGCAGATAAGAAAACTCCTGTTCTTTTCGGTAGCCTGTTTCACTCACAGGTTTGCTGAATCAATATTCTCTCTCTGGTATTTCTCCTCTAGTACTGTTCAAAATCTCTCCCCTTGTGAATTCTTTACTCATTAAACTAGCTTTTAGAAACGGAAACCATAAACAGTTATGTCAACTTTGGATGTTATGATCATGTTCAAATATAACAAAAATGAAAATAAGAGACAAAAAGATTATCAAAAGTAGATGTTAGCAGAAATAAACGGACAGACACAAATTAGGGTCTCAGGCATCTTCCTTGAACACGCAGCTGTGAAAGTGTATGGAACCTGCCTTAAGACGACTGGATTCTGAAAAGGAACCTCTCAGACCAGATCTTTTGTATGGCGTGAGCCACCCACTCCGGAGTTTCAGGAGCAGCCTCTAGTTTTCTTTTCTTTTTTCTTGTTTAAGTAGTATTAGTCAAAGAGTGTCCCCATGAACTGCCTGGGCGACCATGCTGACATCTGGATTCTGATTCAGCAGGCACAGGGTGGGACTGGGACTCTGCATTTCAAAGGTACTGCCAAGTGCTAAAGCTGCTGCAGGTCTGGGGCCACATTTTGAGTAGCAAGGGGCCGGAAGTCCTGTTAGCTCCGTCACACCATCAAACTAGCCCTGGGATGGCGCTATGTCAGCATGTCACTACACTCGGGATTCGGAATCCACAAGTGCTTTTTGCTGGATAATCTCAACATCTGGTCTGGAAATCTAGCTGTCCTTACTGGGGTGCGCCATGGGTGAGCACCTCTTCATGTCACAGTAAACAGTAATACTTGCCTCATTTACGACAAAGAAGAAAGGAATAAGTAAATTTTGACAATATGTAGCACTGGCCCTCACGACTTTGAACTCTGAGCCTATGAAAGTTTGATGAAGCAAATTCAAAATACTCTGAAAGAGCCGGAAGATATTCTTCATGTCCTGATGTTTTTACAATTATGTGAGCATAATGTACTGTGTACTTGGGAAAGAAGACAACTAAGTATTTTGAAGCCTAGAAATTAATATAATGCAGGAATAAAAATGATGATGGGGATGTTGATGATAATGGTAAGAGCACCAGTTACCATTTCTGAGCAGTTATGTCCCATGCCCATCATGCTGCTTACACGATCTCGATTGTCACAGTGTTATGATAGAAACAGTATTATTTCTACTTTTTATATTAGAAAACTGAGATCAGTGAAGATAAATTACTTGTCTTTACCAAATAAAAGTGACACTTGAATCCAAGGCTGCCAAAACCCCCAAGCCTCTTCACCATTATGCTGACTGAGCACTCTTTCAATGGGAATGCAGAGTAAGCACCTTGTCAAAGTTCAGACTTCATCCACCTCAGTGTAAAGAACGCTACCTCCCAAAGCTACCTCAAATAAAGACTTCTTAAAAATAAGATTAGGACAGCTGATATTCTTGATTGAAGACATAGATCAAATTGGTTTAAATCAAATACTCCATATTGCAAAGTGAATCATTCAGGAACCATGTGGATAGAGTCACTGTGTCAACAAAAGGTCATCTGTTAATCACACCTCTGAAGGGCTGCCCAGGTTAGATCTGGTAATCTAGAAGAGGACAGTCTCACAGTGGCACCATTGCAAAGGCCAGACATGCTCTCAAAGCAAACAGCAAACAGCATTTGGGCACTAAAGGCAACCCAACGTAGACAGCCCTTGGGACCAGAAAAGGAATCTCAATCAAATGGCTCCTTGGCCTCACTATGACTTCAATTCCTTTCTCCCATTCTCTTTCTTGCTTTCTTGCTTTCTTGCTTTTTCTCTCTTTCTTTCGAGAGAGCACATGCATGAGCGGGGGAGGAGCAGAAGGAGAGGGAAAGAGAGAGAGAGAAGCTTAAACTCCAGTGTGGAGCCTGACAATCTCATGACTGTGAGATCATGACCTGAGCTGAAATCAAGAGTCAAATGCTCAACTGACTGAGCTACCCAGGTGCCCCCTCAATTCCATTCTTGAAATCCTATTAAGACTTACTTCAATGGAAACACAACTAATGACAATTGCTGGTAGTTCCTATTAGCTCAGCAAACAAAGAGGAGTAACTATTTAGATTAAATACAATCGAAATACATTAAAATTAAATACAATAGAAAGAAGTATAAGATAAGATAAAGGTGGGATGGCCTTTTATTTGTATATTATAGTTTTGGAACTGTATGATAACTCCCTAGAAAATATGTACTTCCTAGAATAATATTATACACCTATGTTTTAAACAATACAAAACAATCAACATCTAGTCCAATAGATAAATGAAATGCCCAAAACACCTATCTTTAGAAAATACGCCTGACCTACATACATATATATATACCTACATGCACATACTTATTGTGTGTATATATACCCCCACAGGAGCACAATTTGCAAACAGAGACACAGTAAGTACACATACATGCATATGCATATACCCTATAAGCAAATTGCTCTCCTGCGGAAGTTGTGGGAGGAAATGACTGCATACCACAGTTGACTGTTTGCATTTCCCTACGCCAAGAGGGGTAATTAATTTGGGTGGATCGCCAGACCTGTGGTGCTAGTATACCGTTCCCCTGAAAGGCTGTTGATTTTCTAGATCCATCTGCCACAATCCTCAACATTTCTCTCACTCTGTGTTCAGAAAGAACTCTTCAAGTCGGTTTTATAAATAATTCAGGTGGCTTTTGTCAGAGTTTATTCTGTTACTCAACCTCTACTGGGTTTTAAAATTCAAAAGTCATGTTTTGTTTTATGAATGCAATAATCTTTCAAGGCTTTATGAGGATACTAATTAGAATTTTTGGAAGAGTCTTGTTTCTTAGCATTTTTCTTCCCTAACCACTGGCTTTTCTGGTTCACCCATGGCCATTCTTTGGCTACAGACATTACGCAAACGTCCAGCAATTCTTCCTTGTCTGTTCATATTCATAAATGCAGACCTATATGAGTGAGGTAGACCAATGAGCCACCTCGGAATGTGTAAGATCTCACTCTTCTGAGGGCAGTGGACAGCCTTGCCCTGGGAGTAATGAAGGAGAAATGAGGAGACTTAAAGTCAGAGGAGGAACAGGGTCAGAGG